>JAZDUA010000705.1:0-673034 GCA_038098605.1 Gryllus longicercus
AATAGTCGGATTGAAGTGTGGTTTGCACCATTGAATTTCTCGTCGCGAGTTGTACCTGTATACGTGATTTCAGATCGATCCTACGAAATTCGGTTTTTGTCCATTTTTTGCCCCAATTTCGAGTTTTGGGCTTCATTTCTTTTCGAGCGTTTAATTTGGAAACTAATAGTCGGATTCAAGTGTGGTTTGCACCATTGAATTTCTCGTCGCGAGTTGTACCTGTATACGTGATTTCAGATCAATCCTACGAAATTCGGTTTTTGTCCATTTTTTGCCCCAATTTCGAGTTTTGGGCTTCATTTCTTTTCGAGCGTTTAATTTCGAAACTTATAGTCGGATTGAAGTGTGGTTTGCACCATTGAATTTCTCGTCGCGAGTTGTACCTGTATACGCGATTTCAGATCGATCCTACGAAATTCGGTTTTTTCCATTTTTTGCCCCAATTTCGAGTTTTGGGCTTCATTTCTTTTCGAGCGTTTATTTAGAAACTAATAGTCGGATTGAAGTGTGGTTTGCACCGTTGAACTTCTCGTCGCGTGTTGTACCTGTATACGTGATTTCAGATCGATCCTACGAAATTCGGTTTTGTCCATTTTTTGCCCCACTTTCGAGTTTTTGGGCTTCATTTTTTTCGAGCGTTTAATTTCGAAACTAATAGTCGGATTGAAGTGTGGTTTGCACCATTGAATTTTTCGTCGCGAGTTGTACCTGTATACGTGATTTCAGATCGATCGTACGAAATTCGGTTTTGTCCATTTTTTGCCCCAATTTCGAGTTTTGGGCTTCATTTCTTTTCGAGCGTTTAATTTCGAAACTTGTAGTCGGATTGATGTGTGGTTTGCACCATTGAATTTCTCGTCGCGAGTTGTTCCTGTATACGTGATTTGAGATCGATCCTACGAAATTCGGTTTTTGTCCATTTTTTGCCCCAATTTCGAGTTTTGGGCTTCATTTTTTTCGAGCGTTTAATTTCGAAACTAATAGTCGGATTGAAGTGTGGTTTGCACCATTGAATTATTCTCGTCGCGAGTTGTACATGTATACGTGATTTCAGATCGATCCTACGAAATTCGGTTTTTGTCCATTTTTTGCCCCAATTTCGAGTTTTGGGCTTTTAACCTTTTGGGGCGTTTAATTTCGAAACTAATAGTCGGATTGAAGTGTGGTTTGCACCATTGAATTTCTCGTCGCGAGTTGTACCTGTATACGTGATTTCAGATCGATCGTACGAAATCGGTTTTGTCCATTTTTTTGCCCCAATTTCGAGTTTTGGGCTTCATTTCTTTTCGAGCGTTTTAATTTCGAAACTTGTAGTCGGATTGAAGTGTGGTTTGCACCATTGAATTTCTCGTCGCGAGTTGTACCTGTATACGTGATTTGAGATCGATCCTTCGAAATTCGGTTTTTGTCCATTTTTTGCCCCAATTTCGAGTTTTGGGCTTCATTTCTTTTCGAGCGTTTAATTTGGAAACTAATAGTCGGATTGAAGTGTGGTTTGCACCATTGAATTTCTCGTCGCGAGTTGTACCTGTCTACGTGATTTCAGATCGATCCCACGAAATTCGGTTTTTGTCCATTTTTTGCCCCAATTTCGAGTTTTGGGCTTCATTTCTTTTCGAGCGTTTAATTTGGAAACTAATAGTCGGATTGAAGTGTGGTTTGCACCATTGAACTTCTCGTCGCGAGTTGTACCTGTATACGTGATTTCAGATCGATCCTACCGAAATTCGGTTTTTGTCCATTTTTTTGCCCCAATTTCTAGTTTTGGGCTTTCATTTCTTTTGGAGCGTTTAATTTCGAAACTAATAGTCGGATTGAAGTGTGGTTTGCACCATTGAATTTCTCGTCGCGAGTTGTAACTGACTACGTGATTTCAGATCGATCCTACGAAATTCGGTTTTTGTCCATTTTTTGCCCCAATTTCGAGTTTTGGGCTTCATTTCCTTTCGAGCGTTTAATTTGGACACTAATAGTCGGATTGAAGTGTGGTTTGCACCATTGAATTTTTCGTCGCGAATTGTACCTGTATACGTGATTTCAGATCGATCCTACGAAATTTGGTTTTTGTCCATTTTTTGCCCCAATTTCGAGTTTTAGGCTTCATTTCTTTTCGAGCGTATTATTTGGAAACTAATAATCGGATTGAAGTGTGGTTTGCACCATTGAATTTCTCGTCGCGAGTTGTACCTGTATACGTTATTTCAGATCGATCCTACGAAATTCGGTTTTTGTCCATTTTTTGCCCCAATTTCGAGTTTTGGGCTTCATTTCTTTTCGAGCGTTTAATTTCGAACTAATAGTCGAATTGAAGTGTGGTTTGCACCATTGAATTTCTCGTCGCGAGTTGTACCTGTATACGTGATTTCAGATCGATCTTACGAAATTTGGTTTTTGTCCATTTTTTGCCCCAATTTCGAGTTTTGGGCTTCATTTCTTTTCGAGCGTTTAATTTCTAAACTAATACTCGGATTGAAGTGTGGTTTGCACCATTGAATTTCTCGTCGCGAGTTGTACATGTATACGTGATTTCAGATCGATCCTACGAATTCGGTTTTTGTATATTTTTTGCCCCAATTTCGAGTTTTGGGCTTTAAACCTTTTGGGGCGTTTAATTTCGAAACTAATAGTCGGATTGAAGTGTGGTTTGCACCATTGAATTTCTCGTCGCGAGTTTTACCTGTATACGTGATTTCAGATCGATCCTACGAAATTCGGCTTTTGTCCATTTTTTGCCCCAATTTCGAGTTTTGGGCTTCATTTCTTTTGGAGCGTTTAATTTCGAAACTAATAGTCGGATTGAAGTGTGGTTTGCACCATTGAATTTCTCGTCGCGAGTTGTACCTGTATACGTGATTTCAGATCGATCCTACGAAATTCGGTTTTTGTCAATTTTTTGAACCAATTTCGAGTTTTGGGCTTCATTTCTATTCGAGCGTTTAATTTGGAAACTAATAGTTGGATTGAAGTGTGGTTTTGCACCATTGAATTTCTCGTCGCGAGTTGTACCTGTATACGTGATTTCAGATCGATCCTACGAAATTCGGTTTTTGTCCATTTTTTGCCCCAATTTCGAGTTTTGGGCTTCATTTATTTTCGAGCGTTTAATTTCGAAACTAATAGTCGGATTAAAGTGTGGTTTGCACCATTGAATTTCTCGTCGCGAGTTGTACCTGTATACGTGATTTCATATCGATCTACGAAATTCGGTTTTTGTCCATTTTTTGCCCCAATTTCGAGTTTTGGGCTTCATTTCTTTTCGAGCGTTTAATTTGGAAACTAATAGTCGGATTGAAGTGTGGTTTGCACCATTGAATTTCTCGTCGCGAGTTGTACCTGTATACGTGATTTCAGATCGATCCTACGAAATTCGGTTTTTGTCCATTTTTTGCCCCAATTTCGAGTTTTGGGCTTCATTTCTTTTCGAGCGTTTAATTTAGAAACTAATAGTCGGATTGAAGTGTGGTTTGCACCATTGAATTTCTCGTCGCGAGTTGTACCTGTATACGTGATTTCAGATCGATCGTACGAAATTCGGTTTTGTCCATTTTTTGCCCCAATTTCGAGTTTTGGGCTTCATTTCTTTTCGAGCGTTTAATTTGGAAACTAATAGTCGGATTGAAGTGTGGTTTGCACCATTGAATTTCTCGTCGCGAGTTGTACCTGTATACGTGATTTCAGATCGATCCTACGAAATTCGGTTTTTGTATATTTTTTGCCCCAATTTCGAGTTTTGGGCTTCATTTCTTTTCGAGCGTTTAATTTTGAAACTAATAGTCGGATTGAAGAGTGGTTTGCACCATTGAATTTCTCGTCGCGAGTTGTACCTGTATACGTGATTCAGATCGATCCTACGAAATTCGGTTTTTGTCTATTTTTTGCCCCAATTTCGAGTTTTGGGCTACATTTCTTTTCGAGCGTTTAATTTCTAAACTAATACTCGGATTGAAGTGTGGTTTGCACCATTGAATTTCTCGTCGCGAGTTGTACATGTATACGTGATATCAGATCGATCCTACGAAATTCGGTTTTTGTATATTTTTTGCCCCAATTTCGAGTTTTGGGCTTCATTTCTTTTGGAGCGTATAATTTCGAAACTAATAGTCGGATTGAAGTGTGGTTTGCACCATTGAATTTCTCGTCGCGAGTTGTACCTGTATACGTGATTTCAGATCGATCCTACGAAATTCGGTTTTTGTCAATTTTTTGCCCGAATTTCGAGTTTGGGCTTCATTTCTATTCGAGCGTTTAATTTGGAAACTAATAGTTGGATTGAAGTGTGGTTTGCACCATTGAATTTCTCGTCGCGAGTTGTACCTGTATACGTGATTTTAGATCGATCCTACGAAATTCGGTTTTTGTCCATTTTTTGCCCCAATTTCGAGTTTTGGGCTTCATTTCTTTTCGAGCGTTTAATTTTGAAACTAGTAGTCGGATTCAAGTGTGGTTTGCACCATTGAATTTCTCGATCGCGAGTTGTACCTGTATACGTGATTTCATATCATCCTACTAAATTCGGTTTTTGTCCATTTTTTGCCCCAATTTCGAGTTTTGGGCTTCATTTTTTTCGAGCGTTTAATTTGGAAACTAATAGTCGGATTGAAGTGTGGTTTGCACCATTGAATTTCTCGTCGCGAGTTGTACCTGTATACGTGATTTCAGATCGATCCTACGAAATTCGGTTTTTGTCCATTTTTTGCCCCAATTTCGAGTTTTGGGCTTCATTTCTTTTCGAGCGTTTAATTTAGAAACTAATAGTCGGATTGAAGTGTGGTTTGCACCATTGAATTTCTCGTCGCGAGTTGTACCTGTATACGTGATTTCAGATCGATCGTACGAAATTCGGTTTTGTCCATTTTTTGCCCCAATTTCGAGTTTTGGGCTTCATTTCTTTTCGAGCGTTTAATTTGGAAACTAATAGTCGGATTGAAGTGTGGTTTGCACCATTGAATTTCTCGTCGCGAGTTGTACCTGTATATGTGATTTCAGATCGATCCTACGAAATTCGGTTTTTGTATATTTTTTGCCCCAATTTCGAGTTTTGGGCTTCATTTCTTTTCGAACGTTTAATTTCGAAACTAATAGTCGGATTGAAGTGTGGTTTGCACCATTGAATTTCTCGTCGCGAGTTGTACCTGTATACGTGGATTTCAGATCGATCCTACGAAATTCGGTTTTTGTCCATTTTTTGCCCCAATTTCGAGTTTTGGGCTTCATTTCTTTTCGAGCGTTTAATTGGAAACTAATAGTCGGATTGAAGTGTGGTTTCCTTTGAATTTCTCGTCGCGAGATGTACCTGTATACGTGATTTCAGATCGATCCTACGAAATTCGGTTTTTGTCCATTTTTTGCCCCAATTTCGAGTTTTGGGCTTCATTTTTTTCGAGCGTTTAATTTTGAAACTAATAGTCGGATTGAAGAGTGGTTTGCACCATTGAATTTCTCGTCGCGAGTTGTACCTGTATACGTGATTTCAGATCGATCCTACGAAATTCGGTTTTTGTCCATTTTTTGCCCCAATTTCGAGTTTTGGGCTTCATTTCTTTTCGAGCGTTTAATTTCGAAACTGATAGTCGGATTGAAGTGTGGTTTCCTTTGAATTTCTCGTCGCGAGATGTACTGTATACGTGATTACAGATCGATCATACGAAATTCGGTTTTTGTCCATTTTTTGCCCCAATTTCGAGTTTTGGGTTTCATGTCTTTTCGAGCGTTTAATTTTGAAACTAATAGTCGGATTGAAGAGTGGATTGCACCATTGAATTTCTCGTCGCGAGTTGTACCTGTATACGTGATTTCAGATCGATCCTACGAAATTCGGTTTTTGTCCATTTTTTGCCCCAATTTCGAGTTTTGGGCTTCATTTCTTTTCGAGCGTTTAATTTCGAAACTAATAGTCGGATTGAAGTGTGGTTTGCACCATTGAATTTCTCGTCGCGAGTTGTACCTGTATACGTGATTTCAGATCGATCCTACGAAATTCTGTATTTGTCCATTTTTTGCCCCAATTTCGAGTTTTGGGCTTCATTTGTTTTCGAGCGTTTAATTTCGAAACTAATAGTCGGATTGAAGTGTGGTTTGCACCATTGAACTTCTCGTCGCGAGTTGTACCTGTATACGTGATTTCAGATCGATCCTACGAAATTCGGTTTTTGTCCATTTTTTGCCCCAATTTCGAGTTTTGGGCTTCATTTCATTTGGAGCGTTAATTTCGAAACTAATAGTCGGATTGAAGTGTGGTTTGCACCATTGAATTTCTCGTCGCGAGTTGTACCTGTATACGTGATTTCAGATCGATCCTACGAAATTCGGTTTTTGTCCATTTTTTGCCCCAATTTCGAGTTTTGGGCTTCATTTCTTTTCGAGCGTTTAATTTGAAACTAATAGTCGGATTGAAGTGTGTTTGCACTATTCAATTTCTCGTCGCGAGTTGTACCTGTATACCTGATTTCAGATCGATCCTACGAAATTCGGTTTTTTGTCCATTTTTTGCCCCAATTTCGAGTTATGGGCTTCATTTCTTTTCGAGCGTTTAATTTCGAAACTAATAGTCCGATTGAAGTGTGGTTTGCACCATTGAATTTCTCGTCGCGAGTTTTACCTGTATACGTGATTTCAGATCGATCCTACGAAATTCGTTTTTTTGTCCATTTTTTGCCCCAATTTCGAGTTTTGGGCTTCATTTCTTTTCGAGCGTTTAATTTCGAAACTAATAGTCGGATTGAAGAGTGGTTTGCACCATTGAATTTCTCGTCGCGAGTTGCACCTGTATACGTGATTTCAGATCGATCCTACGAAATTCGGTTTTGTCCATTTTTTGCCCCAATTTCGAGTTTTTGGGCTTCATTTCTTTTCGAGCGTTTAATTTCGAAACTAATAGTCGGATTGAAGTGTGGTTTGCCACCATTGAATTTCTCGTCGCGAGTTGTACCTGTATACGTGATTTCAGATCGATCCTACGAAATTCGGTTTTTGTCCATTTTTTGCCCCAATTCGAGTTTTGGGCTTCATTTCTTTCGAGCGTTTAATTTCGAAACTAATAGTAGGATTGAAGTGTGGTTTGCACCATTGAATTTCTCGTCGCGAGTTGTACCTGTATACGTGATTTCAGATCGATCCTACGAAATTCAGTTTTTGTCCATTTTTTGCCTTAATTTCGAGTTTTGGGCTTCATTTCTTTTCGAGCGTTTAATTTCGAAACTAATAGTCGGATTGAAGTGTGGTTTGCTCCATTGAATTTCTCGTCGCGAGTTGTACCTGTATACGTGATTTCAGATCGATCCTACGAAATTCGGTTTTTGTCCATTTTTTGCCCTAATTTCGAGTTTTTGGGCTTCATTTCTTTTGAGCATTTAATTTCGAAACTAATAGTCGGATTGAAGTGTGGTTTGCACCATTGAATTTCTCGTCGCGAGTTGTACCTGTATACGTGATTTCAGATCGAACCTACCTAATTCGGTTTTTGTCCATTTTTTGCCCCAATTTCGAGTTTTGGGCTTCATTTCTTTCCGAGCGTTTAATTTCGAAACTAATAGTCGGATTGAAGTGTGGTTTGCACCATTGAATTTCTCGTCGCGAGTTGTACCTGTATACGTGATTTCAGATCGATCCTACCTAATTCGGTTTTTGTATATTTTTTGCCCCAATTTCGAGTTTTGGGATTCATTTCTCTTCGAGCGTTTAATTTCGAAACTAATAGTTGGATTGAAGTGTGGTTTGCATTATTGAATTTCTCGTCGCGAGTTGTACCTGTATACGTGATTTCATATCGATCCTACGAAATTCGGTTTTTGTCCATTTTTTGCCCCAATTTCTAGTTTTGGGCTTCATTTCTTTTCGAGCGTTTAATTTCGAAACTAATAGTCGGATTGAAGTGTGGTTTGCTTAATTGAATTTCTCGTCGCGAGTCTTACCTGTATACGTGATTTCAAATCGATCCTACGAAATTCGGTTTTTGTCCATTTTTTGCCCCAATTTCGAGTTTTGGGCTTCATTTCTTTCCGAGCGTTTAATTCGAAACTAATGGTCGGATTGAAGTGTGGTTTGCACCATTGAATTTCTCGTCGCGAGTTGTACCTGTATACGTGATTTCAGATCGATCCTACGAAATTCGGTTTTTGTCCATTTTTTGCCCCAATTTCGAGTTTTGGCTTCATTTCTTTTCGAGCGTTTAATTTGGAAACTAATAGTCGGATTGAAGTGTGGTTTGCACCATTGAATTTCTCGTCGCGAGTTGTACCTGTATATGTGATTTGAGATCGATCCTACGAAATTCGGTTTTTGTCCATTTTTTGCCCCAATTTCTAGTTTTGGGCTTCATTTCTTTTCGAGCGTTTAATTTCGAAACTAATAGTCGGATTGAAGTGTGGTTTGCACCATTGAATTCTCGTCGCGAGTTGTACCTGTATACGTTATTTCAGATCGAACCTACGAAATTCGGTTTTTGTCCATTTTTTGCCTTAATTTCGAGTTTTGGGCTTCATTTCTTTTCGAGCGTTTAATTTCGAAACTAATAGTCGGATTGAAGTGTGGTTTGCACCATTGAATTTCTCGTCGCGAGTTGTACCTGTATACGTGATTTCAGATCGATCCTACGAAATTCGGTTTTTGTCCATTTTTTGCCCCAATTTCTAGTTTTGGGCTTCATTTCTTTTGGAGCGTTTAATTTGGAAACTAATAGTCGGATTGAAGTGTGGTTTGCACCATTGAATTTCTCGTCGCGAGTTGTACCTGTATACGTGATTTCAGATCGAACCTACGAAATTCGGTTTTTGTCCATTTTTTGCCCCAATTTCGAGTTTTGGACATCATTTCTTTCCGAGCGTTTAATTTCGATACTAATAGTCGGATTGAAGTGTGGTTTGCACCATTGAATTTCTCGTCACGAGTTGTACCTGTATACGTGATTTCAGATCGATCCTACGAAATTCGGTTTTTGTCCATTTTTTGCCCCAATTTCGAGTTTTGGGCTTCATTTCTTTTCGAGCTTTTAATTTCGAAACTAATAGTCGGATTGAAGTGTGGTTTGCACCGTTGAATTTCTCGTCGCGAGTTGTGCCTGTATACGTGATTTCAGATCGATCCTACGAAATTCGGTTTTTTGTCCATTTTTTGCCCCAATTTCGAGTTTTGGGCTTCATTTCTTTTCGAGCGTTTAATTTGGAAACTAATAGTCGGATTGAAGTGTGGTTTGCACCATTGAATTTCTCGTCGCGAGTTGTACCTGTATACGTGATTTCAGATCGATCCTACGAAATTCGGTTTTTGTCCATTTTTTTGCCCCAATTTTGAGTTTTGGGCTTCATTAGGGAGTTTTAGCGCCACGCCTAAGGTAGCGGCGTTATGCACTAACAGTCACGTGACATACCTTGAAGTCATAACGTCTTATCTTAGGCCTAAGGTACGTCCTTATACCTTCATAAATAGTGCACGCCTGTGGGAGACTCTACGGGCACCATACAAGCGGCAAATTGGCCGCCTAAAACAGGAAAAGTTTTTTCCAACCCTAATAAACCAATTCTCGTATGTAAGGCAGTTACAATTATTCCTTACGAACTCCTCAACGCTGGAAAAAATTAACGGAATATGTTAGAGAGGTGACAGGAAAGAAATTCGCGAAAAAGAAGTTCAAATCATATCTTCGGGATAGGTTATGTCTTATGCTCATAACGAACGCTGTTTAAGGTACTTCCTATATTTTCAAGAAAAGCAGATTCAAAATCTAAAACTCCATGCACAATGTGTATTTGCTAGTCTGTTGACTCGTAATGTGTTTTAAATGTCTCACCACTAGCCTACACTCTTTGATATATTATGCAATTTCTCTGTTCAACGCTTGAAATGCTTCCTTTGTTATAATGCATAACGCAATGTCGCAATTGCTAAAACTCTTATGAACGTTGTTCATTACGACCTTATGAAGGCGTTAGTCACGTGATCAATAGAGTTTAAGGATATCTCCTTATGCATGGCGCTAAAACTCCCTATTTCTTTTCGAGCGTTTAATTTCGAAACTAATAGTCGGATTGAAGTGTGGTTTGCACCATTGAATTTCTCGTCGCGAGTTGTACCTGTATACGTGATTTCAGATCGATCCTACGAAATTCGGTTTTTGTCCATTTTTTGCCCCAATTTCTAGTTTTGGGCTTCATTTCTTTTCGAGCGTTTAATTTCGAAACTAATAGTCGGATTGAAGTGTGGTTTGCACCATTGATTTCTCGTCGCGAGTTGTACCTGTATACGTGATTTCAGATCGATCCTACGAAATTCGGTTTTTGTATATTTTTTGCTCCAATTTCCAGTTTTGGGCTTCTTTTGTTTTCGAGCGTTTAATTTGGAAACTAATAGTCGGATTGAAGTGTGGTTTGCACCATTGAATTTCTCGTCGCGAGTTGTACCTGTATACGTGATTTCAGATCGATCCTACGAAATTCGGTTTTTGTCCATTTTTTGCCCCAATTTCTAGTTTTGGGCTTCATTTCTTTTTGACCGTTTAATTTCGAAACTAATAGTCGGATTGAAGTGTGGTTTGCACCATTGAATTTCTCGTCGCGAGTTGTACCTGTATACGTGATTTCAGATCGACCCCTACGAAATTCGGTTTTTGTCCATTTTTTGCCCCAATTTCGAGTTTTGGGCTTCATTTCTTTCCGAGCGTTTAATTTCGAAACTTATAGTCGGATTGTAGTGTGGTTTGCACCATTGAATTTCTCGTCGCGAGTTGTACCTGTATACGTGATTTCAGATCGATCCTACGAAATTCGGTTTTTGTCCATTTTTTGCCCCAATTTCTAGTTTTGGGCTTCATTTCTTTTCGAGCGTTTAATTTCGAAACTAATAGTCGGATTGAAGAGTGGTTCGCACCATTGAATTTCTCGTCGCGAGTTGTACCTATATACGTGATTTCAGATCGATCCTACGAAATTCGGTTTTTGTCCATTTTTTGCCCCAATTTCGAGTTTTGGGCTTCATTTCTTTTCGAGCGTTTAATTTTGAAACTAATAGTCGGATTCAAGTGTGGTTTGCACCATTGAATTTCTCGTCGCGAGTTGTACCTGTATACGTGATTTCATATCATCCTACTAAATTCGGTTTTTGTCCATTTTTTGCCCCAATTTCGAGTTTTGGGCTTCATTTTTTTCGAGCGTTTAATTTGGAAACTAATAGTCGGATTGAAGTGTGTTTGCACCATTGAATTTTTCGTCGCGAGTTGTACCTGTATACGTGATTTCAGATCGATCCTACGAAATTCGGTTTTTGTCCATTTTTTGCCCCAATTTCGAGTTTTGGGCTTCATTTCTTTTCGAGCGTTTAATTTAGAAACTAATAGTCGGATTGAAGTGTGGTTTGCACCATTGAATTTCTCGTCGCGAGTTGTACCTGTATACGTGATTTCAGATCGATCGTACGAAATTCGGTTTTGTCCATTTTTTGCCCCAATTTCGAGTTTTGGGCTTCATTTCTTTTCGAGCGTTTAATTTGGAAACTAATAGTCGGATTGAAGTGTGGTTTGCACCATTGAATTTCTCGTCGCGAGTTGTACCTGTATATGTGATTTCAGATCGATCCTACGAAATTCGGTTTTTGTATATTTTTTGCCCCAATTTCGAGTTTTGGGCTTCATTTCTTTTCGAACGTTTAATTTCGAAACTAATAGTCGGATTGAAGTGTGGTTTGCACCATTGAATTTCTCGTCGCGAGTTGTACCTGTATACGTGATTTCAGATCGATCCTACGAAATTCGGTTTTTGTCCATTTTTTGCCCCAATTTCGAGTTTTGGGCTTCATTTCTTTTCGAGCGTTTAATTTCGAAACTAATAGTCGGATTGAAGTGTGGTTTCCTTTGAATTTCTCGTCGCGAGATGTACATGTATACGTGATTTCAGATCGATCCTACGAAATTCGGTTTTTGTCCATTTTTTGCCCCAATTTCGAGTTTTGGGCTTCATTTTTTTTCGAGCGTTTAATTTTGAAACTAATAGTCGGATTGAAGAGTGGTTTGCACCATTGAATTTCTCGTCGCGAGTTGTACCTGTATACGTGATTTCAGATCGATCCTACGAAATTCGGTTTTGTCCATTTTTTGCCCCAATTTCGAGTTTTGGTCTTCATTTCTTTTCGAGCGTTTAATTTCGAAACTGACAGTCGGATTGAAAGTGTGGTTCCTTTGAATTTCTCGTCGCGAGATGTACTGTATACGTGATTACAGATCGATCATACGAAATTCGGTTTTGTCCATTTTTTGCCCCAATTTCGAGTTTTGGGCTTCATTTCTTTTCGAGCGTTTAATTTGGAAACTAATAGTCGGATTGAAGTGTGGTTTGCACCATTGAATTTCTCGTCGCGAGTTGTACCTGTATACGTGATTCAGATCGATCCTACGAAATTCGGTTTTTGTCCATTTTTTGCCCCAATTTCGAGTTTTGGGCTTCATTTCTTTTCGAGCGTTTAATTTCGAAACTGATAGTCGGATTGAAGTGTGGTTTCCTTTGAATTTCTCGTCGCGAGATGTACTGTATACGTGATTACAGATCGATCATACGAAATTCGGTTTTTGTCCATTTTTGCCCCAATTTCGAGTTTTGGGTTTCATGGTCTTTTCGAGCGTTTAATTTTGAAACTAATAGTCGGATTGAAGAGTGGATTGCACCATTGAATTTCTCGTCGCGAGTTGTACCTGTATACGTGATTTCAGATCGATCCTACGAAATTCGGTTTTTGTCCATTTTTTGCCCCAATTTCGAGTTTTGGGCTTCATTTCTTTTCGAGCGTTTAATTTCGAAACTAATAGTCGGATTGAAGTGTGGTTTGCACCATTGAATTCTCGTCGCGAGTTGTACCTGTATACGTGATTTCAGATCGATCCTACGAAATTCTGTTTTTGTCCATTTTTTGCCCCAATTTCGAGTTTTGGGCTTCATTTGTTTTCGAGCGTTTAATTCGAAACTAATAGTCGGATTGAAGTGTGGTTTGCACCATTGAACTTCTCGTCGCGAGTTGTACCTGTATACGTGATTTCAGATCGATCCTACGAAATTCGGTTTTTGTCCATTTTTTGCCCCAATTTCGAGTTTTGGGCTTCATTTCATTTGGAGCGTTTAATTTCGAAACTAATAGTCGGATTGAAGTGTGGTTTGCACCATTGAATTTCTCGTCGCGAGTTGTACCTGTATACGTGATTTCAGATCGATCCTACGAAATTCGGTTTTTGTCCATTTTTTGCCCCAATTTCGAGTTTTGGGCTTCATTTCTTTTCGAGCGTTTAATTTTGAAACTAATAGTCGGATTGAAGTGTGGTTTGCACTATTCAATTTCTCGTCGCGAGTTGTACCTGTATACCTGATTTCAGATCGATCCTACGAAATTCGGTTTTTGTCCATTTTTTGCCCCAATTTCGAGTTATGGGCTTCATTTCTTTTCGAGCGTTTAATTTCGAAACTAATAGTCTGATTGAAGTGTGGTTTGCACCATTGAATTTTTCGTCGCGAGTTTTACCTGTATACGTGATTCAGATCGATCCTACGAAATTCGTTTTTTGTCCATTTTTTGCCCCAATTTCGAGTTTTGGGCTTCATTTCTTTTCGAGCGTTTAATTTCGAAACTAATAGTCGGATTGAAGAGTGGTTTGCACCATTGAATTTCTCGTCGCGAGTTGCACCTGTATACGTGATTTCAGATCGATCCTACGAAATTCGGTTTTGTCCATTTTTTGCCCCAATTTCGAGTTTTGGGCTTCATTTCTTTTCGAGCGTTTAATTTCGAAACTAATAGTCGGATTGAAGTGTGGTTTGCACCATTGAATTTCTCGGTCGCGAGTTGTACCTGTATACGTGATTTCAGATCGATCCTACGAAATTCGGTTTTTGTCCATTTTTTGCCCCAATTTCGAGTTTTGGGCTTCATTTCTTTTCGAGCGTTTAATTTCGAAACTAATAGTAGGATTGAAGTGTGGTTTGCACCATTGAATTTCTCGTCGCGAGTTGTACCTGTATACGTGATTTCAGATCGATCCTACGAAATTCAGTTTTTGTCCATTTTTTGCCTTAATTTCGAGTTTTGGGCTTCATTTCTTTTCGAGCGTTTAATTTCGAAACTAATAGTCGGATTGAAGTGTGGTTTGCACCATTGAATTTCTCGTCGCGAGTTGTACCTGTATACGTGATTTCAGATCGATCCTACGAAATTTGGTTTTTGTCCATTTTTTGCCCTAATTTCGAGTTTTGGGCTTCATTTCTTTTCGAGCATTTAATTTCGAAACTAATAGTCGGATTGAAGTGTGGTTTGCACCATTGAATTTCTCGTCGCGAGTTGTACCTGTATACGTGATTTCAGATCGAACCTACCTAATTCGGTTTTTGTCCATTTTTTGCCCCAATTTCGAGTTTTGGGCTTCATTTCTTTCCGAGCGTTTAATTTCGAAACTAATAGTCGGATTGAAGTGTGGTTTGCACCATTGAATTTCTCGTCGCGAGTTGTACCTGTATACGTGATTTCAGATCGATCCTACGAAATTCGGTTTTTGTATATTTTTTGCCCCAATTTCGAGTTTTGGATTCATTTCTTTTCGAGCGTTTAATTTCGAAACTAATAGTTGGATTGAAGTGTGGTTTGCATTATTGAATTTCTCGTCGCGAGTTGTACCTGTATACGTGATTTCATATCGATCCTACGAAATTCGGTTTTTGTCCATTTTTTGCCCCAATTTCTAGTTTTGGGCTTCATTTCTTTTCGAGCGTTTAATTTCGAAACTAATAGTCGGATTGAAGTGTGGTTTGCTCCATTGAATTTCTCGTCGCGAGTCTTACCTGTATACGTGATTTCAGATCGATCCTACGAAATTCGGTTTTTGTCCATTTTTTGCCCCAATTTCGAGTTTTGGGCTTCATTTCTTTCCGAGCGTTTAATTTCGAAACTAATGGTCGGATTGAAGTGTGGTTTGCACCATTGAATTTCTCGTCGCGAGTTGTACCTGTATACGTGATTTCAGATCGATCCTACGAAATTCGGTTTTTGTCCATTTTTTGCCCCAATTTCGAGTTTTGGGCTTCATTTCTTTTCGAGCGTTTAATTTGGAACTAATAGTCGGATTGAAGTGTGGTTTGCACCATTGAATTTCTCGTCGCGAGTTGTACCTGTATATGTGATTTGAGATCGATCCTACGAAATTCGGTTTTTGTCCATTTTTTGCCCCAATTTCTAGTTTTGGGCTTCATTTCTTTTCGAGCGTTTAATTTCGAAACTAATAGTCGGATTGAAGTGTGGTTTGCACCATTGAATTTCTCGTCGCGAGTTGTACCTGTATACGTGATTTCAGATCGAACCTACGAAATTCGGTTTTTGTCCATTTTTTGCCTTAATTTCGAGTTTTGGGCTTCATTTCTTTTCGAGCGTTTAATTTCGAAACTAATAGTCGGATTGAAGTGTGGTTTGCACCATTGAATTTCTCGTCGCGAGTTGTACCTGTATACGTGATTTCAGATCGATCCTACGAAATTCGGTTTTTGTCCATTTTTTGCCCCAATTTCTAGTTTTGGGCTTCATTTCTTTTGGAGCGTTTAATTTGGAAACTAATAGTCGGATTGAAGTGTGGTTTGCACCATTGAATTTCTCGTCGCGAGTTGTACCTGTATACGTGATTTCAGATCGAACCTACGAAATTCGGTTTTTGTCCATTTTTTTGCCCCAATTTCGAGTTTTGGACATCATTTCTTTCCGAGCGTTTAATTTCGATACTAATAGTCGGATTGAAGTGTGGTTTGCACCATTGAATTTCTCGTCACGAGTTGTACCTGTATACGTGATTTCAGATCGATCCTACGAAATTCGGTTTTTGTCCATTTTTTGCCCCAATTTCGAGTTTTGGGCTTCATTTCTTTTCGAGCTTTTAATTTCGAAACTAATAGTCGGATTGAAGTGTGGTTTGCACCGTTGAATTTCTCGTCGCGAGTTGTGCCTGTATACGTGATTTCAGATCGATCCTACGAAATTCGGTTTTTGTCCAGTTTTTGCCCCAATTTCGAGTTTTGGGCTTCATTTCTTTTCGAGCGTTTAATTTGGAAACTAATAGTCGGATTGAAGTGTGGTTTGCACATTGAATTTCTCGTCGCGAGTTGTACCTGTATACGTGATTTCAGATCGATCCTACGAAATTCGGTTTTTGTCCATTTTTTTGCCCCAATTTTGAGTTTTGGGCTTCATTAGGGAGTTTTAGCGCCACGCCTAAGGTAGCGGCGTTATGCACTAACAGTCACGTGACATACCTTGAAGTCATAACGTCTTATCTTAGGCCTAAGGTACGACCTTATACCTTCATAAATAGTGCACGCCTGTGGGAGACTCTACGGGCACCTTACAAGCGGCAAATTGGCCGCCTAAAAACAGGAAAAGTTTTTTCCAACCCTAATAAACCAATTCTCGTATGTAAGGCAGTTACAATTATTCCTTACGAACTCCTCAACGCTGGAAAAAATTAACGGAATATGTTAGAGAGGTGACAGGAAAGAAATTCGCGAAAAAGAAGTTCAAATCATATCTTCGGGATAGGTTATGTCTTATGCTCATAACGAACGCTGTTTAAGGTACTTCCTATATTTTCAAGAAAGCAGATTCAAAATCTAAAACTCCATGCACAATGTGTATTTGCTAGTCTGTTGACTCGTATGTGTTTTAAATGTCTCACCACTAGCCTACACTCTTTGATATATTATGCAATTTCTCTGTTCAACGCTTGAAATGCTCCTTTGTTATAATGCATAACGCAATGTCGCAATTGCTAAAACTCTTATGAACGTTGTTCATTACGACCTTATGAAGGCGTTAGTCACGTGATCAATAGAGTTTAAGGATATCTCCTTATGCATGGCGCTAAAACTCCCTATTTCTTTTCGAGCGTTTAATTTCGAAACTAATAGTCGGATTGAAGTGTGGTTTGCACCATTGAATTTCTCGTCGCGAGTTGTACCTGTATACGTGATTTCAGATCGATCTACGAAATTCGGTTTTTGTCCATTTTTTGCCCCAATTTCTAGTTTTGGGGCTTCATTTCTTTTCGAGCGTTTAATTTCGAAACTAATAGTCGGATTGAAGTGTGGTTTGCACCATTGAATTTCTCGTCGCGAGTTGTACCTGTATACGTGATTTCAGATCGATCCTACGAAATTCGGTTTTTGTATATTTTTTGCTCCAATTTCCAGTTTTGGGCTTCTTTTGTTTCGAGCGTTTAATTTGGAAACTAATAGTCGGATTGAAGTGTGGTTTGCACCATTGAATTTCTCGTCGCGAGTTGTACCTGTATACGTGATTTCAGATCGATCCTACGAAATTCGGTTTTTGTCCATTTTTTGCCCCAATTTCTAGTTTTGGGCTTCATTTCTTTTTGACCGTTTAATTTCGAAACTAATAGTCGGATTGAAGTGTGGTTTGCACCATTGAATTTCTCGTCGCGAGTTGTACCTGTATACGTGATTTCAGATCGACCCTACGAAATTCGGTTTTTGTCCATTTTTTGCCCCCAATTTCGAGTTTTGGGCTTCATTTCTTTCCGAGCGTTTAATTTCGAAACTTATAGTCGGATTGTAGTGTGGTTTGCACCATTGAATTTCTCGTCGCGAGTTGTACCTGTATACGTGATTTCAGATCGATCCTACGAAATTCGGTTTTTGTCCATTTTTTGCCCCAATTTCTAGTTTTGGGCTTCATTTCTTTTCGAGCGTTTAATTTCGAAACTAATAGTCGGATTGAAGAGTGGTTCGCACCATTGAATTTCTCGTCGCGAGTTGTACCTATATACGTGATTTCAGATCGATCCTACGAAATTCGGTTTTTGTCCATTTTTTGCCCCAATTTCGAGTTTTGGGCTTCATTTCTTTTCGAGCGTTTAATTTTGAAACTAATAGTCGGATTCAAGTGTGGTTTGCACCATTGAATTTCTCGTCGCGAGTTGTACCTGTATACGTGATTTCATATCATCCTACTAAATTCGGTTTTTGTCCATTTTTTGCCCCAATTTCGAGTTTTGGGCTTCATTTTTTTCGAGCGTTTAATTTGGAAACTAATAGTCGGATTGAAGTGTGGTTTGCACCATTGAATTTTTCGTCGCGAGTTGTACCTGTATACGTGATTTCAGATCGATCCTACGAAATTCGGTTTTTTGTCCATTTTTTGCCCCAATTTCGAGTTTTGGGCTTCATTTCTTTTCGAGCGTTTAATTTAGAAACTAATAGTCGGATTGAAGTGTGGTTTGCACCATTGAATTTCTCGTCGCGAGTTGTACCTGTATACGTGATTTCAGATCGATCGTACGAAATTCGGTTTTGTCCATTTTTTGCCCCAATTTCGAGTTTTGGGCTTCATTTCTTTTCGAGCGTTTAATTTGGAAACTAATAGTCGGATTGAAGTGTGGTTTGCACCATTGAATTTCTCGTCGCGAGTTGTACCTGTATATGTGATTTCAGATCGATCCTACGAAATTCGGTTTTTGTATATTTTTTGCCCCAATTTCGAGTTTTGGGCTTCATTTCTTTTCGAACGTTTAATTT
The DNA here is from genome assembly GCA_038098605.1 of Gryllus longicercus. Classification (NCBI taxonomy): domain Eukaryota; kingdom Metazoa; phylum Arthropoda; class Insecta; order Orthoptera; family Gryllidae; genus Gryllus; species Gryllus longicercus. The sequence continues at coordinate 18,534 of JAZDUA010000705.1, forward strand.
CGAAACTAATAGTCGGATTGAAGTGTGGTTTGCACCATTGAATTTCTCGTCGCGAGTTGTACCTGTATACGTTATTTCAGATCGAACCTACGAAATTCGGTTTTTGTCCATTTTTTGCCTTAATTTCGAGTTTTGGGCTTCATTTCTTTTCGAGCGTTTAATTTCGAAACTAATAGTCGGATTGAAGTGTGGTTTGCACCATTGAATTTCTCGTCGCGAGTTGTACCTGTATACGTGATTTCAGATCGATCCTACGAAATTCGGTTTTTGTCCATTTTTTGCCCCAATTTCTAGTTTTGGGCTTCATTTCTTTTGGAGCGTTTAATTTGGAAACTAATAGTCGGATTGAAGTGTGGTTTGCACCATTGAATTTCTCGTCGCGAGTTGTACCTGTATACGTGATTTCAGATCGAACCTACGAAATTCGGTTTTTGTCCATTTTTTGCCCCAATTTCGAGTTTTGGACATCATTTCTTTCCGAGCGTTTAATTTCGATACTAATAGTCGGATTGAAGTGTGGTTTGCACCATTGAATTTCTCGTCACGAGTTGTACCTGTATACGTGATTTCAGATCGATCCTACGAAATTCGGTTTTTGTCCATTTTTTGCCCCAATTTCGAGTTTTGGGCTTCATTTCTTTTCGAGCTTTTAATTTCGAAACTAATAGTCGGATTGAAGTGTGGTTTGCACCGTTGAATTTCTCGTCGCGAGTTGTGCCTGTATACGTGATTTCAGATCGATCCTACGAAATTCGGTTTTTGTCCATTTTTTGCCCCAATTTCGAGTTTTGGGCTTCATTTCTTTTCGAGCGTTTAATTTGGAAACTAATAGTCGGATTGAAGTGTGGTTTGCACCATTGAATTTCTCGTCGCGAGTTGTACCTGTATACGTGATTTCAGATCGATCCTACGAAATTCGGTTTTTGTCCATTTTTTTGCCCCAATTTTGAGTTTTGGGCTTCATTAGGGAGTTTTAGCGCCACGCCTAAGGTAGCGGCGTTATGCACTAACAGTCACGTGACATACCTTGAAGTCATAACGTCTTATCTTAGGCCTAAGGTACGACCTTATACCTTCATAAATAGTGCACGCCTGTGGGAGACTCTACGGGCACCTTACAAGCGGCAAATTGGCCGCCTAAAAACAGGAAAAGTTTTTTCCAACCCTAATAAACCAATTCTCGTATGTAAGGCAGTTACAATTATTCCTTACGAACTCCTCAACGCTGGAAAAAATTAACGGAATATGTTAGAGAGGTGACAGGAAAGAAATTCGCGAAAAAGAAGTTCAAATCATATCTTCGGGATAGGTTATGTCTTATGCTCATAACGAACGCTGTTTAAGGTACTTCCTATATTTTCAAGAAAAGCAGATTCAAAATCTAAAACTCCATGCACAATGTGTATTTGCTAGTCTGTTGACTCGTAATGTGTTTTAAATGTCTCACCACTAGCCTACACTCTTTGATATATTATGCAATTTCTCTGTTCAACGCTTGAAATGCTTCCTTTGTTATAATGCATAACGCAATGTCGCAATTGCTAAAACTCTTATGAACGTTGTTCATTACGACCTTATGAAGGCGTTAGTCACGTGATCAATAGAGTTTAAGGATATCTCCTTATGCATGGCGCTAAAACTCCCTATTTCTTTTCGAGCGTTTAATTTCGAAACTAATAGTCGGATTGAAGTGTGGTTTGCACCATTGAATTTCTCGTCGCGAGTTGTACCTGTATACGTGATTTCAGATCGATCCTACGAAATTCGATTTTGTCCATTTCTTGCCCCAATTTCTAGTTTTGGGCTTCATTTCTTTTCGAGCGTTTAATTTCGAAACTAATAGTCGGATTGAAGTGTGGTTTGCACCATTGAATTTCTCGTCGCGAGTTGTACCTGTATACGTGATTTCAGATCGATCCTACGAAATTCGGTTTTTGTATATTTTTTGCTCCAATTTCCAGTTTTGGGCTTCTTTTGTTTTCGAGCGTTTAATTTGGAAACTAATAGTCGGATTGAAGTGTGGTTTGCACCATTGAATTTCTCGTCGCGAGTTGTACCTGTATACGTGATTTCAGATCGATCCTACGAAATTCGGTTTTTGTCCATTTTTTGCCCCAATTTCTAGTTTTGGGCTTCATTTCTTTTTGACCGTTTAATTTCGAAACTAATAGTCGGATTGAAGTGTGGTTTGCACCATTGAATTTCTCGTCGCGAGTTGTACCTGTATACGTGATTTCAGATCGACCCTACGAAATTCGGTTTTTGTCCATTTTTTGCCCCAATTTCTAGTTTTGGGCTTCATTTCTTTTCGAGCGTTTAATTTCGAAACTAATAGTCGGATTGAAGAGTGGTTCGCACCATTGAATTTCTCGTCGCGAGTTGTACCTATATACGTGATTTCAGATCGATCCTACGAAATTCGGTTTTTGTCCATTTTTTGCCCCAATTTCGAGTTTTGGGCTTCATTTCTTTTCGAGCGTTTAATTTCGAAACTAATAGCCGGATTGAAGTGTGGTTTGCACCATTGAATTTCTCGTCGCGAGTTGTACCTGTATTCGTGATTTCAGATCGATCCTACGAAATTCGGTTTTTGTCCATTTTTTGCCCCAATTTCGAGTTTTGGGCTTCATTTCTTTTCGAGCGTTTAATTTCGAAACTAATAGTCGGATTGAATTGTGGTTCAGGCGGCGAAATAGGCGAAGAAAAGTTGGGAGATTATTGTTAATGGAAATGACAATGGAACATCGCCGCTTCTTTCTCAGTAGTTTTTGTCAGACAAGAGAGTTCTGGGAAAGAGATGACACACAATTGACAAGGATTGTTACTTGGAGAAAGAATTAATGAGTATTAGTGAAGTTGTCACAGTTATCTCTGTCCAAACGAAAACTGACCCTTTCCTTACGTATTCCGTAGCTATTTGCTACGTGTTTGTCCTACATCCAGTGCCTGGTCGCTGGTTCGAACCTTGAAGACGTTCAAAACTCTTTTACTTTGCTTTCCGCACTAGCTTGTCGTGACAAGGCGATCGTGCGTCTGCGATAATGTCTCGAGGATCTTTCCCCAGGAGCTGGTGCGTTCTTTCGGTGACTCTCCGCACTAATAGAACGAAGTTGAAAACCGACTTCAAGGAACTTTGCACGAAGAAATGAATGTTTGGACAACAGAGAAGAAATTCGCGCGGTTTTTGGGGGAGAATTACCCTCGGAATTACTCTCGGAGGCGCCAAGTTTAAAATGTATGATCTTTTCCTTTGAAACGCCTTGAAGGAACATCAAACGCCCTGTTAAAGAAGACAAGGCGCCAAATTCGAAGTAATTTGGCCGGCAATGTGTCAACATACGGTTTAAATCAAATCAAGCCTAAATCCCGAAATGGGGGCAAAAAATTGGAAAAAAACTATTTTCGTAGTATCTTACCATATGGTAAGATACGAAATACGGTAAGAAGGACGTTTTATTTCTATAATTTTCATATGGTTTAGTTTCTGGCCTACCATTAGGGGAACGACAAATCCAGAAATAAATGTAATTTAGACAATGATGCATTTGTTCTCTACTTGGGTTTTTATTTCTTGGCGAGCGAGGCCTTATCTTTACGATGGAATATCCTACGTTATTTTGCGTCTATCTCGGTCGCGAAGACAAGGCCATCGTGAAGACAAGGCATGGCGCGCCAAGAAATAAATACCCAAGTACAGGAAACTCGTACACAAGAATCCTACACATTACTCTCTGATCCCACGCCCCTCTTCACTCAAATCTTTCCCGCCGTCGTGACGTCATTGTTAAATTTCTGTATTATCTGTCATGGAATAGTCATGTCCCTGCCAACACGAACTTTGTACATGTCAGGACATGCAAGTAGTTTCCAGTTGATTTCTACGCGCGAAATGTGGAAAAGGTTTTTGAGACGATTTTAATTCTGAGTTTGATCGTTTCCTTGAGGTTCACGGAAAAGTAAATTCCGGTCAAGATTCTAATTGTGCATACGTGACAATGGGTTCGAGATCCCCTAAGGTGGATACGAATTAATACATAATTTGTTTAGAACCTGAAAATGTAGGAACACATATTTCAGTGAAGCTTATCTAACATGTACATGTTGTAGGAAGCAATAATTTTCGTGCTTGATATTGGAGCGTCTGCTTCCGAACATGTTTATGAAGATGGAAATTCTTGTTTACATAATGCAAAGAAGTGCATCGAAAGAATCATCGAACGAAAGGTATTTGTGAGAAGTGTTCTTGTCCCACAATTGAGGTATTTGCATGTAGTTCGAATGTATATTGAATGTAGTTTATACATTACCCGTACTTTTTCTTAACCATTAAAGAAAATTCAGCTTCTCCTGAACCTGTCAAATCGGATATTGGACTCCATAACAGTTTGTGTAACAGTGATACTCTTATCAATAAAATTGGAGTTGAAATAACCAAGATCAAGCCATTTTGTATAAAATGCAATATTGCACATTGTGTTATGTAATTGATAACACAAATGCTGGCACTGTTCAATTGACATTGAATAGGTGCATTCAATTTCATTAATGTTTAAAATGTGTGTAGTACACACACTGTTCTCTTTTTGTTTCTGTGAATTGTTTTTTTTTCACATGTAGATTTACAACAATTGAATCATTGTTTTTAGATATTTGCATCTGCTGGAGATGAGATTGGACTGGTACTGCTTGGAACCGAGATGACGGCAAATGCTCTTCAGTATCCAAATATTAGCGAAGGTTTTCGAATTGCAAATCCTTCATGGGAGATGATGAAGATAGTTCAAGAGATAAAAGGAACAGCAGTAGATAAATGTGACTGGATTGATGCTTTAGTTGTGGCCATGGATATAATGCAGACACAGACAGAGTAATATTATTTTTTAAATACATTTTTTATTACTTTATAAATATTATAAAGTGGTGTAATTGTAATGATGATTTATTTATGTACAATCATGTGCCATTTCTTTGGGAATTTTTGGTGAGATACTTGAGCACTTAAGTCTTATGGTTAAAAGTTCAGAAGAATATTTAGCGTTTACAAAATATGTAAATAAATATGTTATGAAAACAGTAACAGGTATATCCGGAGTTTACGGTGCCACCGGTTCCTTTGGTTCACTGATCCGGTTCACTAGAGGGGAATCGACTCACTGAACTAAATCCTTGTTTATTGTTCGCATGTTGTAATGGTCACCATGTTATCGCAAGAATTATAATTTCTATTTAACACTCGCATACTACTTAAACTATCATTACTACTCAAAGCCAAAATTTAATTACCAAAAAAAGCATCTTATCTACTTAACACTTTTTTATATGCTCTAGAATTTGCAGTATATTTCACTAACACTTTCTATTTAAACATTTTTTTTATTGGGCGGCTATCGCCCCCCAAACCCCCCATTTTAATAATATAAAATCAACCAGACTATTTTTTCAAACAAATACTATCTAGCAAAGATAGCAGTATTTTATTAGAAAAAATATAAAAAATTAACTCACATAATCGCTGAAATTATAGAATTTTTAGAGTATTAAAAATACTATGGTAGTAAAATGAGTGTAACATATCTGCACTAATTACGTAGAACATCCTTATAACATGAAAAACTTCAAAGTTTCATCGACGTATCACCAAATCTGCTTATATCTGAAAAAATACACACTCTTTACTTCTTATGAACTAAAGTTCAGTAAATTAGTAAGTCTCCTCTCAAACCAAGAATCCTTTCGTACAGAGATTTTCACACAATTACCATTCTGGCCTCTGACTCTACAAATCCACTCAAAACCATCTGTTCTATCCTTTCTCTCAATAAACTTCATTTCATTCTTGCATACATTATATACACGTCGAGGCGCAAGCAAACCCACTTTCTGACACCACTGAATCACATTCAAACTTCTCTTTCGGCGCAAATCATAAAAAAATTCTGAATTTATACGTTCCACCTCAGTAGACACACAAAACAATTAAAAAGAAACTTGAAATGGCAATAAAACACGCAAATCCACGCCACAAAATTCTTCGCAATTTGACTATTCATAAAATTATAAAGTAAATAATTTTGTAGTCATAGTAACAACTAAATGTGTTATTAGGAGGCTGTTTTATTAGTAAATCAAGTCTATTTCAACCAGCTAGATAAAGTATTAATTTTGTGATTTAAGAGAGTGTTGTGAAGTGAAATTTTAGATGTGAATTGAAATTTAAAATGTATCGTCATGAAGAAAAAATGTTTCATAATTGGAAAAATGTATAACTTTATTTGGCATAGTGACATAGTTAAATTGTGTATATATTTATGCTTTGAATCAATGCCATCAAAATTTTTCTCCAGTGATTGAAGTGAACCGCGAAACTATAACCTTGTGAATCACGAGATTAGTGAACCGAATCAGTGAACCAAAGGCACCCTAAACTCCGGATCAACCACAGTAACATGCGGGATGTAGAATATACAAATGGATAATATGTGTTAAGCAAAATTCATGACCATTTAAAGACCTGAAAGTGTATGAATTTATGCAGAAAACATCTCAGCCACAAGATTCATTATGGTTGAAGGATGGCTTGTAAAGTTTGTACATATCTTAAATTTTCAAGCAGGTAGGATGCACACTAAAAATTAGATGTGTGCGATGTGACTAGAAAAGTTGAAAAGTTCTACATATTTGCTAACTGGACACCCCCCCCCCCAAAAAAAAAAAAAAAAAAAAAAAAAAAAAATACAAGCATTGTTTCATTATTCAGTACGAACCAAGAGTTAAACATCTTTCTGAAACTATATCGGAAATGTTTTATTTTTACCAAGATGTTCACGTGTACTGTTGGGAAGTATGACAAAGAAATCCTGCTGAACACCTTACCTTAAAAAGGTAATGCCCCACATAATTATCACCTCTAAATTATTTTTTTGTGTGTCTCATATGTCAAATAATTGCATTTACTTGCACTTACAAATCTGTATTTAAAGATACTTTTCAAACCTAAGAAAACTTGCTATATTAGCTTCACTAACAATGACCAGCTTACAGTGACTTGTTTTCTTGAAGAGGAAATATCGAATGCTTTCAATCTATCTATTTCAACTCGTGCAATGAAATAATGAACAAATTATGGTAGATAATCATTCATTCCATTAGTTTTATGATTTTATTAAAATTAAATATTTATAAAAAATAGCCAATTAATAATAAATAATGAAATATATGGAGCCCACTACCTTCCATTTAAAGCAAAAATCATAAAGTTTGGTTAAGTGGAAAGCTCAAGCTCCTTTTTAAATAAAAACCCTTAGTGTTTAAATGTTAAAATTTGTGCAATTTTCAAAATGGCAGAGGTTTTAATGACAATTGGAACTATATCATTTTCCAGTGCATTCCTATAAATGTACCTTTATGCACATTAGCAAAACATTTCGAGAAAAAAATGTTCAGTTGTTTGTTGAATATGTCATAGGGGCATGAATATGTCATGACCTCAAAAATTAAAATATCTGGTTAAAGTAGGGTACACAGTACACCCTTAGAGAAGTGGGGTGGCGAGGGGTGAAGGGGAGGAGGGCATCCTTAAGCCCTCCCTCAAATTGCACTAAGCACTCTGACAGAAATGAATTAAACTTGCTGATAGGCGATTTTTATGGCGGTTTGACTGACAGTTTTATAACTCACAGATAGGTCATACCTGAATCATACTCAACTTGCTTCCTGCAAACCATGACCCCTTTTGCATGGAACACTTATGCACATGAGGAGTGGCCCCATTCTTACCACACTTCTACTCGAAACCATCAGACAACTTCTTTTGCTTGGCCAACCTCACTTACACACAACACACTTAAATCCTGCTGCAATCACACGACATTCTTGCACCCATTCAATGATAGCCAAACAGCCCCTTCAGTGCAACATGTAAAAAATCCATGATTATTCTAACCATCGTAGAACAGACACTCGACACTCAAAACCACAAATCACACAGAATCTGAAGAATGGATTTTCATGTACATACTTCGTGTACCCTTACCACTTTCACCAATCTTACCCATCTTATCACTGTAGAGATACCATATTCCTGATGCAAGTGCAAAGCTGAAGAGAACCTTAAAAAGACATGGATTTTATAACTGATATTTGAGATCATATTGATGATGATTCCAATAATTTTGCTTCCTATTCTGTAATACTGGGAGGAAGAGTAATGAATGGCCAGGTTGACAGAATATTTATTAAGGTTTATGAAATATTATGTATCAAACCTTCAATATAAAGATTGATTGTCCTAATAAATTTGATAAGTAGGTGTTTTTAACGTGGGGGTAATAGAGCCTTCATTCAAATATGCAAACTTAGTGTTCAGCAAACAATCATTCAACCATTCAACAATCACAAACATTCAACATTCTCATCAAAGTCCTACATGTCTGTGACAACTAATATTTGTTGGAACTTGAGGTTCATGATCGAGAAATACGAGGTCACTGATACTTTTCACTTCAAAGACATTCATTCGATGATATGTGACCTAAGTCAGTATTTTTCATTCCCCAAGACTGTGATGTGTCTTTAATTCAACTCAAGCAGGGTAGATGGAGGCAAACCCAAACAGAATAAGTGCATCCAGCTGCTTCTCCAGGTTGACAGAAGGCATCTTGCCCTTGCAGCATCTTATGTTGCTAGAAGGCAATATTAAATCTGTAGGAAAAGATGCTGTTTTTTAAAATTAAAGCAATTTTTGGAAGTTCGTCTAAAATCATCTACATGTAAAGCAAATTTGAAGAAAATTGCTTTAAAAAGAATCATTGTAAATTCCAGTCAAATATATTATACAGTAAGAATGTGCAATAAAAAGTTTGGATATTGTTAGTATTGCAACACTTCATCAGCACTACAATGTAGAAAACTACATAAAAAGATGTGATAAGCGTAACACAAGAATCTGGACTCGGCTTGTGATATCAAGATTAGTAATGAAGTATGTTTAGTATTTTTGCAATTACCACGTGACCAAAGTTTGTTATTGAGAAATTTGACAGCAAAATATCAAAGAAGTCGAATTGTATAGTGTGTAAAAATATCTCACGAAAAGAACATGAGAAGGGAATTTCAAATGTGCATTGGTTTGTGTCCATTTTTGGCTCCTTGCTCTATCTTTGCTCTTAAAGAAAGATTTGTTTTTGCAGAGGCAAGAAAATAACAGCAAAGAAAATTGTACTGTTTGTTGATCCTGATAATGATGTTAATGAAGATAAACTCAAAACTATAATAAATGGGATCCAGAAATTGGAAATTGAACTGACAGCAATGTAAGTATAATTTCTATTAATTTTAACAAATGTAGTATGAATGAGCCAATTCTAAAACATTAGTAGTAAAAAAGAATAAGCTGTTATATTGGGCATTCTGTTTAGGTTGCTATGTATGTGCCAATGTTACATTATATTCTTATATTCTTAGTATGTAGAAAAAATCAAGAAAATGATTTTTATATTGTGTTCTTTGTTAAAATTTGCAGTGGAGTAGATCTGTTTCCTGAAGATGAAGATGGGGAAGGAGAAAAAATGGATCATGAAGATATAATAGATAACAATGGTAAATGTTCAGAAATTAGTGATCTGTCTGGACTGTCTCGTAGGCAAAGAGGTGAAGAGCTAATGAGACGTATCATCAATGCGGTAAGATCATAACAAATTATAATGCTTTGTCATAAGCACACAAGAAAAGTGACACATTTCAATAGTGTTATTTTTACTTTCTTGTATATGTAGTATAGTAAACGTTACGTACTGTAAAAAAAAAAAAAAAATACAGATTTATTTCATAGATAAACTTGTTTTGTGGATCCCTGATACCAAACAAGTGGTCTTGCTCGTATATGTATTTCTTTCTCATTTATGAAGTATGTCATATCAAAATCCATGGGAGTCCCTGATACTGGAAAATTGTTTTTCAAAAACCTCTTTCGGGCTGTCTGTGAACACTAGTGTCCAAACCAAGATTCTTCACGTCTTTGCTCTCAGCAAGTGATCCCAGCGTGATCACTATGTTTAATTTAAATGTCAAACTTAGAAGTATGAGAAGTACATCAGTCAGTGCACGCTGTTACTACTCACCCAAAACTGACAATGTTTCATACATAGAAGACTCATACGACGTACGAGATTGGACACTAAAACCTCCCTTCTAAGTTGAATCTGAATATCGTGTTTTTTTTTTCCAAATTGTCATGTTCTTCATCATGTATCAGAATTTCTTTTTTGTACACTTTCCATACTGTGACATCCTCTTGATATTTTAAGTCCCTTGGAATGGTTTGCACATTGAATTTGCGTTCTCAGTCTGCTGCTACCTATGAAGATACCCTTCTGCGACACCAAATTTTCTACTTGTCCTGCTCTTGTTCATGGCCTGTGATTCCCATACAGTTCTTTCAGATTCTTTAGCAGAATGTTCTTGAGAGAAGCACTGTGCAATGTTCATGTAATGTAGTTGTGAACTGCAAAATCTTACATCTCTGTCCCTCAATGTCACAACATGGAAGATAGTGGCAAGTTTTCAAGATTGGAAAGTTTTTGCTAAGAAAATATTTTTTTTATTGTTCATTTCTGTGGTTGAATGAATGCATATGTTTAATATCAATGTGAATTGTGAATACAATGTGATTTATTTGAGATTATTTCTTTTCTGGCCTATTGAAGACATCTGTCTGAATCCACAGAGAAATTTCCAGTGGAGGACAATAATAAGGGTAATATTTTGATTGTTTTCACAGCTTCTTGGTATGTTAGCAGTTACAGGTTTCTTAACGTGGAAAGGCAATGTAGAAACATCAATCGTACCTTATGACGCTTAATATACAATTATAAGATGACTCCATAATTTTGGAATGATATATGGCAAAAAACATTTTCAATTTGGGTTATTCTTGCCTGTACTGACTTTAGTTAACAACAATATATAAATATAATTAGAGTATATTCCTGTTAATAATATTACAAACTTTTTGATTAGGAAAAAGTTATGTATCGTGTAAATATATTTGTCTGAGAATTATATTACACTCAAATGATATAGCAGAATTAGATAACAGAAAAAAGGCCCATGACTAAACTAGAAGAGGATTATACTTATTCTATTCCCAAAATAACCTAGAAAAACAAATTTATATTGTTTAGGTTACCATAGTGCATTAAATTGAAAAAGTGTTTTTCACTCTTTTCTCTCACTTTCACTGTATTTTGTTGGAATTTAGATTTTTTTGACATGTAACATAACAAACTGTACTTGTTAGACAATTTTCTAAGATATGCACTTATTTCTTATGATACATTTGATACTTCAGACCAACATAGGGGGCTATTTGCACTGAACATCTTACTTTTCTAAATTTTTTTTACAAGTTTTTTTTAAGAATTTCAAGATGTGTGTCCGGAATACTATACAAAACAATCAATTGATCATTTAATCCCAGTTTCCAAGAAATATAGGTTGCCACTGATGTGTAGCACTACAAAGACAATGCTACAGTGATAGTTTGCCGATCATTGAATTCCCATTTTTGTACGATGGCTATCATTACTCAAAAACATTAAGAGTACTCTTACAAAAGTTTAATGCAGTTGGCCAAGCAAGGTTTATTTTTTAAATTGGTCTAATAAATATTTTATTAATGTAATTTCAAATTGTCTAATTTATTTTGCTTGCAAATATTCTATAAATAAGAGCGAATTTTAGTATTGTATTCCTTTATTATTATTATTATTATTATTATTATTATTATTATTATTATTTCAAATTTATGTACATATTTGGCTGTTTCATACTTCCGAACTCTGATTAAGGAACTTTAAATACATGTCACAAATATGAAAGACTATGCCAAGTTGTAGCTCCAATAGTTAAGAGAAGAAATATACTTAGAAAATAATCTTTATTTACTGTTAAAGTTTTCATAAAGATTATTTTCTTTCGGTAGCTTATGTTGAGTAAAATACTTTATCTTTGGTAGCAATATAAATGTCTCCACTCAGATTGAAACAGTTCTCTGGAAAACAATTTTTTTAAATTTGTCTTTTGTGTGCATCAACAATACAATATTCATCTCATAATTGCACAGCAAACATTATATATTATAGCCAGTATTGTACTTTTATTTTTGAATAAAAGATGTGATGTTTGACTGTGTTTATCTTTTTTAGTGTGAAGGAATTTCCTGCAATTTTGTGGATGCCTTTTCCCAGTTAAAGACATATCAAATGAAAGCAGTGAGACCAACTCCATGGAATGTAACACTGGACATTGGAGAGAAAATAAAAATACCAGTTGCACTTTATAAGAAGGTAATCATTATCCTGAATTTAAATAAAAAATAGTTTTAATGTTTTTTATCACTTTAATTGAATGTAAATATGGTTATGTTCTATTAGTGACCCAAATTTAAAGATTCTGAAGAACAAAATTGAGCACCATTGCTAAAGTCCTTGATTTAAAAGATGCTGATTAATTGCAACTTAAGTTTCTAGAATTTTTATTATTATTTTTTAAGAGAAAGAAGGGTAAATGAGTGGAAGGATAGTTTCATTTATACAGGCTCAGGACTATTAACCATATTTAATCAAAAATAATGATGGAACATGGCGGTGTCTTAAACAGCGTCAGGGTTCGCACTTGTGTCAGTTTCGACTGCTTTTTGAGGTGGTTTAACTGTTTCAAGTCAATGTACTGAGTTTAAAATATTGTGTGGGGTGAAATCTGGCTATGCATTTGGAGACGTGGTATTTTCTGCTGGGAAGCTGGAGATATTTTTTCTTTTTGTTGCATAGTATTTTCTAACCTCCATCTTTATATTTGACATACCACAACAAAGGTTTTGTATATTTATTGATATGATTGATGTCCACCATCCAATTTTGTGTGCTCTTGGCCGAAAGTCTTGCCCAACCAACGACAGAGATTTTGTATTGCAGATATGCCCATGTCTAGTGGTAACATTTCCAACATACCAGATATCTCTCTGTCTGGAGAAAATCGTTGCACTTCTTGTAGTAAGGCCTTACCGTCTGATTCAGTGACTATTGATTGCATGGTATGTAAAGGTAAGTATCACCTAAACTGTTCTAAAAGGAATAAAAAGTTAACTAATGGAGGCTTTTCTCTGTGCTGCTCAAAGGTCACCAAAAGAGATCTTTGACTTTATCTTTACATTTTGCTCATTTAAACAACAAATTAATGCAGTTTTTTAAATGCAAGTTTGATGTCATCAGCAAACAATTTGATGGCGTGCAGAATTGATGAACAAAGGAGAATTGATAACCAACAAATTAAAATTGATGATCAGAAGGTTGAAGTAGTCGGTTTGTTGGGGAGTATCTCTAGACTTGGGCAAAACAAATCACCAAATTCTTCACCATTTTTAGAACAGAAGGTCCTGGAAGAGCGTCACCACTGAGAAAGGAATGTAATTTTCTTCAACATCAAACAAGACTCCAAATATCCTGATGATCTTGAGAATTTAAATTCTACATTGATTAGCATACCTAATTTTCCAGCTGCCAAAACTGTGAAGAGATTTTGTAGGCCATGGAATGGTGGTCCTTTACCTCTAAAAGCCAATTTCTTTAACCATGAAGATGCTCTTAACATTTTGCGTCACAAAGGTGACCTTGGTAAACTTGGCATTGCAGTGAGCAATGACCTCACGCCTTACCAACAAAACTATTTGAAGCATTTGAGGGATGAATTGGCCAGACGCTCAGAGGAGAGAAAGAAGGGCGTGAGAATAAAATACTTCAACAGTAATCCCATGATATTTCGAACCGTGAATGATTTGGATGATAGACATTGAAAAACCTGGTATCTCAGGGATGTTCTTCTACTTCTTCACGCAATACTTGAAGATTTACTACCAGAATGGGCAAGGCTTGAGGACTGAACGATCAGACATGTGTGATGCTGTGTTGTCATCAACTGTTTTGATGTAATCATCTTGGTGGAAGCTTTGCTCCATAAATCTCAGGGGACTCTTCTCTTAAGGATTCCATTCACTGTGTTGCAATTAACGTGAGTTAATCTGAACAACTCTTTCTTAACCAGTTTACCTTTCTCCGGCATGCTGTCCTGAGAAATATGCAAGCTTTGCAGAGTGTCTTCTGGGATACATCGACCTCAATCCTCGCTGATTATTGAGGACTTCAGTTTTCCTGGGATCTGTTGGAATGATCGCCTGAATAGATCCAGAGTACTGTCTTCATCCTCATTAATTGCTGGAAGCAGCCTGGTCATTGCTGGATGCGTTTCCTGTTGCCGATGTTCATCAGCACAATAATGTTGTGGACTCACATGGTACACTGCTCAACTTAATTTTATCCAGCCAAGATTCTATTGTTGTCACCGAATGTGTCGATGCTGTGTTAACGTGCGATACACACCATCCTGCTCTGGTTTTAGAGCTCCCATCGGTGATCAATTCATCATCTTCAATGTTGCCGACAGTGGTTTACGACTTTCAGGGGGGAGATTATTGTTCTATACGTTATTGTCTAACTTGTACTTTTTGGGACTAGTGCTTTAAAAATCGTATTATTAATGATAATGTAGATCAATTTTATGACATTTTATATTTGTTGATTGATCTTTATATTCCTAAACATATAATTTGTGTTTCTATCTGTCATGGTATATTGCTGAATTGAAAACTTTGGCTAGCGGGGGGGGGGGGGGGGGGAGTCAAACAATTTAAAATTTACAGAACTATACAACAAATTTTCAGCACAATCTGAGTACAAATCACTGCAGAGAGAGGTCTATAAAAAATTTATTACTTTGACTGAATTGACCATCGCTAATGATCCTCAAGCATTTTTTAGACACATCAGGAATATCATTTCGTTAAATAAATAAAATAAAATAACTTAAAATTTTCTTATATAACTTATAACTTAAGTTTTTCCATAATATGAGAAATCTTTGCATAACAAAGAGCTTTTTCTGATTAGACTTAAGAAAAGGTTAATCATTCCCTAATGTTATTAGGTTACTTAATAGAAATGATCTTGTGAGGTTTTAGTGTTGGGGCAGGGACTAAACATCTTCAAAATCATCTCTATCAATACCAATACAGGTATTAAAGAGAAAAAATTATTAAAAAATTTGATTTTTATATTTTTTCAGATTGCACCTGTGGCTCTTCCACCTTGGCAAAAAACAGTGAGAGAAACAACCGAGAGAAAGGTGCTTCTTATTAAATATTGCTGGAAAATGCAAATATTTAATTTTTTGATACCTAACATGAAACATTATTTGTTTTTGAGAGTAGTAAAGCAAATTATTCCACTTATACAATCAAAGGGTAAGAATTAATATATTTCAGATTGGGGATGCTCCTACCTCAGAATCACAAAATGAGACTCCTAGCAATGTGAGGATTGAACAAGATCGCGTGTACATGAGAGAAGATCGTACAGTTGTTGAAAAGGAAGACCGAATTGCTGGATACTTCTTTGGATCAACAGCTGTGCCTTTCAATGGTATTGTTTCCTGCCTTTTTACTCATGGTCTTAAATTTTATGCTAAGAAACACAGTACATACTAATTAAATTATTGAACAGATTGATGTGTGTATAACAGTGATTCAGTATTATTAATTTTAGTTTTGCTGTACAATGAAATATACAAGTTTTTATAAATTAGATATCTCAAGAAAAAATTATACACAAAAAGCCAAAACTGCTCTGTGATTTTCATACTTTTCTTTGCCAGAGTAGAGATAGTCTGTTGTTATCTATTGCAAAAATGAACCTGATTCCATTTTAATGCATTTTAAGTATAATAATTTGTTTCTTTCTGGCTGGGTTGCTGTGATATCAGCTGCAAGAGCTTGAGCTATAAATTCCAGTTATGAATCACTTGAGTGCTATGGTTTATTGAAAGTGGAATAAGATAGTTACAAGTGCCTCCAGGGATAAACATTTTATTTTGAAAATCGTGATTGTAAGCTTTCCTTTTAGTTCATGATTTGAATTTCTTGCTCAGTCCAGTCCAGTCCAGAAATTCAAAACTACTTAGCTACAGGCTAGTACAATAGAACGCAGTAATCTGAACCCCGAAAATCCTAAATTTCAGATAATCTGAACAAAATTATGGATGGAGGAAAAATAAATAAAATGCTTTTTTGTAGTATAAAGAAAGAATTTTATAATTGCTGTAGAACTGAACAACTAATTATTGAAACATAAGTTGTCTAAATGAAACGAATTTCCGAATCCCATCAGGCCACACTCCTATTTGTTTGGATTAGCAGGGGGTCTACTGTACCTAGCTACTACCTATTGCAAATATTTTATGCCTGGAGTTTAGAGCGGACTACAGGACAAGTCTCACTCTTCTGTAATGCTCCCTGTGAATTCTCTTTCATTACATCATTCGAGATGTCACATTCTTCAGTGTGCAGATATTTGTAAGTTTTACCTTACTCAAGGTCTTGAATCACAGTGTTCACATCAACTTCAATGCTCTCGGACATTGTCACTTTGCCTCTCTTCAATTTGACTTGCACATCTTATATCCAAATTTCATGCCGTGTCACTGCTACAATCTCACTGATAGCAGACAGCATTTGGGGGAGAATCACTTCATTCTTAGCAAACACTTTAAGATCATCCATGTAAAGCAAATGTGTTATTGAATTTTATCACCACGGACCTTGTAACCAAAGTCAGTCTACTTAGTGGATTCAAACTAATGTAAAATAGCAGAGGGGATAGATAATCTCCTTGAAAAATTCTCATGTTAATCTGAATACTTCTTGTTTCCACTACATCCTAGTAACCTTGTACTTCTTAATAGCCTAAGTCAATAAGTCTAGGAGGAAATCAATAGATCTCCAGGGTCTTTAAAATCCATTCATGTGGTACCCTCTCAAAGGCCTTCTGGCAGTCTATCCAAGCCGTGCATTAAGTACCTATTAGTTTCCTTACATCATTCAATATGACTGTATTTAGAAGCAATATTTCCTTACAGCCATAGGAATCTTTATGCCATCCTGTCTGCTCAACTGGTAACAGATGGTTCTTGTCTAGTTGTATACATTTTGTAAGCTATGGCTGCAGTTGTAATTTTGTACATACTGGCAGACAAGAGATTGGCCTGTACACCTCTGCCAAAGAACGGTCTCCTGCTTTGGGTAGCAGATACTTGATGTCGTGTGTGAGCGATTCCAGGAGTTCCTTGAAGTTTTCTAAAATTTTATTAACATATGTATAATTATTTATCTCACTCTATCACTTTATTTGTTTATTAATTTATAGTTGCATTGATATCAAGGTCATTAGCGACGAAAGAGATGGGTACGTTTGACAATTACAATATCAAATTGAAAAACATATTCAGTTTGAAAACAAAACAAACAACACGAGTATAGTAAGTAGTTGCTCTAAATTCTATTGTAAATATTCCGTTTGTTATTATTGGCAAAATTATGGTGCTGAATAGTGTCATGGCTATGGTTAGTGATAATCATCTAATGTTAGTGATGACATGTATTGGTTTGGTGGCTGTGTAATCTCATATAACTCAACTGTGAGCTGTGTAATCAAAAGGGCAATTGATACCATGTGATCTATACCCATTTAGAGAATTTCAAAAAATGAGAAATCTATTAGTTAATACAGTAGTTAGTTAATACAGTAACAATAAATACCCTCTCAGGTGAACCTTTCGTTAATTTTCCTTTGTAAATATTGATTTCTTTAAAGAAAATAATAATTTTGATAATTTTCATTTCATTTCAACGAGAACATCTGAAAAACGTCCTATCGCTTTTAGAGTTGGAGCAAAATAAAGGGAATAAAGATGCCAAGATTATTATATTAACCAAGTACCAAAACTTTTCACTAACTGAGAAAAGTAAAGGTGTGCGCAATGTTGTCCAAGCAGAAAACTGAAGAGCATGCAATTCCCTAGTAAAATTCATTTTTTCAACCAAAACGTGTGTGGTCTGCGTACTAAGCTGTCCCTCCTTGATTGAGTGGCGCCTTCTTGCGAAGATCTGGACATCATTGTTTTCACTGGGACATGCTTCAAGATGGCATTTGTAATACAGAACGGAATTTTCCTAATCACCATAGAGTCAATAGAATTTAAACAACAAATTTCAGAGAGGTGGAGGAGTGTTAATTATGGTTCATCAAAAAATGGGTAGTTCAATTATTCAAACATTTTGTCATCTTTCTGAACACATCGTCGTTCATCTTAAATATGCTCATCTCGATATGATAGTTGTAGCAACATACTTTCCACCCAAGTCAACTCTTGATGTCTACTTAGAATTTATTACAAATCTAGAACTAGTTTTTGAAAACAACCCAAAATCGAAATTCTTAATAATGGGTGATTTTAATTTACCAAATACATTATGGTCAAATTTTAATGATATTGTTCATTCTGAATTTTTAAAAACCTCCAGTACTGAAATCAATATTGGCACGCAAATTCAACATCCAATGAATTATATCAATTTATTACAATTAAACAAAACATTAAATGATAATTCTAAAATACTTGACTTAGTATTTGCTTCTAATTATTCAAATGTAATTAAATCTGACTGTCCTATTGTTCCTTGTGATTACTATCATCCGGCACTGAAACTTGTGATAAATATTAAAGAAAGCTACAGGACACTCGTTAGTCATGAAATACAATTATAGCAGTACTCGCAGAGCAAACCTCGCAGACTTTATGTCAATTAGCGAAGAATTATGCCCATTTGAATGGAGTAGCTATTTTGAAATTAACTCTATTCAATCGTGTTGATTATTTTTAAAACTTTATTTATGAACTGATCGAAAAACATGTACCCAAAAATGTATTGGTCTCCTCATCAATACCCTCCTTGATACTCTAAAGAATTGAAATTAATGTTAAACAAAAAGTCTAAAGCTCACTCCAAATACAAATGTATAGATGATTCTTAGATTTTAGTAAATTTTCAGAATTACGCAAAAAATGTAAATCAAAATTTCATCTTGATTATGATAATTATGTGATAAATATTGAAAATTCTATTCCATCTAATATAAAGTCTTTCTGGAAATTTACTAACAATGAAAGAGGAACAAATGGTATTCCAAATTATATTTTTGACCATAAATGAAACAGCTGACACCCCTCAAAAAATAGTAGATATTTTTGCTGATTAATGCTGCCTGTTCCGTCTTCACATATCAAACAATCTTCTGCGTGGTTGTCTTACACTTCTTCTTCCTGTTGGGTTGTACTTCAGCACTTGTTTAGGTAGCCTATTGTGCTCCATTCTTTCTAATTGTTTTTTCCAGTCTTGTGTGTATAGTTGTATACAATCGTTTAGACTAAATATATTTAATTATTTTCTTATATCTTCATTTCTTTGTTTGTCTAGCAAAGTACAACCTTTTACTCTCCTTAAAAATTTCATCTCTGCAGCTTGAATATTCATTTTTTTCTTTTTTAGAGAGAATCCAATTTTCACTCCCATAAAAGAACTACTGGTATTGCCATTGTTTTATAAAATTTTAACATAGCGTCTTTTTGTTAGAGGTTCACCGATTAATTTAGGATCACTGCAATGATGAAAACACGACTTTCAAGTAGAACAATGCTTTATTTGGCAAATCACAATTCACATCACAACACGATGTGCACTGATCGGCTGATCGAGCCAGACTGAACATAAAACAGTTACGGCGCAGAACGTTCTAGTGGAGACAAAACACTCTCGACTATAGGTGGCGACACATTCGTCATGCAACTCGTAGCAACTACGTAAGTCAGTTAACATCAAATGAAATAAGTCAAACACTTCCCCTCGAGTTGTAGGGCGATCAAATAGAAAATCAAAAAGAAACACAAGAGAAAAATGACACAACTAATCACAGTTAGCAATCAATCGACTTCAGTCCAGTCTTTTCTGTACACCATTGATGTTTCCTCTTCGTGAGTCCTTTAGTGAGAAAGTCTGCTATCTGATTTTCGGTAGATACATTTTAGTGACACTATTTTATTCTTGAGCAAATCTCGTACAAAATGGTGACGAATCGCAATGTGCTTGCTCCGATTGTGGAAGGTCGGATTTTCTGCCAAGCAAAGTGCACTCCTGTTGTCACAGTATATAACTATCTCGGCGAGATCCTTGAACCCTAGCTCACTGACGAACTTTTGCAAGTGCACAGCCTCCTTAGCACACTCGGATGCAGCCATGTACTCGGCCTCCGTGGTGGATAATGCCACTGTTTTCTGCTTTCTTGAATCCCACGAAATGGCACTTCCGCCCAGTGAAAATAAATAGCCAGAGTATGATTTTCGGTCTTCGGCGTTGTTTCCCCAATCTGCATCAACAAATCCTTCGAGATTTCCGCCTTTAGACTTGTAAACGAGTCCCAGATTGCTAGTTCCTTTCAGGTACCTTAGTACTCGTTTGGCGCCTTTCCAGTGTTCAGCACTATAGCAGTTATTGAACTGACTCAAATTTCTTACTGCAAATGCAATATCGGGGCGAGTCATCGTGGACAGGTAGGTGAGTGCACCGACTAACTCGCGATAAGGGAGCTGCTGATCTTCTTCCTTGACACCTGATGTTTTCACCAATTTAGTTCCAGAGTCCATCGGTGTGGTAACGGGTTTACATTCCATCATGTTGAACCTCTGTAACAACTCCTGGATGTATCCACGCTGAGAAAGTGCGATCTCGTCCCGAGTTCTGATGAATTTCACTCCCAGGCAATATGACACGTCGCCAAGATCCTTGACCTCGAACTCCTTGGCCAATTGTCTCCCGAACTTTGAGATTTCATTCTCATTTCTCGATGCGACCAGAATGTCATCCACGTAGACTGCTATTAACATGATGTCTTTCCCGGAACCGATTTTGAACAAGCAAGGATCCGAAATCGTAGGAGAGGCACCGAGTTTCTTCAACACCTCGCTCAATTTGATGTACCAACTTCTTCCTGCCTGTCGTAATCCGTACAGAGCCTTTTTAAGGAGACAAACTTGATTTCCCTTTCGAAAGGTATGTAGCATGGCTTTAGCTTGTTTGCCGATGTTGTTAGAACCCTCGGATCTAATCACGTTCTGTAGGATTTCTTCGTAAAATTTGGGTGGTTCCATCAAGATGTCTTCATCCAATTCGCCATTTAAATATGCCGTTGTTATGTCATACTGTTTCACTTTCATGTCGTTTCGAATGGCTAAGGACATCATCAAGCGGATAGAGCCGAACCTCGCAACGGGCGCGAAGGTTTCTTGAAAATGAACCCCTGGTTGCTGGCTAAAACCTTGAGCGACCAATCTTGCTTTCCTTTTCTCTATCTCGCCGTCAGGTCCAACTTTGTTGCGCAATACCATGCGGGAACCGATGATCTTCCCCTGCTTTGGGCGGTCAACAAGTGTCCATGTTCCGTTCCTGATAATTGATTTCATTTCCGTAGCTATGGCCTGGTGCCATTCACTTGCTTCAGGGCTCTTTAATGCATCTTCTAACGGAATTTCTGATATGAACGAACTTTCAGCAAATCTACTTCTCCGGTTGTGCCAGGTTGATACAGTTTTCTGGGTCTTCCCCTCTGTCCGGTTCGTAGAATCGTTGGACGACCTCGTCCTCGTGATGAAGCGGGTATATCCCGTAATGCTACTTCATCTTCTTCTTCAACAGGTTGCAATACCTCGTCTTCACGATTGTGATGTGGAAGAACTTCCTCTTCGTCGTTGTAATCTTCATCCTCATCAGTTAATGGAGGGACATCAAAACCGTGAAAATCACTGCCCGATGAGTTATCCAAATCTGACTCTGGGATTTCATCTTCCATCATTTCATTTGGATCGTGATCGAAATCGATGAAACGTCCTACTCTTCCGTTGGTCATTTCCGGGGAAATCTCAATTCTCCCGCTGTGTTTTTCTTCGAATTTAACTGCAACTTCATGAAACTTCACATCTCGACTCACAATAACCTTTTTCTTTTCGGTCGACCAGATTCGAAAAGCTTTAGATTCTTCTGCGTAGCCAAGAAAAATTCCTTCTTTCCCGCGCTGATCGAATTTTCCTTGTCCGGGGTCTCGGTCGAGATATGTCACTGCACTGCCGAATATCTTCAAATAGGATAAGTTGGGCGCTCTGCCGGTCCAAGCTTCATGCGGCGTTCGTCCATTAAGGCTTGACGTGGGTGAACGGTTCCGCAAATAATTTGCAGTGTTCACTGCTTCAGCCCAGAACATGAGTGGTAATCCCGAGTCCAGGAGTAGACATCTAGCCGCTTCGATGAGCGTCCGATTCTTTCTCTCCGCTACACCGTTTTGTTCAGGGTTGTGCGGTACGGTGAGTCTTCTGGTGATGCCGTGTTTCTTTAAAAATTCGTCGAATTCTTGGTTCAAATATTCACGTCCATTGTCTGAATGCAATGTTTTAACATTCTTACCCTTTTGTTTTTCGACTAAAGCGATGTACTACGTCGTTGCCTTGAACACATCCGCTTTGGACTTCAGAAAGCGAACTTCGCACCATCTGGTGGCATCGTCGATAAACTCAACGTAATACTTGGCTCCTCCCAAAGATTCCTTCCGCATAGGTCCACACACATCCGTATGTATTAATTCCAGCAACTCGGTCTTTCATGATGATGCCTTCGGGAATGGCGTCCTGGTGAATTTTCCTTTC
Source organism: Gryllus longicercus (assembly GCA_038098605.1). Taxonomy (NCBI): domain Eukaryota; kingdom Metazoa; phylum Arthropoda; class Insecta; order Orthoptera; family Gryllidae; genus Gryllus; species Gryllus longicercus. The sequence continues at coordinate 41,226 of JAZDUA010000705.1, forward strand.
AGACATGTGTCACAGTCCAACTTTGCCGTCGGGTCCTTGAGACGAAATCCGGTAATGGCATCAGCACGTATTGCGTTCGCAATGTCTTTTGCGTTTAAATGTCCAAGTCGTTTGTGCAACAGTTCGAGTGAAATTACTTCGCGTTTATTCTCGGATGAAACGGCACTCGCGACCTCTGTCTGCTCGTGCACGAAGTAAAGGTCCCCGATTCTGTTCGCGTGTAACTTGACACGGCCATCTGTGTCCATCACCTACGCACCACTCCTTTTGAAGAGAACTTCGAAATTGTGATCCGTGATTTTTGCGACTGAGATACGATTTGTCCTCAGGTCGGGAACACAGGAGGTGTCGTTGAGAGAGATATCTTTCCTGTTTCCTGCCACATCCGTCGAAAAATGTACTGTTCCTTTTCCTTTTATTTCTGTTGATGAGTCTGTCGCTAGATTCAGCGTGCCGCGCTTCGATGTGTCCATGTTTGCGAACCTTTGTTCGTCATTACACAGATATGTTGTTGCACCACTATCGAGGCACCACATCGAGATCGTGGAATCAGACGCGGCATGTGCCGTAGCATCGGTTGTATAGCCGACGTTTTCAGACAATTTTGCGGATGGTTTATTTTTATTGTACCAACAGTCTGCCTTTTTGTGTCCTAACCTCTTGCACAAGTTGCACCGAATTTTTGAGTGATTTTCCCTTTTGATTTTTGTTTCGTCCGACTTATCTTTGTCGTTTTCAGCATGTCTTCGGTTACTTCCGGCATTTTTCGGTTGATTCCGCGAATAACTTTTGCGAACAAACATGGCGTTCGGCGCGTCTCGAATGGCGTCGTTTTTTCGTGCTTCACTTTCCTCGATAATTTTTGCACGCAATGCCTCGGGTGTAGGCAAAGTATCTCGTGACTCGATGGCGCATCGAAAGTTTTCGAAACTTACTGGCAAACTATATAAAAGCATAATAGCTTGGTGATCAGGGTGTACTTCGATGCCCATGTCTGCTAGCTTATCTACGGTGTCAAAGAACTCGTTCATGTGGTCTCGGATGTCGCTGCCGTCCGTCATTTTGTGTAGAGTTAATCTCTTCAGAAGCGTGGCTTTCCTGGCTGGTCCTTGTGACTGGTAGGTTTCCTGCAGCTTCGTCCACATGTCTTTTGATGTTACACAGTTCTTTACCTGTTTCAGCTCGTTCGGTGAGATGGATAAAATAATGTCTGATCTTGCTTTTGAATCACCTTTTATCCAGGCTTGTATAGCGGCATCATTTCCTTCACCTGGTTCGGGCTTTACGTTTGCGCCGGAAACAAATTCCCACAAATCGTTTTTGATTAGGACAGCCTGCATTTGCAATTTCCATGTGTCGAAATTATTTTTGTTGAGTAGCTCGATCCTCGAAATATTGCCTGCGCTCATCATGGCGTCTCACGCTTCACTACGCGTGCACGTTTCGACTTGATTACAGACCTATATCCGTAATGAGTGTTATTCCTAAACTTCCTGAGTCCATTATAACTAAAAAATAACTGAAAAATTAAGCAATCTCATCATAGAGGAACAACATGGCTTCAGACGTAATAAATCTACCACCTCTAATTTATTAATCTTACAACACTTCATTATTGATAAAATTGATAAAAATCTCAAGTAGATATAGGGATTTTGCTAAAGCTTTCGACACTGTAAACCATGAATTACTTACACAAAAGTTGTCAAATTTGGGCATTCACGGTAATCTTTTCCAATGGTTGAAAACTATTTGTCTGATAGAATATTGAATGTTAAATATTTATCATTCTTATCCTGCGACATAGTTGTACCATCAGGAGTACCCCAAGGTTCTCACTTGGGACCCCTTTTATTTTTGTTATTTATTAATGATGTGAGATTATTTCTTTCAAATTGCATGTTTTTGTTATTTGCTGATGACTTAAAAATCTATGGAGAAATTAATACCATTAATGATTGCAAACAACTACAGGAGTGCTTGAATAGTCTTATAAATTGGAGTAAATCGAATCAATTAAAATTTAATGTAAATAAGTGCAAAGTGATGAAATTTACAAAACACAGAAATATAGTCGACCATGAGTATTTTATTGATGGAGCGATACTCGAGTCTGTCTATGAAATAAAAGATCTTGGAGTTATTTTCGATCCAAAAATGAGATTTGATAGACATATAAATAATATTGTAGATAAACCTAATCGTATGTTAGGATTTATTATGAGAACTGCAACTGACTTTAGAATCCCTTCTATAATTAGAACTTTGTATTTAACATTAGTGCGACCGATACTTATGTACTCTTCACAAAACTGGTCTCCTTGTTATGATGTATACAAAAAGAGAATTGAATCAGTACAACATAATTTTTTTAATTTAGCAGCTTGGTTTCTTAAATTACCATCACCAAGGTTAAACCATGATTACAGCAAAATTTCACTATATCTTCAAATTAGTTCTCTTGAATCCCATAGAAAATGTAATGACATCTTATTTCTATTCAAATTATTAAATCATGATATTGGCAGTAGCGAACAATTATCTTTGATCAATTGGAAAATACTGTTACGTAACTCCAGATTTAATCAAAATGAACCATTTTTTATACCATTCGCGAGAACTAATTTGGATTATTATTCTCCTGTATGGCCTATGTGCAGAATTTATAATAACTGTGATATCAACATAAATTGTATCTCTGTCAGTCAATTTGTTAATTATGCAAAGATACATTATCTCTGTGATTACAATTAATATGTATTTTTATATATTTGTTATTTTCAATATCAAATTATAAATATTGTATAAACCTGTAATATTGGGCAATCGCCTGTTTAGATGCAAATAAATATATAAATAATCTTTAGAATTAAGAATGTTTTGTGTGTGCCTTCTAATTGGTGCTTTTGTATAGTGTGCTGTGAAATTAATGTGTTTTACATTTAGAAGAACTTTACAATGGTCACATTGTCGAGGGTTTTTAGTAATTAGATGAGTATGCATTAGTTTGGAGTGTTCCATTCTCAACCTTGTAATTACAACCTGAGCTTTTCATGACAATTCTTTGAATAATTTTAAGGATATTGCGTTGGAGATGTTGTTGTGCTTTTCACTAGCCTTCATCAATTTCCATCTTTTGTTCCAGATATTTTGCATTTGGTTAAATATATGGTTCCAGCAGACCTTGAATGAAAATAAAACATAATTTTAAGTCATAAATAAGAAATAATGAAAATACTGTTTTATTTGTATTGAGCAGTAGGGCGCAAATTATAAGGAAAAAAGGTTGAAATTTTGGGTCACTAGAGAATTTACAAGACTACAATTTGTATTTAACTCTTTTTATGATATGTCAGAACGTGATATATTCTTAAAAACCAAAGGAAGAAAGTAATTTCCCCCCCCCCTTCTTTATTGTTGATTGTAAGGGTGAAAAACATCAAAATTCTTGAAACATCTGTACAGTGTATAAAAAATCGCAAGAATTATTATAGTCAATATTCATAAGCGCAATGTGATTAACATAAATTATGAACTTATATAAGAAGCTAAAAGACAAGTGTTTTCCCCATTTGAGCTAAATACTCTTTGCAAATTGCTTTAAATCCAGTGAAAAAATTGTTGGATTGTTTATACTTTAAGTGCGATTTTCAAAGTAAAAAATTTGTAACCTCCGGAGCACTTTTACCTATCTTATTGTGCTACCCCCTTCAGTGGAAATATCATTAAACTTCTGGTTATTACCTATTTTCAGAATGTGATGAAGAGCAGATGAGATACAAATCTGGTGAAAAGTGCCTAAATATCTTGGGGTTTGTGAGATGTACAGATATTCCTAGAAGATACTTCATTGGTGATGGATGCTACTACCTTGTCCCTCAGAAGAAATTTCCAGTAAGAACTTGATTTTTGTCTTGAATGATCTTTGCACACACTCACGCCCAGGCCCATGCGCATGCACACGTGCGCGCGCGCACACACACACCCACACACACACCACAGGCACTTTGAATGTCATCAAATTTTCAAATTCAAACCTAAAAATTGGGTAACAGAGACATCTTTTTTGTTGCATTGCCTTGGTTTGATGAATCAAATTACCTACAGTCTAATTACCTAGCATTTTTTAAAAATATCTTTTGCTTGTTCCAGGTTTTGATACCTTGTTTGTTTCACATGTGTAGTGTACCTCTTCAAATTCACTGTTTTTCTTTAATGCAAAGATTAGTTTATAGTTGTGTAATACTTTCATTCACTGTGTTTTTTTACACAGGCAGCCCAACAAGTTCTCTCAGCTTTCATTAAAGCTCTCAAAGACCAGGAGAAAGTAGCCATTGCAACCAAAGTTTACCGAAAGGACACTTCTCCAAACCTAGTTGCACTTTTTCCTTTATTGAAGAAAAAATACAAGGTTGGTTCCAAACATTTTGTTATTAAGAAACTTAAAGGATTATGTACATTTAAGAATCTGATAGTTCTTGTTACACTTATCATGTGACAAGAAACAGTTAGCATGCAAGTATTTCTTTTATCTGTCAAAGATAAGGCACAGGTCAGGCTGCTCATCGGACACCCATGAAGGTTCTCAGAATCGGCATATTTTGCATTGTCATTTGTGATATAACGTTGAATGATATGTGCTTTTAATGAAGCAGCCCAATAGGGGGTGGCTATTGTGCCCAACAGATTGACACTTCAGTGCCTTAATTTAATGTTACTAAAAATTCACTAAACTAAATAGTTTAAGTGAATAATTCTATAATATAATAGGAATAGGACCAAAACTCAGTTAAAAATTTTGGTGTTTTGAAGTATTCATTGCTTATATTAATAAGTTAATACTGTTAATTAGACAAATGGTGATGATGACAGCATTCTTATTATCTAAAATCTAAAGCTATCTTCAAGAGTAAAGCAACTAACAAAAAATGTATTTCAGGGAGTTTTTAAGGATATAGTAAAACAAGCTCAAACAGCCACTTTGATTACCTCAAACAGTAACCCCTTGTAATGGTATTTTATGTGTGGAACTGATAGATTTTTCCATAAGACACATGTAAATTTACCCTTATTTAAATGGTCAACTGGCCCATGGCTAGCGATCAGGCTCATTTCATAGATTGTCCTATATTAAGTGGTCACCTCTAGCGAGTTTGAACCAGTAATTTTTTTAAATGCCTGATTATCATTTAGAAGCAAGTTCATTTTGCCCATTCTGTAATATTTTCGTGCAGTTTGTCAAGCTGTTCTAAAACATATTACCCATTAAGGGTATAGGTGCTCTTGGCAAATGCTCTGTGGTCTGTGGAGGGAGGGAGCTGAGTAGGTGATTATATCTCTTGAACAAAGGAAGTGCTTCTCATTTTTGCGTTGGTGTTCATAGGTGCAAAAGAGTTGTGTGATAGCTGTCAGAGGAAGCCAGTTAACAATTTGTTTGCGGGGAAGAACAATATGTCTGGGGAGCAATATGTGGGGAGAAAAAAAAAGAAGAAAAAAAAAGAGAGAGAGAGAAGAAAAGGAAAAAAAACAACAACTAACTAAGTAGCTAAATGTACCAAAAAAATATAGCGTGCAACAACATTACACCACACTTCATTCTGCACAGAATGAGAAATTCAGGCTTCTCAGCATTATAATGTAGTTATAAAATCTGTTTTCTTTGATAATTAGTACTGTGAAAATTGACTCTTACTGTACATACAGACTGTACGACTTTGTGTACATTTCATACGTTTTGCACTTGTATTTCATGGTTATACGTTGTTTTTTGTAAGTCCCAAATAAATTCCTGTACTTCCCATACTAAATTATTTCAGACACGCGTTTTACGCTTATATATTCATAACAGAAGACGTAAAAAATCTATTTTTAATTTTTATATAAAAAAATTCTGCAATATTTTCTGAGCAACATTTTGTTTGTGTTATATGTGTAACATTTCGGGAAGATTTTTAAATAGCAATTCTAAAAATTTTGTGGCAAGCTGCCATGCTCCTTTTAAATGTCAAATTTTGTTTAATTTTATTTCTTGAACTGAAGATATTTGGATGGAATAAATTTTGATGCAGTCGTTGATAGCTGTGGTGGAGGTTGGCAAGAACAGTGTGTTGCAATGCTTGCTTGTTTGTTCAGTATTTTCATTTTAGTATCCTTTTGTTGATGACAGATCAGGGTTTTTGCATAGGGGTATTAAAAAGTTTAATTTAAAAAAATCCAAATTTAAAAAGTGAAATTACCGTAAGCTACATTTTATCATATAGATCTTATAGAGAGAAAAAACAACCTATGTAAGATACAAAAGATGATATATTCAGATTAGGTTGAGGCCATTATTTACAATAATGTAGTTTTAACACAAACAGAAATATAATGTCTTGAACTGTTTTAAAAGTATTCAATTTTTAATTACGTAATTTAAAAAATGTTTCACAAAGAACTGTTAAATTATGTCATAGTAGTCTAATATTGAGAGAATTATATAATCTAAAAGCCTGCCCAATCTGATTCATCTACTTGCTATAGATTCAGACGTTGCTACAGTTTCATAAACTAAATTAGTTAAAGAGAAGAAGAAAGGGAGGAAAAAAAAGTCATAATAAACTAAAATAGTAATAACAAAAAAAGCAGGAAAGATATTAAAGTGAAACTGGTATTAAATAATTTAGAAGAACTCATTTATACTCTGTCATAATTTTAATTTACATCGGTGTCATAGTTTTCTAGAAATGGATTTGAAAACGCTTAATTTGGACCATTGTTTCTATAGCGTTCACATATGTACCCTTAAGATAGTATAACATTCAAATGATAATGACAAGGTGACCAATAAGTGAGAGTTCATCGACATAATATCGTAGAAAAGCTCAAGGAATTTTTTGGGTTGAATTCAATATTCAAGTTGTTTAATTTTGTCGCTACACAAGGCAATTCAATTGGTTTCAACTCTCCATTTTGGAATTTTGGACAAAACTATAGGATGAAAAAATAGGGCGCTTGTGTCATCAAGTGAAGCTTTGTATAATAATGTTCACCAATATTGCACGATAAAAATTCAAAGCATTTAAAGGAAATATTGAAACCCCAGGGAATCAAAAATTTATTATGACATTGAGGCCTGTGTCACATGAGCGTTGTGTTCACACACGTCACTTAATGCTATTGAAGTCAGATAAGTCAATGCACAACGATGCCTGTGCTCACGAGTTACTTAACGCATATCGTAGATTAACGAATTAAACTATCGCGAAATGGGAAAAAAGTGCTCTTGGTGAGATGCATTGTGCCCACAGCTCAAGCTACAAAGTAAGCTGAGATAATAGCTTTCCCCAACTGCTATGCGAGCCAGTGCACATCGACAAGGGCGCTCGTGTCCCATTTTGCATAAGATACTGTCCGCAAATTGCAAAGATCTTGATGGAGCAAAGCAACATCATCATTGTTAACAATCCTATACAATTTCACGTCATCTGCATAAAGCAGGGATCCAAGATGCAAACTGTGCGGAACTCTACTAGTTACATCAAGTATACCTGATGAATAGCCTTTAATACAAAAAAGTTTGCTTTCTGCCTGTCAGGTAACTACCAATTCAATGTAGCAAACCTCCTCCTATTCCAAGCTCCCTTAATTTCGCAAGTAAAATAACATTGTTAATGTGATCAGAGGCCTTTGAAAAATCAGTATAAATAACATCTAGTTGGGCTCTTGACGTTGCATCACAAATCACTTTCTGCAAAAGGACCAAATTTGTAACAGTAGATCATAAAACCATGTTGCGCAGGTGATACAAAGGTCTTTAAATCCGAAAATAAGTAACATGATATAATTTTTTCGAAAATTTTGGAATGGTGCTAAAGAGTGTATCACCCTTCTTGAAAATAGGGAGGATTTGGCCATTAGGGAAAATGCAACATCTCAAGAATCTGTTGAAAAGAAGCCAAAGTGAATATGAAATGGCTTCAACACAGTTTTTCATGAAGTAACTGGGAATGCCATCTGGACCAGCACTCTTGTTTGCATCAAGCTTTACAATTTCTTTGAAAATAGTCGATTTGATTATAAAATATGTCTCAGGTGTAAATGAGGAGGTATTATACTTATTTGCAGTAACTGGTGTAATGTTGGAAGAAACAGTTGATGAGTTAACATCACCAAAAAAAGTTTGCAAATAAATTAACAGATTCCCCCAATCCGCAACTCGTACTCGAGCCATAGTGCATATTAAATGGATAATCATCTTTTCCATATAACGACTTTGTATATTTCCAAAAATTTTTACATATTCGTAGAAATCGAAATTTCAATATTGCTCGTATAGTTTGAGTAGCAACTCAATTGCAGGAATTTACAATTTGCCTTCAATCTCAAAAAAGCAAACTAGGCAATTTGTGATTTCTTTTGCATATTTTGTTTATGCGCTTTTTTCTGCTCGTAAATACAAGCAATGAGCCATCGAGAATACCATACAGAAATCGTAGAGGGAGTAGCACAATGTCAATGTATATACCTATCAATAATTTCATATAAGTTGTGATAAAACAGATCAATATTGTCATTAATATCATCATTACACAAAAAGACATCCCAATCAACAAAATTTAGTGCACCAATAATCGAAGCATAATCACCTTTATAAAAATCATAAAAAGGAAGAGAAGTCTGACTACTCTGAGGCTGATACATAATGCCAGGCAGTTTAACAACCAGCAGAAGATGATACATATCAAAGGCGATGAGGGGGTCAATGGAGTGCATGATATCAACAATATCACAGTTAGAAAGTGGTGGAGCTGGATAAAGGATGGTGAAGCTCTAGAATTATGGTCTGAAGCGAACAAATTCACTTTAATTCACGATCTCAAACAACCAAGATCATTTAACAGCTCTCGTTGGAGAAGAGGATACAACCCAGACCTAGTCTTTGTCTCCGAGAACCTACAAACAACCTCTAGAAAGGAAGTACTCGACCCAATACCGTCCACCCAACACCGACCAATAAAATGCTGTTTAGAACAAATTGTCAAACCTATAGAGGTACCTTTCAGACGACGTTTTAATTTTGGAAAAGCAGGGTGGCAACGTTTTTTGTATCTCATAGATAACAGAATTCTTGATCTAACTCCTAATTCAAGAAATTACAAAGCCTTTGTCCAGATTCTCCAAGAATGCTCTCGGCAGAGTTTCCCTAGAGGATGCTGTAAAAATTACGTACCAGGACTCTCAAAGTAGGGAACAAAGTTATATAAAGAATACAGCCGTCTGTTTCATGAAGATGCTTTTACTGATAGAAAAAAAGCGGCAGGGGAAAGCAGAATTTCTCTCTACCTCCAGAAGAGAAACATGGTTCAACATGGTCGAGAATATCGACCTTAAACACAATAGCAAGAGAGCCTGGTCAATTATTCGGAAACTCTCCTGCGACCCCACCGAACCCAAGGTCTCCCCGAACGTCACGCCTAACCAAGTTGCCAACCAATTACTACTGAACAGCAAACCAGTCAGTCAACCCGGCCACAGTCATGAGAAAATAATAAGAAGCTTTGCCTCAGAGACTAGGTCCATTAGTGCTCCAATCAGTACTCATGAAACCAAATTGAACATAAAAAGCCTCCGAAACGGTAAGGCGGCTGGCATGGACAACATCTTTACAGAACAGTTAAAACATCTTGGTGAGAAAGCAATTATATGGTTAACGAACTTGTTCAATTCTTGTCTCAAAACAAACCAAATTCCAAAACTTTGGAGAAAATCTAAAGTGATTGCCTTGTTAAAAACCGAACAATCTGCGCATAACCCAAAAAGTTACCGCCCAATATCGCTTCTGTGGCGTCGTCGGGTGCGAGTAACACAGACACGGAGTTGTTTATACAGTTTTATTACAAGTTATATTACAGTATATACATACTTCTCGGAAACGCGCTGCACTCCCAGCACTGCATACCTCTGAGGCATCCCCGCCCCAGCCTGACGCAAACCCCAGCGGCTTGGCGCCGCTCCTGGTCTTTGTCCCGTGGCAACCGCCACACCTCGCAGCCGAAGCTCGCGATAACCCCTGGCGGGTGAATTGTGCCTTCCGCACCGCGATTCGGTTCAAACTCGAATGAACCCGGCTGGTTACTCTCCAGCCGCCTCGCGAGGGGTCACGTGACAGACATCACATGCCGGCGGCGTCCTCTCATCCCGAAATGTGGGCCTGTTTGCAATTTGGGAGTCCAGCTGCACTGCGGTTGGGCGCACTCATCAATTCCCTCTGCGCCAGTTGACACCCGCGTTCCGAGACACGCCCCCCGGGCCCTCGAGGCGGGGCCCACCTGTGGCGGCCTTCCGCTTGCCGCCAAAGGACTGCCCCCGAGGGCCGGCCTCCGGCGGCCCTCCGCTTGCCGCCAAAGGACTGCCCCCGCCCCCTCGCTGGCCATACGACATGTGTTGTCCATCTGACCCCTTGGCACGACGTTACAATCTCTCCCATACTTGGGGTGGAATTTTTTTTCGCAGACTTTTCAAATCACAGAGAAAAAATTTCCAAGATTGTACGCCGACCTATCCTTAATACATTACGGTATTACACTTATGCTCAATTGGTACCTAATATGTCCCAATTTCATAATATACTTGTCCCTTTACACAACACTTTGATGTTAATCTGAAGCAACCATCATTAATAATTTTTCCCCAAAATAGCTCAACTAGAATCATTAACTCAGAATTTAACCACGTTTCCCTCCAAAAATTTTCAGAAATACATTTCAAATTTTACTGTGATTATAACCTTGGGCAACAAATATCACAACCCTCACAGCCTTACACTGTCTATCACAAAACCTAAATCTTAAAATTAAGAAGACATTTTATATACAATCATTACACTCTTAACAATAGTATTTACAATTTTATACAATTGCACCGTTTTTGTACATTTTGGCTCCACTGTCGTGCCCTCTTGCACTCCTCTAGATCACTCCAGGCTAGTACATGCGACTCAGTGCATCCACATTTACATGCTCTGTACCTTTTTTATGAATGATGGTGATGTCGTATTGTTGCAATAACAGCGACCAGCGCATCAATCTGGGATTATTCCCTGCAAAATTTTTTAACCAGACCAGCGGATTATGGTCTGTCTCAATTTTTATTGCTACCTGTCCATCCAAATAATATCTGAGCTTTTGAAGACCCCATATTATCCCCAGACACTCTTTTTCCGATGTAGCAAATTTGGATTCCACCGGTGTAAGCTTCCTACTTATATAGAGTACCGGATGCTCGTCTCCTGCATCGTCTTTTTGAGCTAAAATTATTCCCAACCCTCTATCGGACGCATCTGATTGTAGTATAAAGCTTTTAGAAAAGTCCGGTGCTTTCACCACTGGGTCGCCGCAGAGCGCCTCTCTCAATCGGCAGAATGCTTCTTGGCATTCATCTGTCCACGTTACCTTTCCTTGCCGCTCTCGCCCGCGTAACAGGTCTGTCAAAGGTGCCGCCTTCTCCGCGAACCCGTGAATGAATTTGCGGTAATACCCAGAAAGACCTAAAAATGCGCGCACCTGCTTTTTCGTTTTCGGGACGGGAAAGTCTCGGATTGCCTTCACCTTCGCGTCGACTGGTCTGAGCTCGCCATTTCCGACCACATATCCCAAATATTGCACATGTGTTTGTACATACTTGCATTTCGCGGGTTGGACAGTGAGTTTTGCCTGCTGCAAAATTCCAAATACTGTGTCGAGATGCCGCACGTGTTCCTGCCATGTATTGCTAAATACTGCAATATCATCAAGGTAAGGCAAAGCGAACTCTTGACATTCCCGTAAAAGCGATGCCATCATACGACTGCATTGATACGGCCCATTACGTATCCCAAATGGTAGTCGCAACGGCCTGTATGTGCCGAAACTCGTAACAAATGCAGCGTATCTCTGGGCCCTGGCGGTGAGACCTATCTGCCAGTAGCACTTGGCCAGATCGAGTGTTGTAATAATCTTTGCTGCCGCAACCGTCTCGATTCTTTCGTCCATATTTGGCAATGGGTAGTACTCTGTTTTAATGATTTGGTTTAGGCGCCTGTAATCAATACATGGCCGCGGTTTCTTGCCCGGCGCCTCAACCAGAATCATTGGCGACGTAAAATCAGATTCGCCTACTTCGATAATGCCTTCCTTGAGCATTTTCGTGATTTCGTCCCTTAAGATTTTTGTTTGTCTCGGTGACATCCTATACGGCGCGCTCCTAACTGTTTGCGTGTGATCAGTGAGTTCTACGTCCATTGTTATGACGTCAGTTAATCCTGGTTTTTCCGAAAATATGTTTTTGTATTTGAAAATTACATCTTTCAAGGCTGCCCGAAATTCCGGCTCACATGGGTATCGTCAAGCAATGACTCGATCAATCAATATCAATATCAAGCAATATCGTCAAGCAAAATCACCTGAGTCTAATTTCAACGCGTACCGATCCAGCTCGTCTTCTTCCTCCGCCGTCCCTTCCGAAGAGATACCGAGGAAGTTAACGTATTCGGTCCGTTGGTGGTACCGCTTTAACATGTTTACGTGGTACACTTTTGCCTCTTTTTTTCCTGGCATTTGTACTACGTAATTAGTTTCCGAAATTTGTTCTTTAATTTCGCCTGGACCAACCCACTGAACTGCCAACTTCTGTGTTTTGTTCGGAGCCAAAACTAGCACTTTGTCTCCCGTCACAAACGTCCTGCGAATGGCCCTCCGGTCGTACCAAACCTTACGTTTCTCTTGTTCGGACGCCATTCGCTGATGTGCTAGCTCCCGGGTTTGTTTTAATCTGTTTATTAATTTAAAGACATGCTCGACCACCGGACTCGTCTGCTCTTCTGCGCCAGCCAAGTGCTCATACATAAGCGTGATGGGAGTACGCAGGTTTCTGCCGTAGACTAGTTCGGCCGGTGAGAATCCCAGACTTTCATGTACCGTGGTTCGCAGGGCGAACATAATAGCTGGGAGCTGTTTCTCCCACTCTGTCCCGGCCTCTAAGCAAAGCACCTTCATAAGTCTATTCATGGTACGGTGTACCCTCTCGATTGCGTTACTCTGCGGGTGGTACGGTGAACTGTGGATTAAGCGGATGCCGAATCGCTCCGCAAATTCTGCCGTCAACGCGCTCGTGAAGCATGTCCCTTGATCGGTTTGTAGTTCCCGCGGAAATCCTATCCTACTAAATAATTCTAATAAGGCTTCGATGACTGTTGCTGACGACAAATCTTTTATCGCTTTAGCTTCGGGAAATCTGGACGCGAGACACATTGCGGTGAGGATATACTTGTTGCCAGCTTCTGACTCTGGAAAGGGCCCGCACGCATCGATATTAATCTTTGCAAATACTTCTGAGACGACAGGTACGAGTTTCAGCGGCGATTTCTTTTTGTCCCCTGCGCGACCTACCCTCTGGCAGCTGTCGCAGGTGCGCACGTAAGTCTCCATGTCTTTAAAGCAATTTGGCCAGTAAAAATACTTGGCCATGGAGTCCTTACTCTTTGTGACCCCCAGATGTGCATTCGCCGTTTCGTGACAGACCTTTAGCACCGCACTACGAAAGATCTCCGGCATTACAATCATTTCGTAGCAGTCGCCGCGTTTACTCTGCCTGGCCCGGAACAACAATCCGCCCTTTTCGAAATAGTCATTTTTTTTCTGAGCCGACTCCTCTGGCTAGCTCCGTTAAATTTTTTATCTCCTCGTCTTCCTGTTGCGCTATAGCTAATGAGTGTTTGTCGATTTTTAAAAGATTTATTATGCCCGCATCTAACTCGGACGCGCCCCTTTCCTCATCTTCGCCCACCAACAATTCCTCCGTTCCGCCCGTGACATTAGTGGACGCTGAGGGCGACGGCTCACGCCTTTGGCGGTCAGGCGAAGTTGTACGCGTCCTTCCGTGAATCTGTGACCTGGTCTGCACAGCACATGCTAGTTGTGGTTCAACAAACCCCCCTTTAACCTCATCCATCAAGGTGGCTGTACGGTTACTTAATAAATAGTAATCGAGCTGGCAATTACTATTCGCTACGGCTGCCTTCGTAACGAACCTGCCGAAGGGCCCTTCTAACGTGACGCGTGCCACCGGCAGATTCTTTGGTTCTGCATCGAGTGGTTGCATCACCCAAACGTATTCCGCGGTCAATTGGTCATCCGTCACATGTTTGCCGCTTACAATATCATAAGTAGCACCTGAATCCCGAAGTAATTTAACGGCAAAGTTATTGACTTTTCCGACGCATGTGAACGGTTTTAACAAGGCTTGACCTTGCGTTTCGGCTACGTGATTTATTTTTTCCACGCTCTTCCGTTCCGGACATTGCCTACGAAAGTGCCCCGCTTCTCCACACTTAAAGCAAGTGGCCGCCTTAGGCCTTTCAAATTCGGCTGTGTGATTAACCTTCGATTCTGGCTGTTTAGTAACTCGCGGCATACCTTCAGTTGCCTGGTCCACCCTTCTTATCTGCGTTTTCTCGTTGCCCGTAAACCTAGAGAAACTACGTTTCCAGCCTGCCCGGTTGTTCTCATAGCTATCGAGTTTCTTTGCTAGCTCGAGTGACGCTGCAAGATCTCCCCACTCATCAATAAAATGGTCGCGCATTTCGGCCGGTACCCTCCGCTTTAATTGGTCCGTAACCATTAAATCTAAGAGCTCGTGGAATTCCGTAATCTTAAGCCCCGCGACCCATTCCTTGCAATAGTTACTTAATTCCCGGGCATATACGCTCCACGTGGTTCCCGCACGTCTTTGGTGTGATGCGAATAACTGTCGAAATCTTTCGGCGTTAAATTTAAACATTTCTAACAGCCGCTTTTTTGCTTCTTCGTATTCAACGCCACCCGCTCCCGAATCCAGCATCAACCATGAATTTACTTGATAAGGCAACAGTGCCATGAGATTTGTCACCCATTCAGATTCTGATATACCTAGTTGCCCTACCTGTGCTTCGAACACACTAAGGAACATTGTAATATCATCATTTTCACCCTTAAACCGATCCATGACGTTTTTAATTTGAACGGTTGCCTTCGTTGCGGTACCGGTACTACCTATCGATTCCCGTGTCGAGGTGGTCGTCGTGATACGCAACTTTTCTATCTCGTGCTGTCTATCGCGTTCGCGCTCCTGTCTCTCGCGTTCATCAATGAGAATTTCCTTGGTCGCATTAGCGAGTTCCCGCACAACATCCTCCTCATATTGCGCGCTATCGACAATTATTTGTTTTAGTGCAACAACCGTTTCATCACCAGAAAGCGTTTCCCCCATCTCTTTGGCCACTCGAACCAACACCTCCTTCCTGAATCCCGCAAGATACGCCATACTGCGTGAATTAATCCTGGCGAGTACAAAAAGACACACTTACGTACAGGGAGCCCACGGTGCCGCTTGCGCTCTGGTGACTTGGTTGAGTCGTGGACGCGTGTAGACGTCGGTCCTTCCTTCCTTCCTTCCAGACCTGGACCAGTCTTCGTTCTTGATGCTCCCGTTGCTGCCGCACAATTTAATGTTTCCTCGCGCGTCACTAGTTCCTCAATAGCTCCAGCTCAGTTCTGTTACTGCGGCACCTATCATTGCTTGCATACGTAACCGCACTATTCACAATTTCGACACTTGCTGCCGTATTCAATGTTAATTCTCACTACTCTGCGTGAATTACTACACTCACTATCGCGTGGATGTCCAATGTCACTGCTACCATTTAATGTTTGAATGGTTGCCAATGCGAAAAAGTTCGTTTTAACAGCAGCCACCATTTAATGTTCGAATGGTTGCTACTGCGTGAAAGTTCGTTTTAACCGCTGCCACCATTTAATGTTTCCTCGTCTGTGGCGTCGTCGGGTGCGAGTAACACAGACACGGAGTTGTTTATACAGTTTTATTACAAGTTATATTACAGTATATACATACTCCTCGGAAACGCGCTGCACTCCCAGCACTGCATACCTCTGAGGCATCCCCGCCCCAGCCTGACGCAAACCCCAGCGGCTTGGCGCCGCTCCTGGTCTTTGTCCCGTGGCAACCGCCACACCTCGCAGCCGAAGCTCGCGATAACCCCTGGCGGGTGAATTGTGCCTTCCGCACCGCGATTCGGTTCAAACTCGAATGAACCCGGCTGGTTACTCTCCAGCCGCCTCGCGAGGGGTCACGTGACAGACATCACATGCCGGCGGCGTCCTCTCATCCCGAAATGTGGGCCTGTTTGCAATTTGGGAGTCCAGCTGCACTGCGGTTGGACGCACTCATCAATTCCCTCTGCGCCAGTTGACACCCGCGTTCCGAGACACGCCCCCCGGGCCCTCGAGGCGGGCCCCACCTGTGGCGGCCTTCCGCTTGCCGCCAAAGGACTGCCCCCGAGGGCCGGCCTCCGGCGGCCCTCCGCTTGCCGCCAAAGGACTGCCCCCGCCCCCTCGCTGGCCATACGACATGTGTTGTCCATCTGACCCTTTGGCACGACGTTACACTTCTATGTCATATGTACAAACTGTTTGAAAGGATACTTTTGACCAGACTATCCCCCATCATAGAAGAGAAACTCATTCCAGAACAGGCGGGATTTAGACCGGAGCGATCCTGTACGGGACAGCTCCTAAACCTAACCCAACACATAGAGAACGGTTTCCAGAAAGGTTTCATAACGGGTGTGGCGTTCGTCGACCTGTCATCCGTCACCATCAATGTACGCAAGTTACTTGCCAAGTTATACCACCTAAACTGAGATTTCAACTTTGTCCGTATTACAGAAGCCCTCCTGAGTAACAGGCTTTATGGTCTCCATGAATAACAAGAACAGCAGGTGGCACAATCTTAAAAATGGCCTACCCCAGGGCAGCGTCTTGGCCCTCACACTCTTCAACATATATACCAATGACCAGTCCATCAGCCGTAACTGTCATTCCTTAATTTTCGCTGACGATCTCGCTCTGTCATCGCTATCAATTTTGCAATGGTAGAAAAAAAACTCACTGAAAACCAGCTTTCTTGCTACTATAAAGAAAATGATCTCAAGCCAAACCCGGCTAAAACTGAAGTATGTACGTTCCACCTCCGCAACAAGCAAGCTTCAAGGAAACTCCAAGTACGTTGGTGCGGCGATTTCCTTGCACATAACTCCGAGCCCCGATACTTTGGAGTCTTTCTTGACAGGAGCCTTACATACAAGAGACACTGTACTAACACCAAAATGAAAGTTGAAGCCCGCAACAACATCCTCAGAAGATTGTCTGGATCTAAATGGGGAGCTTGACCCCAGAATCCTCCACCTATCCGCTCTGCTACTCTGCAGGTGAATACTCAGGCATAAATCCGCTCTCGCCAAGAAGGTTGACACCGGCTTGTATCAATCCTGCCGCCATGTGACCGGCTGTCTCAAGCCCACACCCATTCCACAACTCTCTGTTGTTTCGGCCATTGCCCCTCCAAAAATCCACGAGGAGATTTCCTGCAGAGCGGAGAGAAGTCGGTAGGTGAACGACAAACGCCTCCCTCTGCGTGGTCAATCTCCCGCCCACCGAAGACTCCGTTCCCGCAAGTTTCCTTCAGACCAGTGCCCCTCTCCAGAACCAGCTGAGCAGGAAAGGCTTGACTTGTGGATGGACGATTGTCGCCTATCAGGCCACCTCATAAAACCCTCAGAGCCCCTGCCTTGGGGTTCCGAACAACCGTGGACCATATGGAGATCCCTAAACAGACTGCGTACGGGTGTTGGTAGATGTAATTACAACTTGCAAAAATTGAGATTCTTCTCCCAGAATGACTCAGTGATGTGCTTCTGCAGTGCTGAAGAGACAATGGAACATCTACTTTCCTGCCCGGACTGCCCTATGGTGTATCCAGAGATGACCTTGCCCTAGGAATCCAGAGAGCCTTGGCTCTCTCTACTTACTTGCAAAACAGAATTTAGCTGTCCTCGACTTGAAAAAAGAAGAAGAGGAAGACGAAGAAGAAGAAGAAGTCGACGACGGAGAAGAGGAAGACGAAGAAGAGGAGGAAGGAGAAGACGACGACGAAGAAGAGGCAGACGACGAAGAAGAAGAGGAAGACGACGACGACGAAGAAGAGGAAGAGGAAGACGACGACGACGACGAAGAAGAAGAGGAAGACGACTAAGAAGAAGAGGAAGACGACGAAGAGGAAGACGACGAAGAAGAGGAAGACGATGAAGAAGAGGAAGAGGAAGGAGAAGACGAAGAAGAGGAGGAAGGAGAAGACGAAGAAGAGGAGGAAGGAGAAGACGAAGAAGAGGAGGAAGGAGAAGACGAAGAAGAGGAGGAAGGAGAAGACGAAGAAGAGGAGGAAGGAGAAGACGAAGAAGAGGAGGAAGGAGAAGACGAAGAAGAGGAGGAAGGAGAAGACGAAGAAGAGGAGGAAGGAGAAGACGAAGAAGAGGAGGAAGGAGAAGAAGAGGAAGACGAGGAAGAAGAAGAAGTCCACTTACTTGCAAAACAGAATTTAGCTGTCCTCGACTTAAAAAAAGATGATGAGGAAGACGAAGAAGAAGTTAGAAAATACAAGGTCCAATAAGTTACCTTTAACATTTACAATGTCATGTTTTTGTACAATATTCGCCACCAATAAAGCTGGAACAATACAGAAAGCCGTATTCATAATATGCAAGGGAACTGATGTAGAATAAGTGCAAGCAGGCACATCACCTGTCAGTATGGACCAGTCAAACCCAGGCAGATTGAAATCACCAGTGAGAAGGAATTTGATGTCCAGAAACTGTTCTAAGATGTCTTGAATATCATGTTCATAAATCTTGTACATGGCTGTTCCTGATATTGGTGGAAAGTACACTGCTCCAATGATGAGGTTGAGATCACCCACAGTAACATGAATAAGTTGATGTTATCAGCTTATCTGACAGAACTATATCTCGAATAGCAGTAAGTACACCTCCACCCCTCGCATTACAGCTTGAGGCAATAACATTAAAAGAGCATGAATATCTCTCTTCCATTTTGCCAATTAGTGACTCATCATCTAGTTTAAGTTCTAGGACAGAATTAGAAATTCTATTCTTGATGGATTTCAAAAGAACATCAAAATCATCCAAACAGTGCCCTTGTCCAATTTGATTACGCTCGAATTCATCAATCTGACTCGTCCAAGATTCCAAAGAGAAGGATATATGTTCCTTAAGTTCATTTTTCAACTTATCAGTTATTATCACAAGCAATTCCTCAAGGTCAAACTTAGTAGTAGGTTGACAGCATTTAACAAAATCCCCATTTTGTAGCATCTTCAGGCGAGTAGTGTAACTCAGGTGATTAGGGTGCCTGCACAGTTTATATTTCGTCACAGCACTGCCCACAGCAAAAACTCTGGTACAATCTATATACCTGTTAGTATCAATTTCACCAACAGAGCTGTCATTGGAAGCAGACAGGTTTGCCCTAGGTGAAGACATATTCACCACAATGGGGAATCAAATAGTTTTGGTAATGTTAATGTTAAACTCAAACTTTGACACTCATGATGTACAGTGGTCCATTGATGTTCTTATCAAATGTGATCCTTATCACCCTGCACCCACTGTTATATTGCCATTATTGCATCCAGTCAACTGTGATTTGAATTCTACTCATTCTACTCACTTCATTCTACAATTTTGAAAATGCTATTTGTTCCGAACTTAATATGATTGATTGGAGTTTCTGTCTTAGCCTAAACATGGATATTAATACAAATGTTGACATCTTTTTTAATATTCTCTATTCACTAATTGACTGCTATGTTCCAGTGAGGCTGATTTTAGGTAGCTCTTACCAGCCCAGGTATTCCATGAAACTGATCCATCTCCAACCAGAAAACCAAGAAATTACAGAGATAAATAAAAAAATAATGACATGAGAATTTGTCGCTTTTTTGTTGCACATTAGTACCTGAATAGAAATATTGATATCACAGAATAGAAGGAAATGATTTCAGATACCACAGAATTCCAGAAATACTAAATTTTGCCAAAATACCGGAAATGTGAAATTTGCCCATGTGTTACTGTGAAAGAACGACTGTCCGTTGCATATAGGTTCCATGGACCAACAATGTACACCATGGTTTGACAACCATGGTGGACAGAATCAGACGCGCAGAATAAATTCAGATTTTCGGCCTTGCATAAAAAGATGAAGTTTCACAATTATTATAATTGTAGAAGAATCAGATTTTGAAGTGATTTTAGTTTCAATGTATTATAAAAAGGATGAGCATATACATTTTACTTTTGTTTTCCTCCATTACGTCGTGCATATTATTACAATGGAGCCTTTTATTGCATTTGTTTCAAGCATTCAATTCCTCTGCGCATCCACCCACTGTGAAGGATTGGGGCTTGCAGATGCTAAGAAGGGATTCTCACAGTCATTGCTTTACTGGGGCCAACAAATAGGAATCCCCACATTTGAAAATATTTTTGATACCTGCAGTCTTACATGTACATATTGCCATTGTTTGGAAAATGCTCGCAGAATTATCATCTTCAAGATTTTGCACTAGGAGGGTAGCAAAGACAACATTTATTTATTTACTTTAAAAACTGTGTGATGTGCTATGAGGAGAAGGCCAAACTTGCAGGGACATAATTTAAATTTACATTTATGCCCAGAAGTAAAACATGGGGCCATCTCAGCATTTGCTCAAGGATCAGGGAAACTAGATGAAATCCTAATCGAGATGGGGGTCATTGACCCAGAAGCTGAAGTACAACAGTTGTTACAGGTGCTTTAGAATTATTCAGTCCAAATGGTAAATATTACATTATACATCACTGTTAAAATTAATATTACTTTCCTTTTGGATGCTCATAATAGTCTCTCATAGTATAGAAAAAGTTGTGCAGTAGAGAAGATTTTACTTGGGACTTAAACTTTTGTATCAAATTTAATCGTTTAATTTCATCTGGTAAAGTGTTGTAAAATAATGTACATATATTGTATGTGAATTTTTTGTAGTTATCTGTTGATACTGGCACAAGGATTGTAAAAGCAAACATCATATAAATTTAATTTCAAAATTTTAATATTCAAAATTAAAACATTGCATAAATTCCACCTGGTTTAGGAGTCTCTCTCTTATTTTGGAGGAACAATTTGATTCGACAATGACAGCGCGTTATTTTACCACTTTTTCAAATTTGCCCGAAAGTACAAAAGCATTTTTAAAATTAGCTTCAGCTATTTTACTTGGGAAAAGAGAATCACAAAGTAAATTCTATTAAGGAGACAAACACCATTTTGAGATCAAAAATCGAGTCGTAAGATAAAAATGCTCTTGCATAATATCTGTTCATTCTTTCTGGTGGTGGGAAGATAACGGAAGATCTTATAAGTAAAATATCTGTAAAATAACATGTGAAGAGATGGAATATTGGTGATATTTACCCAATTAATGGTTTAATAGAATCAACAATTTAGAGCAATAGTATCATGTGAAGTTTTCAACATATGAGATTAAATTGTATTAATCCATTCAAATACAGCTTTGCAAGATAACTTTTTGAATTTCATGAATTAATGAAGAGGTGAAGAGATGGTGAAAGTAATTTTTTTTAAATCTTCTGAATAATACAACAATGGATTCCACTAATATGTTGCCATTAAATGCAGTGCTCAAATACAATAGTAAACCCTTGACTTTAACTTGTAAAATATCATCTAAAATGTTCCCATTAACATTTGCGAGACATAAATCAATAAAATCAATGGAAATCTGTACATATAAACACATCTTATGAAACTTATCATTATTTGTGAATCATAACACAAATATAAAACCAAAAAAATCAACAAAATAACTCCTGCTATATTCTAATCTATAAATTTATTCTCAGTGCATATTGGTTGTGGAACTTCCGTTTTCTGAAGATGTGAATGAATTTGTGTTCCCTCGAGTGGTTCCTGAGAAAGAGGAACCTGATGCCGAACAACTGGCTGCTGTTGATGGCCTTATAGATGCGATGGACCTCACAAAGATTCCCATGTGAGTGTATATTATACCAGGAAGATTTTCATAACATATGAATATTAGTTTTAGAGTACTAGATTCTAAAATCGGGTTCATGTTGTGTAATTCAAGGTTTTTTGAGATTTTTCAGATGAACAGATTCCTTTAATTCCTAGATTTTATTGTCATCCAATCATGATTTTTCCTTGTTAGTATTTGATTTGATTTATTTACTTTAAACAGAGAACAGTAAAAACTGTATGTGATGTCTGGGGGGAAAAATACAATCTGCGCACGTTTTCGTGAGCTACAAAATATCTTCCCTCCCTTTTACTATATATAGGTGAATGATGAATAAAAGTACCAACAAAGCGAGGTTGACAACATTTGAATAACTAGTTTTTTCTCCCAAGTTATAGAGAACATAGTTCAGTGGTAAGAGAACTAGAGATTTGTTTTTTTAAGTAATGCCAAGAAAACAGCAACCCACACCCTGGCTCTGCTATCACAACTGACAAAAAGAGAGTTCAATAAAATGTGTGCGTAGTGTAGCTTCATTTATGTCCAGAAGCAAAACAAGGAACCAGAAGCACTTGCTCAATGGATCAGGGATACTGGACAAAAATTGTGTTTGAAATGGGGGTCATTGACCCAGAAGTTGATGTACATTACTTGTTACAGGCATATTTGTTCTTTTTAAAATTATATACTACAAATGTTAACTATGTTTTATAAATCATTATTAAAATAAATATCACCTATTTTTCTTTTTGTTGATCAATATTAACATATTGTGAGATAGTTTGAGTCAACTAAGTGGAAAACCCAATTGGAAATGGAACAATTTACTAAGCATAATGCTAAGCCCGCAATTTTATACGCGCCGTTTTGTTGAGTTTTATGAATTTCTTATAAAGAAAATACTCTACATTTCAGTGAAGATGGAAGTACTGAAACTTTCCGGGTGAAGGAAACCACTGATGCTGGCCTCATGTATCATTTTCGCTGCGTTGCTCATCGCGCAATGCATCCAAATGATCCTCTTCCTGAGGATTTTCCAGACATAAAGGCAATGTTGTCCTGTCCATTTCAGTCGAATGCCAACTACAAATTAGCCTTGGAAGTTGTGAAAGACAAATGTAAACTTGTAGAGCAGCCAGAAATGACAAGCCTGAAGAAAGAAGATCAACATAAGAGGTAACTTAATTCATTCTTTCAAACATATTGTGAAGTTGCTGGCAGAACTCTTATTGAGTAAAATGAAACATGATGTTGATTTAATTCTTGCAAAACCCCTTGAAATTAGAATAAAATCCATTTTCATTTCATTATATATTGTATATACTCGAATATAACCTGCATATTTTTTTCAAAAATTGCTAGTTGAAAATTGGGGTGCGGGTAATATTTGTATCAAGGTTGGTACCACGAACTTGAAGCGTGTTGTACGTGGTCACATGGCAGCATGGATTAATGGAAAGCATTCATTGAGGTGCAGTAGGTGTTTACCTGTCATTCTCACATATATTTTTTCACGAAAGAAAACTACATGTAATTTACTTGGGATTTTATAGCTTGGCACTTGAAATAAAGTAGCTGTTTGGTGTCAACCTATCAGGCGCTTCAACGTCATCACAATGATGTCACTATGGTGATGTATAAGCTCCTGATTGGCTTGAACTGTCAACAGAAGTGCCAGGTTATAAAAACAAGTATAGAAGAAGCAGAAGAAATCGTTATCAAGTATTACGGTGTTGTTTTCAGTTTTCATTCTTAAAGTTTCCTCCACGAATACACTTTTGAAATTACAATATGAAGTCCCATTCTTTTAAAAAATTTTACCAATAGATTTTAATAACTCTTTATTTACATATTTTAGAAATTACTTCAATATTTAATTTAACAGAATGCATTCCATATTTCAGAAGAAAAAAATCTTCAGATAAAGATGATTCTAATCCACAACCTAGCACCTCAAGAGATGGAGTAAATGCATTCATTTCTGATACCAATGAAGAGATAAGTATTGTTAAGAACACTTTAGTGGAAGTAGGAACTGTAAAACCTCACGAGGATTTCACTGCCCTTGTGACAAGAGGGGAAAATTTTAAAACAGGTATAGTCTCTGTCCCTCTCTCTTTTTTCTGTGACACGTAGAATGTACAAAATGTTCTGAATTATTTTTCACTGAGCCCTTCAATTATTAAACGCATCAATTTACATTTTCACTGAGCTTCTGAGTATTGTTTGATGAGGTTTATTTTTCATTTAATTTCAGTGCAAGACTTTTCATAGAACTTCAAAAGGTTGAACATTTGAACGGACCTCACTAAATTTTTTTTGTTTTTGGTTTCAGTGTGTGATCAGATGGAAAAAGTCATATTGAAATTGGTGTTGAACTCGTTTGGCTCTGAAAGTTTTCCCAAAGCACTTGTTGCTTTGACTACTCTGCGGAAGAGTTGTGTTCAAAAGGACCCAGGAATCTACAATGCTTGGTTACCAGAATTCAAAACTGCACTGAATGATCGGGACAGGCTAAATTTTTGGGAATTGGTTGCTAAAGGTAAGCATGTGTATTCTGTTACTGTATATTTGGAATGTATTGAGTGTTTTTCATGTTGTTGGGTATTAATTAACCCTTTCGCTGCAAGCATGAAGTATACTCAGAAAACTGCGCCTTTTCCGGGGCTCTAACATTGAATATATTCGGGACAGGGACCTTTCACAGATTGTTAATATTGGGAATAGAAGCCTATTGTATTAGTTCATTCCTTATTTGGGAGAGTTGTATGTACCCTAACGATATCCAATAATCTCTAGGAGTAATCGAAGGTGTTCTGATGATCCTTTCTTACTACCAGAGATTGCAAATGTATATTTCTGGAACAACATGATTTGTTTTCCCAACTGACAGCAGGATGAAGCCTTGAGAGATCCTGAGGATCCCTGACAGCAATGGTGGCAAAAGCAAGCCGCAGCTAATGCGCTGTGCTACACAACCCCTCTAGGCCTTCTTTGTTGAAAGAGAGTCTTTCATGTATTACATTCCAGCATGAGATATGCACAATGAGTCCTCTTAACTGTTTGTTTCTCCTTCATTTATCTTTGTTCTGTTTTGTTGGACGACAATTCAGGTGGATGACTTCTATGATCATTACAATCAATATTGAATGTTTGTTTTGAATGATGAATCACTTATTAGTTATGTAAATAATACTGTGTGAAACCAGTTACCCTATTTACCTGAATATAGGTTGACTCTGAATATAAGGCAACACCCTGATTTTGGAGAGGTCTCCTGAGAATTTTTTAAATTTTTAACTAATTGTTACTACTGAGTCAAAATATAATTGCAAATTGTTTTGTTATCTAGAAAATTGCGGTGTTGATGAGAATATGAAGGCTTTTTTATTTATTTATTCATTCATTCATTTTGAATTTTCATTTTAATTTTTTCAATATAATGTAATGCATATAAGAGGTTTAGCACATGTATGGAAGTATATAATTGACATAATTTATGGTGAACTATGTATAAAAAACACATTTAATTTCACAGTCCTTGTCATCAAAGCATTGTATCACATGAGTTAATTAAGGAATTAACTAGTCATAATAATATATAAAAAAATTTGTTTTCGCATGTAGTAGTTTTATTGTTCGCAGATTAGACCTGGTGCATACAAGGCCAAATTACTCCAATATTTCCGTCGAATCAATAAAACCATTAATTACCTTATAGAAAAAACTAAGGTCAATCATCTGTCTCAGAGTTTGAAGGCTATCAATCTTGATCCATCAGTGTTTCAAACATTTTCATCTCAACAGTGATAAAACAGGGGTTTACAGAACTTCCGTTGAACACTCTCAATTCGTGTGGTATGGTGACCAAACTATGCTTCCATGTTCTACTATTAGTACCACTAAGGCAGAGAATAAATGAGACAGTGTGTTGTTCTTAAATTCTTTTCTAGACCTGAGTATGAATCTTAAGATTTTGTTAACTTTCACTTGTAGGCACCTACCTGTCAGAAATGAACAAAGCCACTCAAGGGCTGTTAATCAAATGCCACAATTACACAACTTTGAAAACAGAATTTTGTGATCAACCTTATCAAAAGCCTTGCTAAAAATCTGTGTATAAAGAGTGCACGTCTTGACCTTTGTCTAAGGCATGTGTATAAAGAGATTTGTAGTTGTTGATTTTCCTCCAATGAAGCCGTATTGTTTAGAAGTAATGATATTTTAGAATGCTGTTGTTAATTGAGAGAGAACAATTTTTTCAAGAAGTTTAACAAGAGAGGACTGAATTAGTATAGGCCTGTAGCCATTCACTTTCGACTTATCTCCATTTTATGAATTGTTGTGATATAAGATAATTTCCAGGTAGATGGAAAACAGTCTGACTCAAATTTATCAAAGATGTGTGAAATGGGTTCATATAATTGTGTAGCACGATTTTTCAGTAGTATGTTGGGTATGCCGTTTGGTCCATGTCCTGTGGTAAAGTAGTTGTGTCAATTTACGGAAAACATTATCAAAGGTGACTTAAAACGAGAGAGCTCTGCATCTGGATACAACATTACATCCAGAATTAGTTGAGGATCCTGAAGGTTTATCATATTTGCTTTTGAAGAAAGCTGCAAATAAATTTCCGATATCCAATTGATTACTTGCTGCAACATAATTCCAAGTCATCTTAGAGGAATTATCTCTATTACTCCAAAGTAAATTTTTCACAAAATTCCAGCAGTTTTTAGAATCCAAAGTCAGATCATTTTCATTTTTTTAAAATAATTTTTGTGTCAGTTTTCACTTAACCGTGTACATGCTGGTCTAAGTTTGCTGAAAGTAATACAATTATCATGACTTTTTTTCATTTTGTAATTTTAATTAGCATTTTTCTTCTGTATTGTCAATCACATAAATTCCTTGGAAAATCTGGTTTTCTTCTGTAGTTTATTAGAACAAATTGATTTATGGCCCAATAGATCACATTGTTGAACCATTTAATTTTATCATATATATTGTCCAATTTATATAAATCTATCTAATTAACACACAGAAAGTAGTTATTCAATGATACATAATCAGTATTCCTAAATGCATACATGGGACATTGTTTGGCCCTAGGCTCATTCTGAACTCCAGTTTAACAGACCATGCAGGATGAAATATATCCTCTTTCACAATATCAGGTTTTTCATCAACATGAGCATCCAAGTCACTGAAACAAAGGTCAGCTACCGACATTGGTTATTGCAAATATCATTCAACTGAGAGCATTCCAACAAAAAAAAATCACCCATATATGAGTGATTTATATTCCAATTGTGGTAGACTACTGTTAATATTGTAGACACCAACTATCATCAATTTGCAGTTGGGATTTTTCTCTTTAATATTGGAGATAGTTGTCAAATGTCCATAATATATATCAAGGTGAGATTGGGGAGGGATGTATACTGATTCAATGATGATCTCAAGGTTATATCCTTTAATTCCAACAAGAATTTCCTCAAGGTGATCCTTCTTAATTGTGATTAATTTTGATATAATGATACACTTAACTGCAATAAAAACACCACCACCATGCTCACAGTTACAAGTTGCAGAATCTCTGTCTTTCCTGTAATGCTTCATTACTTAACAACTTCACCATCCGTAATGGATGGGTGCAACCAGGACTCAGTAGTACATAACATTTACAATTGGAAGATGATACCATGAATTTCTCCATTTTAATCCTCAACCCATTAAAATTAATTAGCTTTCCATGATATTGTATTTAATATGAGTATTTAATTTTTAGAAATATCTGTATTATGTTTGTATGATTATATACATATCCTGACTTTGTCATACATGGTATATGGTGTATTTATGTGACAAATATATATTTTTATCATTATTATTGTTATTATTAAATTAGTGTATTCTTTGTCAAACATCATTTCACCATCAGTTTCACATTTATCATGAATAAATTCATAAGTTCCTCTCATTTTGCAATCCATCAACATTTCATTATCATCATAAAATACATCTCTCAATTATGAGAGATGATTATCAGAACATTTTACACCCTTAATTTTTTTAAATAAAAAAAAAATTGAATGATGATTTCATGAACACTGTTCTCTAGACTGATCGTACATTCTCTCTTTGCTATCAGTTTCATTTTCTCTTTAAATAAATTAAATAAATCTAAATGCATATTCACATTCAAGTCTTACATTTTTTAATTTTTAAAAAAAATGTATTTATTTTGTAATGGCAGCAGCAATTTTGCTATATCACTCACATCATACAAAAACTGCACATGTTTAATATTAATCAACAAATTTGTCAGACAATACCTCACGTAGTATACACCATACTTATTTATTTAATAAAATTAACTGGCGGCGTCAAGATCTCATAGACAGAAAGTAGTACAAATAGCTCAAAAGAATGGAAATAAAAGTAAATACAAACTTACAAATTTCATATAATCAGAACTATTTAAGATGTCTGTTCAAAAAACCTTGAAAGGCATTATTTCCAGTAGTCAAAATATCAAAGTCAGCGCCCAAGCTATTCACCAAACCACAAATGCAATTCATCTCATTAGCGCTATAGTTACTCGCAGAAGTTTCAACTAAAAAGTAAGTCGTTCTCCTAAAGATTCGTTTTGGAACTTTTAAACGGTATGCAAGAAAGAATGTCTATGCAGTCTGTTCTACCCCAGAAAATATCACGTAGGAAATAAATATCAGCACGCTTTCTTCTACAATGAAGATTATTTAACTTAGGTCATAGGAGAATGATACCATAGTCATGATTGTTTGGGGTTATAATACAACTTTAGCAATAAAACCACCGCCACACACAAACATCAACCGTGACTATTGCACCAAAAGTTAATGGACGACATGAATCTCACATGTCTTGTAAGGCTGATGTAAAAGAACTCAGTGTAGCTCTGTCGACACTGACCTGTCACTCCATTCCACGAGGTCACCATTCTGTTACTCAAAAACTGATGTCCCTGTAAGATTTTCGGCGCACCTTCAAGGAGTGACCCTCGAGGCGACGATCCAGACTTCTCTCAAAGGAATTTTGTGATGATCCTTACATCATATCCTCTGTTCATAATCTGAAACATTTCGATTAGATCTCTTCGACTTCGTCAGTCGTCTCTGCACTTTCTCCAAGGCCTCCCTGTCTTTTTCGTAAAAAGGTTTCATACTGCGCTGGTATTAAAAAATTGGTCATATACAGTTTTATTTCTGTCGACTTAACCATCGGGAACACTCTCCTCATTTGGTACAGTGCAGAATTTGCTCTCTTGATAACTGCTGAAACCTGTCTGTCCTATTTGAGATCTTGTGTTACAACATCGCCTAGGTCAACCTGTGCGGTCACTGGTTGTACTGTACGTCTACCAATCAAGTACAAATTTTTGGGTATGATTTTGCCCAAATGAAGGACTGCATTTTTTGCTTTTCAATGGGAGTAACCACAAATCGGACCGGTCCTCTATCCTTTGCAAATCTCATTGAGGACCACTTGTAATATCGGGTTTCCATACAACTTAGTATCATCAGTGTAACTATTCCACTTCGATCTTACCCTTTTCCAAGGTCGGCCGTGTACAAAAGAAACAATATGGGTCCCAGAACAGAACCCTGAGGAACACCAGTTGTAACAGGTTTTGACGAAGGGAGGATGCTTCCAACACGAACTTGAAAAGTTCTGCTAGTCAGATAATCTTCAACCAGCGAAGTAATTTTCCTCTAAAGCCTATAACACTCAGTTTGTTCCTCCTATGTGGAACCTTACCGAATGCTTTGGCATAGTCTAGTTAGATAACGTCCGTGGGGTAATATCGCCTTAGTCCAGTCATTCAAAGCACTTAGCAGGTTGGTGGTCATGGATTGTTGCCAGGTATAAAACAGTGTTGTCGCCATGGAATAATCTAATTGATCATTGTATGGCTAAGCAAGTCGTCCATAATAAGCCTTTCCATTACCTTACCCACTGTGCAGATCGGACTGACAGGACGATAGTTATTGGGCTGTTGCTCTCTCCCTTTTTTTAAAAATGTGGTAACTACAGCTGACTTCCACTAACGGAACCTTGCCCGCATCCAGTAACTCTCTAAAAAATTTCGTCAAAGTAGGAACGACCTGTGTTTCACATCTTTTCGGAAATACCGTAGGGAAGCCATCAGGGCTTCAATCAAGTCTACTTAGCGTCTGAGCAACCGTGACCGGAGAGATATCCACGTTTTCAAGAGTGACAACATCCATGTCTTCAACTGTTGGAAGGGGACCATCCGGTTCGATGGTATAGACTTCCTGAAAGTAAACAGCATAATCCTCTGCAATTGTCTGGTCAGATATCAATTCACCTCCTAAATCAAAACACATCGGCGGGCCAGTTTTGTTCGTCGTTTGACTTCTAATATACGAATATATTCGCTTCTTTCCCTCCTGGATAATACTTCCTCATATTTCGCCTTCCGCTGCCTATACTCAATTGTATAACCTCGTTATTAATTCCTCGATAGATTCTGTAATCATTCTTTCCGGCCCTTCTATAAGTAACCCTCGCCCTTCGCTCTGCTCTAGATTTCTTTACTATTTCTCTATCAATCAAGGGTTTATTTACATTTGACCTCGCGTTAAATCTCGGCGAGTAAGCGTTTAGTATATGGTGTATACTTTCTCAGAAAGTATCGTAATCCTTGGGCATCCTTCCCGAATTAATATCTGATTCCAGGTCTGTCTTTATCGAATCGTAATCAGCTATGTAGTAATTACCTTTGCAGCTTCAGCCCCGGAACTGTATGGGAGATTTCTATTTTCAGAAATATTACCATCACTTTGTGGTCACTCAAATCAATATTTGGTCTCATACTAGGTGGAGTAAAAATGCTTTCATCCGTCACGAGCAGCAAGTCTAATAGAGACGGATTGTAACCAGCTCTGATCCTGATTGGTTCAGTTACCACATGGATGATATTGGAATCATTATAGATCCGTAAGAATTCACGCTCCACTTCGTTCCTAGCAAGTACACCCAAGTGCTTTGACCGCGTAATATTTGGAAAGTTAAAATCTCCGTATATAGCCGCCAGCTCAAATTGATTACATGCTGTTTCGATAGTTAAAAGAATTATCTTATCCGTATGCCTTATGTTGTAGTCAGAAGCCGCTGGTCTATGTACCTTCACACAGTATAGTTAGACGCTGTGAGTGTGATAGCTGACATGCCCCCTATAGACCTCATGGCACAAGAAAGGGCCAGGCTCTACAGGCGTAAGCGAGAGAGAACTACAATTAGGAGGAAGAGAGAGACGCGCTAATGGCCTAGTGGCAACGGCGATGGGATTTTATCATCCACTGGTAGGACATTCATCTCATTCCAAACGTAACAATGTGGACTCAAAGGAAAGACGGAGATGTGGATCATTATTTGACACAGTTGTTAACGGGGGGTGGGTGCTACCGTACATACCAACTGAGTTTCCGGTTGGACGATGACCCCTCGTGCCCAACGTGTGACCCATTGGTTGAAGATGTAGAGCACGTATTCTTTCACTGCCCGCGCTTTGTTGAGGAGATTGAAGAACTCCACGGACTCCTCCTGAAACCGTCGTCACAGGAGAATCGGAGTGCGATAGCCGCAATAGTTTTAAAGAAGCTTCGGGTGCGAAGGAGTATCAGTTGGCAAAGAGCGATAAGCCGCTCTGCTCTTCCTGTGATTTCTGACGGCGGTTTCACGGCGAAGGGAACCGGAGGAATGGGAGGGGGTTTTAGTGGGTTGGGCACAGGCTAGCTGTGAATCCCCCACGCTGCGGAGTGCGGGTTCCGCAGTGTCTTTGGAAGATTTTCCCCTGCCCTCGTAAAGAATCGCGCCTGCGCGGGCGCGCACGCACGCACGCACGCGCGCGCACACACACACCTCAAGCTCCTCATTGAAAATTTAGTGAGCGAGTGTTTTTTCGTCTCCCGATTCGGCTGCTCCCGTGGTCACATGGTGCGCAACCTGGGTCTCCTAACATTGTCGTAGGAAATGCGGGTGAGAAAGCGATTGCTCAATGGCAGCTCGGTTCTTATACAAATTTAATTTTTAACTGAAACTTGATGGCTGCGAAGAGGTAGGTCTTCCAAGTGATGATGTATTCTCCAAACATCTGGCGCCCAGATGTGCCCGTCCATTGCTAGCTTCGGTGAAGAGGCCGCTACCCTCGCATACCAACACATTGTAAACCATACTGCACCCTCAAAAGTGCAAAATTGCTGGCTGTCTTCGCAAATAGTCTCCAGCATTAAAATAAAATATTTCACCCAGGGCAAAAAATCAGGCCTCAGGGAGTCGTATTACAAATTTTACAGTACAAATTTGAAAAAATGTTTTCAAAACGCATACTTACGCAATATAGCATTATAAACTAGTTGCATATACTATTTCCACATTAATCTTAGTGATATTATCTTTTGAAACACACACACCATTTATATTTCCTAAGAAATCAGAATCTTCCTAACACTGCTGTCAGTGAGTGTAACTTCACTAATTCTCTTCAGTAAGCCATAATAATAAAAATAAACAAACTCTTCACCCTCTACTATAGATCTTAATATCAAAATTTCTCATGCTAACGATCTCGCTCTGATCTAAAAGTTGTCTATTTACTCTTTACTCATTAATTCTATCCTTGCAATCTTCAACATTAATCTATTATTTTTCATTACTTAAGATGGTTTTCCAGGGTTTCCCGTAAATCATTCACCTTATGAATACCTCTGCTAGTGATTACTTGCTCCTGTGATGACAGTTAGTTAACCCCAATATATTATCCTTAATGTAATTTCTTTTATTTCTAAGTTTTACCACTAACATTATCGCTAATAATTTTTGGTTTTTCAATATATTCTTCTACAGCAGGACAGGAAACTCTTTCCGCAGTGGCACCCTGTGGGTGAGATTGCTAGCAACAGAAATTTTTGGTAGCATGAGCTGCAGCTTGTAACAAAAGAAAATGTAAATACCATACTCACCAGAGTCATTACAGATTACCTGATTATAGGATTAAGCCTTTTGAGATCTTATGTTTTGACAGTGTCTTTGCATGACAAGAAACTCAAATACTGGTGTAATATAATGCGACAAAGGTGAAGAAAACCATGTATCTGAAATAGTAATTCATTATATTTGTGGACCTACTTTTGACGTCCTCCATGAATTTGCAAAGCTATTTATTTTTGAATGAGCTGGTAAAGGGATAATATCAAACAAATGGCATTGTAGTAAGTGAAATGCAAAATAAAAATGGATAAAAATTATTGCTGAGATTTTGTCATTTGATATGCTGCTTGAGTTGGTTGAGAGAGAACCCATTGGTTCTCAGTTTGAGTGTGAATCTGTGTTTTGCATGAGATCAAAATGAAAAAAATTCTCTTTGACAGAAGTTCACATTCTACATCCATCCACAGAGATGATTTAAAATAATATCTTCTTAGCAAAAAAAATTTCCAAACTTCACCACTCACTGGAAATGTTTTTTACATTTTTTGTTCCTACATACTGTAAAAAATTGTAATATCTGGAATGGGTGATAATAACTTTCTAAATACTCAATAATAAAAACAAAAATTATTTAGTTAATTTTTGGTGAAAAATTAGGACTTTTAACCTGCTTACATGCGTACGCGCGTGCACACACACACAAATTATTTCACAAACTTCCAGAGATGCTACCTCATCAAAATTCCAAATATTGCCAAATATTTACATGAATTTTTAAGAGTTTTTTGGAACGGAACATGATAAAATTAATTAAAAATAATTATTATGCTGTATATTTGTTTAGAAATCATTCCAACATAGAGAGCACTTCAGGCAATTCCATCTAATACTGCTTTTCAAAAATCACAGAGCTTTAATTTGGGCCAGATCGTTGAGGAACATTCATTTGGGGTTGTTCAGGTGCAAATGATTCATTGATGGTCAATGGATGGATGTTGTGGGGGGAAAACAAAAACAACAAGAAAGTAAAAAGCAGTGCTTATATGATTAAAAAACCTCCTTGTGAATCCTTCCAGACTTTGCCATCCATTAGTTTCTTTTTCACAATAACAATAGCTGGTTACTGTTGAATGATTAAAAATTTCTGGCTTTAAAGAAGTTGATAACACTTCTTCAGTCTTTGTACAGCCCTGATTGAGTACCTCTAGAATGCTTTTTGTTCCTGAGGATTAAGACAAAACGGTAAGGAAAATGTTTGGGGCCTGCTCCTGAAGTTGAGGTTGTGGTAGAGTTTTCTGAAGAATTTTGAAGAGGGCTTCAAAAATGTTTTGATCAATTGCACATCTACAGGAAGTTCTGTATTAGTGCTAAAAGCAATTGACAGGAGAAATTGCATATCATAGTAAGTATGTTTGTGTAGCATTTCCCTTTGCAAGATCAGTAAGCACATTAACAAATTGGAATAAAAGGCAGAATTTTTAGGGTAGAAATGGGTAACGAGATAACAAAAATGAAAAACAATGAAAATGATTTGTTGTTTAATTGTTTTGTGAATGTTTCTTTGCCAGATGGTTTGGGCTTGATCAACTCTGAAGAAAGTCCCATGAGCGCAATTTCCCAAGAAGATGCTCTTGCCATCTTCAAAGACTCTAAAGAAGTAGGAGGAGCAAATGAAGAACAGGAATTGGATGTAGATGATTTGGTGAGTGTGATTTTTGAGGAGAGTAAATCCTTCAAATAATAATTTTACTGGTGTTTCTAGGAGGTTAAAAATGGAAAATCTATAATCTTATTTTTTTTTTCTTTCTTTTTTTTTTTTTTACAGATTGATGAAATGTAATTTGAAACAAATCAAAGTTTGATGCAGTTTATTCATATTTTCCTATCCACAGTAGGTGATATATTCATCAGATATAATGATTACAAACTTCATATTTTTCCAAGTAGGAAATTAAATTTACAATTCAGCTAGGAAGGGTTATAAAGATGATGATGGATTTGTGATCCACTGCCACTTAGTACCTGTGGAAATAACTTTTTTATCTTTAAGTAGTTTTTGCAAGTGATGACCCACATTTACAGCAGCAGCCAAATGTAAGTCCTCTGGTGTGTCCTGCACAATGAAACAAAATATTCCTTTAAAGGTATCAATGAAGAGAGACAGTAATTCATTTATTTAACAAATTGTGGTTCATCACAAAAAGAAAAGAAAAAAAACACGCTGTATGGAGAGGGCTTTGTTGTGAAATTGTCTGAGGGCAATGAGTGGTAATTAAAAAGTGTATGTACACCATAAAAAACAAGATCCATTTGAAGATATTTTGAGGAATAGACATGAAAAAG
Organism: Gryllus longicercus; assembly: GCA_038098605.1. Taxonomy (NCBI): domain Eukaryota; kingdom Metazoa; phylum Arthropoda; class Insecta; order Orthoptera; family Gryllidae; genus Gryllus; species Gryllus longicercus. The sequence continues at coordinate 76,530 of JAZDUA010000705.1, forward strand.
TCTCAAAACATGTTTCCCAGAAGAAAATATGTATGGGAGGTCAATTTCATTCCAATACACTCAGGTCAGTTTCTTTTTAAACTAACACTTATAATACATTTTTACTTTCTCATATAATAGCATAGAGAAAGTTATGTAATGCTGCACAAAATTGATGTTGTTACTTTGACAGAAATACATATTTTGAAATATCAAAAAGGTGTTGTTTCATCTTCTTCTTCTTCCTCCTCCTTAAAATACGTCTGTGAACAACAGTGGCACCTAAACCATTTACAGGAATTTCATCAAAATTGATTCCCCCCAATCAATCTGGCTGATGTCAGGGCCTATTGAACTTGAAATGGATCTTGTAAAAATAGTGTAAATTACATATATAAAAGTGTTGCAGATCCATTAAAAAATTTTTTGGAATACCTCATACAATTTCATTTTTGAGAAAGAGAGAGAATAATTTGTTAAAATTGTATTTCAAAATTAGATCTTTAAAGAATGTCATGTACAGTTTTTGTGAATTATCGAGTGAAATCAAGAGAATTTTAAAAACAATACATACAAACAATGAACAAGATTTGTTTTTAAATCGCTCAAAATTCAGCAATAATTGCTTAATAACGTAATATACTCTATCTTCATTAAAGCCTTTGAAATTTTAAAAATTGGGAAAGTTTAGGGTATTTTTTTAATTAAAAATATATTGAAGACAGGGTTATTTTTTAACATAATATATTTCCCAATATTATATCTTCAAATTGTTTTGTGTACACTTCTTTGAAAATATTTGTAATATCTGCGTAATTTTGAATAATATGGATTCCTTGTTTTGAGTGATAGCTGAAGTGTTAGTAAGACAGAAGGTGCAATATTACGTGACCCAATACCAATTATATGAGAAAGTTTATACAATTGTACCACCAATAGTTGTAATTCTGTAAACTGTAAGGGCAGGAGTCATAGTGTATGCATACACTGGAGGGTTTGAAGTAATTTTATTGAGGGTTGGAGGGAGGGGGTTAAAAATTACAACTTTTGTGTATGTGTTTGAACAAATCCATGTGTATAGTTTATTCTTGTTTTTTAATCCTTTGGCAAATTATAAAGCACCATTGTTCAAAGAGAGTTTTAAGAACTTTTTGAGAGTAAACTATTTTTCTATGATGTAATGTTAACAACAGACACTATTGTGTTATACATTTCACTGTATTTTGTGAATATAAATTTCTTTATTTGATTAGAAACACAATCTATTTGTAAAAATGTTAAATACAAGTGCTGAGTGTGTATTTAATAGAGGTAAGTGATATATCAACAACAAGAGCTAGTATGTTTCTTGTGTCAATTTATCAAAAGAAACAACAATTTGTATATTTGTGCAAGTTTCTCAAAAATCATGTATATAATCATATAGGTAAATGGATAAATATGTGCATAAATAATATAAAAGAAACAGTAAATGAACAGGATTCAGAATTAAATCTACATACCGTATATATAATTTTGACAATGTCCATTTCAGTAAATTTCCTGTTAGGTTCTCTTTGTAGCACATCCAGAATTTGTTTTTCCCTGTTATTTCTATGATGTATGTAATACTCGATTTTAGGCATTGGATCCTGCCAAAAGGACAGAAGAATAGCTGAATTTAAATTGACATTGATTGATACTTGTTCTTACTGGAAATCCTTTTTACATATTTTGACATTATTTTATAAATTTCAAAAACTTTCAAAAAAGTACTGAAATATGCTGAATTTTAGAATTGGATTCATTGAAATGCGAAAAAATAATGTTTGTATTTTTACTCACTGATACAACTGGGCCATGCCCTGGATAGAGAATATTCGGGTTAAGTTTCAATATATTTTGTAAAGAGGCCATATAATCATGGAGATCTTCAAAAACAGCCGTTCCTTCTCCCAATATGCAATCGCCACTAAATATAGCTTTCTCTTCTTCAAGCCAAAGAATGATATGGTCTGTTGTGTGGCCTGGAGTGTGTACTATCCTATAGAATTGAATAAAATCTTTAAGCTTAAACATGAAAAACATCTCTACCAAATGTAATATTTTATTTATTTTCAATTTAACAATTTGTCCAAATGATTACATAAAGAATAGGTCAATAACTCAAACTGCAATTACTGCAAGTACAATCAAGTACAGTTCATATTATTAAATCTAGATATGTCTATACATGTGATTATAGAAAACAAACTCTACAACACTACATCACTTCAACAAAAATTAAAGGAATAGGAACATAAAAAAAAATACTAATTTTAAGTACAGATCACTTTTGGCAGTAATATAAAAAATGAACAAAACAAAAGAATGAAGCACATATAATAATATAACAAACATTAATTGAATAGTATAAGAAATCATTCCAACACATAATTTCATTGCTGAATTCATCATTATTTGACAAATAAAAATTTTAATTAAACTTACATATTGTCTTATTAGGTAATACAAGAAAATTCTCACTTTCTCTAATTCATTATACGATTATTTACTCTTATAATTTATTTCTTGATATTCCATTTGTAAATTGTTTTCCCTTTTAATTTACTTAAGAAGGGCAACTCTGGGTACAAAGTTTAGCAGAAAAGAATGTGTTAAGATATAATAGCGTGAACACTGAATTCCTTTATCATTGCTATTCTGTATTTAACTTCAAAAATAGTCAGAAATAACAGGTAACAAATCGATGCAGCAACTAGGTTTTATTAAAAGAACCTGGAAAGAGTTGTATTTGTTTGAGGTTCTTAAAACTGTATATCTCCTAGGTTGTCCAATTAAAAAAAAAAAGTTGTTGCACCTTTGCAACATGTCTCTGAGGCATGGAGTAATCCTCCTCTAATCTAGTTGGTTAACGTCAATCATTACCTTTTATCCCTTCAGCCAGGGTACAGTTAGATCCCAATGTTTCCCATTGTTTCAATGATCCTAGCTTGGCGCAGTTAGATCCCAATGTTCCCAGAAAGTCACCCAATAAGGAACCCTCAAATTGTTTAACTTCTGTGACTTCACAGAGTGCAGTTAAGGAATTCGGCTAGCAATGCTGGATTTTGATGTGGGGTTCAGTGATATGATCACCATTGTTTCAGCACAACATAAAAAGGCTGGAAACGGCTCAGCATAATTTTTTTAGAATTGCATCATGGAAGCAGACTAGGAATTCACAGACCCTTTGTAGATCACAAATACGAAAGACATTACATTTTTATACAAACTCTGTGACAACTATTTGGACTGTTCTGAGCTGGTTAATGAATTGAGGTTTAATGTTCTTAATGGAATTGCCCACAAAACCAAACCTTTAGCATAAACTTCTATAGGTCCCACTATTCTACAAACACTGCAACAACAAGAATGTGTAAAATGATCTGTGGTCTTGAAATAGACCTGTTATAATGTGAATATTTCATAGTTTAATTTATTGATCACAAGGACAGGGAAAAAGTATATAATTTTATATTTTGTAATAGTACAGGGATTTTTTAGTATTCATGTACATTTATAAATATTTAAAAAGATTGTTGTGCACTCGGTAACATGTTGAGCCACTTGGTGCTCTTCATTTGTCCCAAAACATTTGCTAACTTCATGGCATGACATGCGTGTATTTCTACCATCTTTCTTTTGTTCAGTGTTCACTTCTAGCTGCTTTGGACTTTTTTGAGTTTAGTGAACAAAAAGTGTTTATCTCTGAAAACTTGAAGTTACATCCTAAAAGAACCAACTAAGAAAATAAAAAGCTACTGTCCCCCCCCCCCCCCCGAAAAAATATAACAAAACATTTATAAGGAGTACAAAACTGTTTTACATTTTTACTTCCTCGTATACATATGTATTATGACGTTTCTCAGTGGTGAATTAAAACCCACACACACAGGTATTTAAACAATATCGTTTATTCGCAACGATACTACACTAAAAACTACTTGATCTATTTACAAATATATTACATAGCCTTTGTGTTCTTCAATTGATTGTTCTTACACACGACTCCGTTCTCTTGATTATTTATTTACACAGTTCACTTCTACACTATCACCCAGTCCGATGCACTGTCCGCGGTCCACTGCGCAGACCAGGGGTTCACTGCACCGCGATTTCTTCACAGCTCAGCTTCCACTGCAACTTCAAACTGCTGTTCCCCTACTGCACCACTGTTTACCGCGATGCACACTTCACAGCTCAGCTTCCACTTCAGACACACTGACTACATACAGTAACTGACTCGCGGCTGCTTACTTCCGACTACTCTTACACTGACAATACACCGACTTGCGGCCGCCGGCAGCGGCGCAGTTATACCTTGCCGGCGCTCGTCTCGACACACCCGGCACTTACTCCACCTTTCCACGCGACTCGCGAATAGTCCGGAACCGTCCAGTTCGGGGGACGGAGGGCGCCGGCAGATGGCGCAGTCCACGCAGCGAATTCCGGCAGGTGATGCAATATTCGTTACAGTATATACGGAGTAACATATGTCGTATAGAGACAGATGTAATGCTCCGCAAAAAACGACAAATTTTCGGCAGAAAAAAATTCGTTGCCGGGCCCTATTAACGAAAATGTGGATAAATCGAGTTGCTAAATTAAGAAGAAGAAATCTTCTAACACACACAGTGTAGCCAGAATCCTTATTTTGTGGATCCTTGATACTAAAAAATCAATTTACAGCAAAACATCAGTCCGTCCCTCTGTGAACACCACTAGCGCCTAAACCATATGAAGAATTTTTTCCCAAATGGACATACCCCGGTCCATCTGGCTCCACGATTTTGAAAATCTTTCTTCAAAATTTGGGGATACTTTTTCATGAAGCTCTCCGAACATTTTCAAAATTTTCTGAAAAACGGCACCAAATTTTTTCTTTAAATTTCTTGTAAGAATAGAGTAAAATACACTTATAAAGGAGACATAGGTCCAATTTTTACTGTTAACTCTGAATTTTCGATAATTACAGAAGTTTGAATTTTTCAACGACTTCCAACAACTACAAAATTAAAGATAGAGATTTTATCCTTGAAATAAAAATTGCTGACCATAATTATTTCTCTTATTAAGGTCATGAACTTTTTTTGAAAATTTTCATTGTTTTCGCACAATATGGCATGCAGTATGTGCAATTAAAAAAAATAAACAATATTTTTTCAAAAACGGCTCCACATTTTTTCTTTAAACTTTGAGTAGGATAGTGCTTATTGTACTCTATGAGATAACATAAATTCCATATTAATGTATTCTTTTGTTGTTTTCAAAAATTACAAAAATGTAATTTATCTGACGTCTTTCACGTCGTTATTATTTACATTAGCGGCGATTTGTTCACATTATTGCAATTATAAGTACATATGCTTTAAATATTGTCATAAAGTTTGTCAGAAACTGAAAATTTTCTTTGAAAACTAACTCAAAATTCCGCATTTTTAGAAACGCTCAATTGCCATTTTCTCAAAAATGGGTTCAAATGGGGGTTTTCCTCAAACGTCTCGTGCATATAGTGCTAATTGCACTCCTTGAGATGACAAAAGATTCATTTTGTTGTTTCAAAAATTACGCAACTTTCCTGCAATTTGTGAACACTTTCATATTTGTATGTTGATGTGTTTAAAATGGTTTCAAATGAAGATTTTTGAAAACTAAAAAGTTCTCTGTGAAAAAGCACCTCAAATTTCGCTTTCACAGTGATGCTTAAACACCATTTTCTTAAAAACAACTCAACAAAACAAATTTTTCAACAAAAATTGCCATATAGGACAAAGTTTTACTTTTCTATAATATTGATTAAGCAATAGTGATTTTAGGAAGCTGAAAAATTAACAATTTTTTTTTTCAAAGTAAAGTACTTTGGGTGGCAGTAGATGGCTGCTGGGAAGAGTATGTGGCAAGTATGAATAGATAGCACAGACCAAAGAAAATAGAGAACTAATATGAGAATATCTGAGCCATTCTGTAGCACCATTAGTTAAAAAGTTCTCATGAAGATTAGCCCAACACTTATAACAAAAATATGAGGTGCAGTAAATTAATAAAGTATCACTTTCCCCAGAAGGCATGTGATTGTGACATCAGACTTTGTGGGAGATAGTGCCAAAGTGTCTGGTTTAGATGCGATTTTACGAATTAGTGATATATTTTATAATTCAAGGAAAGCTTGTTTAGAATTATGAGATGCTACATACTGAACTGTTATTCTGCATTTTCATTACTCATTTTATTACAACTGATTGTCTTTTTTTTGAAATGAAAGATTTGTTGAGAAAAAGATCATGATGTATGAAGCACTATGGATACCATATTATCTATTTAGAATTATTTTTAACTTGTAGGATAGTTTTCTCTGTACTCTCAACAATGTTTAAGTATTACCTTAATGTTGCTCCTTCTGTTTTGAATTCATCCCCAGGTTTTAAGTATTTCACTTGTATATTGTCTGGAAGAGGTTCATCGGAATTGTCTTGTTCAGATCGTGGCAGCTTCCAAACATTGCAATCTGTGGGTAAATATATTTTCAAATGACTATAATTTGGAGTCTTGTTTCTTCTTTAGATATGAATAGCAGGGGTGGTGGTGGGGGTAGAAGAGTCAGAATGCAGATAAATGTTTCAAAAATTCTCATCGTATTTTGGGTTGGACCACCTTACTGACATTGAAGAAAAAAATTGTGGTGTATGTGTAAAGATATGAAAGACATGATCCAAAAAGATAAATGTTTTATTAACATCACAACTAATGAGAGGTACTAAATGCTGCTATCTGAGCCTTCATCAGGGTGACTGTGTCCTATTCTTAAGATATGTCTCGGCTCTTGTCTTTACAATTTTACCATTTAACAGAAATATTCATCAGTAAAATGTAAGATTCCATCATCATAGAAGTATTTGTGGAACAACAGTAGTGTTAAAAGACAGGCCCCATCCACTTCAAATTCTACTTTATGGGTGGATTTGTCAAAAAAATTACTTTCCAAGTTTAATAAGGTAATATGAATCGCTGTTGTTCCAATGAATAAAGAATGTTAATTTAACCTTATACTATTTTTGCAATTGTGTCCCATTTTTGTCTTAGAGAAAAATGGTCATCCTACCTTTCAATTAATAATATTCTTTATTTTTTTTCCCCTCTATCACTTTTAAATGAATCTTCATGACACATTAAATATGCAATGCTTTCTAAGTTATGTAATTATATGAAACTAAAACATTGACAAACTTAGCAAAGAAATTATACAAATATTAATTATGATTATAACAAAATCATTCTTTCCTTAATTCTTATCTGAACTTGTACAAAAGTGTCCCTTAAAAATTTAATTTTCGATTTTTAGTTCTGATACAATTAATCAGTTTGATGCAAAACTCAATTTACTAGATTGTGCAACATCTCAAAGTGTCATGCATATTTAATATTATCAAAACTTAAATAAAAATTACTAGAAACGTTTTTGACCACATCTTTGACACCTCCAATGTGGTCATGGTGCCAGTGCGTTACAATTATGTGCTCTAAATCTATATTTTCATCAGATACAACAGTCTTCAAATTCTGAATGTATTGAGGTACATCTGAATCCCCTGCATCAATTAGAATTCTTCTGAAAAACGAAAGTGCACATTTAGGTGATTTAATACATTTTGAGGTTAAGAGACATTTTATGTGACAGATATCAATGAAGCAAAATTCGTTCAATATGCTTGAATAAAACCAACCTCTTTCCTGTGCCAATAACGTATGTATTAGTGCCTTGCAATGTCATTCGTCCTGGATTGCATCCTAATATTCTAATTATCCTGGAAGACAACTTCGTAACAGGTGGAATTATTGACGCCATATTCGCACTCATTTGTTTTCTACACTACTTTTTTACATATATTATACTGCACACATTGCTCTAAACAACAACGAAAGGATTAGTAAAATATAGCATAATTTTATTTAATTTATAATGTTAGCTTGATATATTATTTTGATCTGCGACACTTGTCGTGTGTTAGTAATACATTTGATTTCAGTCTCATTTATCGCACAGCTGCTTCTTCACTTTGCCATCAAAATGGCTGGCACACTTTCTAGGTGGGCTCCTTTGCCTAGAAGTCACTTGGGTAAGTCATATATGAGATATAATGCCGTTAATGTACTTTGGCAAGTATCTACGATAATTAAACTTGGGAATGGAGGTCACTTGACTAAAAACGCATGTTAAATTGATGATCCAGTTTTTCTCCACTTTTATCCCAAATTAGCCTCTGATTCTGAACTTCACATTTTGTTTAAAATAATTAAATGATACGCTTGGACATCACCTTTTACCAATGAGTATTTCCGTAATGCATATTGTTGTTGACAGGTTGTTTGAGCTCCCCGTTCTTGTCCTGTGTTAGTGTACGGCACAATACCACTCCACCAGCAAAGGTAGGGTTATTTCAAATCATAGAAAATATGCCATTACGTTTATTTTATTTTTATTTAAACGAAGAATTTCTTTGTTTCGTGTAGAGTCAGTATGGCCCTCTTAAAGATGAAGATCGTATATTCACTAATTTATATGGTCGTCATGATTGGAGGTTGAAAGGTGCTATGAAAAGAGGTGACTGGTATAAGACCAAAGAAATTCTTGAAAAGGGAGTGGACTGGATTTTAAGTAAGTAACATTTAATCTCATATTTGTGAATGTTTTGAAAAGATACAGCATTTGTCATTAATTCTGGATGCTGATTCTTGAAGTTCTAGTGTGTGTCAAGTTTAGTTTTTTAGCAAGTACATGCAGAAATGCATGTATATTACCAAATATGAATAAAAGAAGTGATCAGTGTGAATGCCTGTGAAAACTTTGGGGAGCATTGGGAGGGGTGGTTTTATAAAAGTGTACCTTTTTTATTAGCCAAAATGTATATAATTATTTAAAAAATAATACGCTCCAAAAATATACAATAACAAATATGTTTATTATTTAACAATAATCTATGATATGCCCCCAATGATCATGTCGATCCGCCCTTGAAAAACAAACTAGTGTACCTATGCAAGGACTCTTGCATGTGGTGACTTGGTGCCTTTCTACATATGTTTGAAAAGATAATTATATTACCAAAAAGTGTTTTAATTGAATTTTGCATTTGCAATTGCTTAGATGTTTCAACAAATAATGTTTGCAAAATGAAGATGCACTTAATTCTCCTCCTTTGCAGTTCTTTTGTGTGACATTGTTAAATGATTTGGATGTGAGAGCAAAAGATAAATAATATATGTGATTTATCTTTCAGATGAAATAAAAACCTCAGGTTTAAGAGGTCGTGGTGGAGCTGGTTTCCCCTCAGGAATGAAGTGGGGGTTTATGAACAAGCCATCAGATGGCAGGTAAATTAAAGTTTTATTTACTAATATTCTCTGGTGTTATGATGAATTAGCCATAAATGCAAAATTTAAAAAAATAATTTTATTATTGCTAATTACTGAGGGCAGCAACAAAACAGTGGATAAGATTTACTGACTAATTCTCTTGATTTGCTGAAGACAAAAATGAATCAAGTTTTTTACCATCTCTCTCTCCTTTTACAATCAGTAGTTTGTGCTGTACCAGTAAACTGGCAAATTAACAGTAATGTTACTATGTTGTATGTACTTGATTGTAATAAAGTTGTAAATCACTTCAAACATTAGTGATACATGGAAAAATATGCATTCTTGCAGTATGTGCTGTTCTGAAAAAGGTTAAAATTTAGTAAACAGTACACCTTTAGAGAAGCGTGGTGGCGGGGCTTAAGCCCTAATTACTGTTCGTGCTCTAATAGAAATGAATTAAACTTAAGTATAGGCGATTTTCATGGTTTGGGCCTTTGGCCCTTGCATTCACTATAAACATCCTTGAGTCTATCCAACACATAATTACCAATTCACTTTTATAAGACACCACTTTTCAAGAAGCCTCCAGAATTCTAACTGCCTAGTTAACAATGGAACGGCGTGAAGTGCCGGTTTAAATGACTTCCTTAGGTTGTACCAGAGAGTATACACCGTATGGGTTGTACCGTATACTGCATTTCAGCCCTGAAAAATTTCAGAATTGCTAGGAAGTAAGAAAATTGTGAAATTATGTAACTATCAACTCTGTAATAGACAAAAAATTTTATAGTGCGTGTTGCCCTCTAGTTAATTTTTGTGGTTACTGTAAAATTCCAAAAATTTAATTTAATTGTTATGGCCCATTTTTTAATTATGGACTGTTCTGAAAACATTTTTTGAAATTACAGGATCTGTAAATAAAACCAAATTTCCTTAATCAAAGTAAATAATGACTTATTAAGCTTATTTACTCTTGGAATTATAGGCTCCAATGTGATTTTATTTAACAGGCCAAAATATCTAGTAGTAAATGCTGATGAAGGTGAACCTGGAACTTGCAAGGACCGGGAAATTATGAGGCACGATCCTCACAAGCTTGTGGAAGGTTGCTTAATTGCTGGCCGAGCAATGGGTGCTCAAGCTGCTTACATATATATCAGAGGAGAGTTCTACAATGAAGCCTCCAACATGCAAGTTGCAATTTCTGAAGTAAGTTTACCTTTGAGTACAACTGATTTAAAACAACTCTTTTAAATGAATCTTCTGTGGCCATAATGTTTTGGTCAAGTTTTAAATTTCTCATCTCTCTTTCATTCTGCACTCAGCATTTGTTGATGAATTTTTGTCCCAACAATAAGAAAACCATATGTTTTCAATTTGTTTGTTTTGTCAATTTTTTTTCTGATGTCTTGATGTCACGAGAGCAATCAGTTTTATGAGTGCAAATAGCTCATATTTTTCTTTAAAACAAGCGGTGAATCTAATGTTAGGCAATATTGAGACATTGTGGCATTTGTAGGTTGCAGACCAATCAAGTTGAATATACATTTTTATGTTAGATTATTGTTTTTATTTCTTTCTTTTTGTCTGAAAATGTGTACTTGTATGTTATTTTATTGGATAGCTTTGATTGGAAATAAATGCACTCTAATATTTTTTTGTAGGCTTATCAAGCAGGCCTCATTGGGAAAAATGCTTGTGGCTCTGGATATGATTTTGATGTATTTATGCATCGTGGTGCTGGAGCTTACATCTGTGGAGAGGAGACAGCTTTGATTGAATCTTTGGAGGGTAAGCAGGGAAAACCTCGTCTGAAGCCGCCCTTTCCTGCAGATGTAGGTGTTTTTGGTTGCCCCACTACAGTGTCCAATGTGGAGACGGTCGCTGTGGCCCCGGTATGTACCTTGTTTGTGCAATTATGTTTACTGTAATTACACTAAATTATTGTCTGCTAATTCATCTCTAATGAACTTGTAAAGTTTAGAAACTGCCAACACTGCCAACTTTTACTTATATTCTATTATATACAATGATTATTAAACAGTAGTAAATTATAATTGTTTTCTTTTTTGCTAGGCTATCTGCCGCCGAGGAGGTACATGGTTTGCTAGCTTTGGTCGTGCCCGTAACTCAGGCACAAAACTTTTTAACATCTCAGGCCATGTAGTAAACCCTTGCACTGTAGAAGAGGAGATGTCTATACCTTTGAAGGACCTGATTGAAAGGCATGCCGGTGGTGTGACTGGTGGTTGGGACAACTTGCTGGCTATTATCCCTGGTGGTTCCTCCACTCCACTTATCCCCAAGCAGTGAGTTTATTTGCAAATTACCATATTTACCTGAGTATAAGTCAACTCTGAATATAAGACAACCCCCTAATTTTCAAGTGACCTTATGAAATTTGTTTTGTAATTTTGAACTAATTATTATTAATGATATGAAATTAAAATGAAATTGCAAATTGTGTAATTGATAGAAAATTGACTTGTAGAGAATGTTAATATTATTGCTTGAACTATCCTTATTTTCTTGTTCTTGATGACATGTTAATAACGATTTGTGTCACTTCCATCTTCTCGTAGATATATCATTGTTTCTTTCAGTCTTTCTCTCATACTTCGCTATCTTCTGACTTTTTATTATCCCCTAAAAGTTTTGGCTATTGAATTTGCATTTGTCTTTCATATCATGCTACATAAGAACATTTCCTTTCGAATCGTATTATTTTTTTCCTGCCATCTTCTTAATGGCCTGTGATTATTAATTAGAATGTACATTGTTTAATGTGCACAAGATCGAGTTGTGAAAATGTGTTACACCGATTTGTGAGTAACACAGAGGAGAGCAGTAAACTTTAAAGTTCAAGGAGCTTTTCCTAAGAAAATATTTTTTTATGATTCTGTCTCTGAGATTGTATGTGGAATGCATACTTCCATCAATACATTTTTTAAATTTTATTTATTTATTTTTCATTTCTTCTCTTGTAAAACAGATTTGCACTCACTAAGAACGAACTAAGAGTTCGAACTAAGGCATCGAACTAAGAGTTCATGCGGCTTTGTCGATCAACACAGTGCGTAACAAAATCTTGACAACGGTTTTCATTCCCTTTCATGTTACATTTCACTTAGTACAATGCCATTTGTTTCATATATTCTCTTTATTGGCCCATTCAAAACTATTGGACTGAATCACTTAGCAAATTTGCAATGGATGCCAACAATGCATCTGCTAATATAATTAGTTATTATAGCTAAATGTGATATTTATTGCAATTACAGCATATAGTTTTGACAGCATTTTATGTTTCTTCTTGACAAGGAAAGTATAAAAATGTAAATTCTAACCAATAAGGCTAAATCAGTGAATACAATACCCTGTATTTTTCTAATAAGATATTTAGGAAAAATCATAAACTTATATTTAAGCTACCAGGAAAAGGGGGTACAAGTCTGAAAATGATCAAAATGAGTAGTCCACGGTCTGATTCCTGAATGCGAGTTCGGCCTTTTCATGCTTTCACTATAAAGCTCTTCCAGATAATTATGACTACTTTGCTTTGTTAATAAAGGGCAAAAAGTTCTTCCTATTGTTTGTTCCAAAAAAAATCAATAAAAGATCTTTTGTGCTAAATGTCATGTTTTTGACTAATACATACTCTTTTTTCCCTAGCAGCCTAGATATTTGGGGAAATATGGTAATTAAAATAAGAGTAAATAAATGGCATTGTCATCCTGAATTTAGCACCCATTTGAGATGCTATCATCATTGTCAATCCCATAAATCTGCGATTGTATCTTCTGTTATTATACTTTCTTCATGAAGATATGAAGGATTCTCAGTGATAATGGAATGAATCTTGTTTAAATAGCCTTACCCAAAATTGAAAGGAAATTATAATTGACCTTTACTTATTCATTGTTATGTTGTCTTTCACACATGATAAAAAGCAAGAGTAATTGTTAATACATGTATAGTTTTTCTTTCAGTGCCTCTTCCTTGTACAAGTGATGTTAACCAAAATATTGTTTCTGACAAATTGTGTGTTGTGTTCTCTGCAGTGTATGTGAGGAAGCCATAATGGATTTTGATGGCTTGGTAGCTTGCCAGACCAGCTTGGGAACAGCCGCTATCATTGTAATGAACAAGCAAACGGACATAGTGAGAGCCATTGCTCGACTCATTGAATTCTACAAGCATGAGTCTTGTGGCCAGTGTACTCCATGCCGGGAAGGCATTTCTTGGATGAACAAGATCATTCATCGCTTCATCACAGGCAATGCTCAGCCTTCGGAGATAGACATGCTGTGGGAGCTGAGCAAGCAGATTGAGGGACACACTATTTGTGCTTTGGGTGACGGTGCTGCATGGCCTGTCCAGGTAGGCAGATATTCTGAGACATTCATGAGCCTTCTATCTGTGTGTTTGTGTGTGTGTGTGTAAAGTTCATTTCATTACTCATTAAATTCAATGTCATTGTCAAATGTCAATGTTCAAATAACGAAATTATTTTAAAATTTCGTTATTATATTTTTTATTTATTTAGAAATATAATTATAAAGATAGAACATTCCCTCTCTTGTTTTTGTAGTAACACCTCTTGTGTATGAATGTTCACTGTTTTATATGGCATGGCACAATGTCAAATGTATTTGACATGGATCAATGTCAAATACAATGAAACCTCTTGACGAGACCACCTCTTTAAGAAGACCACCCCTTTTCAAGACCATTTTTCTAGGGAAGGATAATTATTCCATAAGACCAATGTACTTTTACCTCCATAAAGACAACCACCCGTCATCCCAACCAACAACCACAAATTTTGGTTCTATTGTAACATCATGCTTCCTTTAAGACAATCAGAAAAACCCGCACTGAAATAAATCTGAGGGTTCGCGTACTATTGTGAGCCAAGCTGTGCCCGAAGTCTTTTAAATAAGCAACACTGATTGAGCAGTTGATATTTCATGATAACGCACTCATACTCTCTCTCTCTTGCACTCTCTCTTTCACTCACACGCTCTTGCTTGCTCACGGCTCTCGCTCTTCCCAACAACGATTGAGTGCAAGAAATTTCATGGTAACTCCGAAGAAAGACCTTCCAGGAAATGTAGAGATACTATCGCTTTATAAAGTTAAATAGCATAGAAAGCAAAATAATACCCCAGGATTAATAAATCAGGAGATCACCTTATGTCAATAACTCATTGAATTCTGTTTACTACTATTCTTTTTTGTAGTCGTATTAATTAAATACTGTTGATAAAATTAATTTAATGGTGCCATAAACTAAAGCTTTCATTTGAAACCAGAACAGTGTAATGGTACATATAGTAGTAGACACAGCAGCAAAGGGGAGTACAATTTAATAGTTTGATGTTCCCTTTAAGAAGACCACCCCTTTGAAACACCAATTTTAAGGTATTAGTCATGTGGTGCACTTAGAGAGGTTTCACTGCAGTTTCTTGTTGCTTAGTTCAATGCTACATTTCATTTGTTATATGATTGTTGCACTACCATTTGCTAATTCCTTCTGTCTGTTCTTTTCTTATATTTTTCACATTAAAACACATCCAATTAATATTTTAATTATTATTTTGCCCTCATATTGCACAGCTATTCACAAGTCTTTCCTGTCTTCATTAATTCCTAATGTTTTTCTGCATCATCCTGAATATAGTTTTCTATTTTTGGTATAGTTGGTTTAGTTTGGTTTGATATAGTTTCTATTCTTAATATGGCTCACCTCACCGTTGTTGTATTAAATACATCTTATGTTGTAAAACTGTTCAAAACCTGAATGTATCAAAACTCTGAGAAACATTTTACATATTTTCTGTTTGTTTTGTGGATGCATTAGAACATGCATTAGAGCTAATGCATATAATTTATTACAGGGTCTCATTCGGCACTTCCGACCTGAATTGGAGGAGCGGATGAGGAAGTACCATGGAGAAGAACTGCAGTCAGTGGCAGCCTCTGGTTGAGGATGTGGTGTAGATAGTTACTAAGAATTATCTAAAGACCTCTAATGGGACTGGTATTAAGTTCCAATGTCATAATTTATTTCAGTGATCATGAAATTTTTCAATGTAGTGATATCAAACAATGATCCAAATTATATTTCATTGTTTACTCTCCAGTGTAAATAGAAAGTTACAAATCATTACACTTACTTTAATTTGTTTTGTCCAGTGAATTGAAAATTTGCTTTTCAGACATTTGCATGGGGAAACTGTGTTTCTCAAAAGACTTGGAGGTTTGTACATTATTGTACATTTGTTCATTTACTTGAAAATAAAAAGAAATAGATATTGTTTATTTTACTTGTAAAATAATGAATTGGTAATATTCTATTCCTTACACAAAATGATACCAAGAAATAATCAAGTAATTTTTTTTCTCTAAAATACCCAGTCAGTGATATGAGTGAAATTTCTGATGTTAGTAGCACCCAATCTTCGCAGTTTTTATTTTCTGAAAACTTAGAATTCTGATAAAGATTATGTGGATTTGTTCATATTAAAGGCGTATAACAATTGTTCAATAAAATTATTGTAAACTTTTACTTCAATGAATTGACCAGACCTCTGGAAATACAGTGGAATCTTGTTAGCCCTGCTAACCATGTTTTCCCATCTAAAATGTCCATATTTGTAACTCCTGGGCCTAATTTAATTGAATCACTCATTTACACATTTAATAATCACATTTAGCACCTTCAAAATTGATTGGTTACATCTTTCCCTAGTTTTCTGATGCAATAATTCATCTTCAATGTGATATTTACCGGGAACTTATAGGTATATTTGCTGGTATTGTGTCCAATTACAGAGCCAGAGTAAGGTTTTTTACTGGCTCCAACCACCTTCAATCTTTTTCGTTATGTCATATTACCATGCGGTACTTGAATTTTGAAGACTCGAGATAGTCATGTTAATATGCATTGTTTTTAGTGTCTGTGGATTATTTGGGTGTAATAAAGTTTTCATTCAGTGTATTATTTGTTAGTAAATTTGCTTATACCAAGTGTGTTTGTGTATTTGTGTAAAAATTAGTTTCTCTTCCCTATAAAATTTTCTGAAGAAATGTACATTTTGAACATGTTTCATAACTTTTCGCTCTTATGACCTGCACAATTTTTTATCCTTAGAAAACATTCTAATGAGATACCACTGTGTAATTGCAGCTCTGTGTATAAACCATTCGGCCGATTTTCTCCCAAAATTGATATTCCACAATCATTCTAGCTGATGTCGTGGCCCCTGGGATTTGAAACCGATATTTCCTCAAATTTTTCCTTTAAATTTCCTTCACTAATGTAATAAGAGGCTATATAAAAGGTAGTGCTAGTCCCATTTTTGGGTATCGCCCGGGTTTTTGAAAATTTAAAACACAAAATTGAAGGTAGAGATTTTTCCCTCAGACAAAGTCTGTTATACTAAAATAGCTCTTCAAAAAAAGTAATTTACAATTTTTTGAGAAAAACAGTAGTTTTTGCGTATTTTGCGATTGAAATTTACAAAACAAACAAAAAAATTCTCAAAATCTTCAAATTTTTTCTTTAAATTTTCTCCTCATATGTAATGAGAAACTAAGAAATATGGCACTGGTCTCATCTTTCTCACTACTGCTTTCGCAATATAGAGAAACTATTGTAATACTGCGGGGGAAAATGGTGAATTTTCGTCTGTAAAACCCTTATTGCCAGGCCCTGGTAACAGGCTCAGGATAAATCTTGTCCCAATATAAATAGTAAATTACGTCCTATACCACATTCTGTAGAGAGAATCCATGTTTTGTGGGACTTTGAGACTGAAAAATTGATTGATAGCAAAATGTCTGTCTCTGTTTGTTCTCTCTGAATGTTCATCAACGTACTCTTTGATTTCAGTGTAGGTATGCTAAATTTTGAAGCAATCGTACTATATTCGTGCATCAGAAAAGGATCCTGCACTCCCAAAGCAGAAGCAGAGAGTCTGAAGAACTAGTGTTGCGCTCTTTCAAGACTAGAAATTTCTTTTAAACAGCATGGCGATCAAACAACTGAGGAGTACAATTATAATTTACTCTTTACTGTAATGGTAAAAAAAAGATGTTTTCTGGGATCTATTCCATAAAGGCTGATCTTAATGAAGGTCGTGTTTAATTTTTTGAAAATTTTATTACTTTTTGCGTGAAATATAGACAATTTTAATAAAATTATTATTTAATGATTTGTATTTGTATGTCTGTAAGTAGGTGTATACCTGCTGGCTTTATCTTTTATAAATAAAAAGGAACAATTTTTTTTCTTGACAACCACTCAATTTTCTCTTTAAATTTTATCCTAATATATAATAAGGGGCAGTAAAAAATATTGTGTTAGTCTCTTTTACGGTTATCTTACCATTTTTTCAAAAAATTGCAGAAAGTTAACATTTTGCATCAGACAAAGTCTTTGGTAAACAATCAGGTCTTTAAAAAAGGTCAAATTCAGCTTTTTGAAAAAATATTGTAGTTTTTACATAATTTGCATTTCAAATTTATACAATTTCTACAAAAATTATTTTGTTAAAAACTGTTCCAGATTTTTTCTACAGATAGAAGAAGAGAGGCATAAAAGAATGGCGCAAGTCTCATTTTCATAGAACACTCTGTATTTTTGAAAATTGCAGAAACTTTACGTTTTGAAATTACAAAATGAAAGCATGGAAGAATATTGGAACTTTTGCAATTTTTGAAAAATCAGGGTTTTTAACGAACATGAAACCTACACATTTCTGTTAAGCATCTATTATGCTATCCATCATAAAAAGTTATTAAAAAAATTTGCTGCTATTTTCCTAAAAATATCCCTGGAACTTTATGTAGAGTAGCCCCCAAAATTAAAACTTTGGTTTCAAATGCAAGGGACTGAGACATCAGCCAGATCGATTGCAGAATATAAATTTTGGAGAAAATCAGCTGAACGGTTTAGCTGATAGTATTGTTCACACACAGACTGACAGATGTTTTGCCATCAATTGATTTTTCGGTATCAATGCCCACAAAATATGGATTCTGGCTGCACCATGTGTTTGAAGCATTTTTTAAAAATATTTTTTAATATATATTTAGCAACTACTTATTATTCTACTACTACTACTACTACTCTATTACTTGTATTCTCAATATATTGATATATTTTCTTTTGAGTTATCTGCAAACCTTAATTGAAATTAGTCCATCTTAAAAATCTCATTTAGACGTAATCTGAAGGATAATATCGAGTATCACAAGTGATAATTATGTGAAAACTACGTAAAAAAGTGTAAATGAAACTATTTAAATATCTTATATTGAGAGACATAGCATTCTGAAGGATTTCCCAAGTTTCAATATTGAAGGTGTAAAACAAGTTTATAAAAGCTGTTTTGTTTTTTGTATTTTTTAAAATTATATCTTGTTTCATTCAAAATTACATAAAACACTCATGCGATGTAGGGGACAGACTTTTTAACTTTTAGATTTTTAGAAAGGTTGGAGTGTTAATGAAATTCCGACCTGTGACAATTTTATAAGTATAATTTGCTCAATTCCATACACACACACACAAGAAAAAAAAAAGAAACAGCCATATTTGAGAAAAATTCAGTTGTTCATTAGTTTACTTCCGGGCGCATAAACTGCCAGGGTTATTAGCCACATAAGTGCAATGCATGTTTACATCGAGGGAAGTGGCACCGAACTACGCCGCTGGATGGCGAGATTCGGCACCGACCTGCACGTTGGCTTGCGGAGTTTTCGTCAACCAGGTATTTCCCACCGGCGGGACACCGCCCCAACCGGAACAAACTCTAAGCTGCTGACGTGTAGTGCATTTAAGAGTAAGTTTGTGTTAGTAAGGGGTAAGATAAAAGGAGGGGGACGGTTAACATCGCGCTCTGTCCGTGGCCCGTTTGTTACTCCTGGGAGTTTCACGTGTTGATAGGAGAAACCACAGAAAACTACCGATCTGGACAGCTGGGCGCTACGATTCTCCTCCAATAAAATGTGTGCAATCCCCCCCCAAATGGAAGATACATTTCAAATTCGAGAGTTTGCGACCTCAACCTGACTGTTCGGGATTTTTTGTTTGTTTGTGTGTGTGTGCTTGTGTGTGAACATTCTATGTACGTTTAGGCGCAAATCTTGTTCAAACAGAAAAGTTGCGACAGGCTCTTAGAGAACAAAAAGACTACCGTTTTCGGCATCAACTATCGAAGACCGTCAATCGTGAATTCTGACTACCCTACGTTCACGAGAAAGTAATTTACTACGTACAGAAGCAGGGAAAAAATTTTGTCCAAATCAAGAGTTCACAATACTTTCTCTTAGTAAACGACGAAGTAAAAATTATTATTATTGGTGTTAACCTCATCAATAATTAACAGCAAAATACAAATATCATTAAATAGAATATATATAAACAGAGTTTCTTACTGGCCGTTATTTTTTCTGCCAGTATAGTTGGAATGGATTACCATCATTTACCTGTCATTTGCTGTTATGGTGTTGTGAATCTTTACGCCGCCGTACGTACACAGTCTGCAAAAAATCAAGTTTCGCCGCCAAATGGTGCACGCATGCGCAGAACGGTGTGCTGTAGGGGTTCGCGTCGGCATCACAAGGGGGCGTGCGTGCGAGGGCGCTTGACAGTCGTGCAGCAGCTGCTGGGGAGCGCGGTCTGCATTGCTCCTGGGACTCCTTCGCCCGTCGCGCCGTCCACCCCCATCCACCAGAGTCAAGTGTCGACGACGACTCGGCGACAATGGGGAAACGTCTGCAAACCGTTGCTGCCATGGCTTGCGTTAAAACGCTGCTTATGCTGTTCAACTTTGTGTTTTGGGTGAGTATCCATATATTGCTTCCGGCCTTTACCGGATGCCGGTTGGCGCCCGGCACCATATGGCGGATGTTACAAAGGTGTTAATTGGCATATATTGTGACGTGTCGCTTGTGTTTATTTGCCTCATAGGACGTGTCAAACAAATGTATCTTGTGTGAAATGTGGGAATTGATACCGAGGTCTCATCTTTCGTGCACGATAATTTTAAAAACCCGTCCACAGTTAGGAACCTTGTGACGAAAACTTATTTAAATGAATATTCTTTGGGTTTTCAAGATGAGTTGAGACGTAAATATTCGTAAATGTTTATATTATGCAATTCCTTATCACTATAGTAATGTAAATGTGTGATGCAGTTTTTTTATTAGAATGTGACCTATGTTAACATTTTTACCTTGTGGGAGAATGATGAGCAAAGCTTGGATAGAATTAATACATCTGACGATCCTCAGATGAAGTCCGCACCATTATACCTCAATTGGCGCTGAGATTGTAGCATCAATTGGGTAATTTCTGAGACATATGGTGCCACTATGATCTTCAACGTTGGCAAAGTGGTCAAGTTTCATAGCAAGTATTTGAATGACTTAAACATTACACTTTCTATGTTAATCAACACATGCTAGTTAAAAGTTTAAAAAAGTATATTATGAACCAAATTCACGAAAACAATGGTACATAATTTCACAAAGTACATTTTAGGGAAATGTCTCTTGTACCCCTTGAGATTTATAACAAGCTTTCTTCTTACACTATAACCCACGTAAACATTCAATTCTTATAAATTTAAAAATGTAAAACTCAAAACATTTGGAATAAATACGTTTAAAAAACATTGGTTCAGTTTCATTTAAAACACTGCGAAGTAACGAACGTGAGTTTTATAGCGTACGAACAAATTTTAACTTTTATGTCGTGTCACAATTAAGTGTGAAGAGTTAGTGATTCCCAGTTGTATTTTAAATGTCAAGAAAATGATTATTTATACGTAGATGGCAGAAATCTAAATACAACACAATCTACCTATACACCATTTTACTATTTTTTCTGACATAACACAGTTTCTTTCGAAATGAAAATTTTCCTTGCTGTCCGACTTAATTTTGGATAATCAGGATTTTGCCACGAAAAAAAAAAAGTGATAAATATGACAAACATTCGTCAATTCGATATCTATTTGTGTGAATCTATGAACAAAATAGTATTGAAATAAAAATTTATACTTGTTATGCTTTGGAGAGAAACATTGGCACTACCATTTAAAGGATCTCGTAAATATAATTTGCAGACTTACCATCGTAGATAGATAAATTTAAATATTGTTTCTGAATTAGTGCCATATTTCCTCCAGGAGCCCCCGATTGCAAAAAAACTAAATCACGAAAGATAGGAAAGTCGTAGAAGCAAACTATATCTTTAAGCTCATTCTGATAAAATAAAATCACTATATAAAATGTAAAATACTACGTAAAATGTACTATACACTACGTAAAATAAAATATCTACATAAAATGAAGGAAGATTCAATATTTGGATGAAGAGATCAATACCTCAAATGTTCTGAAATGAATCACTTTTTCTATACTAAACGTTATCAGTATGAAAGTAATGTGATCACCCCGATGTTATTCTGTTTAGATGTTCTCAAATTGATAAGAAAAGAAAGGACCCATTTGCAAAGGAGGGAGTGACAGGTTTCCGTGATGTGTATTGAGGCATCCTGGGGTATCCGTATTTAAACCAAGACGAAATTGCAAAGGAATTTCATTAAAAGAGATGCAAGTGTAATAGTTGCCGGCGTCGCTAGCCAAATTCGTTTACTACGCTCCTTGAAGTCACGGAGGGTAAGCGAATTCGAGACTTCACGGGTTCCTGGTTGGGTGACCGTCCAGGGACCCCTACATCTAACGGCACCGAGACACTGACCGAAGGGATAAAATACACTGATTGACTTCGATGTGACGAGACTTGACAACGATAATAACGGAGAATTACTCGATGTCAAGCGCTCAACGCCCAACAAGGATTTAGAGACTCGTTGCATCAAAGAAGAACAGGGAAAAGGGCTGTTCTCTCTTTCGCTCTCTTTCTCTCATTCTCTCTCTCTCTCTCTCTCTCTCTCTCTCTCTCTCTCTCTCTCTCTCTCTCTCTCTCTCTCTCTCTCTCTCTCTCTCTCTCTCTCTCTCTCCCCTCCCTCCCTCTCCCATATTGGAATATATAAGAGAGGTATACTCTGTCACCGTGTGACCGATCTCCATGAAAGTCGGCATATGTATGTGTTTTTTCACCCAGATTTATATGGCGTAAATGTTGCTGTAACTCCACTAGATGGCGTGGCAGAACAAAATTGCGCTTCATTTTAATTCAATTTCCATGCAAACTGCGCTCCTCTTGGGCTTCATTATTGCTGAGCGTTGCCGTGTGACGCAGGGCGACGCCGAGGTCGAGAGGGAAGGAGAAAGAGGGAGGTGAAGGCAGAACAACGTCTGCTGGGTTCCACTAGTACTTTATGAAAGCAGTTCGCCTAATTTGTTTTCTCTGAAGAATGACTGTTTTTTAACGTATCTTTGAAATTATTGTAACTTATTTTCTTGTATTCTGTTAAAATGCTCTCTCGGATATTTCCTTTAGAAGTGGTGTTATTTTTAATAATTCCAGACAGTTTTCAATATTCAGAAAGTGTGGGCGGTTGTACGAAGCTTTGGAGAAAATGTCTATTTATTCGCAATTCTTCTTCATACAAATATAACCATATGGAAATAATGAAGACTCCACGTCGCGAAACATCATGGATCGCCAGAAACTTGTAAAATTAGATAACTTGTGTCCTTAGACTGATTTTCGCCTACTTGTGAAAAATCGATAAGGAATATTAAGTAGTTATTACAAGATTTGAATAAATCAACAAAATTTAAAAGTGGAAAAAGAACTAGCCGCCTTGAAGTTTTTAATCTCATTACAATTACAATGTTTCAATTAAAATCTGTTTTATTGTGTTTAAATAATTTTTAAATTCAATAGGAGTGAACACAATTTTAATGCATTAATTAATCTGCCCATATTGTGAATAGTTTGCATTTGATTTTACAATAGCTTTACTAATTAAGCTTAATTTTGAGTATACAGGTATTTTGAAATGAAGCATCAAACGTATCTCAAGGTTTTCTCCTCTACTTTAAAAAATAAAAATCATTGTTAAGAAAAGTCATACGGCAGACTAAAATCACGAAACATGACCAGGATATTTTGAACTCAAATAATAAAACAAAAGCAATGTGGAATGTAGTAAAAGTATCTACCAAATCAACTAGAAACCTTGTAGAGAATGTTGTTTAAAAAGATAACGATAGAAATGTGAAAGATCCGGCAACAGTGGCTAGTCTCTTTAACTAATACTTTTCGAGAATTGCTGCCGATCTCCCTAAGGGTCTTCAGCCACAAAATTCAGCTTCAGACGTTTCCCCAAAAATTTCAGGCACGATGTTTGTTTCCGAAACTTATTCCTATGAAATTCTCAAAATAATCGGTAGACTAAAAAATGAATATTCGGCCGGTTTAGATGAATTTCCGGATTGTATGTTAAAGAATTGTGCGCCCACCATTATACATTAACTCACATATCTAATCTATCCTTACGCACAGGAATTTTTCCAGATATTTTTAAAATAGATTAAGCCGCTTTTCAAAAAAAATGGCAACAGAAATGAATTTTAAAATTATCAGCCAATTTATCTTTTGTCGGTTTTTCAAAAGTATTAGAGAGACTTTTTTACGTACGAATGGAAACCTTTCTTAGTAAACAACACGCGTTTTCTGATTGCCAACATGGGTTTCGAACATCAATATCTACAGAATCAGCCATATTTTCTTTTCTTAAAGATGTCGCCTCATCCATGGATCAAAACGACGCACCTATTCGAATATTTTTAGATCTTTCAAAAGCTTTTGACGTCATTGATCATAACATTTTACTTTCAAAATTACCTTCGTATGGAATTTGCGGTATTGCTCTAGATTGGTTATGTTCGTACATTAAACAACGATCACAGAGAGCAGTAATACCTTACTGGAATAATGGAACATTATGTACTCACATTTCCGATTCTTTGCCAATTGTGGAGTCCCGCACGGAAGAACAGTTTTCTTTATGGATGGTACGAATATTCTTTTAGATTCCAGTCTTTTAGATTACAAAAAAGAGTTGTGTGAATAATAAGCAAATCCTACCCATGTATTTCTTGTACGCCTCTCTTTATTTATCTAGGTATCTGACCATTGCCTCCTCTCTTGATATATGAATCAGTGGTTTTTGTTAAAAATGTCGTACTTAACGGCGGGAATATATTTCAACGGCGGGAATATATTATAAATATATCAGCAAACGCTGATATTTTTAACTACAACACTCGATGTAGTAATCATATTCATCAGGTGACAGTATCAAATGCTCACTACAAAAAAATCACACATAATACGGGTACATTATTTTACATCTTGCCAGATGACATTAAACGGTTAAATTCGATACAAAAGTCCCAAGTAAAATATTTTCTGCTGCCCAATTGTTTCTATACAATTAGAGACTATACCGACCATCCAAAAGGAAAGTAATATTAAACAATGACATTTAATGTATTATTTTCCATTTGGATTGTATAATTGTAAAGAACCTGTAACAAGTATTGTTCTTCATCTTCTGAGTCAATGACCCCCATCTCGATCAGGTTTTCATCCAGTTTCCTAAATGCTGAGATGGCCCCTTGTTTTGCTTCTGGACATGAATGTATCTTCAAATTAACGTCTCATCTTAGTTTTTATCTGTTTCAGACATAAATAAATAAGTAAAAATAAATAAATAAATAAATAAATGCAATTTCTTAGGGTGTGAGGATCGAGTTGCTTCTTTAGAAAAAATATTTTAAACGATATCTTATTGGTTTTACTTGTTCATTGAACAGTGTAAAACTAGAGGTGCTACAACATCACATACTTCCTCGCATTATTGGAAATAGTTACATAATATTGAAATATTGTAATTTCTGACTCGGTAAAAAATTCAATTATAACTTCAAAAAGGCAAGTTCAACCAATTCAAACGAAACACCTGTAATCCGTATTTCGATAGCCAGGAACGGTAGTTAATCATTTCAAACTTTTACAAAAGAAATAAACATGAATAAATTTAATTGTTACAGTATTTGCAACACACACAGAAAAGCAAGAATAATTTCACATCAGCCTGCTTTGATTACACTCAAGTGAACTTTCAGTTTTTGAATACCATAATCAGCGATCAAAACTTTTTAAATCATAGAATGTGTTTACTAGTCCTAATTAAATTAATTACCTTCAATTAATTACCTTTTTGCGAACTACACGTCGAACGAAGCTCCCAAAATCCGATCCTCTTTTGTTGTTGCAATTTACCGAAAATGCAATGAGTGGGCAGAAAATGAGACCACCATCTTTACAGTAGTACGTACGACGGAGAAAATTAAAGAAACATTTTGAACCGTTTCTGAGAAAATAATTGATTAAAATTTAAAAATTGCCTATATTTCGCGCAAAATTACGAAAAACTGCTCAATTTTTCGAAAATGTGTACATGACCTTATTTTAAAATCTGTGTTTAAAGAACAAATTTCATTAAGGAAAAAAATCTCTACAATATTATAGTCGCAGGAAGACGCCGAAAAATATTGCTTTTGCAATTTTCGAAAAATCAGAGGTTTTATCGAAAATGAGACCTGCACCATTCTCTTAAATGTCCTTCACACTATTCACAACATTTAATCAAAACAATTGGTGCCATTTTTTTTGAAAATGTCCCAGGGGCTCCGAGTAAAGTACCTCCCAAAGTTAAAATATAGGTTTCAAATGCAAGGGGCCGCGACAACAACCAGATCGATTGGGGAATATCAGTTTTGGTGAAAATTTTGCTTACAGTTTATCTGCTGACGTCGTTCACAGATGACAGACGTGCAGACGTTTACCCAAGCATGCATACCTTACGGATACAGTCATAGACGTTTTGCTGTCAATCGATTTTTCGGTATCAAGGACCCACAAAACATGAATTCTGACCACACAATGTGTAGGAGAAAGAGCAAGATTTCTGTACTCTTTCGTTACCAGGGCGATGCAATTCTCTCTCGAAAATACGCCGTTTTCCCCCCGCAGCATTCCTTTACTTTCTCTATACTACGTATCAGTTGAATTTTTGTTCTGTTCACATTTATGGACACAATTTCTAAAAATAGAGAAAGAAAATACATTTTAGTAACGTATCCCTAGTATTTTACATTATTTATTTTTTATTTTTTGTTAATTTGTTTAAAATATATGCCATATTTTTATTCAACATCTATTACGAAGATATTTACACAAGATAAAAGTTCAAAATTTTTAAAATGTACAAATGAACTTTCAATTTAGAAATGTAAATGTTGATTCAAGTCATTCAAATTTTGGGTAAGCATATCTTTAAATAACTCCTGTCATATGCGAACGTTAAATGTATAAAATTAAAGAACTGTAATTTCGTTTTTATGCATCGGCGCTTTTGAACTTTCCTCGTGCGTGCCCCCGAGACAAGTGTCCCTGAGCCTCTCCTCAGTCTCATCGCTCTCAGTGGCAAATTCAGGGAGTATTTCTGGGAAAGGAGCAGTTTTAGTTGGACCTCATAAATGTGATTGAATTAACGCTCTATTTAAAAAACAACATGTTAGCACGAGACAACAAAATGTTCGAGTACGGATATATTCATAACGGAAATGCTGCTTTGGAGGTAATGGCATCTTTAAACGTATTATTTTGAATAAATTGAGTTAAATTACCTCCCCCCACAAATGTTGGCTTTGGAGGGGCCGCTGGTGCTGTTCGCGGGAGCAGCGCCCCGCGACGCCGCCACTGCGAGCGCCGCGCGGCGCGGCACGGCGGGGCGTCGCGTCGCGTCGCGTCGAAAGGAGCGGCGGAGAAAGCACGTCACACCGCCTTCATGCGCGCGCACGCGAGGGCGAAATGTTCTCCGCCCCGGTTTCTCCGCCAAGCACGGCCGTGATGGTGGATGACGGCGATGCGGGAAAAACGCCGTTTAAGAATAAATATTCATAGACATGCGCATGGAGGGGGGGTGAAATTTTCGAAACAGGCCCCGTATCATACTTAATACACAGAAGTTCAACATTTTATTTCCGTGAATGGGATCGATTCTGGGTTTTCACCATTTTAAGCTGACATGGTGGGGAATTGATTCACGACTTTTGTGGAAGAGGATCTCCAAACCTTTTTGCAATTTTTTTAGTGGTTCAACATTATATCAGTAGTGTTTATTAATTGTACCATTAGATTTATAATTACATTATTTGTTATTGTGTTTTAATTATTTCATAGAAAAATATGCCATATGATGTAAATAAAGTTTAATGGCCAAGAAAGCCCAAAGGGACCGAGATATGTAGTTGCAGGGGGGCTTGTGATTTTAGGTTGGGCACGCTTACTTACTTATGTTACTATCTTATGTTACTTAAGATGTGGGAATCGAAAGATGTTACTGTAAAAAAGTTCCGTTCCACTTCGTAAAAATTCTAACAAACTCAAATTTTCGTTTAAATTTGACTGTTCATCCTGTGAAATGTAATGTTAATTGGTTTAGTAGAATACTTGTGCGTACACATTTCCTTGCTTTACGAACTGGTTATTGTTTGTAATAATTTGCTATAGATTGTTAATTATTATTGCGTTATTATTATAATTAACATACTAAATCACAGGGAATCAAAACGAATTTTTATACGAAGAGGAACATTGCCATTCTAAGCTTACTTGGTCGCTGGTGTTCCATATGCCATGCTGCAAGTCGCTTAGACGGAGGCACGAATAAAGGAGAAACAGGAAGGAAGGAAAAAATATTTTAATGAATTATTAGTCATGCAGTTTTGCCAAGGTGTTTGAATTATTCATGGTCGAGTCATGTGCAATTATAAGCCATGTCGTAAACATGTGATTTAATTTGTGTAATTGTCATGACATGTAATAATTAACTAATTAGCAGTAACTGTTAGATAACTAATTTGAATTGTAGGGCAATAGCTGACTACAAAGATATATTACTAGAACGAGGGAACCATGAAGATGAAAAGTTAGAATGGAAATAGGATGTTTGGCGAATCTTCACTATAATATTATCGTATCGTCCGTGTGTAAGATAAGGAAACATGGTAATAGAAATGTTTGAAATGGTGAGATGATTGCACGAAATGCAGCATGAAGAATTTGATATTTGACGCTCTATATTTGCGGACGTTATCCTAAGGTGCCGCTGAATGCGTAAAGGGAGTAGGTAAGAGGGCAATGAAAAACATTTCGAGGAATAAATCCCGAAGAAAGGATGACGCAGGTAACCCATGTACGAATATCGCGAATCTTTCTACAGCGCCTCGAGGGGAAAGGAGGAAGTTGTGACGTGGAGAGTTATTGACCGTTTCGTGTTTTTGTAGATTTATTGTGAAGTTCCCGATATCGCCATATTTTAAAGATTTGGTTTGATCAAGTTTGGCAAGTATTTTTTTTAAAATGAATGTAGTTGTTCATTGTGCGTTTATGTAAATTTTGTACATTGTGAATTATCGTGTACTCATTGTATGAATGTCCGTAAGAAGGAACTGTTACTTCAAGTACTCATACATTCAAGAATTACATTAGAATGATTATTATGCCAGTCCAGCATTATATTGTTAAAATATTTCGGAATCTTTTTTAAAAAGTCCTGTTCCCAATATCTTTTATATTCACAGGTGTCCCTCAATCATACCGAAAAACAAAACAAAAATGTCGAATGATATTGATATTTGAGAAAGTTGCAACTGGGTTCGCGTCACAAATGTTCTCTTTCGAGAAAACTACCGCCCTTCCAGGCGCGCCATTTTAATACGGAGACGAGCGCTGCAGCTGCGCTGCGGGGAGGGGTAGCAGAGAGTGGTGTAGCGGCAAGTCTCTCCGCACACGCACGCGAACTGAAGCAGGAGAGGCGCGCCGCCGCGCTGCGCTCTGCCGTGGTTGCAGCTGCTTCATCCCTCCTCACTCTGATTGATTTGTGATACCG
This sequence comes from Gryllus longicercus, assembly GCA_038098605.1. Lineage (NCBI taxonomy): Eukaryota > Metazoa > Arthropoda > Insecta > Orthoptera > Gryllidae > Gryllus > Gryllus longicercus. Next base: position 105,839 of record JAZDUA010000705.1, read on the forward strand.
GACGCGTCAACTGCTGTGGCCCGGAACGGATTTCCATGTAAATAGTACATATTTTTACTGATAGAAGATTCCTGTATTTAATACGTTTTGTTAGTGTTTGCATTACATTTTGAATGCATTACTCGTAAAACCATTTTTATATCTCATATTTTTGCATATTTTGGTATTATTACACATTTTACATTTTTTATCAATTACTACACATTTTTTTACATGCAGTGCGTTAAATATACTTCCTTGTCGAAATGGAATATTTTAAATACAGGTTTGGATATAAATATTCCTGGAATCTTCTTTCTGTGAAACCAAAATAATACTGCGCTCTTCTATGACCTCCTGACCTTGCTGTGAATATCAAACTTACCCTCAGCTTCTCGGAAACTGCGTACTTGTAATCATGAAAGAACGATTATATGCAAAGCGGAAGTAATTGCAATCATAGCCTTTCTCATATTTCGTAGACCCGAAACATAACACGAGAGAATCCCGAAAGACATTTGTAACAGACGATTCTCTTATCGCGCTTCTTGCTCCCAGCCGAGAAATATACTCCGCTGTGTCAGGGTCGTAGTTTTCAGTGGTCTCTCCGTTCAGTACCAGGCTGTACTTCGACAAAGGGTATAGGGATTGCGCGCGAATTTTGTTTTCTCATAATTAGGAAACGGATTTTCATGTAATTATACGCTTTTACAGGAACAAGATATCTGCGTTCAATACTTTTTTAGAGTTAACAAGACATTGCGAATGAATTAGAAACATTTTTATTTTACATATTTTGGTAAAATTACATATTTTTTACAACTTAGCCCTACTACATACAGTAGAACCTTGCTAATCTGGACTCCGCGAATCCGATATTTCGGGTAATCCAAACAAAATTGGGAATGGAGAAAAAATAAACAAAATAAATATAATGCTTATTTGTAGTGTAAAGAAAGAATTTTATAATTAGAACAAATGCAGAACTGAACAAATAATTATTGAAACACAGTTTGTCGAAATGAAACGTTTATTGCACTGATTGCACTCGTACGATGTATATCACATGTTTATATAATAGTAATTTTTACTTCAAGTAACATGCAAAACCGGTAATCTTCTTTTAACGTATGGAACTGAATCTGTTTGATCATGCAATGTGATGATGCGATCGCTACGCTGCTTTGCCATTTTCTCACATCGCACGCTACGTTACAATGTCTAGTAATCCGATATGTGTATTTGTTTATGTACGGTACATTTGTTTTGGATAATCCGGACATTTCCGAGTCCGAATGGATCACACCCCTAATTAGTTCGGATTACTGGGTTTCTACTGTATTTCTTACTTATTTACTTACATTTTACGTTTACACATACGTAAAAACGGAATATTTCAGATGCACGTTTGAAGTATATATTACGGATTCATCTTTCCTACAAAGCAATGCCTACAATGCTCTCCTACTACTCTTTTGCACCTCTATGTCAATCTTACCCCACCCCCGCCCCCACTACTTCTTGGAAACTGCGTTCTCGAAGTCAAGGATAAGAGGATGTTTGTAAAGCAGACGTAGTTTCAACCACGTGCTTGCCCATGCTTCAAACGGCACATTCGTAACTCGAACGTAAACTAACATGTATTTTTTTAATATATTGTATACAACATTATATATATATACGATATTCGTACGTATTTTATACTTCGAATAAAACTTTTGTGTGTGGTGAAGACTAGTATACAATGAGTTCTGTAGAGGTAGAACGTTCTTTCAGCCGCTCCGAATCCTTATTAAGATCTGATCGGCGACGTTCTGTGCTCAGAAACTGCTTGTTCAGAGCAATTAAACACTAAAATGAATTTTTATTTTGCATAGTTTCTATTTTTCTTACGTTTTTCGGGAAAAAATAAATATATTTGTATGTACACATTTTTATTTTTTTATTGCAATAAATTCTGTTCCCTTCTCATAATTGTCGTTTCTTCTCCCCTTACACTCACATTTACACACACTACACGTGCCACACAGGTCGGGAGCTCAGAGCTTAGAGAGAATTATATTACTTTGCATCTACAGGCCTCCAACAAAGAGAGCAGCAGATTATATTATGTTCTTAAAAAACTAACGCTAAACAAAATCAGCAATCGCTCTTTTGAATCCATTGTTGTATGCGGAGATTTTAACATTGATTTTCTGGTCGAATCTTGCGAGAATGAGCAGTTTCTCAATTTAATTCATTTCTTCATTTTAGATATTACAATAAATGTACCGGATCACACTACAGTCAAAGAAAGCAATCGGTCAAATAATAATTAACAAAACATTTAATGTACTATTTACCATTTAGATTGTATAATTCTAAAGAACGTGTAACAAGTATTGTACTTCAGCTTCTGGGTCAATAACTCCCATCTCGAACAGGTTTTCGTTCCCTGCAAATGCTGAGATGGCCCCTTGTTTTGCTTCTGAAAATAATTGTAACTTCAAATTAACTTCTCCCCATAACATGTCTCACAGGTTTTATCGTGTTTTGACGTAAATAAATCGCATGAAGTTGGCTGGGGGAGAGGTGCATCGATAGCGAAGGGAAGGGAAAAATCCCGCAAGTCGACGTATAGGTCGGCGCCGGATCTAATCATCCTGTGTGGGAAGAACGCCGCCACCTCTGGTGATAAACACTTGAACTTCGCTGACGTGTTCGGCGAATGTTCGCTCCCTTTGATGTGTCCTAAAGACCGACACGCGGTGCGTAGGGTGAATACCGAATGTTCGGCGCTCGGCGAATCGGGAGCAACCCCTCCACACTACTCGGGATTCGGCGAGCGGTTGCTCGGGATTCGCCGATTGCCGCATGTGTGGAGCCGCCTTTAGGTGCTCCTCCTCAACCAGGCAACGCAGTGCAGCAGCAGACCATGTGGTTGTGCTGCGGAGAATAATTGAATGACGCGCCCGGAAAAAGCAATCCAGGCGAGTTGTCTCGAAAAGGAAAATTTTCGACGGTGAACCGATTGCGCCAATCTTTCACAAATAATTACAATCGTGTACAAGATTTTTTTGTCCGAATAATGAAGGAACGCTTAGGAAACATTACCGTTTTATACAATTTATAAAGCGCTATCTATTCAAAAACTCCTAAACGTGCTACTACTGGGAAATTCCTCCTCCGAGGTGAATCACGACGATTTAAATCGAAAATTTTGTAATCATGCACAAAAATAAGTAGGCAGGCACTTGTCTTATAATACGCAGGCGCAGTCCGCCTTCTATGTACGTTGTTTTGCTATATCGTGCATAACTCGGAAATTCTTAAAACATGATTTTCGAGACACTAGTGGGAAACGAGTTGTTTCTTAGCCCACAATCTACAAAATAAGATATTTTTTAACGATGTAGTACTTTTTGGAGCTCTTCTGGGTAGTCTGTGTGATCAAAATCCATTGACTAATTGATATTCTGTTAATTTAATCTCTCGAATATTTACTCTCGTTAATTACATACACACACACACATACACACACACACACACACACACACACACACACACACACACACACATATATATATATATATATATATATATATATATATATATATACACACACATATACATATACATACATACATAAAGACGCACAGACCAGGCCCAAATTAACGTATCGTTGAGAGCCCCACCGTTTCAAGTTGGGTTCCATTATAAAGCAATTTTAATGTTTAAAAAAAGAAAATTTGTCTAGGAGTCTAACTAGTCCAGATAAATATTAAGTTAGAAAATTATCGTTTTCAATGTTGGCTACATTTTAAACAAGCGAACAAAACGAACTCGCGACCAAACACGATAGCACTGTATAATGATGATAGTAACATCATGATACATACTGTAAATTATTGATATAATACTGGCCGAACGTAGTAAAACAAGTAAGATACAGTGAGTATGTCTATTAGTTCTTGGTTGCACTCACACGAGGGAAGTGTTTAACCTCACCGGATGTGTTTTACGCGCTTAATCTATTTGCCTGATAATCGCACATCCTGGTAAAATAGACAAGCCATAATTTTAAAGTGGCCTAATTGTTCTGTTCCACTTTATCTTTTTATTTACATGACGGTAATAAAATTTACTCGTTGATAGCATTAACATCTGGATATTTATTATAATAGAAACTTAGAATAGGAAAATAACATAAGTAACATTTTTACTCTCGATACATTTCGATTAATAGTTGTAGATTGAGTGTTTTTCCGTTTTTTATATACATGTTCAGTCGAAATATGTTTACTAAGACACGGAATTCATACGTTTCCGCTAATTACATTATTTGTATTATCATCCTAGACCAACGAAGGTCACTGGGTACTATTATCTTTCAATATTACAATTTCACTAGACGCATACGTAACAATTACCTTGTGTGAGATTTTCAAGGTTCGTCCAAAAATTTAATGCGGCGGGCTAATAATTTTTCTAAGATTTTTTATAACATTAATTTACAATTAGAGAATTGATTGGCATTAATCCTTTTTCATCGTCTGCTACTGCTCTATTATGAAAGGGAAGAAGGAAGAGTAAATTTGAGTAAATTATACGGAAAGGAAGTATTTTAGAAACTGTAAACGATTATACGTATTTAGGGTTAACAAGGGAGAGGTTTGTGAAAATCACATAGCAGAAATAGGTATGAAGGTGATGGTGGCTATGAAACAAGATAATAATAATTAAAAGGAAGTGCAAGGATTTTTGGGCACAGGGTGTGAGGATATAAATGATAGTATTGTTGCTTCTATTTTGAGGGAGGGGCAGAAATTTGGGTATTGAAGGAAAGAAGGAAACTAGAAGCAATACATGAAAGATTTTTAAGGTTAATCCTTAGGAACAGACTGTATTGTCTGGTTATTGTATTTCATATATTACACAATCTAGTTACATGGTTAGATGGAAGACAGAGACAAAAATACGAATAGAGAAGGGCAAAATGCAATGTACCATAAGTTTGAGTAAAGGATTAGGAGAGTGAAGGGAAATGAGTTATTGAACCTAGTTTGTTGGGAAATAGATAAAAACATAGACTTAAACATCTGATTTGGAAAGGGAAAGTTTTTGGAATAATAAAGGTTACTCGTTGTAGGAGGTGACAAGGTTAAGGGATTGATTTAAGTAAAGCATTGATCTAAAGAGATAAAGTTCAGTTATTGCAAGACGATTACAAAAAAAATGAGGAATTCAAATTTTAATAAATGGTATAAAATCATTCTGATAGATATTCCCAGGTATTTAAATGGTGAATGTAAGGAAAAATACAGATGTAGGATAACAAGATATAGGTTACGTAATGAAATGAGAGAAAGTAAATATTGTCTGAATAGTGAGGGGAAAATGAAGAATCATTGAGATGGAAGAAGATAGGGAACATAGTCTAGAGAGATGTCTAACTTTTGAGGAAGGAATAGTGTGTGCAAGGTGGAATATTCAGGATAAGGTGAGGTGGTCATTAGAGGACCAAAGTGAAAGGTATGTTTGATAAATACAGGAAAAGGTTCAGTATGCAGCGTATGATTATATACTTAGTATGTAGATAAGTATTTGCGTATATTATGAATATGTTTGCTATTCAACTGTTGTGTATACAAAGTTGTAAAATAAAATTTATCCACAGTCAACAGTATCATACGTCATTTTTCATGAGTCGATTCCTTCACGAGGTGTGCGATAAAAGTGAAATTCTGTAGTACATTTGCACAAGCTAATGGTGTCTATTACACGGGAGCGAATATTTCTTGTTAACAAATTTCTCCAAAAAGTTCTTTAGTAGCTTTGTTCGTAATTTAACTTCGCAAAAAAATGGAGGTAGGTATTCTGGAGCTTTAGAAAACGTTCACACAGATTCTACTTCTCCATGTAAACGTTAAATAAATGTATAGGGAACCCTCGAAGATCTATCTCCTAATTTAACCATCACCCATCAGGTAGCTAAGTGCTTGGGATGAGTTAGAAGACTTGTACTAACCTCACAGTGATAGCAATAAGTAGTGAGGGCTATTATACTGTTTGTAACTAGAGGTCAACGGAAACATTCGAATCTATTTTGTGTCCAGCACACGCCATTTTTATGACTTTTTTGCCCCTGATAATCTGATAAAGATAAGTAAAGAATACAAACGGTACACAAAAGACATGCCTGGCGACGTCTGGGAAAGAGTATGGAAATAATCGCATTTTCACCAGGAAACCTGATTCTCGAAACAATATTCAGGAAGTTGTGCTTCACATAAAGTTTTGATGTAACAAGAGCCTCAGCGTCCGTATGAAATTTGAGAGCATCGCTGATTGAATTTGTGGAGACGTTTCTTTCGGAAGAACTAGAGCGTTGACTTGGTATTGCATATTCCACCTGCTGAAGAGAAGTTTGCCTGCGCGAATATTCGTTTCCATCGGGCGAGATCGCGTCCGCATTATACTCCAATGAAATGGGGAAGTGATTCTCGAGTCCGACTCGCTCTTGGAGAAAGTATTCAATAAAAGGGGTATTCCCATAACTAGTTTTCTTGATCATGTTCTTGGAATGTCAACCTAACATTTAAAAAAAATTTCAAAATGATTCAAAAATATTTTTAAGTTGTCCGATCTTCAATTGCCTTCCTCCTTCCCCCGAAATACCTTCCGAATCCGCATCGGCACTGAATCAGATTTCAGCGCCTGGACGAGAGAAGGTTGCTTCTAGGACGCAACTGATTTCACATTTAAAACGAACATTTTAGAAAGTGTGGAATGTTCCCCAAACTCAAAATACATTCTAATTCAAGAATTTTTAACCTAAACGAATCCTCTGTGTGTTGGGTGGAGGGGCGGTATACGTCTGGCCGGCTGGCGTTTGCCGCGCACTGTGTGACGTCATGTTGGTACGTCAATATGACGTCAGACTGAGGGCATCTTCGTTAGACTAAGCCCCCTTCCGACGTCGGGGATCCGCGGAGACCAGGTCGTATTGGTGCCGCGCAATTATTATTATTATTATTTATTTTTTTGCCATCTCCAGATAAATATCGTAAGATGCACCAAGCACGAGCACACTATTGGAACCTTTAATTTGAAATATTGGACGTATGTAATTAAATTTACCACAATCCTTTCAATTAAAATTTTAGCATTAAATGTTTTACAATTTATGAATTAATAGAAGATATAGTTTTGAAAAGTATTGCGGGAATCCAGCGGAAGTATTAAGCGTGAGATAAAAACACGCATGGATTTTGCGGCCTTCTATATTACTAAATAAAACGCCCCAGTTCTGTGAACTTTTTCGTGTGTGCTTCTCTCAGAGTGCTCATTGACGTCTTCCGTTTTCGCCTTCACAGCTGGCTTATGTAAATATTTAACACTCAATTATTTGACTATTCTTATTAAGAATAATAATACGTAACGCTGAAAACATTCACATTTCAATACATCTGCCCCTTCAAATCATAAAACACGACGCTCTTTGGCGACTTCTACCGGAATATTTATGTCCTTAAATGCTATCTGCGCCCTGTCAGTCTGACACGGTGGCCGTGCGCATGACTGGGGTGTCGATATGTCGACCTTGCTGGAGAATGAACGCATTTTTGACTCAGCGTAGCGCCGAGTCCCGCCGTCTTACATACTCCCATGGTTTATTGACAAAAAAATGCCTGTCTTGATTCCTACCTGTCTTCAGGGTGTGTGCCCTTTTTTGTGAAGCACCTCATCTGGTCCTCTTTCTCTCTGCCTAAGTATTTGTCTGTTCTGGTCTCTTGACAGTATCTTTCCAACAGTATCTAGGTCTTCCAAATCTGTTCCTCCACTGGGAATGTAAGGTATATAGCTTTTAGTTATCGGCTATTTTCCATTCTAACAACATGCTCCTGTCTGTGGGTTCTATACTGTTCTACGTTATCACAAGAAGAAAATAAAGACGTGTGTAAATTAGTTGTGCCGGTCCGGACGGCCCGGATTGTTAAGGCAGTAGAGCCCTAGCGATCTCGGACCGAAGGATCGTGGGTTCGAGTCACGCCTCGGGCATGGTTGTATTTGTGTTTATTTCACCCCACCCCCCCTATCATCACCATAACACGTCATTTTCACAGTTACCATACTGTTAATAGTCGCTTGTGACGCGACCTTAAATAACAAAATTAGCTTGTAAACAAAAATAAATTAAGTGCGGAGAAACCGTTTCCTTTCATTTGTTAAAAATGGCCCCACTCCCGTAAGTATTTTCTGACGCCGTCCGTGGCGCAGGCGAAAAGCAAGGGGAGAGGCAATACCGCCACTGTTTGCCGGATGAGCCTCCGCGCCGCCTCCGATGAATGAATGATGGCGCGGGGGCGTAATTGATCGCGCGGCGCGGCGCCCGAAAGGTCATGTGGTGTAGGGGGAGTGGGGGAGGGGGAAGGCGGCGCGATTGCGACAGATTATGCACAGCGCCAGACGCCTCGGGGCCGACGTCTACGAAGAAGGAGAGGCGTTATGGATTCCGGGGCCTTTCAGGCTCCCCGTTTTTGCCAGCGAGAGGACGTGCGTCATCAGTAGAATCAACACTCGATAGCAAGTGGTTGAATATTCTGCCAAAAACTGTTCAAGTTCACACACACACAAAAACGATAATAAAAGAAAATAATACTGCTAGTTGACTTTAAAGGTTTTCACAAACTCCAGCTCGATAAAAAAGAAAACTGTTTAAATGTTTCGAAGTCTCTCCTTTGTCTCTCCAGGGAACGCTTGTTTGGTGGCATATTTCAAGGTTTTTATAAGACTATCCGAATAAGGCATATTGAAGTTTAATGATATAGGCGAAGGCTATTGAATTATTATTGCATTTATTATTATTATTATTATTATTATTATTATTATTATTATTATTATTATTATTATTATTATTATTATTATTATTATTATTATTATTATTCAATCTCTGCGCTATGCGCAGGAACACAAACCTGACTATTGCTTGTCTAGCCTCAGTCGATCTCGCAAAAACAAGAAACGAACGAATGTTACTCTCTAGACATTTCAACCAATCGTGTCCCAATCAGTAGTATCTACATCCCAGATATTCTCTTACTATTCTGCAGCTGTCCAGTATTACTACTTTCTGCATTTGCTGTACGCATGAAAATGGTAATTTCAACACTTGAATTGCATGCACTACGTGTTTTGGTATTAATCCTGTGGTGGGCTTGATTATCGGTTGTATGCCGATATTCTGAAGTCTCCATTGATGGTGAAGTTCTTGAGTCAGCGATAGACATTTAAGAATATTCAAGTTATAAACAGATTCCAGATTGTTATTATTAACGATTGTAAAATCGATGATCATGGCCGTTTTCTTAAGCTTGTTTAGAACTATTATATCTGGTTCGAAATTGTGGTGTCTGTAATTATGCTTCTGTCTCAGTATAGCTTCCATTCATTTGCCAAGACTGTAGAAGGATGCTATTTGTAATATAGGACATTACAGGACTTAAGTCCGTATTTTCTTACTAACCTTGCATGGATTATTTTATCCATATTATCGTGTCTAACTTTTTAGGCTGTGGAAGCCAGCACACATCCGACAAAGATGTGCTGGATATTGTCATGTTGTGCACCGTATCTTCTACATTTATCACTTACTATGGATGGGGTCTGTTATTATTGTGGCGTCGTTAATACCAGGCCCAGAGCCGTTAGGTCGGTGAAAGTGCTCTGCGGGGGAGGAAGGGGTTGAGCCTGTACATCCGGGATTTGGCGCTCGGGCAGCTGACGCAGACAAGCGTGGCAGAGCCAAAAATAACCCTAGGCTGTAAACTCCTAGGAAGCTGGCGAGCGAGTCTACCTGGGAATCTTGTGTGGTGGGGGAGTATCTCCCCCCCTAAGACCATGGCAAACGAGCCCTCGCTATGACAGCGGGCGAGCCTATCTAGGGAGCTTGTGAGGTGGGGGGTGTAGCCATCAGCTATTTAACGCGGCGCGAGCTGCGCTCGCGTTCTCATTCAGTTACTTCGGAGGGCCTAGTACGTGTAGGTACAGGGAGTGTAAGAGTGGGGGCGAGATGTCCGGAGAGTAAGGGTCAGACAATCTCGGGTGCTTCGTGCACGTGGTTCGCCAGACGGCGACCGGTTTTAATTTTGGCATCAGGCCATGTGACGGTAAATTGTCACGGGACGGTAATTGTCCGGAGGCTCGCATCACGCGTAGCTTGTTTTTCTGCGGTAAAGCAGGGTGTTGGGAAGAAAAGGTTGCCGGAGTGTTTTATTTATGCAATTTATTGTATCTAGTCTGTAACTTTTCAATATACTATTTTTATTTTGTTTATGTGAATTTATTCTCTTTTCACTACGTCACATTATATATCGTAAGTAATATCTTGATGGGATAACCTGGTCTTGAAAGCCTATCGTAAAGCCTTCTGTTTCTGGGTACAGAAAATACGCGTTAACCACATGTTAGATATTTTAAAATGTATGTTATGGCCTAATAGTTCATTGGGATGTCTACCATGTAACTCTTTTCGACGCCACTGTTGCATCAGATTTTTATTGCTTGTGTACTCTGGTTGACCAACTGAGCATTGGCAAGATTTAAGGGGGTGAGACTGAAATTAGCCTATACTATAGACTTACGCAGTGTCGATGTTTCTGCCCTCTCAAGGAAGTACTTTCTCATTTGAGAGATTTGGTTGGCATTACTGTTGGTTATATTTGTAATGCGTCGATCTCTTTTTTCACGTGGTAGATTGATCCTCTCAACAGCAGATTTAGAATGATGATATCGATATTGGGTCATTTGGGTTCATACATGTCTATCCATTGCTTCAAGATCTGCCTGGCGCCATTTGATTAAGCCCATTGAGTATAGATCACAGGAATAGCATATGTATTAATTCCAATGGCAATATTTCGCGAATTCAATGATGTTTTCAGAACATTTGTGAGACCTTAAATTCTGCAGTTATACGTTTCTTCACTTCCGAGTGGGCTACTGTTCGCGACCAAGATACTTACTTCATTATATTCTGATGATTTAATAAGATCGCTTCTTTGCGTCTCGTATTCCTTACTATTGGTTTTACGTTTATTATTATTATTATTATTATTATTATTAATATTAATATTAATATTATTATTAATATTATTAATTTTATTAATAATATTATTATTGTTGTTGTTACTATATTACTACTATTATTACTATTAGTATTACTAATAATATCCCTTAAATTCATGATTAACGCTATTAAGTGTTATTTGCATGTGACAGCAACATTTACAATTGGACAATTTTTTCTGTAAATAACTGATAATATCCACCTGGTTTGCTGCTGTGGTACGATCAGTATCATTGAAGGATGGGAGTATACACACAACGAACTCGACGATCAAGGTGGTATTACAGATGTTTTTTGAGTTCAGATCCGGAAACTTCGACATCAATGCCGCATTCGTGCTACCAATATGAGAAGTCATTGATTTTGAATTGCTTGATTCGGCAAGGTCGCACGTCCTTTTCGTCAGGGGTGCCGTCCGTTGGAAGGGAGGGAGGGTGCGTTTTCCTGGAGTCGTAGAAGAGGACAATTGAGGGTACAGCTACAAGTGTCGCAGAGCTTTGTCCTTCCGGCGTGCTTCGTGACTGACGTGTGCCGCGTCGCTCCACGCCCCCCGCCACCGCCCTCGCCCCCTGCCCCCTTCCCTTCCCCCACCGTTTGTTGTCTGCCGCTTCCTCAGCGCGCAGCCGCCTTTGTTGCGCGAAACAAAGCGCCGCGCCGTGTAGCGGTGCGCGCCGGCTTCCCCGGCCATGGCAGGCCACGCCCCCGCCTCGCGCTCCTTCCAGAACGCCGAGCAGCAGGTTATCAGATGTGCATTTTGCCGCGCACTTTTCGTGAGTAACGGAATGGCTACCTCTCTCTTTTACCATACATACGTGAATTTGAGTGTAAAATAGCAAGGACATGCTTGACGATATTTGATGTTCGCTCAAGAGTTAGTTAAAGAAGGGGGTATTGTGATACTAGTGAATTAAATGTTAGGTTTGACCTCTGATAGACACCGCACCTTAATTTTTAACTGAAACCTGTATCATCTCTGTTTTTAATACCATCCCCTTTTTCGCTATTAATCTGGCCCGGAGGACCACATGTTATAGAATCGGCAAACTAACTACAGTCTTGCTCTGGTAATTCTGCCGACGAAGTTTCCTCATCTTTCTCTCGCTTCTAACAATATGAGTGCTCAATAAACGTGGGAGAATTTTACCCCATGCTTCCTTGCTGCCAAGATTCACCTGAGCTGCTGGAGGACAGATCCAACAATGAGTCCCAGAAATAAACACCCATGCATTGATTTTCATTCCAAACAGTACTTAATTTACCTTTAATTTACAATTTATTCAATTTTAGTCATTAATGGACATGCTTTCCGTCATAAATTAAATAAAACTAACCATATCCTGCCGTATTTTTTCGTTAAAAAAGAACAAGCCAAAAAGGGATTCGATAGGAGATGCTGTATGGCTACTACCTCCACACATGTCATGTTTCGGGGGGGCCGAAGCCCCCAGGGTGGATGTCTTGCGCTTTAGCGTCTAATCTCACCCCCCACAAACCACATGGGTAATTTGCGGACCGATATCGGATTTCAGTCCGATACGGCTCAAGTTAACCCTCACGGTAACCTTCCTAAACAATGCCTAGGTGAGGCCGCCCTGCCAGCTCAGAGCTACCAGTTATCCAGACTGGTACCGGAGTCAATATTGCCAGTATTGGCAACGCGTCACTCACATACGCCGAAACACCAAGTCTCTACTCATACCCAGAGTCTGGGCCACTGCCACGACGAATCCAAGTGCCCACGAGGGCCGCCCAGACTGAGGCCTGGGAGGCTCGAGGCCCTCTTCCCGTCTCCCCACTGCCTGCACTTTCAGGCTAACGACGTGGGTACCGCCGTTTACCAAGGCAACCTGACGGGGGGTAATTTCCGCCGGACTTTTATATGTGGATTCCGAGTCAGGATAGCGCAGCCCGAAGACTACGCCAGAGCCCGCTGTTCACCCAATCCTGCCTAAAGGTCGGCGCGCCAGGGGCCCAACTGGTGGAACGGAGGGTTGAGCCGCCGAACCGGAGCTTGGCTAACGCACTACTAACTGCCCCACTGGGCTGACGACGTGAGTTCGCCGAGACACTCGGGGTCCGGGTGGTCGCATCCAACACCACCAAAGATCTCCCCGACCTACGCCAGTTCGATCCCCCCCTGCGGGGAGCCAAAAAGGGATGTCGGAACTGGGATATCTGGACAAAAAAATGGGATTTCTGGAAATTGTATTTTCGTGGCATGATGATATCGACAATCCCTGCCACGCAGTATCTGGCTCTAGGAAACAAGCGTAACAAAATACCTAATATATTTTGGAGACACAACCACGATTATGGTGATGACAGGGAGAGATCAGGGTATCAACTGATGTCACTGCAGTCCCTCTGAATTTCGTCGCTGTCTGGAGGAATATTCTAGTGGCCAACTGCTCTGATTGGTAGCCTTCCGTGCTTTCTCCGATCAACACCAGACGATTGCCGGAATAGTACTGCCATGGCCGAACAGGCACCTTTAAAGTTGCCGCCAGAGGGCGGTACCAACACCGCTCAAGAGAGAGCGCTGAGCGACGACTCGGCAGCTCCGTCACGCTTGGGCAGACATCGGCGCGCGAGAACTCACCCGTATCACCGGGTTGGCCAGCGAACCTTCGCCCCGAGCGGGCTATAAAAGAGCCGCTCGGGCAAGCAGCAGCCAGTCGATAAGCGAGCGCCAGCGAGAGTATAGTGAGTGACATAGTGATAAAGTGATACGTCGAAGTGCTAACGGATTCTGGACTGCCCCACGGTTAATTGGTGAACAAGCGACGTACTCAGACTCTCCTCAGGAATTTCGGTTGAACTTGGCTATTGTTATTGGATTTTGCTTTTTTGGATTCTGGAATAAAACACGTTTTAAGAAACCGTGTCATTCTTTGTTGTTTCTGGTCACAACAAGTACCCCTACAAACGGGCCACGGACCACGCGCGATCTTACCTTCCTCTTCCTTGTCCTATCCTCATCCCTTACACACACACTTATACGAACATGCACTACACTACCACACATGCCGGGAGACCGTCATGAAGTAAGAACATGTCCCGGCTGGGGCGTTGCATTGCTAGTGGGGGATACCCCGCTGACCGACGGTAGGTCGGCGCCCGATCTCGCCATTCAGCGAGGGAAAGATCACCGCCTCCTCCCGAGCAGTCATGCGTTACATTTTCGGGACTAATGACCCTTGTAGTTGACGTGCCCGGAATTATTAAACAATCAATCGATGATGATGAAGATGATGTGTACTCGCTCTTTAGGTTCTGCTACTTCAAACGTTCTGTGCGGAATATGAAAATACCTATCAGAGGCGTGAATTACAGGATAAGTATGTCTTGAGGTAAAACTATATTCTTTGTCAAATCATTTTGGAAACAAGCCTATTCGAATTGATAAGGAAATGCAGAAGCGTTCCCACACTATATAGACAGTTAAGAATGGGGTTTTTAAGCATGGAAATTAAGTTTACACCTATCCTTTCATCCAGAAATACCATTAATTTAATTCCTACCGATACGATGGTTGATCTAGTGTTGCGTGCATATCTGTATTCCTTCATTCGTCTTCGTGACCTTATATCTGAAAGATTGCTCTTTTTCAGTTGTGACATTGGTCAACAAGGGTGTACGAAATGTACCTTTATAACGCAAAGTGATGTTTTTCTCGAACTTCTTTAAAAGAAAACGCAGAATTAGTAAGTGGAAAACTGATACTAATTAATGAAATTGCAGTAAATAAAATGATCTACTTGCCAAATCTTTTTTGGTATTCGATGGAAAACCAAAAAAGGTATATAGAAAAAATATGAATATTTGCTTGCCAAATTATGGTGATGAATTTTCTCAGAGGTCGACTTAAGTCATGACACCATTTTCTTAGAAACCTTTGATAGGGAAGGATTCGTAGCTATCAACTCACGGAAAGTATTGCGTTAGTACAAACTTTACTTCTTTCTATAAGAATCTATTACACTTCATGACACGTTTCTAGTCTTAGATAATGGAAAAAGTTTCTGACGAAGGTGTGGAGAAACTTTTTCTCCAGGAGAACTTCCCGAACGAGGCGTCGGGGAGAGGCATGGGTGAATCTTGTGAGAATCATGGCATCGAATTGCGACTCGCTGGGCGACAATAATTTATTAATACATTGTGCTTTTGTCAATGTAGAAGAGGGAGGGCGGATGGACGGTAATTTCATTGGCGATGCCCGTCCTCTTCACCATAGTTTGCGCGCCTGCTGTATTCGAGGCCTACGAGTGAGGTCACGACTCACGGTCAGCTTTTTCAAAACGAGTTTTATGAAGCGTTTCATAATACAAATATGTTGTACTGGGTCACATTTTTCTGTCTGCCTTATCCACAGATGGCAGTCAAATTTTGTTTGCGTATCATCTGTGGGTGAATCTGTTTACCAACATTACTGTTTCGCCTTTTAGTCGTCCATTACGATTACAATACAAAGTGCTTCTGACCAGGGGTGACCAGAAGGGGAGGGGCAGCTGGGGCAACTTACCCCAGGCCCCGACTTAATTGAGGCCTCGATTTTTTTGCATTCAAATAAAATTTTTAAAAATGTATTCATTTTTGATCTAAATTGAACACTATAAGTTATTTCTGATGCATGTAGAAATGAATTCTGTTCATGAATTGAGAGAGGAGGGAATCTTCTGCTTGAAATAAGTTCTTTAGATCAACTTCCCCAGGCGATGGCTTTCTGTAGGCGCCCCTACCTCGGACATAACTCAAGTAAGATTGCTTCTAATACTCATCGCAACCACTTACAAGCAATCACTTTTCGTCATTTCGATGCTCGTTTGGCTTTTTATCTGTTAATGAACTTTACCCTAACCTACGTCTGAACGCAAGTAGTAAAATTGCGCAGTTTGTTGTCGTTTGAGCTTCGCGGTTCTCTCACCATTTGCTTTTTTTTCCGTCGGCATCGGCAAATGTTTATCGATTGTTGCATGAAATTGTATGATGAAAATAAGATATGTTCGATTTTATAACATTTTTATAAAGCTAATCATTTTACCGAGTGAAAGCTAGCTTTTGTAAAATTTATATCGTATGAAACGTTTTATGAATAAGATCTTACACAAAATCTTGTTTTGTGAAACAGTCAATACCCTAGAAGTTGGATTGTGCAATTCGTTTTTTTTTTTTTTTTTTTTTTTTTTTTTTTTTTTTTTTTTTTTTTTTTTTTTGAACTCGTGCAAAAACTGTAACATGAACGTTGGTTTGTCTTCCAACAGACTTCTATTGGATCCGTTTCTAAAAACATATTTCATAACCTTGCCAAAAACATGCAAAATATACGGTTTATCTAGTCGTGCATTGTGATTCATTCTTCAGTTTATTGCGAACAAAAGTGACATTCCTTTATCTTCAGGGATCAGAGGTGTGACATCGAAGTAATATCGATACGTAAAAGAAAATAAGACAAATTTAATAATAAAATAAATGATTATTTAATATTAAATATTCTTAGAGAGAAATTGTTTAGTGAAGGGTGAAAATCAAAAACGTTCATTGCTTTTTTCTTCTTTCTTGTATTCGTTTGCCCAAACCTAAGCCGACATGTTAGTTTTTTTTATTTTTATTTGGAGAAGTCAAGGTCACGGATTATAGCACTAAGTTTGTTACATCACTAACATCCCAGCAGAATTTCTTATGAATCCAGAACATTCGAACGACTTGCACCCCGCGTGTGACTACGACAAGGCGGGCCGCAGGTCGTCGCTCGCACCCCGTGTCGGGGCGCGCGGCGTGGGGGGGGGGGGGCGGCTGCATCGACCGACTGCCCGTGCCAACGCCCACCCGCACACACCGTCGCCGCGTGACCCCGGCACGCTCGCCCCCCCAGCCCTAGCTTTCCTGCGTCCTTCACTCTCCTCTGCCCCGCTTCGCCCCCTCCCTCTCCTCCAACCCCCGACCTCCAATCCCTCTCCCTGAACCTCTCCTGGCCCTTCCCCTTTCTGTCCCTCAAGTCTACACGCACCGCCACGCCACGGCCGTCTCCGCTTCGCCGTACCCCTCTCTTCTCTCCGCCCTCCCCCTCCCTAACCCTCTTCTCCAGGCCCTTCCCCTCTCCGCCCCAACGGCCCCGCTCCACACGCACTGCTCCGCCACGCCCCTCTCCGCTTCGCCGTACCCTTCTCCTCTCCCTCACCCCTCTCGTCTCCCACCCTCCTCACCCCTTCCCTGAACCTGCCCTCCTGTCCTCCTCCTTTCCCTCTCTGCCCCGCCACGCCTTCCCTGCTTCGCCGTACCCTTTTCTTCTCCTTCACCCATTTTCCCCCTCCCTGAGCCTTTCGCTCTTCCCTCCGCCTCTACGTGCACGGCCCTGCTGTACCCCCACCTCTCCGCCCATTCCTCTCCTACCCCTCTCCGCCTGCTCTCGCCTAGCAATTAGGACACGCTCGCCAAGCGCCTGGTGGAGCCGCGAGACGAACACAAAGAAAACGCGTGGGCAAATTGCTTCGCCGCTTCGTATTTGCTTCTGATTGCGCCTGGAGCTTGAATTGCAGTGCCTTATCAGCGTGTCGAGGAAAAGCTAACGTAACAACACTGAAGAGGTGTTGTTATTTTCGTAACTAGAAACAGTGTTGGTACGATGCCTACTAAAATTCTAGAAAACGACTAGGGACTTCGCGTTCTCCGCGCATTGAATGTTAAATAACTCATTTAAGTTTACTGTTGGCGTTACGGTTTAAACTGTGAGCTATATGTGGATACTAAGTATGCAAACAAACCGTGCTAAATGCATGGAAACTTATTTTAAAATGGATGAAACTTGAATGGTGAAAAAGCAAGTAACTGATATCACGAATGCCAAAAGCAGAGCATTGGCTGTTTCTGTTTTTTTATTTGACCTTTTTTTCGCTAGGAAATGAGTTTTTCTTTCTGTAAACATTTTGCATGCTACTCTCTTGCAGTTATTCAACTGTGTGCTCACTACGCAGTAAACAAGTCATTCGGACCTAAATTATGCGGAAACTTTCCTGTTCCATTAGTGGCAGTTGTGGAACGACTGGTGCTTCTATTAGCTCGACTCGGAAACGCGTACAATTTGGAAACTTGGAAGTGCGGTGTGAACGGCAAAGGTAGCTTCACAGAAGGCGGCAAAGGTGACGCTATGAATGGCAGAGACGAGAACTAAAAGTGGTCTGCGATTTAGAATCATGCCAGCAAGTCTTTCTGGACGATGGGTAGGCGCATATGAGACGCACCAATGAGGTCTCACTCTGACTCTCACTTTAGATAACGATATGAGTCTTCGTGTTCTGTTAATATGTTGATTGTTACCCATAATTGATCATTGCACTTCCGTAAGGAACGTGGAATGTCAGTTACCTTTGTACATCAAATAAAATTATATAAATAATTTAATGTGGTTAGGCGGAAGAGCAGCTCTTAACGGCCTGAGCCTCGCCTGAAATAAAGACATCATCATTATTATTATTATTATTATTATTATTATTATTATTATTATTATTATTATTATTATTAAATGTGTTTATCTTAAGTATCGAAACATTTACTTGTGTCGACTGAGCGTTTTCGGTAGTGGAGCTTTAGAAAAGGGATTGTTCTTCTGTTCTCGCACGCTTCGTGTGTTGCGCTTTGTACACCCGTGAGCGCCAGACCAACCGCAGAGGAAAGATCTTTCCTCTATGGTCCAAGCGAAGCCCGGGACACGCAGCACGGCTTTGCGTTCCCGGAAGGTCCTGCCTTTGGTGAGAGCGTGGGCCTTGCCGGAGAGGCAAGCGCTCCCCTCCTCTCACTTCCTCGCCCTTCCTCCCTTCCGCAGCCACCGCCACCCGCCGCGCTGTGGCTAGGCTCATCAGCCCAGGCCCTCGCTTGCAACCACTCCGCCCCCTCCCCTCCCCTCCCCAGTGCGCCCAGTTTGATTCTCTCAGGCTACGCGCGATGGTGTAGCTGGCGCACTCGCCTTTGATCCGCAAAGCCGCCGTTTAATTGCTAGCAATACGGGGTGAGTTGCAGGCAACAAAACGCTCTTGCGGCAAGTTTACGCGGTAGTTCAGCTTATTGTTTTATTTCATTCATTCGAAACGATTTATTAGATATTGTATTGTTTGTTGTGATACCCCGACGTAGAAAGGGAAGATATAAACGCCTTTCCCTTTCCTGGGAAGGTGAACGCAGTGGCGGTTGGGCATTGCTTTCCGCTGATAGAAATATGGTGAGGTCGTATTGCTAGTTGAATGATTGTGGATGGTTTCTTGAGAAGCTAGCCACGCATAATCACTCGTGTCAACACCAAAGACTTAGAATTGCAGTCGTGCAAACATCAATGCCTTACCTAGGTCTCCAACCTTCGTTTCAATTGGCTCTACCGAGACTGGCTTTGGTGTTGTAGGAGGCAGGAAGGGGTGAAGGGGGGGGGCAGGGATGTGGGCAAGATAGAGCTAGACGAGCAAGGACAGAGGAGGATAGGCGTGGGCATGACAGGGCAGGGTATGGCGGGGCATGGCGGGGGTCTGCTGCAGACAGAATTGATTTATTTTCCTATCTAAATGACGATTGTGATACTCTGACAATGCGTAGAACTTCAGCTAATAAAGGATAAGAAAGTGTAATTCCGTTCTTTAAAAGGTTCGTGCCGATCGTCAAATATCCATAAGATAGATAAAAAGCAAGTATTTCTTATTTGACTTCTTTTGTTGTAAAACTGCGAAAGAATTGCAAAATCAGTCACTAAAACATTGTAATAATCCGAAGAATTTGCGTAATTCGAAGAACAGCAGTTCTTGATGTTGACTTGTAAAGCATCCCTCTCAGCAGCTCGCTGTAGTTGTCTCTGTGCTCAGGCGTATTCAGAGTGCTTCATCGTACGCAGTACGGCCCAATTTCAGTTAGGACTCCCCGTAAGTATTTTTGAATTCATAATTACTATTTTTACATTATTAGAATGAAGTAAAAAATGTATCTCGGGAATACGTCTTTCTGATGTAATGCGATCGACATGTGATAGCCTAATTGTTTGGTATAAATCGAGTATTTTTCTTCTTAAAGTTTTAATGATGCATGCCTCCATGACCTCCCGTCCTGTATCTGCCACAGTGTGCCATCTGCCTGTGGTGTTCCCCCGGCAGCGTGTCCTTCCAGACATCGCCGCTGCTGCTTCCTTCATACTTCTTCCCAGCCTGGCTGCCGTCCTTGCCGCGAGCCGAGCTCCATCCTGCTCCGCCCCACCCCACCCCACCCCACCCCACCCCACCCCACCCCACCCCACCCCACCCCACCCCGCCCCGTCCCACCCCGCCCCGCCCCGTCCCGCCCTGCCCCGCCCTGCCCCGCCCCGCCCCGCCCTGCCTCGCCCCGCCCCGCCTCGCCCCGCCCCGCTCCTTTCCAGCCCCGCCCGTGCCGCCTGACCCCGCCTCTTGCAACGCCCGGCGGAAGCACTCTCGCCGGAAGCGTGCAGAGATGAGTTGCCTCTCGCCCGTGCCTCTGCTTCCTCGCCTTTCTCTTCCGCTCCTCCATGCGTCGCCCTCTTGTCTCCGCCGCATTCACCCTGGCCTCATGCGGCGGCGGCGGCGCTTCCGCCGCGGCGCGGCGCGGCCCCTCGTGGCCGGGCTACTTCTGCAACGTGAACTTCCGACCCTTCGGAACACGGGGCCGAATGAGTTAACACCGTTCAATTAAGGCTGCACAATAGTTGTGCGTTAAGGCAGAAAACGTATTGCAGAAGAGCAGTTTACGGTAAAAGAGTGAGTCGCACGAACTTTATACACTGGCCACTATATGTAGTACTAGATTAACGAAAGTATTCTAATGTTGATGGTTTCAGAGTTTTGACATGAGGAGGTAGTGTGGACAATTTTCTCATGTTTGTAGTCCGAGGCGTCAGTGGACGTCTGGTAGCATTTTAGCGATAGAACGTCAATGTTTAGTACTGTATCGTTAAAGAGGAGATATTTTTGTATAATAAATAAATGTGTATTTAACTTTATTTCATAATAAACTTAACTGAAATGAACTACTTTTCGTCCCACTGTCAAACGCTTAAATGAAATTAAGACATTGATTTTCCGGCATGTAACGTTTCTTTCGCAAAAGTTTAAGCTAGCCTTAGATTGACACAGTTTTATATCGGCAAAGAGCGAAAAAAAATCATTATCATAGTACAAAAATTGTCATTTAGGAAAAAGTAAAAAATCCGATTATAGTATAGTTAATGTAGTCTGAATCTTAACGAGTTGAGAATTTGGACTCAAAAAAAAATTCAGTTTACAGTACTTCCGAGTGAGATATCCTCTACTTCTGCAACATTTTAAATTGCAAATAGGATACGTGACCCGAAATTTAACCTATAGTTTACTCTGTACTGTTATAAGTACAGTAGTGCTCAGAAAAAACGCATCGCCTAAAGAAAAATGGCATTCTGTATTTTCGAAAACCAATCTGCTCTCAAAAAGTTTCAACAAATATTAGCAGAAATAGGTAATCATAAATTTTATGTGCATTATATAATGTTTCTGAATCCACTCTCTTAATACCTCGCTCGAGTTTTTCAAATCAAGTGGTATATTTTCAGTATTATATTGTAGATTA
Organism: Gryllus longicercus; assembly: GCA_038098605.1. Taxonomy (NCBI): domain Eukaryota; kingdom Metazoa; phylum Arthropoda; class Insecta; order Orthoptera; family Gryllidae; genus Gryllus; species Gryllus longicercus. The sequence continues at coordinate 127,509 of JAZDUA010000705.1, forward strand.
CAAGTGTGAGAAATGTGATGCGGTTTTTTTAGGCACTACTGTAAGTGATAAATAGGGGGCGGATTTGAATGAAATGTCTTTTTCTCACTTTAGAACAATGCGGTTTAGTATAGAAATTCATATTATATAAAGACAAAACCAAATGACCAATGTCGATTTCTAGTAATGTCATTTTTTACCTGTTTACGTCATTTTTACTGCATGTTTTGCTGATTTAATAGATTTTAATATAATTTTAGTAGTACATTCTTCAAACAATATTTACGAGCTGCAACAAATGTTCACCACAAAATTCCTAAGTAGCATATTCGATTTCTTCGCTCATATATTGTAATGTCAGCCGTTGTGAGTACTATGTGATCAAAGGTTCCTGTGACGCCATTGTCAGTTCGGCCGATTTCGCGATAAATGAAGGCAGACTTTTTTTAAAAAGAACAGTCAAAACCAAAAGTTTGCAAGCGGAGTTCATTTGAACAATAGGGAGAACCCTCGATTACATCAGTAACATCACCTACAGCTCGAGTTGTTCATCTGAAGTGGTTTTGGTCAAATATTTTACGTCATTTTTCTTTGTTTTTAGAGCATTTTAAGATATTTTTTGATCATTTTTGGCAATGTTGTAGGTCATCAAAATCTGCCTCTTAGTGATAAAACTTGGCTCTTTCGTGCTCGGCAGGAGTCCTATTCCTACATTGCAAAATTTGCATTCCGCCGCTTCCCCCTCGTCGCTTGGCGACATAATATTCCAAGTTTTCCGCGTTCTTCTCAGCGTCATTCCCAGCTTCGTTTTAATAACCAGTGTAACTGTAAAGATAACCAAAGTATTTTGAATAGTGTTTTAGAATTGAAGGATCTTGGCCACGTAGTGATAACCCTGAGTGTTGTGAGCCAGAGGAAAAATAAAGTTGTGTAGTTCTAGCCAGTTCTCAGTCTGTGTATACACTTCCTGCTGCATTCTATGAACATATTGAAGTTGTATAAACACGTAAAACGTTTGTTTTTTAGGCAAATTCTAAAATCTTTATTGTAAATGTGTAAAATGAGGATAATCATTATAAAGACCCGATCTTTTCAATTGTAAAAGTAACTGATTATTATGTTGTATTCTGCATAGTATTCTGTATCATGTTACTAATTGTAATTATATCTAATTCAATCCGAGCTTTGGATTCTGATTGTAATTGTATGATTTTAAAATTACAAAATTGGATGCTTTTACCTGTGCGTTCCTGTGCACATAAAGGAACTGTGGTGATGCATATGTCCGGAAGACATTGTCCACTTTGACACATGAACACTTAAGCTGTGGGTCCTCAAACAAAAATTTCTTAAACAAATATTATTTCTCAAGGGGGTGCTTGCCAGGGCATGTAGGTCCTTGTGACGTTATGTCTTGAGCAAAGATACCAGAACAGGGGAGTCAAGAGGAAGAAGGTTCGATGACGAGTATATAAAGCAATGTCAAGAGGGGGGAGGGGCGTGCGTCCTTTATGTATGTTTCGTGACTCGCCTTAATACGTGTTTCGTTCACAACAGGCGTGTACACACGTACCACTCTCCATTAATCCAGGCATTTGTTAGTATACTACATAAAATATTTGCTACATCGGAAAATGTTATTGGTACCATTTCATGACAATAGTTCCTACAATAGACAAATATCTACTTGATTTGTACTTTTTTGCGAACTTTCCTACGCACAAGAGCGCATTGGCAATATGAGAATGACATCACAACTAATGGTGAACTGTGTGGAAAACAATCCTTCCAGTGTGCAAGCTGTAGCAATTTGATTATGGTTAAGTGGATATCGCTCAAATAAATATCAACTGCCATCGGCGAATTTGTCCTCTTCTCTCACCGTGATGACGCCACGCCTTCGGTACCGGTAGCGGCCGAACACAATTGCGTCATATGCAAAGGGCACTAATCGCGTCGTATCAATTGCCTGTTACATTGCCGCAAGAAGCCACGTATTAGACGAAGAATGGAGGCAACATAATGAACTACTGAACCAAATGTTCCCGCAACAGCGTATGCACGCGTGAACTGCCCGCTATCTTTGCCCTAGCTGTATTGACCATCACCGAACGTCACTGTCCATTGGTCTCTCTTGAGGTAATTTTAATAACATTTTAAGTGTAAACGAAAAGCAAATATATTGTTTGTGAAATCATACAACCAGAATCAATCAGCAAATGTTACTTACTCCGGCTTCCGTGGATATCTTGATCCTTAATTTAAAACCACCGATCACCTTGCTGAATGACCTTCCCCAAGGGTTCGTCAAACTTCCAATATCCTGAAATCGCTGCTAATTTGGTTTTAAATCAGAGTTTCAATCTAATATTTAACTACCTACATTCTGGCGTCCATACATTGCGAAATCAAACCAGTCTCTCTCAACATCCTTGCGTCCATGGTAACCGACGCTCCATCCCTCAGTTGATCTTTACTATGAGTTCATACATCTCGTACAAAATTTATATTTTCATAACATATTTATTTTTGGTTGTGAGATTTCCCAAATATTTTCGTCAACATCTAATTTTACCAAACACGAACCACAGCTGGTACTTTCTCTTTCTGAATTAAACATTAATGCAGTAATAAACTAAATAACCCATATGTCACACAACTTCTACCAAAACTTGACAAAAATACAAGCAGCCTCCTGTTCGATGTTTAAAGTTAGCTAAGTCTTTTGAACAAGCATTAGCCTGAACAACACACCTGTAAAGTGCTTAATACTGAACGATGTATTCCATCTGAGAACCCACAAATGTTTATATAAAAAAGCAAGGAATTGTCGGTGTCCGAACTGCCTCGGACGGATATCACTTCCGCGTTTGTGAAACTTTTATTTTTTCCTAATTCTGATCAACCATCAAGCATTCTTCTGACGGTTCGTCTCGAGAGTCCCAATAGAAATATAATCCCAATATTTATATTTTTTGTCGTCCTCTGTCAGTTTATATCTTTGCTAGTGCGATCAGGGATTGGCGAGCAACATCACGCATTGCACGACAGCTGTTCAGTTATTGAAAATTATCATGTCTGCTCCCGGTTTGAGCCTTGCTTTCGTATGTAAATGAGAGATCAGCGCTCCTCCATGTTCTGCAGGAGGCCTAATGCTTCTATCACGCACTCATACTTATTGTATTCTGTATAATTGTACTAAAGTGAAATCGTCTCCGGAGATGAGCTGCTCTCCGTCTCAATCCCCATCGCCTGTCGACATTACTTTCTGAGTTTTCCGCGTTTTTCTGGGCGTCATTCCCATCCACGCCCTCCGCGGTACCCCAGAACTTGAGCCATTCCATTCTCGTCGTTTCTTCTTTTGCCTTCGATTCCTCTTTTCCCTCTGCCGCCGTTACCGTGGGCGCGTCTTCCAGGGACGCCGCGTTTCCTTTATGCCTTAATTGGTGGCGGCGGCGGCGGCGCGTGCTGCGCATTGCTGAATCGTCTGCTGCGAACGAATCTTTACCCCCTTCCTGCGAGCCGCCCTTCGTGTTCGGTATTCGGGGACCAACTAAGCCATCGAACCACCGTTCTTTTTATGCATAGATGTAGAATTAGTGGAGAGGCACCGTCTAAAGATGAGAACAAACAATGTTAGTTCGTAGATGACCTACGGCCACATCTGATGTGAAAATATTGATCTCATGTGTTATCGTTGTATCACGTTTAATGCCAAAGCACCACTTCACTTCTCGTTCACAAACCACTGGTGCATGGCAACTTTGATCTCCGCATGTGCGCTCAAAGTAATCGGTTAGAACGGTTCAATGCAGTTGTTCAAATTGGTCTATGAAATGTAATGGCCATATCATTCTTGCTGCAAGACCTGAACGCTCTTGATAAAATTGTAGAGGGAATAATGACACAGAAATTGAAACATTTTCAGAAAAGGTGTACGTTGTCATTGTATACTATTTTCCCCCCTTGAGAGTTATATTTTACCTTCATCATTCCACTCCATCCATTTTTTCAGAACACTGTTTATTTAAATGGATAAGCAATAAAAATTGAAACCGCGCTCAGTATAAAATATATGTGAGAATTCATCCTATTTGAATATGCATGAGCAGTTGTTACAATACGGTGCGGTATATTTTTAACAAAAGTGGTCGTTTACTTATTAGATTATGCATAAACCCAAGATTACCCTGCTCCTCATTTTGAATAATATAAAGCGGTGAAACTAAAATGGTAGATGTAATGGCTGTATTTGCGGAGCCACATATCAAAGTATATAAATGCCACAAGTCGTTTCAAATTGGTTTCAGTGGATTTCTTAATCTATTTAAACGTCTTAAACCCAAACAAAGTTATGCGGAATCAGGGAATATTGAGTTTATTTCAATAATGAATAAAATACAAACTATCGCATTAGGGAAGTTTAAATTCTGTAAAATAAATAAAGTTAAAATCACTTCCAAACGCACTATATTTTGTATTGAGGTTAATACGTTTTGATTTTGTGCTCCTCTTTTATAAAAACCTGTCCCTAGACGTTTAGCTGTAAAGAGTGTTCAGTGAGATAATTATTGCTCGATTTTAACAACAATATCTTTATGTGCCGGCTGAACAAAATAAAGGATATATTTACAAATTCATTTTATAGTGGCGTACAGTCGGGATCCCCGAAATCTGTCATCTCAGCTCCAGGTTTAAGGTTAAGGCTCTGGAGTAGCACAAGGAGATCTTTAAAGAAATTTAAATACTGAAAACATTAATATTTAATTGGTTATACATTTATTAATGCAGTTTTTGCATTTATGAACGTGTTATTAAATATTCGTTGGTTACGTATGTTTAGAACGAAAGAGATAATTAAATTTCAAGAAAAAGGTGGTATTACGAAAATGTATCTTCTTTTAATGTAATAACATAGATCGCATTACTAATTAATTCAGTCGCGAATAAGCTCTGTTCTGTTTGCTTGGATGCGAATCCTTTCCGATAGATGGGAATGGATCATATTTGTCGAGTAAATTGAAATCCAATCCTTGATCCGCTTTCGCGGTGACTTGGAACTCGACCTCAGCGACAAGCGCCCTGCCTCGTCCCGTCCCCTGCCCCAACCCATCATGCGCCCCCCGCCCAGCTCCGCCATGCCCGCCCTGCCCCGCCACGCCACGCCCTGCCCGCCCTGCCCCACCACGCCCTGCCCGCCCTGCCCCGCCCCGCCCTGCCCCGCCACGCCCTGCCCCGCCCCGCCACGCCCTGCCCCGCCCTGCCCCGTCCTGCCCCGTCCTGCCCCGTCCTGCCCCATCCTGCCCCGCCCTGCCCCGTCCTGCCCCGCCCTGCCCCGTCCTGCCCCATCCTGCTCCGCCCTGCCCCGTCCTGCCCCGCCCTGCCCCGTCCTGCCCCGTCCTGCCCCATCCTGTCCCATCCTGCCCCGCCCTGCCCCGTCCTGCCCCATCCTGCTCCGCCCTGCCCCGTCCTGCCCCGCCCTGCCCCGTCCTGCCCCGCCCGCCCCGCCCCGCCCTGCCCTGCCCTGTCCTGCCCCGTCCTGCCCTGTCCTGCCCTGCCCCGTCCTGCCCTGCCCCGTCCTGCCCTGCCCCGCCCTGCCCCGTCCTGCCCTGCCCTGCCCCGCCCTGCCCCGTCCTGCCCTGCCCCGCCCTGCCCCGTCCTGCCCCGTCCTGCCCCGCCCTGCTCCACCCGCCTTTTCCCGTCCCGCCTTTCCCCGTCCTGCCTCGCCCTGCCTTTCCCCGCCCTGCAAGGCTCCGACGTGTCACGCCGCACCCCAGCCCATGTCCCAAACCCGTCTCGCCCCCACCTTTCGAACCCTCACTCCTACCCTCCACCCTGCGCAGTGTTTCCACGGCGTCCGCGATGTACATTGACATTTCTACCTTCGCCGCCTCATCCCCTCTCACCGCATTTTCGTTATAGGGAGGAGACACCCACCCCCCTTTCCTTGCGGGCAGACCTTCGTTAGCCAGCCATGGTGGTGGCTGGTTCCGCGCGGGAGATCGTTCTTGGAGATGAGGGAGTTTTGGCGTTTAGATGACGTCTGCTCCATTCCACTGCCACTTCACATTCCACTTTGTGTTGAATCTTCCACACAATCGAATGGAAGTTCTAGTTTCATTGCTATCACCTGAACCAAATTTAAGTACTGCCGGATCCCCAAGCCAAATTCGTGTTGAAAACCCCCTAAAAAATGATCAAATATTACGTAAAAAATCAAATAAACGTTTTAGTGCAGACTTGAATTATCATATATTTTGTAGATACTAAAATATATTATGAATTTTTCGAATATTTTATGCATATTTTTCGGGTGTGGGCCTCTCTGTGACACAGAGGACTAAATGGCAAATTGAGATGGAATTAGACCTCCCTTGCCAACATTTTTAATCACGCTTTTGTTTTAGTAAAGTTGATCGTCGATGTTGACAAAATGATAAATTCTTCCTTTATGTATCAATTTGCATAGGTTTAGGAACGAGATAGGTAGCAATGTTCTCCGTCATGTCACTAGCGTTAATCAATCATACAAGGAGATATTCTGTAGAAATTAATTTAAAAATTCAATAACAATCGATTTGTCTGGGCCAATAGTATTAGGCCGTCCAATATTAAGAGACGACAGAAAAAGAAGAAAAAATGAAAATGCGTTTCAAAGAAATTTGAACCAAAGATCTACGTGCCGTTTCCTGCATTTTTGCGACATCATTTTCGGTAGGGCTGATATTTACTTACGAGCCCTTCCCCGCAAAATCTCTTTCCTGAGAATGTTTTACAGCGTTCGCCTTTTCCCGCACCCACGTCGCCGCTTCGTTCTGTCCAACACATTCACTCCTTCCATGTGTCTGGGTGCCATCGCTTCGCATGCAGCATCTCCCAAGTTTTCCTCGCATTCCTCTTTTCCTTCATTCAGTTGGAATCTTGCCCTGCAGCGGCCGTTGCACCTCTTCCATTCTTCTTAGGTGTCCATACCACACCAGGCTCTGGTATTCTATTCTATCATTTTCCTCTCTGCGTATATGCACTTTCTGTTTTATTTCATTTGGGATATGTTCTAGTAATTTGGAGATCCGGCAACTTCTGCGAACTTCTCAAGCTCGTAATTTTTGGTTTTGTCTTTTATTAACTACACGTCTTGCTATTCAATAGGGCAATTCCTTCAACGAAACTTCATAAATCTTTAACAAAAACTTAACTTTCTAATATTCCAGACACTTGAGATATGCCTTTGTTTCCTTTGTCTTTGAGACTCACCGAAGGAATTCCATCGCTCTGCTCCTCACAACATTGCCCCACCACTTTTATCCTGCTTTTTTTGTTCTTCCGCATGTTCTGCCCCAATTTCAAAGCAATCTTCTCATACACACATCGAACAAAATGATTGTTGCAATTTCTATGGAAATTTAGCGAATGGCACTTTGCCCAGAATTGGATTTTCAACTACACGAATTTTGGAGGCAACATCCGCAAACACATTAGTTTCATTCCTCAGTTACATTCATTGCCAGGTTATTTTACTCTTAGACTGCGGTTACCGAATTCTTTGCACGTTAGTTTTCAACTCATAATAATGCGTATGCTGCCTATGCAAAGAGAGAAAATTGGGAGATTTTAAATTTTATTTAGTTTATTTTGAGTTTCTGAATCAATTAGGTTACTTCTTGCAAAAAAAAAAATAGCCCAGTCAAAGTAGACAAAAAACTAGTAATAGAAGAAAATAATCAGAGTTTTGAATTTTGACATGATGGATCATTCATCATACCGCACATTATACTGAAAATCCTGAAGTGTGTGTGTGGGGGGCATTTAAGGGTGGTTTTGTTGCCAAAGTTCCTACGAAAAAGTTCCTATATCGTTTTGTTGTAAATTTAACCCTTTTGAAGTTGAAGTCTCGAATAATTCTGTTTTTATTTACGGCAAGGCCGACTTTTAGATATCTGCCTTATAAAAATGATATTATGATACTTTCATTGTACGGAAGTAATTTAATTTTGGTTCAACATTTATCAGCAATATGTATCTGAATATTTTGCACAAATCAACATGAAAATTTTACATCTTTTTAAATTTTATTTTATATGTACTTGTAAGTATCCGGAATCATTTTGCCCGAGATAAGCTCGGCTACGGAAATAGAAAATACGTAGTTAATTTGATAAGATCTAGTACAAATTTTTGATAATGGATTATTTACATTGTCAATAAATAAATTACATAAAACAATATGGGTACAAACATAATAAATGGAATAATCACATTTACCGCGTACATAGAGGAACAGCTAAAACGTAGTGCGTCAATGATGAACGACACTCTCAATGTTTCACGAGGGGACCCAATCAAAGATTACGGATTTGGGAAAGCCGCAATTATTCACGAAAGTCACATGACGCCATATGACCAGGTGCCATGTCCGACGAATACGGAGGCTGAGGCATCATAACTGTGTTTGGTCCAAAAATTGACGGACAAGCATTGAAGTGTGATCCGTTGCATTATCGTGGTGCAACTGCCTTGTATTGTTTCGCCACAAATCAAGGCGTTTTCTTCGGAAAAAGTCACGGAAATGGACTCCGCACGCCCGACCACGTAAGAGGTGGCAAACAACACAAGTACAATTTCTGGCCAATCTATTATCGCGTATTACTCAAAAGATAAAGCCTTTCTGTATAATCCCCAACCGTACGAATGAAAATGAAGTGTGATGAATTTATAAATTGCTCTCCTTTTAAATTATTTATTTATTTATTTTAAAGTGAAAGGTCGCTTTCTTTTTACGACGAATTTAATTCTATTTGTATAAATGGAGGAAACGAACTCAGATTTAATGCGACCCACATTATCTTTCATAAACTCCTTTCATGTTTGGTAGTGCAACGTGATGCATTCGTGATCTCTCGCGCTTCCGCTGTATGCAGGCGCCGCTCTCCCTGCCATGCCTCACCGCCTCCTCCACCTTCCGCGACTCCCCCTCCCCGCCCGCCCCGAACAGAACTTCCGCACCGCACTGTATCGCGCGCGTGGAGGATATTCGACTCGCACTGTACCTGCTGCTCGACGCTGAAGGCACCACGACATAAGGCAAGAGGCACCGCGTCCGGTATTTTTTTTTTCCTTTTCTTGCGACTGCTAATTTACAACAGTTTATGATTTATTTTTTCACACAGTTGTAAGAGATCATTCTGGGATAACATCGTAGTCCGGGATGTTCCTGGTTCGAGTCCCGACGTTGGCGGATTTTCGATAAGTTAGGTAACATCAGAAGCAGGTTTCTGGCTGAGATTTCTAGAGGACGGGTTACTCGGATCGTTTCCTGGTTTGTCGGATGAAAACCTAAGCAGTACATTACGCCCTGATTCAACATATCTGTCTGTCCATCTCTCATTCGATCTCTCTCTCCCTCCCCTTCTCTTGCCCTCCCTCTCTCCCTGTTTCTCCATAAAATTTGCTACATTTTTAGAAAATGGTATTTTGGATAATTGACAACGTAAGGCATGCTAAAGTAAATAGGGATTTCATCTTCACATGTTGCGCCGAAACTGCTCCAATCGCTACGTTGAAGCGCGTTCTTACTCGTCATTCTGGCGCCTAATGTGGTTACTATGAGGTATGTCACAGAGGAAATAAATATTGCATTCCAGTTGACTAATTGAAATGTTAAAATGTATAAGAAGGTTTTTGAAAATCAATGTGCATTAAAATTCACATTGAAAAGGAAGTCAACAGCGGTCCATTTACAATGGGAAAAACCTTAAACAATCCCAAGAGAATAAACTCACGATATCCGAAAGATATGTTCAAACCCCCATGAAAATTAGTATCCTCTATAAGAATATATGTTAAAAATAAAAATATGTATTTTCTTTTTTCGCTTCAATATAAAAAACAACAACAACAAATTGTGTAAAATATCAAGAATGTATTATGTGTAAATTATCTAGATATGTTAAATATATATATATATATATATATATATATATATATATATATATATATATATATATAAGTATGAAACGATGTAAATTAGTTAGTAGTAATATACAAGAGTGAGAGGTTGTATGCCCAAATGTTATGTATTAAAATTATGTACAAACCCCTGGAAGGCATAACTGCCGAACAGGAAGAAAATAAATTGAAAAAAAAAAGAGGGGGATGGTCTGGCAATTTCTGTTGCGCGGACCCCGACGCTGTGCTTGACACAGGGAAGGCGGGCGCGTGAGTGGCAGTGAGGAGGTGGGGGAGGTCGTGGTGGAGGGAAGAGCTGCGCGGTTCCTCTCGAAAGGCTCCTTCCGGCAGGAGGCCCTCGTGCGGAGCGCGCGCTCGGAATAGCACAGCGTCCCCCCCCCTCCCCCCTCCCCCCCTCACCACGGCTTTCAAAGCAAGCTCCTCCGCCTGGCGCTCGCGTAGGCCGAAAGTGCAAGACTCGGGAAGTGTTGCTGCGAGTATCGAGGCTTGCGGTGTCTCACCGGGAGGTTCGAGGCGCGACGGCGAATGCCTAGTATTGATCCAAAAGGGCCATGGACCGCGCGAGATCTTTGTTTCCACATTCATGACCTCGCTTCTCCCCTTAAGCACGCGCCGGGGAGGTGGCGCAGGGTATCAACTGATGTCGCTGCAGTGGCTCTGACCGAGAGCTCCTATGGTCGAGACCCGACGGTGGCAGGATTTTCGGCACGAGTTTGTCAGCTAGGTCGAATTCAGTCGCTGTCTGTAGGAGAATTCTGGCGGCCGACTGCTCTGGTAGGTAGTTTTCCGCGCTTTCTCCCATCGACACCGAGCGAATGCCGGAGCAGTATCCTAACAAAAGGGTCACGGACCGCGTCCTATCTTTCCTTCCCCCTCCTTGTCCTACCCACACCCCTTACTTACACACAGACACACACAGATGCACCATGCCGGTCGAGGGCTTAAAACTTGTCCCGGCTGGGGCGGTGCCTCGCTGGTAGGAGATACTTGGTTGGGGAAAACCCCGCTAACCAGCGGTAGGTCGGCTCTCGCCAAACAGCGGGGGAAGTCCACCGCCGCCACCACCACCATAATAATAATAATAATAATAATAATAATAATAATAATAATAATAATAATAATAATAAAAATAAGAAGAAGAAGAAGAGAAACATGTACTACACTTTTGGGACAAATGACGTGAGCATAACTCACGTCACGTTAGAATAATCAATCGCTTCAAGCACGTACACACACATATACTTCCATGCATTTCCGGGGACCAGTCGGGGGCTTAGAGCTCGTCCCGGCTAGGACGCTCCCCCCGCTCTCCCCCGCTGGCGGAGACGCCTGAAGAGAAACCCCGGATCTCCCTTTCCAGCGGGTGAGAGTTCCCGATTGCATCCCGCGGTTGACGTTTCTTACGCCTTTCACCTGCCTCTCCGAAACGGCATAGCCCGATTATATCCCATTAAATTTTCCTCTGGTCAGATAGAAAGAGCAAGGAAAGGTTGCTATGGAACTAATTTCTACGTACACCGCAAAGGGCCATTGTCTTCCCTTAAGTCTGCCTTAAAATATGCTAAATTAAAAGAAGTAGATTTTAGTCAGCCTGCATAGTGATGATCATTCTGCCACATTCACATGTGTTCGAGAATTTTTTTTCTCGATACGTGCGCAATCTATTTGCGTTACTCATGAATCGAAACGTAACTAAATTGTTTCGCCCTTCCCCCGGCCGAAACACCGGTCAGCATGCAACCGGTCTACACCTTCTCAGATAGACGAAATTGAAAGGGAATAACTGGGCAGCGGATGTGAAGGAAACCTATCAAGCCTGATGATATCGATACCTTTTCCCATGCTTGTACAGGAAACTAACTATGCGGGTATCAGTTTATTTTTCCTCCAAATAGCTCGCATTTGTCTGCAAACAATTCGTCATTAAATATATTAGGTAACACTACATTGAAACTTTATGTGCTGTTGACGCTGCGAAAATAGCTGAACGAGGCTGGGAGAGCAGAGCAAGGCATTGTTGTTGAAAAATGAAAATAACAGTGGAACATCGCCTCTTCCATCGCAGTAGTTCTTTCGTCAGACAAGAATGTTCTGGAAAATAAACGACACACAATTTAAAGATATTGTTACTTGGCGAAAGAAACAAGGATTATAGAAGCTGTCACTGCTACCTCTGCCCAAACTAAAAACTGCGCTTTCCTTACGAATTTCGTGGCCTTCAACTACGTATTTCAATTACATGTAGTGCCTGGCACATCCTGGTCGAATCCTGAAGACGCTCCAGCTCCAACACGCCTTTACACAGCCTTCCGCAGTGACCTTGTCGTAACGAGGCGACAACAAGCCGTCTGCGATAAAATTCGCAGTATTTGTCCCCGCCAAGTACATGCGGCCGTGCTGCAAAGGTCCTTCCCAGGAGCTGGTGCGATCTTTCGGTGACGCTCCGCACTAATAGGACAGTTGACATCGAAGTCAAGGAACTTGCAAAAAGAAATGAATGTTTTCGACACCAAAGAAGAAGAAATTCGCGCGGGTTTTGGGAGAAAATTAAGACTATCTCGAAGGCGCCACGTTTAAAATGTATGGTCTTTTCCTTTGAAAAGCCTTCAAAGAACATCAAACGCCCTGTTAACGAAGCCAAGGCGCCAAATTCGAAGTAATTTGGCCGGCAATGTGTCAACATTATTCCCGCCCGCGAAAGGCATCGAACCCGGTTACGAGTCGTAGGACCAGGACGCTGTAGAACTGACTGTCACTTTCGACGAGCAGCGAATTATGCCATCCTGCTTCGAATATGCTTTTTGAAAAGCTTGTTTTCGAAAGGCGAGATTAGAGAAACTGCGATATAAAAAGTCGGTGTTCCATGACCGAGTGCAATAAGTAATGAACGAATTGGGTACCGGGCGGTGCCTTGGTAATTTGATAGAGAAAGAAAAACAGCAACAAAATTAAACAATACAAAACAAGACAAGACAAAAGGACTAAGACTGAGCGAAACAAAACACGGTTTTTCGTGCGAACGAATGTCACGAATACCATCTTCCCGAGTGCTGTTCCAAATTGACTGTGCCAATTCAAAGACAAAAAGAGAATATAAAAAACAAAAACAAGACAACGAGTTAAGATATAATTATTGTAGTTCGTATCACTGAGCGGATTCACGAACCTGAAATTCAAAACAAAACAAACATCGTTTGGAGCTGTGAACTCCCCAAACGCACAAGAGCAAAAAAAATTATTAAGATTAAGATTAAGAGTAGGTAAACCAAATGTATTGGTCGATGCTTCAATGCACCGTAAAAACGAAAATAAAGATATAAAAACGGTTCGATTTCTGGGCGATGTGTGTCGACAATACGAATGAATAATCAAAGAGGAAGGATGAACTCTCTACCTCGTGCTGTGATCGATGCAATTTTGTATTTGTGCGTTTTATTACAGTGCAACTTCTGTCGTCACCACTCTTGCACACAGACCAGGGCGCCTAGAGCAGTTATTTTCAAAGGTTTCCCAATTCAGACGTTTTCTTGGCTGGATATTTAAAGAATCCTACCAGCAGATAACGATAGACCTAATTTTTATTAAAATGATTGGGCGTGTCATTTTAATTCCGAAAAGTGAAGAGTCGTAGACGCCCTGTGTGGGTGAGTGGTGAGCTCCAAGTTGGCACTGCAAACAGTGTTTTAGCTAATCCTGTTTTAATCACATGAATTAACAAGAAAAAAATGACAACTAGAATCGGGGGTGGCTCGGGTAGTTTCAGGTCCCCGGGAGCGCCAAGGCCCGTGGCAATATCTAAAAATCGATATTGTCCCCTGAGGGATCTCATAGATCTCTGCGAGTTTACACAGCAACTCAGAAAGTGAAATACAATTTTGAATGAGAGAGCGTTTTAAGTGTTGTTTTTTGACAATTGGATAATAAAGGAGCGTAGGTCCTGTGGGACCAAATCCTTTCAGAGCCGTTGTAAATTAGCTTGTGGCCAGGTTTTCCACTGTGTTTAAGTGGAGATCCCTCGTTAGTGGTATGACAGGCGCGTACCACGACCCAAGGTTTACAACGTGCACTGCATTTACTAATGACTGACTTTGTTAGAGATGATCTGTATTAGATTATGATGAGAATTGAACTTTTTGAAAAGTTCTAGCATGATAAGATTCCTCCTTAGCATAAGGGGAAGTAAGAAAGTATGTGAACGAGGTATCAATTGTACGTTACCTCTCACACGTTATTTCGATAAATGATTCTTGGGTAGCCTTAGTGAGACCCAATGTTTTCAGAGCCGTTATAAATTGACTTGCGGCCAGGTTTTCCACTGTAATTAAGTGGAGATCCCTCGTTAGTGGTATGACAGGCGCGTACCACGACCCAAGGTTTATAACGTGCCCTGCAAATACCAATGACCGACTTGATCGAATTGGTACGCATTAGCTTGTGCTAATAATTGAACCTTATTGATAGATTCTGATAAGATAGAGACTCCTCCTTATCGTAAGGGGTAGTAAGAAAGGTATTCTGAATGAATTAGCAATTAACGTTAAGAAGTAGTAATGAAATAGTGTTACCACCTTCATCGATCACAGGCAGCACATTCCGTTGAGAAATCTAGTTGTAGCAATTACATTAAATTGAAATGTCGAATGCTCACTTTGTGAAGACAGCTTCTTGTCAATAGCAATTTTGTTGCCAGCATCGTGTGGCTAAAACTCATAAATAATAAATAAATAACTAAGGAATAAATAACTCATAAATAAAAAACCATAAGCGACAGAATTATTAGTACACTTGATGCAATTAGGATTCTATACACAGAAATGTAGAATGTAGTTACTTATTGTATGTTAGTGCATCCTGCTATGACCGAACCTAACAGGGTATCCAAAATGACAGGGATTTCATTAGGTAGTGATACTTTTTCTTTGAAAACTTCAAAGAACACTGAGGAATTTAATAACATGTCAACCTTGTTCGACAAATGAAACGTGTCATCTGCTAGTTTGAGATGTGCTGGAATTTTTAATTTTGACAAATCAAGGGATGTTTGAGGCAATTTTGATGAAATAGATGGAACTATTAAACATTGCACCCCGGTTTGCCAATCATTAAACCGAGATTTGATGGTTACATTCACTTCCCCATTTGATACTGATTTTAGATAATTAACAGAATGTATCAAATAGTGACACTTTGTTCTTGGAATATTTAGTAGTTGGACAAGGCCTTCCGTTATAAAACAAACTTCACTACCCGAGTCTAGCAATGCTCTGACTGGTATATCGTTACCCCTTTTGTCAGTGACCAAAATTATAGCAGTTGGCAACAAACCCCGAAATTTCTTTGCTTCAGTAAAGACCATATGAGAGAAAACTTTTTCAGCCTCTCGCGGTTCAGCACTAACCATAGAGCATTCTCCTTCCTCTGGGGAAGATTGAGATTGTACTTTAACAAGAGTTCCTACATCTGATTTTGAGGTTATGTTGAAATTCACTACCTGTTTGTTATGATTCGGGTCATGCAAAAGAGAATGATGCTTTAGAGTACATACCCTACATGTCCCTTTGCTACAAGGGTGGTCTTTGACAGCTTTGGACAAACAATTCATGCACAATGAATTTTTACGACACACCTGTAATCTTTCTTGCACCGTTAACTGTTGAAATTTCACGCACCTAAACAACGGATGTTTCTCTGGACACAAGATGCACTGACTGGAATCGCATACATTTATAGCAAACGCCCTGAGGTTAGGTGCTGTTTGATGAGGTTTTCCAGCTGGAACAGAATTTGGTTGTGATTTTTGAGAAATGCCTTCATTAAATTCCAATGCATTTGCCCTATGGTTTAAGAAATCTAATAATTCCTGTAATCCTGACATTCTTTGTGCCGAGCCTTTACTAAGATACCACGATTCTCTAGTTTTGAAGTCTAGTTTGGAGAGTATTAAATGTTGCAAGATTAATTCACTTAAATCTATATCGAGTGATATCGATTTAAGTCCACACCAATTTGTGGAAATTTGAGAAATGAACTGTTTGAGAGAAGAAGAATCACTTTTTGTTTGGGGCAAATTGAGCAAAGCTTTGACATGGGTGTCTATTATTTTGGTTTTGTTAGAGTATCTATGGACTAATAATTCCCAAGCAGTATGAAAGTTATCACCTGACACATTTAAAGCACTGACAAGCATATACGGTTCCCCTTTTAAATGCGAAAGCAGATGCATATATTTTTCGATAGGGCTCAGTGAATGATTTTCCACCACTGCCGTTAAGAAGATATCATGGAATTGCATGAACTGATCATACATGCCTGAGAAAGTAGGCAATTTCACATGTGGTAAGCATCCCATAGGACTAGGCTTAACGACATGTGTTTTTTCTGATAATTTGGCCAATTCAGAACGACATTGGCTTTTAAATTGCATGTATCTGCTTTCCAAGTTCTCAAATGAGGGGGTTAAATCATTTAAAAATTCTTGATTAATAGCTTCGTCCACTGTAACTCTAATATCCTTCAACATGTGCCTACATGAATTTACTACCATCCTTTTTGAAACGTGTTGAGAAGCGCAGAAGCATCCAATTGGGGGAGGGGAGGTAGGTTTCTGAGTGAAACTGGGGCACGCCACTGAGCGGTACATCTAGCCTCCGCACTTCTAATAGAGTCAATATCAAATGACATGGTAACGAAAACAAGGTGCCGTTCCAATTTCAAAATAGAGATTTTCTCACACATCTCAGACGATTTTCTCCAAAATTGATATTCCTCTATCGATCTGGCCGAACACAACGCGGTGCGAGTTTGAAATGAATGTCATTTTAATAGATACTCCACATGAAACTCACTTTAAAAGTTTTCTTAGAAGGGGCTTCAACATTCTTTATTACATACTTTATTACATTCTTTATTACATTCTATCCTCGGATAGAGCAAAATACACCCTGGTCTCAAATATCGTTGAACTTTAACTCTCCGAAAATTGCAGAAGTGCAATTTTTTCGATGTATTCTTTCACCAACAATATCGAAGATAAGAATTTTTACTTTCTCGTATAAACATGTACATACGGAGTATGTACATGGCATAGAGAAAGCTGGGGAGACGCAAAGATTAAGGTGTTTTAGAGCATACGTTATTGATGACATACACTATTCGAAGTGTTTCGACTGTTGTATAATGGAGATTATATTCTGTAAAAACATTCCGTACCGGAAGTTGCGTCGAATAGTTATATATTTAACCAAGAATGTAAATTGAGCTTTGGATAATGTAATATGAGTGGTTTAATACAAGCAAAATGGAGGTACCGAAATGAATTTCGATGCTCAAGAACTGCTAATACTACACCCTAGTACTACACCATCTCCAATACGCTACGCTTCAATCTGCGAATTGGATACTGCGAGTTTTCTGTAATATTTGGCGACTTCAGAAACAGTGTTTTACACTTTGATTGAAATTTTCTCGTACGTATTTAAAGTCAAGGTTAGTTATAAAAAGCAGTGCAACAACAACTCGTATGCGAGTTGTCTGAAGCTCTGTAAAACGAAATTAGCAATGCTTTCTTTTACATTTTACGGTCATCGAATTTTTCTGACAGATCATGCTTCCCAGAAATTTTCTTCAAAAAAGTGAAGAGATCAAATTGATTTTTTTCACGTTTACTTTATTTTCACATGCCTCTCTCGACTTTTAAATATTTTATAAGTTGAACATTGTTTATGGTATGGTACATTGAGACTGATTCGCTGCACTTTTGTTGCTAAAATATTCCCCCAAAATGTCTTAAACGTCAATCTGACCAATCAAACAACGCAGATGATGACTTCAGTACGTCTCTTCCGTGTTGAATGCCATTCGCATGAACTCTTATGAAATTGCTATAGACAGTAATGTTATAAGGATAAGGAATTGCTAAAAAGATTGCAGTCAAGATCGTGCTGAATTTATGGTGGCATGCCACCAATGTTTGAGTTAGGTTTTTATGAGATTCAAACTAGATAGCGTGTTACGTTTTTTATTAGCCTTAAACTAGATAGCGTACACCGGTTAGTTTTTGGGATATTAATTCGCACTTTCTACTTCGTTTCGCATTTTTTTAGTTTTATGACGCTCTAATAATTGTCATTACAATTTGAAACAACATGCATGCCATTTCAACCAAACTGTACGACCGATATCATACTCTCGATCTTACATAAGTCAATAATTCTAATAATAATTCTAATTCTAATTGTTATCATGTTTGCCACCGAGCATTAGCTCAAACCGAACTTTAATAAATCTATCTATCTATCTAATATAAAGAGTTCTCTCAGGCCCATGAGCTGTCAAATTAGTGCTTAGCATGTACGTTATGTAGTTTCACTCGCTGCAAAAATTATCTAAATACACTGTCTTTCGCAGGCATCATTCTGGAAGGGACATGATGGCTAAGGGAGCTGAAGGAAACAACTTTTGTCTCTACAGAGTCTTTGACCGGAAGGACCTAGGGTTCGAGTCCCGACGGCGGTGGGTTTTCGACACCAGCTTGATACCTACGTCGAGTTCAGCGTCTGACAGAAGGATTATTCTAGCGGACGGCTGCTTTGATAAGTAGTTTTACGTGATTTCTCAGATCAATATCACGCGAATGCAGGAGCAACACCTTAACAAACGAGCCACGAAACGCGCGCGATATTTCCTTCCCCATCCTTTCCCCTTCATCTACCCTTGACACATACATGCACTATACTACCACACATGTCGGAGACCAGTTGGGTGCTTAGAGCCTGTCTCAAGTGGGGCGATGCTCCGATGGAGAATCCTGGAGGAGAAAAACCCGCAAGCCGACGTGCAGATCCGCGACGAATCTCGCGTTCTAGCGGGGAAGGAACGCCGCCACCTTCGCACTGCTCTCATGGGACTAATAACCCTAGCAGTTGACGCACCCTTGGACGGACTTCTTGGAGCTGTTCATGTAGAACCGACCCGATGCGGTATGAAGAGCGCGAGGCGTTGTGATAATCATCGCGCGAGGAATCTTTGCATTCTGTTGACGTCACTGAGGAAGGAGGCGGCTAGACTGAAGGCCACGGAATGCACTAAAAACATCGACTTCATAGTTTTTCGATAGGCAGCCTCGTCACAAAAAAACGTTGAACAACGTACATTATAAACAGGGATAGTATGCGTAGATGGATCTTCTGCGCATGCACAATGACTCGCTCACTCTTTATAGGCCATCGAGTACACATATCTCGCGAGAACTGTATACCCGATGTTTTGTGAACAGCAGTAGTATGCGTGGATGGCTCTACTGCGCATGCGCAGTGTCTCGCTTCTCGCATCTCTCGCGACGGTCGGCGAGTGCACTGATATCTCCCGCGAACGCCAAATGCCAAGCTCACTGCGTGAGGCTGCCGCTCCACACAGCAGCGGAGAATCAGCGACGGGGCAAGATGGGGCATGACATGCAGAGAGCGGCTCCCGATTTAGCCCCAACTACCGCCAGCATCGCCTCCGCCTTTACACCCCCCCCCCGTTCCCAATCCCTCGCCCGCGGCCAAGATGCATTCGCGGTGGCCCCTCCCGTACAAGCCACTGCCAGCCGAGAATTTCGCCCGTTGCAGTATCTCTCACATCTCATTGATTTTTCAAACAGGGCTCCGCGACCCTCTAGCTTAGCCGTCGGCAACCTCTGAATTAAACTCTTGTTTTATTGAGAAAATATGTTATATTGATTATGTTCTTTATTCGCTTTAATTAAAATGTCCATAAATGGGGGAAGGTTGGGCGATGTCCTTAGACAAACAAATAAGAATTTGGAAGATGTATTCTCTAGAGAAACGTAGTATTTTGTAAGAAATCAATTCGCAATGTAATATTCTTGTTCTATTTTAATACAATGGCTTACACATAGTTTATTTTTCTCTTAAGAAATATATTAAGTGACCTCAGAGAATTTAAATAATTTATGTCTGAACTTTTCTGGCCTTTAAAATTACGTCACAGATTACCGCGTCGACCGCTGCTCAAAACGACTCCGAGAAGACTCTAAAGTAGTCTCCAAGAAGAAATAATGGACAGCTAATTCCGAAAAGTGGGTAAAAGATTTGCACGGACTCATGAAATATTTATCATGAAAAATAAACTGCGACCACCCATAAGTAATTGCCTTCTTCAACTAATACATAATCTGCACCTGATCACGAACTTTATTACACGTAATATGTTGGTAGATTGATTTAAATAATAGAAACTGTTTTAATCATGAATAGTAAAAATTAGTGTTCTGTATTTTTTGTGTGAATTACATAGTACCCGTTAAATTGTCAAATCGACAATCACTTACAATGCCTATTAAAACTACACGTCTCTCTCGTTGATAGCTACACTTTATTTTTGAGAATTGTTTTTGTTGCCTTGATGAATTATTTTCCACTACTTCACAAATGAGACTCAAAGGAATGCCAACAAAAGCCCATAAACGTGCTTCATCGTTCTCTTAACTCTTAACGTTGTCTATTTACGAAATTGAAGTCGCCTTAAATCCCCTCTGCAATAACTCTAAATAGTGGAAGTGTTGTAGTAAAGGATTAATTGAGGTCGCTAGGGCTGAAGAGCCTGGCTGGCCTCGTGCCTGAAGTATCGTGAGTTCGGATCCCGCCCGAAGCAGGGATGTTTGTGTGAGTCCGTATGCCGTTACCGTTACCACCAATGTTACAGACGTCGCTATTTGACCTTAGTTGTTGAAAAGCGATCTTGAATAAGTAAAATAAGCCTTAATTGCATTTTGGAGTTATATCAGAAGAAGCTGAGATATATCAGATGAACTCGAAGAAGACTAAGTCGGTGTTCCTGTTTGTCTTTATAAACAAAATTATGTTATAATATGATAATAAGAATAAGAATATAAATAAACACTTAGCATGCGATACGTCTTAACATGAAATTCAAGACAAAAAAATGTTTAAGGAGTCGTGGAAAGAAAAGCCTCCCCTTGAACAATATCTAAAAAGAATGGACAAAATCTAGATCAATTAAGATCAATTATTTATGTGGCTTAAAAGGGGGAGAATGAAATCATAATCGGAAGCAGTTGAACAAACTGCGCAAAATCTGGTAGCATTCATCTAGCCCTACCCAGCACGTTTTTCAGTTTTATGTACTTATCTGACCATGTTGAGAAGTTTGTAAGTGATCCACGTTGCTTGGGCAACGCCCAGATGGGATGGGAAAAGTGATTTCCCGAAAGTTTACTCTGGGAATGTGATAATTAATAAAATTATTATAACTTTGATTATGGATGATTATTTTCTTTCTCACATTATGGATTACCACAACATATCTGCTACCAACCCGGAATTTAGATTTTATGTTGTTATGACTGGATTTAATAGTAAGTTTGATTTTATAATAAATATTTTGCTAGGTATTATGGTTATTTAAATTGTATGAAATGTTATTAATTGTATTAAATTGTTATTTAAATTGTTTGAGCTTTTGAACAATTTGTGTTATTAGTATACTAATTTTTAGAATAAAAGCCGTTTAGGGTATCAATTTTTAAAGTTGTAAACAACAACTATACATCAACAAATTTTTACTCAGTATAAAGAACAAATTGTTTATAGGAAATCATCATGTAGCTTGGACACTATTCCTGAATCCCCCCCCCTCTTCCGAGAAAAACCCTGGGTGTGCCTCTGACTATAATCGATGTACAAGTCTGTGTAATGATGCCATCATCATTTTAATTCATTTCTCGTTGAAAGCTTTGGATGTTCTGCATATATAAAGAAGATATTTCTGTCGGGAAGTCGCGTTGCTGTTGGGAAACCTAGTGGGACATGGTGGGAAATCAATGGTATGCGTGTGGACTTCAGCACGAAATACACTTTTGGTCACGCGAAAGGGACTTCTAAATTGTTTGAACTATCAAACTTAGCTTTCGTATAGCTATTATTATAAGCAAACTTGGAAATAATTTTAGATAATTGCTACATAGTATGGAAAATGTTCGAAACCCATACAGAGTTGTTAACCAATTACTCCGAATGATAATTAACTGAGAATAAAATAATGATTTTTTGAACTGGATTGTGATTGTTCTATGGATTCATTGAGGATGCAACCCCTACGGATTTTAGTAATAACACCATGACGAAGGAAGGAAAGAGATCTTTCGTAGCCCTTGGCTCATTGTTACTTTCTTGCTCTTACGAATGTAAGATGAGAAAGTATTGTAATCGTGCGCCGGAATACGGGGAATTTTCGACAGAAAAAATCTTTTTTTCGGGCTCTGGGAATGAAGAAGTGGATCAATCATTTTCCTACATACAATAAATTACTTACTCTATAATGTGGTGTCGCAGAATCCATGTTTTATAGGTCCTTGACACGGAAAAATCGAAAACATCTGTCAGTAGTCAAAGCTAGCGCAAATACAGTCCAGCCGATTTTTTCCCAAAATTATATTCCCCGATCGATCTGAACGAACTGGAGGCTTTGGGAGTTTCAAACGAATATTTTGATTTTTGAAGGTACTTTACATAAAGTCTTAAAAACATTTTCAAAATTTTCTCAAAAATGGCTCCAAATTTATTGATTAAACTATACCCACACATAGCATAAAGAACGCTTAAGAGTATTAGAGGTCCCATGTTTGTTGAAATACATGATTTCATTGGAAATTCCAAAATTGCAATTTTTTGGGGGGCGTGTACCGACAACTACAATATTGAAGGCAGATGTTTTTCTTTAATGAAGTCTATTCTTTAAAGTCAGATTTTGAAATAATGTAGTGTTCAATTTCCCAAAATATACGAGTAAGTAGTTTTCATGTAATTTTGCGCAAAAAGGCACTTTATATTTTTTTTTAAACTCAATTTTATTACTTTACATTTTCATCTTATTTGCATCAAGGGACCGTAAAAATGGAGTGGCATTTTCGGCGAACTCTGTATTTAAAAAATTGCTGTAAGTTAACATTTGAAAACTACAAAATCGACGATAGACTTTCTTGTCTTAGACTAAGTATGTTTTAAAAAATAAGCTCTTTAAAAGTTCATGTACAATTTTTTTCGAAACAAGTAGTTTTTGCTTAATTTGTGCTCGAAATTGATGCAATTCATAAAAAAAAATTGTCTCATAAGCCGCTCTAAATGTTACCTACGGATAGAATAAGGAGTGCTTAAAAGAAAGGCGCTGGTCTCATTTTCGTTGAACTCTCTGAATTTAAAAAAAAAATATGCAAATTTAGAAATCAGGCGAGAAAGTATGTTCTGCTGTAGCACCACTAGTTTAAGGTTATGCCCCGGCAACTGCCTAGCAGTGATGTGTGGAAATCGCGAAAATCACCTGAAGATTAATCGACTCCTAGAACTCTCATCAGGCTGTGACATTGTCCTCTCTGTCCTCCGTGCTTCATGAGGAGTCTTCCGCAACCTGAGTCGAAAGGCCTCCAGCCTCAGATAAAAATTCGCCATTGAGAGGAATCGAACCCATATTCGCCCGCAGACTCTTAACTACATGCGCTAACATACCCCATATTCTACAGAGGAATTTTCAATAAAATGAAAAGTCTTCCTCGCGTGTACGTGGCTCTGTTCTCAAGGAACGCATGCGCGCTGGGGATAAGTGGCGAGTTTTATCTCGTTGAGTTTTACGTGAATGGACAAACACAACGACCTGGCAGGTGAAGCTGTAACGAACGAAATCCCACAGCTGCTAATTTTCATCAGGGAACGAATCTGTGGTTGCTCGTATCTACGCGGTCGGTCCGCTTAACCCTGTTCGGAGTACGTTCGTCTGCAGGACAGGTATCGACGCGCGGTCATCCAAAGGCGTACAAATGACAAACGCGCGTCAGACAAATCGTCAAGGCGAGTAAACACGAGACGCACAGACGTGATCAGACTATTAATCTGGGTATTGAACCAGACAAAAATGTATTTACAACTAGAAATCTTGACAATTAAGTGTGGGCACAAGTTAAGCCCATATTCATAATTAACAGATTTTATTTGTGAGGCATACTGAAAATCAATTTTTCAGTTTCAGTGTATTTTTGTCATATGCGAGTGAGTTTATGTATGAGATAGATTCGCCAGTTCAATGTCATTATTTTTCTTCAGTTTCTTTTAACTGTAGATCGAACATTTTCTGTGAGATTCATGTCCGTGGTATTTGTAGCCCTTGGAAGCACAGACTATTCAAGTTTCATTTTCCAACTTTCTTTCCCGTTTTGGCATGGAGTGTAATTGTGCATGCATACGCTGCATTTTTCCAAACTACTCATTTATTTCAGGGAACAATTGGTGGTGTGGGGCATGTAGATATTAATCGTGCCTCATTATTCCATTAAAAAAGTTCAGTTTTCTATATCTTGAATATAAATGTCTATTCAGTTATTCGGGTGAGGCCCGGGGTTGTGACAACGAAATTATTACAACCTGCAATGTGGAGGCCCTCGAAACAGGGTTACGTGCACAAACTTCGAGGATACAATCACGAAACCGTATCAGGAATTTCGTTTGTGAACGTTTTCCCCGCCGCTTCGACACCGCAGACGCTCGTGTTCGCCCAGACGGGCAAAGCAACAGTTGGAAGTGTCCCGTATCCCGAGCGTGAGTGCGCCCCTTGGGGGGGGGGGGGAGCTAAGAGCCCGAGCGAGCGCCGCGCAGAGGGAGGGACGCGCATCGACCCCCCGCATCTCCGCACGTCTCGCGCCGCGTGCACGCGTGCTCGCTCGATACGCACGGCGCCACGGCTTGCGTAATGCGGCGCGGAGCTGGCGAAAGCTGTCCATCCCGGCCGCCACCTTCCCCGCTGCCACCGCCGCCACCAACACCACATCAACCACAACCATCTTCGCCACCGCCACTGCCGCCACATTCTATGCCGTCTTCGCCACCGCCCCTGTCTCTGCCACCACCACCGCCCCTGTCTCCGCCACCGCCCCTGCCTCCGCCACCGCCCCTGTCTCCGCCACCGCCCCTACCTCCGCCACCGCCATCGCCAACACCGCCGCCGCCACCACCACCACCACCACCACCACCGCCACCGCCATCGCCATCGCCATCGCCATCGCCATCGCCATCGCCACCGCCCCACCGCCACCGCCACCTTAACTGGTGCATCACAGCAGCCACCATTCCGGGAGATAGCGATTCACTAGTCCGCGACGGAAAGCGTGACGCGGACAGCACGGGATGCAGGTTGGACGGCGAAATAGCAGCGGCTTGCGACCAAGGCGCCACTAGGGTGAAGCAAATTGGAGAGATAGACGAATCTTATGTTTTTTTCAATTGGATGAGAAAGAACAGAATCCAGTCTTCATACACGTTCGAGATACGTTCCACTTTGGGAACCAGATGGCTTCGTTCATCTCGTACTATACTCTAAAGCGCGAGGTAACTCAGAGCAACAAGTGTTGACACTGACTTTTTGGCTGTCCGGTCCGTTGACGGTAAGTGTTGACACTGCAGCATCAGTGACCAAGAGGCCCTAGGGTTCTAGTCCCGACAGTGGCGGTGGCTACATCGAATTCAATCGCTGAAGGAGAAGAATTCTAGCGACTGGCTTATCTGATCGGTAGGTTTCTGTGGTTTCTCCGATTAATAGTAGGCGAACAAGCGATTCACGTTTTATTCCCTTCACATTTGTTCCCAACTTTTCCTTTACACACGTACACTTGCATGCACTTCACTACCACACATATCGGGAGACCAGATGAGAGCTTAGATCTCGTCCTGCCTGAGGAAGTTCCCTACTGGCGGAGATCCCTGGAATGGGGCGAGGCACCTTGCATGCCGATTATTACAGTTAACGCAACATTGATTATTTAATCAACCAACCAAGGTGCTCTGTCCGGATTTTCTCAGAGTATATTTTCTAAAACTGAAATATTATGTCCAATAATGTTAAACAAAGTATCGTTTGAATAAGTATGTCATGCACACTAATAAAATTATTCAAATTTCCTAAATATTTTACAAAATTGTTAGTAAAAATTACGCACTGTGATGGTTGTAATTTTGCAGTATCGGTCTCATCCAGGTCTCACAAATTTGCTTTATCTGTTAAGCATTAGCAAGTTTGTAAAATTTGCCAAAATCGAATTCGAAGGCTGACTGTTCACCTCGGTGATTTTCCTGCTCAATTCCAAGCGAATGCTGGAACAGTACTTAGCCTATATGCCATCGGACTATATACCTCTGACAGCATCCGATGTCGCTGCAGCTTCTCTCGACTGGATGATCCTAGGTTAAGAGTCTCGAAGGTGGCGGAGTGTCGTAATTAGCTACATGATAGCTAGGTCGAATTCAGCTAAGACTGGAGGAGCATTCTTGCGACCGGTTACTGTCAATGGTAGATTTTCATGGTTTCTCCGATTAATACCAACCGAAATCCTTAGCAAAGGCCTACTAAAATATGTCTTGTTCAGAACCTATATGACATCATCAAATACATCAAATACCTGTATGACATCATCAAATGGTAATGATATGATTAAATTTCTCAAAATTAAAATTATTCTTTAATTTAAACGAAAAAATATTGAAGGTGTTTCATTTATCATGACAAGATAAATAGGAAGAAACCATTAAAGTAGATCTGTTTTCATAAGGCTTCTGAAATATCTGCATGAGCTTTCTATTGTAAATTAAACGTACCGTAGTTGGTAACGTTTTTAGTACATCTGTGTTTTTCCTAATTAAATAATAATACTTCACTTTGAGACGAATCACAAATATAACTACTTTGACGAATCTCGTAAAGTTTGGCTCTTGTGTGACAACTGAGAGGCTTTTCCTTCGCTGGTTAACATGTACTCTTGTCTCATTCGTATGCCTTAAATACTGCAGGTTTTCTAGACTCTGCCTATGACGCAGAAAATCTTGTAATTTGCCCTCCCACAACCACGAAAATGGAGGACACACAAATCGTCCAATGACGTTTGCTTATCTTGTTCAGCTTGGTTAACACACTTCTTGAATCAGAAAAGAATCACCTTTCTAAGAGAAGCAAGAATAATGCTTGGGAACAGGGTTGAAAGGGAAGTAATGATTAGATGAAGGAAGTTGCCAAGATTTCACCCAACCACGACCGTGCTCTTATCAGACCTCTGCCTACTCTGAAAGAGAGCTAATTTATACTCGAATAAAACACACCATATCCATTAGACGCATAGAAAGGAAAGGCGTGACGGGTTGATTTAAGAATTAGAACACTGATATTTAAATAAAAAGTTAAGAAATTATAACGGTGATCGTACTAAATATATCAGTGATCGTGCATTTTATTTCTGAAACGTGTAAACTTGTTAAATGCCAGTTAGAGCAGCTGAAAACGTGCACTCACATCCTCAAAATCTCTCCCATTGTCGGGTTGTGAGTCATTGGCCGTGTGTAGTCTGGATTTATTACCGGACATGTTGGACACTATTTGTAAACTATCAACGTTTAAAATGACGAGCCGCAACGAGTAAAAGGTATTTTAAAGAACTCTTTCGGTAATCATTACAAATTAATCCGTAAGTGAAATTACAAATGATGCTAAAATTTTACTGAGAAAATGAAATGATTGTTGTAACTGTCACAAAACCTGATTGTGACCTTCAAATTTTAATCGATACTATGATAGGTTAAAAAGAGAGATACGAGTATATAGTAAGACTCGTATATCTAGTTATGCTACAAGGCGTCACAAGTACTACATACTAATAATTCACTTTTTTTTCATTCTGGGCTAACTTTTCGGTTTTGTCCCCCCCCTTTACCGCTGCTACCTTTCGGCACTTAAATGACCTACCACGGCCTCCTGCGATAGCCAGTGATTCCGTGAGGACATTCGCAGTGAAGAGCATCTCTCGTACCTCACAAGGGCCTTCCTCAGCCCTGTACCATGACATATACGAGTATGCCCATAGCTGCCCGTGGTCCAATCTCGGTGGGGTATCATTCTTCTGGATCTAGTTCCTGAATGCATGATGTCAGATCGCCCACACACTTCACATACGGTTACCAGCCAGGCCAAGAGATTTCGGAAGGATTAAGTTTTTCATGTAACACGGAGGACTCGTAATGACCCCTATGACCCAAACACAACTTAAAACATTTATGCCTTCCCAGGTTTTGAACCCACGGCCGTAGTCTCCACGCACTTGGGCTCACTTGCCCGAAGTCCCCGACTCATGGGGCCGAATTACTTGACCGCACTATTTTGTAATCGTGTTTCGGTTCTGTAGCATAATAATTTGATAAAATAATGATGTAACTAAACCTGACCCTTGGTGGTGCATTCACGTCCTATGTGTTTTGTAACATTGCAACAATGTGGGTCAATTATTTTGACACCATTCGTTTCCACAGCAACAGTGCAAACCAAATTACTGCGTTAAAATCTAACAAATTTTAAGCCTTTCAAAGTGTCCAAAATAAAATCTTAAGAAAAATCGTCAAAGCTCCATGGTTCATTTCCATCTTACAAATCTGTAAAATCAACCTTTATGTCTCAGTAGACACCTTTTATCAACCTGGTTTTATTCTTCAAATTGTGATCTAGCTTGTCAATCTGAATTCAGTCTTGGCAAGACTTTAAGTAAACCTCGTATTATTCTTGTTTTCCTAAATATTTATTTAAACTGCTCTAAAATTAAAATATAAGGCAAACGAAACAATAAATAACAATAATTTTCTTCCTCATTTAATAATATTATTGTTATTATTTTTTGAAATATCACTGAACTAGGAATTTAAAAAGAAATATTATTTTTAAATCCCTAATTCAGTACGTGCTTAACATATTCGATACTATACAAAATTAGAGAAAATCTCAAGTAGCCTAAGAATTTTCAGTTCTAAAAGTTAATTTATTTAATACATATATCACATTTGTAAGGCAAAAATGTCGAAAAAATAGAAAATAAATAAAAAGGTTCATACTCCGTTTGTTAGGTTACCGCTCCTTCTCCTTGGAACTGATCACAGTGAACCAAGGAAACGCTTGATCAAATCAATGGGTTTCTATAATTCTTATCCAGACAGTAGTCAGCAACGCCTCGGCTAGAACTTAGCTGGTTGCAACTCCCTCATAGTCTGGACTCGAATCTAGAATCTCCAGATTATGAAACAGATACAGACTCGCAAGTACAAACGCTATCGAAGTTCGCCACAGGCTCAGTCAGCTCTGAAGCAGCATTACCATTACCTCCACTGAGTCTCTGACTGGGAGGTTCTAGGGTTCGAGTCCCGTCGGTAGAGGATTTTCGATCCTCAGCTACATCGAATTTAGCATCTTACTGGAGGAGAATTCTAGCGACGGACTGGATAGTTAGCTAGTTTTTTGTTCTCTCTCCGATCAATAGCTGGCATAGCAGAGCAAGAACAAACAACTTTAACGAATGAGTCACGGAAAGTGCGCGATCTTTCCTTCCTCATCTCACTCCCTTCCTCTCCCGTTACACACACCACTTATATACACTACTACACATGTTAGAAGACTAGTCGGGAGCGTGGAACTCTTCGCGGCTAGGGCGGTGTCCCGCTGGGGGATACCTGGAAGGGGAAATCCAGCGAGCCGACGTGTAAGTCAGCGCCGGATCTCACATTTCACGGGAGGAGGAATACTAAAACCTCCCAAGTGATAACATGTATTACACTTACGGGACTAATTATATTATTCTAGCAGTTGACGCACCCGGAACCATCAATCAATTATCTTCGCCATCTGCACCATCTCCGGCAAAGAAGCTTGTCCCGCCGAACCATCTTGCCTGGCTGCGTGCTAATTTCGTGACGTGCTCCTTCGCGCGTGTGGCTGCGCTCGCCCGCAGAAGAGCTCATCCTCTGCCCCCCCCCTGGCTACACGCACGTGCGCCTCAGCCGGCGTTAATGAAGGTGTGGGCGAAGTAATTGAGCTGCGATTCCAGAGGAACTAGGGGGGGTAGATGGTGACAGCCTTGACGAGGCCTACTCCCCTCAGTAGTGAGTGTGTACCGCTACTGAGAGCTAGTGTGTGGTAGAAAATATCACTCATGAAGCTAATAGTCACCACAACGATGGCCGAACGTCCTAGTACCTCCCGGCCCAGCCAGAAGCGGCAGCGACAGATACCACAGCAGTATAAGTGGAGACGTGGTAGGATGAGTAGGGAAGAATTACCAATAAAGATGAAATACCAACTTCGTATCTTACAAGTGAATGTGGAAGGCTATAGTAAAGCAAAAGGAGATATCCTCTCTAAGATGATGCACATAGAAAAGATCGACGTACTGGCTATCCAGGAGACGCACCTAGACGAGAGATCTATCCATAAACTTAACATACCCGGATATGAAATCGTTACATCCATGGGACATGAGAAATTTGGTACCGCAACATTGGTTAGACAAGAACTTCTGGACAAAGTGACAGAGATAATGGATACATCTATCCATTGTATTGGTATGAAGATTGGTGGTACCACAATATACAATGTCTACAAGCCACCTTCCCAGGAGTGGGAGCCCCACGTGCTGCCTAAAGCAGAACATCCAGCTATATATGTCGGAGATTTTAACTCCCATCATACCAGGTGGGGTTATCATTCGCCTGACAAACATGGAGAGCGCCTTGGAGACTGGGCCGACATTAATAGCTTCCACTTAGTCTATGACGGGAAAGATAGAGCCACCTTTACTTCTCGGGTGTGGAGAACATCTACCACTCCCGACCTATGTTTTGTCTCAACAGAGAGCTCGGGGAGAGTGTTGCCAGTACAGAGGACAGTACTTAGCAGATTCCCAAAAAGCCAACATAGGCCCACAGTTATCAGTGTAGGCCTCCAAATACCAATCCTGATAAGCCCCCCCATCCCACGCTGGAATATGAGGAAAGCACAATGGACCGAGTACAAGGAGTATATAGAGAAGGTGGTGCCTAGGATTCCTCCCATCCCAGCAAATTATTATAGATTCTTAAGACTGGTTATTAAATCGGCCCATAAAAGCATTCCTAGAGGGGCAAGAAAGGCCTTCATACCAGGTTGGTCTGAGGAGTGTCAAATGCTGTTGTATAGATATAATGAATTGGAAGAACCGGAGACCGCAGAAGCCCTAACATCGCTCCTGGACGAAGAACGGAGACAACGCTGGCATGAGCTGGTGGAAAGCCTGGATTTCTCGCACTCTAGCCGAAAGACCTGGAATCTATTGCGGAAACTCGGAGGCGCACATCTACCTCAAAAGAAGGCGAGTAAGATGAATCCAGTGAAGATAAGTGCATCCCTCGCTCGAAGAGCAAGAATCAGCGTTTCAAAAAGGCAAAGGATGAAAATTCAGGCATTAATGAGGGACGCTGAGAAGAACTGCTCTGAGAACACCCAGCTGTCTGAGCAGATATCCGTAGAAGAGGTGAATAAAGGAATCCTACAAATGCAGCAAGGGAAAGCTGCCGGCCCGGACGATATCCCGCCAGAATTTCTGAAAAACCTTGGGCTCAGAGGAATAAAGTGGCTGGCGGACCTCTTTACTAATATCCTTGAGACTAGTATGGTGCCTGAGATATGGAAAGAGGCAAGAATCATAGCTATCTTAAAGCCAGGAAAAGAGGGGAATGAGACTGCAGATTATAGACCGATTTCCCTCCTTTGTACTACGTACAAGCTCTTTGAGAGAATCCTGTTGACAAGATTAGGACCTATATTGGATAAGGAAATACCCATGGAACAAGCTGGCTTTCGTGCAAATAGAAGCTGCTGTGATCAGGTTCTTTCACTGACTACATTTATCGAAAATGGTTTCCAAAATAGGAACAAGACAGGAGTCGTACTGCTCGACCTATCAGCGGCCTATGACACTGTATGGCTGGATGGTTTGTTCTTCAAACTGACAAGAACTATAAAGTGCTTAAAAATAACTAGACTTCTGAAAAATATGTTGTCAGGAAGGAAGTTTCGGGTAATATCACAAGGAAAAGCTTGTCAACCACGGTTTTTGCGAAACGGACTACCACAAGGATCGGTAATGTCTCCGTGTTTATTTAATCTCTATATAGCAGATCTTCCGGAGCTGAAAGCAAAAAAGTTTGCGTATGCTGACGACCTTGCGGTAGCTCTCCAACGTAAGACTTTTGAGCAATTGGAAAAAGATTTAAACCCGGACCTGACGAGACTACAGCATTACTATCGGAGATGGCACTTGATGGCTAACCCACACAAAACTGTATGTACGGTAATGCATCTCAATAACAAAGAGGCTAAGAGAGAGATGAAATTGAAGTTCTGCGGCCGGAACATAAAACATGAAAGAGCACCAAAATATCTAGGAGTTAAACTCGATCGAAGTCTTACCTACAGAGAGCACCTGGTGGCGACAAGTCAAAAAATGAAGACCCGAAACAACCTTATTTCGAAACTGGCAGGTACCTCGTGGGGAAGTTCTGCTGCTACTCTCCGTACATCCGCGCTGGCGCTGGTCTATTCCGTTGCGGAGTATTGTGCCCCAGTATGGAAGAACAGCGTACATGCCAAAAAAGTGGACGTCCAGCTAAACGAGGCCATGAGGCTGATTAGCGGAACGCTGAAAGCAGCCCCCGTCCACTGGCTTCCTGTGTTAACTAATATA
Source organism: Gryllus longicercus (assembly GCA_038098605.1). Taxonomy (NCBI): domain Eukaryota; kingdom Metazoa; phylum Arthropoda; class Insecta; order Orthoptera; family Gryllidae; genus Gryllus; species Gryllus longicercus. The sequence continues at coordinate 160,042 of JAZDUA010000705.1, forward strand.
CAGCCACCATATATCCGCAGAGAACAAGCCGCATCTAAAGAAAGATCGAAAATAGAAGCCAATCCCAAACTCCCAATACATGAGTATGTGTATGGAAACAATCGTCTCAAATCGAGGCGACCCTTTTGCATGAACCCAAGAGACCTGTACGACTTCTCTGGAGAATGGAAAAGAATATGGAAGGAGACGAAGGTTAGGAATTGGACCCTCATAGATGACCCCACTAAGCGGGTTCCAGGTTTCAACCTGAAGAGGCGCCAGTGGACAACGTTAAATCGACTCCGGACTGGATTTGGAAGATGCAAAGAGCAGCTAAGGAAATGGGGATATAGTGAGGACGGTGAGTGTGAGTGTGGACTACCCCAGACCATGGACCACATTATTCAGTGCCCGATTTATGGATTTGAAAATGGTAATCTTGAATCACTTCATAACTTAAGCGACGCGGGAGCCGAATGGCTGAGAGACCTAAAAGTGTGTTTGTAGTACTATATTACTATATTATTTTATTGTTATGTTTTATTTCTTGCATGAAGTGACTGTGTATGATTCGTGTAAGCTTCTGGCAAATCGAACGAATAAATAAGAGGAACTAGGAGCGCTGCCAGCTCTTCACTACGAGCAGTATTTCAGTGACGATGCGGCATCGCACGGATCCCCGTTTCATTCAGATCATTAATACCAGGCCGAAATAGTTATGTATGCATCAAGAGCGTTATAAGTGTTTCAATGATCAAGCGGCGAAAAAAACGCCCGAGGGCTTTTGGCCCGAGATCGTTAGAACCAGTTAACGCCCGTGGTACGCAGATAATTCTATTTTTTGCCTATTTTTTTATTCAGATTTACTTATTTATTAATCAACTAGATGTTAACTTGATTGGGTTTTGTTTTTCATATTTCCCTTTCATAATTCCCTCCATAAGAGAACATGTAGCATCATTCAACTGTTTTCATATTTCCATCGCAACCACGATCCTCTCGATTCACGTAAGTTTAAGTTTATATCGAGCTTCGTGTCGAAGGCAATAACAAACTATCAGTAAAAAATAAATCCTCACACTACTACGTATGAGATTTTCTTTACAAAAGCTAGTTACGTCGCCAAAGTCAAAACTTTCTCACTGGTTACACTAGGCAAAAACAAAAATGTATGCACATCGGTTATTGAGTGGTTAACATTCAGACCTCTCAAATTTCAGAACGCGACTTCTATTAAAGTACAGGTGCATGAATTTTCGAAGGGTGGAAACCCCACAGAAGGCCATGTACTTGCGGCACCTAAAATAAATCTGGCTAAATTCTCAGGAAAGTTAAATTTCACAATTCAATACCTAATGAGATCTCATATTCGCTTAGCCTGACACGCTTCAAGTAAGAGATGAGAATGTTAGTTACAGCTGTAGTGTCGTTCCCTGGTGCTGGGAGCCTTTAGCATGCCAAAAAGAAAACACTGTTATTCTAGACCATGACGGAGTTGAGTCAATGGATATATCTCCAAGTGCTCTGCTCCCAAAGGATCAAACAAAACATTTTTATTTTACTTTCAATTCCATTTAAAGTCACATTAAGAAAGATTTTCAAATCATATTTATCCGTGCAATAGTTATCAAACTGTAATATATTTTTACAAAAATGTACAGCACAAAAACATTTTTAACCATTATCCTCAACTATTATCAAACAGGAATAAACGTCAAAGATTAGGTTTTCTGGCACATTATTTACTTTGCGTAACGTAATTAGTACCACTATTACTAGATTTGATAAATACATTTAAAAATACAGAAAATATGTTATGTACTTGGTGATTTCACGACGTAACTAAATGACTATCGAATACTTAAAATATGTATGAAAAATAAACTTTGTAATTCGAAAAATGTGTATTAAAGTTAATATGGTTAAAAATGTTTTTGTGCTGTACATTTTTGTAAAAATATATTACAGTTTGATAACTATTGCACGGATAAATATGATTTGAAAATCTTTCCTAATGTGACTTTAAATGAAATTGAAAGTAAAATAAAAATGTTTTGTTTGATCCTTTGGGAGCAGAGCACTTGGAGATTTATCCATTGACTCAACTCCGTCATGGTCTAGAATAACAGTGTTTTCTTTTTGGCATGCTAAAGGCTCCCAGCACCAGGGAACGACACTACAGCTGTAACTAACATTCTCATCTCTTACTTGAAGCGTGTCAGGCTAAGCGAATATGAGATCTCATTAGGTATGGAATTGTGAAATTTAACTTTGCTGAGAATTTAGCCAGATTTATTTGAGGTGCCGCAAGTACGACATGGCCTTCTGTGGGTTTTCCACCCTTCGAAAATCCATGCACCTGTACTTTAATAGAAGTCGCGTTCTGAAATTTGAGAGGTCTGAATGTTAACCACTCAATAACCGATGTGCATACATTTTTGTTTTTGCCCAGTGTAACCAGTGAGAAAGTTTTGACTTTGGCGACGTAACTAGCTTTTGTAAAGAAAATCTCATACGTAGTAGTGCCTATTTATGGTAGTGAGTTCATAGGATACTTCTTTATTTATTTAATGTCAGAAACAGTTACAATCTGTGTGAGACGTACAATGGGGAGAAGTGTATGCGTATGTATGTCGCCTTCACAACTGTTGAGTCCCTTACCTAAAAGGAGGAGGTTAGGAAAGGAATCATCTAAGAGATATGGATCAAACGCCCCGAGCTGCTAAGTCCATCCGACTTCCGTCGTTTAAAAGAGATTGGGTGTAATATAATATAAGGATATATGTTTGTTGAGCGATCAGCTGCTCGTTTATTAGTTTAGGCGTTATTAGAAAAGATGGAAGACGGCAGATTCAACTGCTAATGGCGGAACTCACACGCATTTCAAAAGTTGCAATGAGATACAAGTATACACCAAGATGAAGAGATGTAGAAATATATAGTCTTCATACGCATAGTTTAGGCGCTAGTGTTGTTCACGGACGGACGTTTTGAAAGAAAAAAACAACAACACTTTTTCGATATCAGAAATCCCCTAAACATGTTTTCCCGTTGAAATCTCAAAATCGATTTTCCGCAGCATTACATAACTTTCTGTATACTACATATATACGTACGCATACGAGAAAGTAAAAATGTTAGGAAGTGCGATGTAGCTGAAGAGCTCCGCTTTCTTGCCATTGAGGAAGGGCGCCCCCGTCGTTCGATCGCAGCCCGGAGGCAGACGCAGGCGCAGCAGTTGCGGGGGTGGGGGAGGGGGGGGGGCGGAAGAGCACGCGTTCCAGAGCGCGCGGCGAAATCCCTCTCAGCTGCACGGAACGCTTGGCACGCGGCCGCCGCCGCCCACGCCGCTCTCGCTCCGCGCCTACACCAACCGCCGGCGCGTCTGCCTTCCTCCTCGCTTCGCCACCGCCTCCGCTCCCGCTTCCGACCCTGTCCCCGCTCCACCTCTCTTCCCGCTCACTCACGTCCCCATACCCGCTTCCGTCCTAGCTCCTGCCCCCGCGTCCACTATCGCTCCCACAGCTCTTACCCCTGCTTCCGCTCTGCCCCCGCTCCCGCGCCCGATCTGCACTCGCTCCAGCTCCCTCTCCCACTTCGTTCTTGTTCCCGTTCTCGCTCCTGTCCTCTCTCTTTCGCCTGCCTCCGCTTCCGCCCCCACCTACCGGCTGAGATGGCTTATGGCATCCATTGTTGCCACTGCAGTATCTCTGTCCGGGAGATGCTAGCGTTCGAGTCCCCACGGTGGCAGAGGCTAGTTGGAAGTCTAGGTAACTACGCCGAACTGAGCCGGTATCTGGAGGAGAATTCTAACGGCCGGCTGCTCTGATCGGTGGTTTTCCTTAGTTTCTCCGATCTATACCAGCGAATGCCGGAGCAGAACCTTAACAAATAGGTCATGGACTGCGCGCGATCTTCCCTTCCTCACTTTTGTTTCCTCCTCTCCCTTTACGCTCCCCTGCACTACACTGCACGACGTCTACCTGCTTCTCTCCCCACCGCACCGATCTCACTGGTCCACAGTGACACCATAGCGCACTCAGTTTATCTGCTACGTCTTCAAAGCAAATATTTCAACTGGGAGCGTTTGAAAGTGAAATTTCAAAATGGAAATATGAAATAAACAACGCTTTCAACGTTTCTTCATCCAATGGAAGTTGGTAAAGATTGACGTGGCGTTAATGCCCGGCCATTGAGTCGCAATGTGCATGTCCAATTGTTGGAACTTCGCCCAATACTAGAACTCCACGTACCAAGTAGCAGAAGTAACCCTATGAGTCTTGAGTGCTCGGCGTCAGTGTTGGAGATCGCAATATCCTAAGGAAGATATTTAAGAACAAATTATCCAATAGATTTTTTCTATGAGGCATCACGTGCATTATTTGAAATATGGTGACCAAGGTCAACGATGCTTTATACTAGTATTTGTGTGAGGAAGACAGAAATCCATTAACATTTAGTACAAGATTGGCTGATTAAGCTTTTGCTCCGAAATTTGGATACTAGACGAAAAAGTGCGCCAATGATCATATAATACCACACTTTCTTCACCTTGCAATGAGCATACACGTACATTCGCTCATTGTCATTTAGAGGAGGTATGTGGAGTACAATCTCCGAATAAGCGAGCTGGCACACCCATTTTTCATATCTGCCTATTATTTTTCTAGTAAGTGATGTCCGTATTTTCGTTGTAGCAATATATTTTGTTTTCTCTCAGAATGTAGAATAGTTATAAAAGGCTTCGACCCCTTACATGTGGTTTCACAAAGAAATGCAATTTTTCTCTTGCGGATTTATTGTTGCCTTTGTATCGTTTGAAGGCTTCCAAATAACTGCAGTTAAAAATTGCACTGTTTTTCTTTCTATTATACTCAAATGGAATTGTTTACAAAGAAATGTGACGCATAAAATAGAAACCACTGGAGTGATTGCTTCCAAATTTAGCACGAATGCTTTTAAACGGGAAATAATAAGTCCGAGCAATAATACTCTAGTCGCCGCATTCTAAATGTGTTATCCCAAAATGTTTTTTTAACGAAATTACGAAAATGATTTTGAATATGAAGTCTTACCAATCTAGCTTCACGTTGTTAAAAAAAACAGAGTGGAGGAAAAGTACTTAGCGTTTTAGTAGAAGTATAAGATGTAATAGAAGAATTAATTTTTGATGAATATTACTACAAAGTATATTGAAACAACTATCGACAAGGAATATTGCCCCCGGTGAGTGGTTTATTTTATGCCAAATGTGAACTGTTTGAGAACGATAATATGTACCAGTTTTTTTCACATATGCTTTATTTTTAGAGTTTCATTGTAAATTGTTCTTGTTTGCAATCTGGTTGTGAATGTATTAAGTGTTCAAGGGATTAGAAATTAATATATTACTCTACATTAATTAATGTTAGCATAGAATTTTTTAATCATTTTATTTGGAAAGTGAATGCAGTAGACCAGGGTTTGGGGTCAATGGCAAGGCAAGGCCGAGTGAGATGGTGATAGAAGAAATAGAAGTTAGGGAATTAGGCAATAATAGGTAGAATTCCTATCTAATACATTGTGGAAAATGAATAACGCGCCAACAAGGAGCACTTGAGTTTAATATTAACAGATTACAATATGTCTTCAATAAAAAATGGAAATATTTTTTTACATATACTCCTGAAAAAAGCGCAGTTACTGAGTTAGTGCGAAGCACCTTTAGGCAAAACACGGCCAACGCCATGCACGCTAATTATCCAATAGATGATTGTGATACATGCCCGAACAATGCCGGGTTTCTTAAGCTAGTCCGATTTGAAAGAGTTCTTGCCCGGAAAGCAAATCAAAATTCAAAATTGTATTTTAAAATTCTAAATAGTGTTTCAAAATTCATATACATTTTGAGGCCAACGTTGATTTTCTTCTTGATTTGCACGCCTCTTGCCGTGTTCTGTTTCTGGTTGGAGTGGGACTGTCTTACTTCAGTATCCACTCTCGCCATCACCTTAGACTGTCGAGACTTCCACTTCGGAGATTGCAGCTCGAGTCCTAATCAAACCCTGTGGAGCATATGAAATGTACTGTCTCAAGTCTCATTTAGTCATAACATCGTAGCTTCGTCCGCATAAATAATTTTTTGCTCCTGTTCATTTATCCCTATCAAAAGTCAAGGTGATGAAAACGATTGGCAAAAGAAATATCCCTTCTATTCGTTTCTCATGATTCCTCGAGACATGCAATGAGTTTATTCAAAATGATATGTTTTCTATGTATAAAGAAAAAAAAATACTTTTAGCTCAACTCCAGAACGCTTCTTAAACAAATTTTTCAGTAGTTCAAACCAATAATGTCGTTTCAAACTGAAATTGATTCAAAGTTGAATTTACAAATTATTTCAAAGGTTTAAAAACTCTTAAAGGAAGACAATATTTTACTTTGAGTGCTGTTTTAAAGAAATAAGAATATTGAGTCATACGTAGAATGTACGTTAAAAATAAATTAACATACTAATAAATGACTCTTCCCTTAGCCTATCCAAACGTTTGAGATAGATAAGGTACTCAAAAAAGATATACGATGCAACCATCCAAGATATTAGGTCCCTTGGGACTAACTAAGAGGTGGGACGAAGTCATTGCAGAAAGAGACTGTACGAGTACTTAACAATTGATAATAGTGAAACTATTGAATCAGAGAATTTATTAAGAGGTCTATTTCATCCACTGAAATATGGTTTGTTTGGAAGAAAAATTGGTGTTTGAATGTTAATGTAATAGTAATAAAAATACGTCTTTACTCAGAACATTTCTGAACAGAGGCGGTTGCCCCCTCTAACTCGTGGACATAAATGCTAGGGGCAATTTTCATTCGTTTTTCCGAAGGCATTAAGTAAAATGTGAGTATTATAAGATTATAAGCAACATTAAAATCTCGATCACATGATTTGAGATATTTGTCAAACTTTTATCTCTATTTATCTGGAAAGGGAAAAAATTGGGTTTTTGCAGTATTACTCTGAGCTTACTATCTAAAAATCTTCAACTGATTGAAGTTTTTTAGATAGTAAGGGTAAGTAATTTGAATTAAATTGTTGCTTTGCGCAATATAAAAGTAGATATAACAACTAAAAGTCAAATTTTAAAAAGTCTTAAGTACGATAAAAAAGTTACTTTTCTCTCTGTCCATCTAATTGGTGTGATTAGAATATGAACAGCACAAATCTCGATGCACACAATCAGCGGACTTTGCAAGAACGACGAGGATCGAATGTGCTTCGTACAAGGTCGATCTTTCAGTGTATGAAATTTGCTCTCAAGGCGTGCATATCTCATGGACGAAGCTTTACAGAGATGCGGAGGAGGCCATAGGAAGAGCCCAACGCAGCGACGAGGCGGGACGGCGCGGCCGAGGCCAACAAGGCTTGGAGCCAGGGCAACGCCCCCTCACCCCCCACACCCGTGGGGGGCGCCAAGGCCCCGGCGGCTGCCCTTGGCGCTGCACCCTCCCTCGCCGTTGCCAAAACTTGTCCTTGTCCCTGCCACTCCCTTGTTTCCACCTCATCGCCCATATTTTCTTTAATTTCAGATAGGAGGCAGTTATTACAAAGTCGCGAGAATCCAAATCCACTGTCATTCCCGTAGACTAGTTACTTAGGATTGCCAAACGTCTTTCCGCTTCTCACGTTCGAGAAAAGTTCACGTACTATATTTTGGAAACGGATGTACACTTCCATTAGTGTTCATGAAATCATGAAATCTCGTGATATAATATTCAATCTTCCTGTTTTACTTCCTCGCATACTACTTCGTATTTGACGCTTGCACAGTGTACACATACAGTGGGATGTCATACACGTTTGAATATTATCAATCCATATTCGTGAATTGCAGCTGACTACATTCTATTTGCTTTTTTCACCTACCATTCGACATTTCGATGTTTTTCCTCACTTTCACCCACCCTCACTGTTATTCCGTCACTTCCCCGTTTTCCCCCCGACAGCCGCTGCCTCTGATGTTATTGTTGTCGACAATTTACCCTTGCCCTTGCTCTGCTAGTCATTTTATACATCATCGCCTACTTATTCCTTCATCTCGGATTGCAGTTATTACAAAGTCACGAATCCGTTGCCGTTTTAGTCTACTACTTTCTAGGAATTGGAGATCCTTTGTTTTCGTCTAATCAGTAATATAATGTACGCGAGGTTCTACGTTTTGGAAAAGGGTTTAGGTGCGTGTACACTATTTGTGCATGTATCACGTGATATAATATGTATTCCATCTATAGTCACCCCCTTGTTTGTTTGTTTATGTGTGTGTGTGTGTGTTCATCTCTTTCACTTGTCGCTCGACCTCTCGGTGCCTCCCCACCCCTCAGCCTCTCTCCGCGCCGTGAGCTCTGTGTCCTCCGCCGGCGCTGCTTCGGGCGTTTTGCGAGAGCAGACTCGCTCGCTGGGCGGCGCGACCCCGCCCCGCCCCCGCTCCTCTTCCCCGCGGCCCCTGCACCCGGCGCAGCGCGCGAGCGCCTACCCACCTCCCTCCGCCCCCGCCCGTGCGCCACCCCCGCCCCGCCCCCGACATGCCGTCGTCCCGCGCCGCCGCCGCGAGGCCAATTGGCGGGACGGCGCCGCGCCGCCCGCGCGTCTATCGATCCGCCGCGCCGCCCCGCGCGCCGGCGACCAAGTTGCCGGGAGAGCGAGCGGGCGGCGGTGGGCGGGGGCCGCGCGGGGAGCGGCGGCGCGGGCGGCGAAAGAGTCGGGCGGGAAACAAGGTTCCGAGGGATCTCCACCGACGCGAACTGGGCGAGCTGACGGACGGACCGGGAGGGGATTGGGTGTAGAGAAGAAAAGGAGACAGCAGTAACAGGTGCGTCCGCGAAGAGTGGAGAGGGGAGGGTGGAGGCGACGCCAGCTTGATTGGCGGAGATGGGCCAGCGGCCGGGAGGAGTTGGCGGGGTGGTGACGACGGTGACGGCCCCAGAACGGGGCTGCGGGCCGCGTGACCCGCCGCTTGGCAGTAATTGGCCAACTAATGGCTGTCACAGGTCTCTTGCGCGACGCAATTCGCGTGAGTGGGGTCGCCGCGCCGCTGCCGTCCCCACCCCTTCCCCAGCCCCCGCTCCTGCCCCCGCTCGCCTGCGCCTCGGTAATAGCTCACTCAGGCGTAAGGGCTGCCGGGGTGCGTTTGCCGCTGCGTGGAGCAATCGAATTTTGGCCTGCGCCCGTCCACCGACCGACGCAACGCGACGGTGTCCAACAGCTCTCCGGACGCGCAGGTCAAGGTGGCAGGAGCCTGCCCCGCGAACGGGGGCGCTTGCCAATCGACTGCGAGTTCCTACTCTCCCACATTTTAGGATAATTTGCGACTCTGTGCGAAAATTCTAGTTCGTGGAAACTTATCGTTTTAGGCTATGTTCGCTCCTGGGAAAGGCTTTAAGCTCACTAGACAGAATTCGACTGGCAACCACTCCACACAGGCCAAAAACAAAACCCTTTGTCGAATAGTAACGAGTGACAAATTCTTGTCCAACTAGTCAGTAGCCCTTGACCTATCACATCACCTATCACCTATCCAATATTTCCATTTCATTTGAAGAAAATCTATCTTCGTACTAAAAAAATTACAATTTTCGAAAATTTAGAGTAAATAGTGAAAATCGGATCTATGTCACTCATCGCTATAAGTGAATTTTACCCAATTCTAAATGGAAATTTGAAAAGAAGTTAGTGCCGTTATCACAGCACATTGCATTCTCGAGAAAATTTTGGAGCTGTTTTTGAGAAAATTATTTGTTTAAAATAGCCATTTCACACAAAATAACGCGAAAACTACTCAAATTTTGAAAAAATTGTACACCACCGCATTTAATGATCTAATTTTGAAAAAGAGATTGAGAAAAGTTAAGAAAAATGAAGGAAAAATCCTCAGTTTTCGCATAAGAGAGAGTTCGCGTGAGAGGTGCTATCTGGCGGTCCTCTTGACAACTGACTGAGACCATACGTGACGGACTATATTAATTAATGGAGGGTTACTTCCGCATGATAGTTAATGGAGGATTACTCCAAAAGTGCGAACTGCTCAACGTCCCCCAAGGGATTTGGTGACGCGTTGTGTCTAAGTTGACGCAACAAATTTTTTAAAAAATTTCTGTTTACACCACGATACAAACCTCGACCGAGCAACAGATTTATGAATCATAAATGTTTCCTTATTTTCTTCTGTTTTGAAACAGATTTATGAAACATAATTGTTTCCTTATTTCATATTGTTTTTCTTTTCTTTTTGACAGTGTTAACAGTAATTTCACGGAGACGTGATGAATTGCACTTGGACTTTAAAAATATGAAGGACATGTTTAAATAAACGCATCTAAATATCCCCGTCAAATGTACTTTCTATTCTTCGTGTTTTATGAAGCTTCACAAATTATTTCATTGATTTGGTCGTCAGACGCGTCACCAAATCTCACCATGTTATTACTATTGAAAATAACTGAAAGGAATGTTAAAATCAAAGAGGTATCAATCAAAATCAAAAGGATACTACGCGGTATATTCCACATAGCGGTTGATACATACCGCCTCCTAAGATAAATGAGTCAAAGCTTATGATTGACCTGTAGGTAGGAAATGTAAGAAAAATCGGATAGAAAAAGCGATAAAGTTTTTGAGATACACCGCCCTGATTGGAATATATTATGTGTATAGTTAAACACTATTGGTTTTAATTTCACGATTGGAATAGTCACTGTTAATCACGGACACTGCATAGGGTTGATTGACTGTGTGCCCAGATGTGTACTGCAAAGTTAGGCGAATTGTCGGTCTGCAGCTTCACAAAATTACTGGCGAACGTATCAGTCCAAACTGCGCGCCTAGAAAAAAATCAATAAACTCAACATTTTAATGTACGAAAACTTGGTTGCAAAACGCAGTTAGCATGTGCCATGGTATTAAGGAAAGAATCTGCAGGAAGCTGTAATTTATTGTATGTGGCTTTCTAAAGCAGAAGACATTCGTTCTCATTAAAGACATGCAAAAAAAATCGAGCATTTCAGGAATTTTGTTAATTTCTATAAGCCTTGGTTCGTGTTCAGCCTTCATTGTTTCGCCGCTGCATAGCATAGTTATAATTTATAACAAAATGCATTTTAAGTAGATTTACACTGAAGAGCAAAACAAATTGATACACCTGCCTAATATAGTGTAGGACCTCCGCGAGCACACAGAAGTGCCGCAACACGACGTGGCATGGACTCGACTAATGTCTGAAGTAGTGCTGGAGGTAATTGACACCATGTATCCTGCAGAGCTGTCCATAAACTCATAAGAGTACGAGAGGGTGGAGATCTCTTCTGAACAGCACGTTACGAGGCTTCACTGATATGCTCAATAATGTTTATGTCTGGGGATTTTGGTGGCCAGTGGAAGTGTTTAAATTCAGAAGAGTGTTCCTGGGCGCAGATCTGGACGTGTGGGCTACCGGATATTCCGGCTGGAATTGCCCAAGACCGTCGGGTGTACAATGGACATGAATGGGTGCAAAAAGGGTGTTCAGACAGGATGCTAAAGTTCGTGTCACTTGCGTGAATCGTATCTAGAGGTATCTAGAGGCCCATATCATTCCAACTGCATACGCCCCATACCATCACAGAGCCTTCACCGTCTTAAACAGTCACCTGTTGACATGCAGGGTCCATGGATTCATATGGTCATCGCCATACTCGTATACGTCCATCCGCTCGAAACAATGTGAATTGAGACTCGTCAGACCTGGCAACATGTTTCCAGTCATCAATAGTCCAATGTCGGTGTTGACGAGGCGGGCCCAGGCGGGCCCAAGCTTTGTGTCACGTGTAATGATTCTCCTCAGTTGCCGTCTTTCCCGTTCTTGCATGATCTTTTTGCGGCCGCAGCGATGCCGGAGGTTTGATGATTTACCGGATTCCCGATATTCACAGTACACTCGTGAAATGGTCGTACGGGAAAATCCAAATTTCGCCGCGACCTCGAAGATGCTGTACCCCATTTCTCTTGCGCCGACTATAACACCACGTTCAAACTTAGTGCTGCCATTGTAGCAGCACTAACTGATCTAACAACTGTGCCAGACTGGTTATTTTATATAGTCTTATATAGTCGTTGCCGACCGGAGCGCCGTTTTCTGATTGGTTCCAGATCTCTTTATTTCAATACGTACGGCTGTACCAGTTTTCTTGGTTCTTCGATGTAATATACTTAATTATTAATTTATGCACAAAACACTTGATACTCTTGAAGTAGGTACTCTAGTACACGTCGGCTAGCGAGGTTTTCACCCAACCCGGTACCTTCCACCAGAGGGACACCGCCCCAGCCGAGACAAGCTTTAAGCGCCCGACCGACCTCCCAGTATGTGAGTGGGTGTAAGTAAGGGGTGAGGAAAGGATAAGGAAGAGGAAGGAAAGATCGTGCGCGGTCCGTGGCCCGTGTGTTAGGGTTCTGCTTCAGCATTCGTCTAGTGTGGAACTGTAGCAGTCCCGCGCTTCCTGTCGCCTATGTAGAACACAACACGCTTTGTCCCGCGGAATATAACACCAAACTTGAAACTGAAGTAAACAGTCGCGCGCCGCCGCCGCCATTGTAGCTCGCGCAGGTCACGACCTTTGTTTCCGCAGTGAAACTGAGTGGCTTAAGGTCGGTCAACAGTAAGTTCCCCGTTCCAGGTCCGCTACCTTTACCTCAGGGGAGACTTCTTCGATTATGATCTTTGGCCGACGCTTTTTTTTTTTAAGTTGCTTGATGATGGAATATGTGTCACTGAGTTGATATATTCTTTTCCAGGAGGGAATTAATTTCCTAAGGAGGGATGTATTTCCTATGTTCACTGTAGCTGTTAGCGTATCGGACTGTTATACCCAAGTTGGCGGGTTCAAACCTGATCGAAGCCGTGGATTTTTAAGGTCGACAAAATCCTCCGCCTTTCTTCGGAGGGGAAGTAAAGCCGGCTGTCCGACTCTCTGTTTTAGTATATTTACTTGCTTGTAAAAGATCCTCAATCCTAAATGACGCCTCTGAGCTAAATTCAAATCGCCTGTTTCGTCACCAAAGAAATACCTCCTTTCTTCGCTAGTTGGTGAAAGGATCGTAGCGAAATTTGCGTGGAGAGGGAGCGGGTCCGATGGCCCAAGTCTCGCCACGTAAAATAAGGCATCAATTCAATTCTCATGCTTATTTGTAATGTAAGTGAAACGGGACTAGTGACTTAAGTTCACTATGACCGAGGAGAGTTCACTACATCCGGGTTCACTATAACTGGAGTTGAGTGCATTCTTCTATGCAGTTTTTCTCTAAATTTTAGATCTTGTCTTGTACACTTGTTTAATATTCGTAGTTGAGTATTTTTGGTAGAAATCTTGACATTTTTGTCGAACATTTCTCGTAAGGTACACTTGAGTACGTGGAACATACCGTGTTGTTGGTGCATAGGTGGATTGAACATGAACTAATAGTACTAAATAACTATAAAATCTTGTGGGTAGTATTCCATGAAATCATTTTAGTGTCTTGGTATCCCTATCTGTACATAACGCGTAATGGCAATATATTCAGTATACTATCCAGTAGAGTGAAGAATTGTTACAATTAGCACGTTCAGTATTATTTGCAATGTAACACTAAGGGGAGGAAAAGTTTTGGTTTGGGGCCGTCTATAAATGACGTAAAACAAATTTGGAGTATTTTCAATGCCCTCTCTCCCCCCTGTAACGCACCCATAACGCGTGCTTGAACCTCTAAATAGTTACGTAACGTTTGCGTACCCCCTTGTAAATGCAAGAAGTGAAAATAAATTATAGCGCAGTAAAACAGTTTGTATTTATTTCACTTATATTGTCTATTAAAGTAATTAATTAGTAATTAAAGTATGAATTAGTTGGCAATGCTGGCTGTGCCCAACAATAAGATTGGCCAAGTTGCGAGTGAAGGAAGAATGCTTGGGCGAGAAATGGTTGATCACAAGCAATGCACACGCCGTCCTGGATGATGCAAGAGCGAGAGTCTACAGCGCCAATTTAAATTGATTCTAGAATATCATTCATATCAGTACGGAATATTTTCTTGTTAATCTTACAGATTTTAAAAAAATCCATTTATTGTGACAATTTACAACTAATAAGTTTGGTTTATTCATGTTTTTAAAAGAATTAGTTAATATTTTAATGTGTTAGTACCGGCCTAAAACAAACGTTTCAGCAAATGTCGAAAAAGAATCAATTTTACGTAACACTTAACACCCCCTTACCCATATGAAACGCAGCGTAACGCTGCCTGGCACCCTCCACCCTCTTTGGCGTACGTAATTTATGGACAAACGTATGCCGCACAATCCTAGGGTGTCAAAGAATTCTCGTTCCTTTCGCTGCTGCAGCACTCGGAAGCTCGATGGGTTATATCGGACACGTTATCTCTGTTTGCGGTCTTGGCAAAGAAACCTACTCTGAGAGGAGCTACTCGAGGTATACTCTAGAGTCATGATAGACCTTACTTGTAATACTCTCTGGGTCTTACATCTATGGATCGCACTAGCAAGCGAAACATTAAAAGAGCGGTCAGATCGTATGATGCCAGCGATCGGAGTATGAAGTAAATGAATTGTTATCATGGCAGATAGCTGCTGTCAAAAGTTTCTTTTTGACAATTTATTAGTATTTGCTCGTTCTCAGAATTTTCTTTTGCATGAGGAAATGCTTGTAGTACTCTTTATTTTGGTATGATTTTAAAACAAATATTTAGTTAAATATTTAGTTTAAAACAAAAATCAGTTTTCACGTTTTGGAAACCTGATTAAAATTCTTAAAAAATTAAGTAAATTTTTGATGTGCACAAACATGAAATAGTTTTTTTCTGTATTAGAATCTCTGTAGGTCTGTGAAATTATTTTTTCCCCTTTACATTGAAGTAGGTCAAAATTTCCTGACAAAATTCAAATTCATATATATTTTTTTAATATTAAGTTGTTAGAAACTCATTCTCACCCATTCCAGGTAAAAAAGTATGTAAGGAAAAAAAAAAGAAATATGAAAACCATTTTTTTTTTTTTTTTTGTAAAACAAAGGGAGAAGGTCAGAAAATTGGAAATCGTCGTTTTTCTTGCTCGTAAACATATTCCTCAAAAAATTGGTTCATAATGTTTGAGGGCCATTTTTTGTTTTTATTCTCTTTTTTTACTTTTATTATATTTTTTTTTATTTTGTCCTACAAGCACATTTTTTTAAAATGATGAATACTAGAAAACAAATTGAATTTTTTTCTCATCATAATACATTATCACATTATATTCATTAAAATTCTGAAATCAGCTGTCTAATTGACCATCTCTCAATGAAAAGTTCAAGGCAATCATAAGTCTAAATTTAGATTGAATTGAGCTTGAAGATGTAGAAGATGGTGGAATGTGAGGTAGGGGAAATGGGAGGCATTCAAGTAAACCTGTCACAAACCCATTATGATCCCCCTACAAATTCTTCATGGATTGAACAGGGATCAAACCCTGACACAAGCGGTGGAGGGCAATTTGACCACTACAATAAGGATTGCCTAATTCTGTTGTAAAGACTTTGAAAACCATTGAATTTAAGGTTGGATGAATCAAATCATGCATTTTTTTAAATTTGAAGAGTAAATCAATGTCACCTAGTGAGCAACATCCCATCTCGATCAGGTTTTGTTCAGTTTCCCTGGTCCTTTGAGCAAATGCTGAGATGGCCCCTTGTTTGATCCTGAACAGTAATGTAACTTCGCTCTCTCCACCCAAGGCATCATATTGACTCGTCATACACGATTGTAATTGTATATGTGACTCAATAAATATTATTATAACACTATGAAGTGCAATGACAAATCACACTCTTGTGGGTAACAGAGTCATAACAACCCCTCTAGTCGAAGTAATGTGTTTTAAAGAGGCTCCTCATTTTGATTTTTCTGATTTCCTATTTCTTTTCTATGTCACTGTCCCAGTGAGATACCTTCTGCCTTTTTAAATATGACTCAGAATTAAACAATATTTAATTTTTTTATGACAATATAACTGTCTTGTATATTATTTACATCTTTAATTTACATCCGTTGGTTGTTTTAAAGACAGTCAACTGTGTCTTTCAATATTGCATTACTACAACTTGTTAAAGTTCTATCTCAATTCATATTCAAAACTTCAAAAACATTTTTTTTATTGCTTCACATTAAAGCACAATGTTTCAGGAACACTTCTTCAGATATCTAATATTAGATTGAGTTAAAGACTGTTATTAAAATTCTTATAATTAAAATATTTTGTAAGATTATTTACAATAAAATGTGTGTACTAAATCAAGAACACAAGGCTAATCTTTATATTCATAAAACATAACTTTACATTAGCGACATAGTCAAATTTCAAAAGATTTTTGGTTGGCTTCATTGGCTGAAGAATTTCACGTGTACTTGTTCACTTCTGTGCTTTGCCCTCAAATTGGTGGGGCCATCTCAATTTCTCACCTGAGATGATATGGTGGATCAGCAGTGAGATTTTTTTAAAGACTAGATAATTAAAAGAAAATATGCTGCTGCTTCTGTCTGTACTTATTCTATTCATTCAACAGTTGAGGAATATTGTAATTAGTTTACAAAATCTTGTAAGACAATTGTTCCTTGTTAATTATGATACTTTGTTGTTACAGCTGTCAGGTATTGTAATTCTGGCTGTAGGAGTATGGATGCAGGTGGAGTTATATAAATACATGGAACTATCAACTGAATTCTCGTCAACAGCGCCCTATGTCCTCATTGCAACAGGTGCTCTCATTGTGGTTGTGGGCTTTCTGGCTTGCTGCTGCACAGTCAAAGGACAACCTGTATTATTGTACATTGTGAGTATAAAGATTTTAAGAATTGGCCAGGAGCTAGAATTCTTACTTGATACTTGTGTGTATGGAAAGTAGAACCTTTACTATCAATAAGTAGTAATTTAATTAGTGCTTCAAAATTTGCTTAAATAAATTCTTGTACTAATTTTATATAAACTAACTTTTCAGATCAATATGATTCAGGAGTCGCTAAAGATTAGCTGAAAGTATTAAAAATGTTTTCAGTGTTATGAATTTCACTGAAAAATCAGTTTCAGTATATATTTCCTGCAAGCTGAGCAGTTTTATAAAATATTAGTCAATTCTATGTTGTGCATAGCATTTTGATTTATTCTACCAATCCAAACATGTCAATTTCGACATTATGAATTAACAATACTTTTGTGTTGTTTCAGTATGGAGCCTTTCTGATGATAATCTTTGTTTTGGAGCTTGGAGCGGGAATATCTATGTATGCTTATCGTGATAAGCTCATTGAAGGGTTCGATAATGGTCTGAATCAGAGCATTCTTATATATCCTTCAGATCCAGAGAAGAAAAACAGTATTGATCTCACACAGTCTACAGTAAGTTTTTTCTTATCGATATAATTAAAAGGGAAAGTATTAACAATGTTTTCAAAGTTTGTAACTTCAATTAAAATAAACAAAAATACATTTGAATCAAAACATCATTTATTTCCTTCTTCTAGTTTCAATTTTATGTATTTCAAGTGGTGTGTACTGATGATATTAGTGGTTTATGTTAGAAGGGCACATAACTATGGGGATGACATTCAGGTGACAAGGGATGCCATTCAGCTTACTACATATGTGAAAAAGGTGAATGACAATATTATTTTTAATTATGAAAATAAATTTTTTTTAAAAAATGGAATAATAACATTATTTCAATGAAAAATAAACTTTAAAAAATGTATAAAATGTGAGATATTACTATTGTCCTATTGTGTAGCAATTTTTTCAGTATGTCTTGAAAACAAATAATACTGTCAATGGATATGGAATCAGGAAATTATTTTTTTTCATACTCCTTTCATAACTTAACACAACTTATCAGAAATTGCGGATAAGAAAAGACACTTCATGAATTGGATACAAATTCAAGAAACAATTGGTGTGAAATTGATACACTTTTTAATCAAACGAAGATTGTACAAATTAGGCTTCACATTTTGTTTAAATTCAATGGTCAAGCCATCATCTTTACAATAAGTGTTATGAACAAATTTGCTTGTCAATTCAATCACATTTTGACAAATGTATTTAAAGAAATTATAATTTAAGTGTATTTTCATAAATAGAGATGCATATTATTGGGATAGGGAGGTAAATTGAGTGAATGTCATATTACCTAGTATCTCATCTGAGTAACATTAAATATAAGATGATCTGCCTGTATTAATGATGCTTTAAGTAGCATAATTTCTACAATTAATTTTTTCCATAAAATATCATGAGATAACATTCTTTATGAAATAAAGCGTAAGATGAAGTATATAAGTCATGTTAAATTTTTCTTTTTCTTTGAGATTGTTTCAATAATTTTGTTAAACATCTTATTTACCCAAGACCAGGCATGAAGCAAGGAAGAAAGTTGGGTGGGTTGAATACTTTCAAAAATGAAATCATGTTTAAGTTTTACTAATAATGTTTTTCAGCTGCTGCAGGTATTAGCAAACTAATACCTGCAAACTAATACCTAAAACCTTGAAGTATACCATAAGGAAGGGGATTAACGCACAAAGAAATGGAATTAAACATGGAATTTAGGAAAAGAAATCTAGACTTATGTTTACGCTTATGTCTGACCACTGAAATGAAAAGGAAAAACAGAGAGGCTAAAGAATAAGAAGATCATATTATTATTTATTCTGGAGTAGAGGAAGAACATGTCACAGCAGAAGTAACTTTAATAGTAAATAAGAAATGGAAAGATTTCGTAGATGAACATGACTGGATATTCCCAAGACTAATAACAATGAAACTAAAAGGAACAAACAAAAAATGAATATAAGAGGAGTATATGCAGTTGAAGGATGGGCAGTAGAATCTGAGAATTTCTATACAAATCTACAACTTGTAAACCTAGTAAGTAAAGATGAGCTCCTTGTTATATTAGGAGACTAATGCCAGAATTAGTGACAGAGAAATACCTCCATACAAAGGCTATGGGGAAGGGAGAAAAAACAATAAATGAAAGTGGGTAAATGCTACTTAACTTTTGCCTGTTCAACTACTTAAAAATAACAAATAGTTAACAGAAGGAAAACCACAAATTCACTTGGAAAGAAAGAGGCACCCGATCCATCCTAGATTATGTAATAGTCAGGAGAAACTTATTTAACCATGTCAGGAACACATACACAAGTATTTTGAGGATGTAAAATAGACACAGACCACTACTTGGTAGAGAGCTAAACTAAACTCACAGTACAACAAATAAAAACTCGGGAATAATAAACACCACCTTAACTCAAGGTTTTCCTTCTAGAAGATGAAAGTATCAGAATGTTATATGAAAGAAGACAGAGAGAAAAACTACAGAAGGTAAAGAAACAAAATATTGAGACATTTTGGAGTTCACTTAAACAATTATTGAAACAGGAAAAGAGAGTGTAGGCTACATCATTCAAGATAACCAAATGGTTGAGAACAGGGGACAATGATCTAAAAGAGATGATAAACCAAAAGAAGAAAGCATACAGAAACTACCTCCAAACATGAACAGTGATAAACAACATGGAATATAAAAGACTATGGGCCAACGGGAGGTGCGTCAGTCACATAGGTCACACAGGAGAGAAGACCGGAAACAATTTGTTAAAAACATAGAAAGAGATGACTCAAACTCTCAATGAATGGGCTTCAAAGTTTTAAAACTATTGCCCATGAAAGTGAAAGATAAAATCAGACTAGATGGCATACCAAAAGAAAATTGGATAAAACACTACTTCATTCTTTGGAACAATCCAACTCTCAGATCTAATGAAATACTAGAAGAAACAAGCCACATTACTGACCGTGATGAACTAGACACCTCACAGAATTTAGAAAAACTCAAGACAGTAATAAGAAAAGCAAAAAATATGAAAAACCCTGGACCGGATGAAGTCAATAAAGAAGTCATAAGTTACGGAGAAAAAGAGCTGAAAGAAATGTTATTAGATTTTTTTGCAGAGTATGGCAAGAGAAAATTTTAATAGAATGGCAAGCATGCTGAGGAATATACTCAATAAAACATGTGAAAATTTCAAGGGAAAAGAGCAATGTGTATTCTGAAAGGGTAGAAGCACTAAAAACGCGATCTTTATACATCACAGATGTTAATTGACAAAAGAAGGAAAAGGAATCTACCAACTTCTATAATATTTTTTGATTCGAGAATGAACAAAAAGGCATTGCCAACATTAATCTGGAAGTACAAACGAATTGGTATAGGAGATAGATACAGTCCATTAAAGAGGTGGCAACTGCAGGAACACTTGGATGACTAATAATACCAAGAATACAGCAATGAACCAATAGAAACAGGCTTTAGAGCATAGTTTTCGGTCAGTTCATGATGATAATGATGATGCCAAAAGTACCATAAGTAATTATCAAGGAAATCCATTTCTCATGGATTTATGAAGGCTTCATCATTGGATTGTCATCAATAAGTTAAATGTATCTGATAATGCCATTTTTTCTTATTTTAATATTTAGGATCTTCTTTAGCAACTCGGAAACAGTTATGTGTAGTTATGTCTTTGCATGAGATGTAGTGGGCCATTATGTGGGAAAATTCTATTGCTAGTTAATTGAAATCTCTTTTTACTTTAAGAAAGTATGTTCAAACATTATTGAATGGTGTTTATGAAATATTTTCAAAAAGATAATGAAAGACTGAAAGGTTCAAGAACAAAATTTATCATTATTGTTAAGGTAGTATTTATTATTTTTTATGTTTCCTAAAAAAATGGTGTATTTTGCAGCTTCATTGCTGTGGAAATAAGAGCCCTTATGATTGGCCAGATGAAATACCTCCATCATGCTGCAAAGTGACTCCATGCGATACCAAGGATCATACACAAATATACAGCAAGGTGAATATTTCTGCTTGCTTTTATTTCCTATGTCCTTTCCTTTAATTTGCAAGCATCTTTTTTGTTCATTTTCATATTTGAATATTCATTTTTGGATAATGTACTTGTACATTTGTAGATAATGCAATATGAAAGGATAACATTACATCACATTTGCCGATGATATAAATATTGTTTATCATGTTAATTATCTTACAAATGATGCTTTTACATAGAACTGAGTTCCTATTTCTAATAGTTTCTAATAAGTTCATTTATTTAGTAGCACCTATTCAACATGTTTTTGAAATCAGAATAAATGCTCAATCTGTTTATATGTGGATTCTTTACAGTCTATTTATAGGCCACTTATTTTTTGGCTGATTTCTTGTTATATGATTTTTTTTCTCATGTACACTGTATTGTATTCATACTGTATATGTAAATTGACAACTTTTATTGGGATCTAATTTTCTAAATAAGCAGAATCTCAGAATAAATGTTACAAACTTCTATGTCATGTAGGATTGATGATCACTTTTTACCATTGAACTTGTGGTGGGAAATTTCATGTAAAAGTGTTCACATGTAATATTTAATGATTAGATACTCCCCATAACGACTACTAGTGTTCAGCAGTTCACTTTCTTATGCAGTCAAAGAGATTTTGTGTACCTGGCAAACACTGTGCGTAAGGAGTTGCATAACAATCAGGGGCAAATTTTACATTACTACTTTTGTTATATGAAATTTCTCACCACGTATTTGTGGGCAAAAAGTAGTCATACTTGATCCCTCTGTATGTCAGGGTTGTAATATTTATTCTGAGACACCTAGATTTCCAGGTTTTGGTTATAGTTAAATTGTTCTATTGATTAATGGAGTATCTGTTATTCAATGATTCATGTTTCTCCTGGCTCTACTTATTGTTCACTGAGTCAGCAAAAAATGGAAATTGTAGCTGTTGTTATTTTCCTTTGAGTGATGCAGCATTAGGTCAAAGCATGCGTGTCATCCGCATCAAATTATTGGGGGGGGGGTCTAAGGTGCAGATTACTGGAGAGTCTCTTCAAATATACCCTGTATATAAAAAAAATAGTGACGGGAAGGATGCTGTGATGAAGATGATTAAGATGGTGAAGTACAATGGGCAAATTGGCAATTTTCTCTGGAAGTGGGGAGGGATTGACAAATTGTTGGAGTGAAATGAAGACCATCTTTGCTTGTGCAGCACAGTATCAATAAATCCTGTTTGATCCAAAGTCCCTGACAGCAAAAAATCTCTGGTTTATTGTGGAGCATCCAATCAACAGAATTGTTTTGTGAGGTACTACTAACATACATATGACGCATATGATTGACATATGACTCCCCATATCCATTCGTGGTGATTGAGAGAACATTAGTGCGTAGGTAGACTATGTGAAGGAAGTTCTGGTACAATATGCCTTTCCCCTCCTAAGGCAGCATCAAAGCCTCATGTTCCAGCAGGATAATGCTTGCCCTCATATAGTGCAAGTGAATCACAACTGTCTTAATGATGTCCTTGGCCTGTAGGTTTTCTTAGGGGAGTCCGTAAATTACATAATGCAGATCTAGAGTATTTTGTATATCCCCTCTCCCTCCTGTAAATTCACCAGTAATGTGGGTTGGAAGCCCCCTAAATCATTGCATAATGCTTGTTATACTCCCCCCCCCCCATTTGCAGTAAGTAAAAATAAATAATATAACAGTTAAATCAATTTTTATTAATTTTGTTGGTGTGATATATTAAAATTTATAATTGAAGTCAGAATTAGTTGGTGATGCAGGGTGCACCTAACAATTGTGGGGACAGTGTTTGAGTGAAGGGAGGACATGTAGGTGAGAAAATTTAAGTTTTAATGTAATACTAAATAAAATAAATTATTTCAGAAAGTGTTGAATAAAGAAAGGAAAAAAGGTCAGCATTACATAACACTAAACTGCCCCTGTGTAATTCAGCATAACCCTACCTCATACCTCCCTTCCCTCTAGCATTAAGAAATTTAAGGATGATCCCTTAGAGATTAACTTTCTTGGCTGGCAAGGTCCTGGACCTGCCACCCAGCACACATTTCTGGGACCAATTGTGGCAGCATCAACTACTATAAGCAACATCCAGTAGGTGGGATCCGGAGAGTCAGTTGCAGCAATTGTTGCATGATTTTCTTCAGGGTAACATTATACTTCTCTAAGACTCCATGCTTGCACATAACAGCGTGTGTGTTTGTTACTAGAGGCAGCATGACACCCTATTAATTGTATAATTGCCATGTATTATCCCCTTCAGTAATTACCATGTTTGTACCTCTTGGGTGGCTCATAAACAGCATGCTAGCTTTCCATGGTGCAATCCTGGGTTTAATTCCAGGATGGGACAAAAATAGAGCTGAAGCTTTCCAATAAAATTGTCTCAGTTTCTGCAGCTGTGTAATGAAGAAAAGCTCAGGTGGACAGAGTTTGTTAGAAATGGTAAAGAGAATACATCATGCTTGCCCCATGTCTCTCTTACTCCCAAGTGTGGAAATTAAACTAAGGGACACTGTTAGCTAGCTGGCAATTTCAGACAATCAACCCAAATATCAAATACATGCATACAATGTATTAATGTAATAAATGGATGTTATGATGTGGTTTTGTTATCACATCAATCTAAATTATAGCATTGCAAACATCTAAATGGTAGCATGTCTTGTTCAATTTCTGAAAGATTTCAGTATGATTGGACATCACAGACTTGAGAGCAAGGTTAGGGAAAATACTAGACCCGGAGCCTTGATGTTATCAGTTCTGCTGATCACAAGCAGCTCTTCTTGTACTTGCTCAAGCAACTTTGTGTTGTTAGCTTGCTCAAGTGGTTTGAGATGTGTACATATCAATATATTTCTATTTAGATTGTAAACAATATTTTAATCAAAAATCTCTTCTTTTATTTCAGGGATGTTTCAACCTGGTTATTGACTTTTTAAATTCAAATATTGGCCTTGTAGGCGGATCTGCAATGGGCATTGCTTTCTTTCCACTTGTGGGAATGCTGCTATCTTGCTGCTTGGCCAAGAACATCAACAAGGCCAAATACGAGCAGATGGCCTGAGAGCAGGCAGAGGTTGGCCCATCTGCTCCAGCACTTGAAGATCTCTTTGCGCCCCCTCTTCCTGAGTAGTTCTGAAAGGGCATCATCTTTAGTTATTCAAAATTATAATGCCCAGTACATTACTTGAACATAATTTTAATTTCATTCAGATTTTCAAACTTTCATTCTGATGTTCTTTTTCAAGAACTTCTGAATGACAGTTTAGTTTGCTGTCTTAAGCTGTTTGCAATGTGTTTCAGCTTATATAATCAAACTTCTTTTAATATTATGATAATTTGTATACATCAGAATCTTCATTTTTAAAATTATTTTTACTTTATTATTGCAGCAGAATTAGTAATGCTGGAAAAATTGATACCAAATTCTTTGTAAGTGTTTGTGTTTTCTTTCAAAGGGCATGGATCCCAGATACTACTCATTATCTCAATTGTGATGATATTCAGAAAATAAATAAAATTCAAAATAATGTAATTCACTCTTCATCACACATGTTTTATGACTGGAAGTTATCTATCGTATTCTATTACATGATATGTACTTGGTATTAGAATTTTCTTCCAACTGACTCACCTGCCACTAGGAAATCTGAGTGGTTTGTAAATGATTATATGCATGTAAATGGTAACATGTCAACTCAGGAAATAATACATTTATCAGCTATATTTGATCTGAACTTCTTGAATGTAGTAAATAAAAAATCTTATTTTACAGGAGGATTTTGTAAAAATATAAATAATAATAGTGAATTAATTTAATGATGTATAATTTTCTACTGAACTTTGACAAATGGAAAATGACTGCTATATAAGTAGGATTTTTTTTAACAACATATTGGTCATATTTATTTTCAATTTCATTTAACTTCTTTTGCTTTGTTATGGAATTCATACATTTTATTATTTAATAATAACCATAATAATATAAAATATTGGTTGATAATTCATCTTTTTACATTCCACAGCAAAGGAACAAATTTTGATGGACACTGCTGTTCTAGTGTTTTGGCAGGTGGGAATGATGGAAAGTTCATCCTTACCCTTTTTTTCTTCTGAGCATAGATGTTTCTTCATGAATGTGGTTTCTAACTATTTATCTATTCTACTTCTTGCCCATAGCTTGTGAACCAAAAATTAAAGACATGTTCATCATCATGTTCCTGTACTCTTTGAATGTACATTAATTAAAATATGCACATGCTATAATTTCTTTCAAATACTGTACTGTTTGTGAGCTACAGCATTGAAATGAGTGTATTTATTATTCTAATTGTTCAAGCTCTTTGTACAAAATACATCAGAAGTATAAAATTTTGTCAAGAAATTTTATACATTATCTGCAAAATGTGTGTGCAAATAGTTATGTAATTCTGGAAGTTTTAGGCTCTATTCTGTGTGCACTCACTTTCTCTTCTTCAGTTGCTTAAGTGTTTGAGAAGAAATGTATTTTGCATTGATATTAAAAATTATATAGATTTAATAAAATTTTAATTCTTAATTTTTATTTATTTTTGAGAATGAAGTGCATGTGTAACAAATATGAAATATATCAAATATCTTTAATTCCCAATTGTTCTTTCCTGTTAAAAATAAACTGTAAAAAAGTTAACGATATTCTGTAATTTCATGTAACATGCTATTGAATGTAATAATTTTGTTTACATTGTAGCATTGTTATTTATACTAGAAATCTCATATTTCTGATTTGAAGAATGACAAGTTTCAGTGAAACTAAGTGTATTGAAATCAGTTGAAAAGTGCTATTAGACTACTTTGGAACCAACAGCAGATTACTAATGTGAATTAACACTTTGACTACTATCATAAGGTGCTGTTTCATGAAAATGAACTTTTTCAGATTGAAGAGTAGTGCTCAGAAATACATTTATTTGTAATGAGTTAAAAAAATGAGCGTGTCTGAAGTATTTTATAAAAATTCTGTATGGTATGCTCTTACAAGTAAGTGGATTGGTTATCATCTCTAATTTAATTTTAAGTTCAAAATGAAATAAATGATCTTGTATTTTATTTTTGGAGGAAGTCTTATGAGTGGGTATTATAAAAATCTAGTATGGGGTTGAGCAACAGAATTAAAATGATGTAAATGGTGTGTTTTAATGATAAGTCTGATTATATTATATTTGATAAAATTTCATTTAGGAGAGTGAATATGAAGATAATGTAAATGGAAAAAATGTATATTTTCCATGTTCAAAGAATTTTCAATGGAAATATTTTTTGCTCTATATTAAGAAGTCATGTAAGTTTTATAATAAGTATAACATAGTTTAATGCTATAAGCCATGATATGCTGAAGCAAAAAACAGTTTCAAATTTGAAACTAGCTTTGTACTGTGTTAACATCATATGAAGAGGATGAGCCTTATTAGTGATTGAAATTTTTGTTTAGTTTTCAATTGTCAACTATTTGATGCTTCATGTTTACAATTTTTGCAATTAGTTTTTATGTTTTTGAACTTAACTTAGATCAATGAGAAGTCTTTACAATAGGAACTAAAAATTAATTGTTGACACAATCAGTCATTTTTCAGGCAGTCATTTGAAAAAACTAATAATGAAATTGAATGAATAATTGTATAACCAATGTATACTTAATAATTTCAAGTAGAATTAAATAGTCCATTGTTATTCTCTGTGAATGACATGTGTGACTGCAAAATAGTCTTACTAGCATATCAGTTAAAAAGATGAATAAAAGGTCTTGTTGTAAACAAGATGAGCATCAATGTAATATGCTGTAGTCTTTTTATTTGTTATTTGCACAAATATGTATTTGTAAAAGTTCCTCTATATTTGTATTTTGTGTGGGAAAATAAAAAGTGTAAGCAGTAAATACTGAAATAATTTTAACATGCCTTCAAGCTGTTGTTTCCAAATTATATTCTGTTACAAATCAATAATATCTATTAGAGGAGGAAAATTATTCACAGATTACAAGAGATGAATAGTTTTTGACAGTTTTCATAACTTGAGTGTTTTAGAAGACCAAATGCATATATATTTTTTTACCACTGTTAGAGTCATAACTAACTCTTGAAAATTTCCACCCAACATAATTACTACAGAATATTCTCTGGTTAACAAGCAGTTAAATTTTACACACAACTGTTATTTGTGTAAACTAAGAGATGCTACAGCTGCACATTCTTTCTCTCATTATTTCAAAATTTGCAATTTTAAAACAATTAAGAGAGTTCAACAAAAACGAGAGTTGCACCATATTTTTAATCATCTTTACAACTAAACAAGAACAAAATTTAATTAAAAAACGTGGAACCATTTTTGAGAAAATTTTGAAAAAGTAATTGTGGCTTCATCTAAAATACCCCCAAAATTTAAAATATCCATTTCAAACTTGCAAGACCTCGCGTTGAACTTGGGGAATATCATTTTGAAGTAAATCAGCTGTACGGTTTAGGAGCTAGTGGTGACCACAGACAATCATTTTACCATCATTTAATTGGTATCAAGGACCCACAAAACAGAAATTCTGATGAACATATTAGAGGAAATAATTCACTATCAATAGGAACAAGACTTGTCATCTTTCTCGTCAAAAGGACTCACCAATGACAGTTTTTCCGGCAACAATTCACTGTTTTTTGGCACATTATTACAATACTGTCTCTTTTTATGAAGTAAGGGCAAGAAAGTAAATAATAAATAACAAAAAAAAAAACTCTCATAATCTTATTGTAGTGTGCTAAAAGTTATTTTTATTTGATAGGATTGGCACTAAATGCTGTAATATTTCCTATAAATTCATTTGAATGTACACAATGTAAAAATAAAAGCTGGAAATGAATAATATTTAAATGACATATCAGCAAATATATTTTTAATAGTATTTGTTAATGTATTATTGCACATTATCTTAATTTTATTCAAAAACAAACAAACAAATTTGGGACAGTTTCTGAAGGTGAATGGGCAGCAAAAGTGAAATGTAAGGGAAGGGATGTAGGGGATCTTGCTTTCAGCCTCTCCTGGTTGTGAGATTATTGGGAATACAGAAAATATGGTTCTGAAACTTCTTTCATTTAGATTTGTTCTACAGTATTTAGTGTCATTTGAATGAGGTTTTAGGGTGTAATTAATATGAGAATTGCTTTTGCAATTTGCAAAATTCTGGCAGGTAAGTAAAGCCATGCACCTCTTATATCTTATTAATTTAGTGTTAAGAAACTTCAAAAAATACCATCATCATTATGTAGAGATGTATTTTAAAATTGGGGACATAAACAGAGGAATAAGTTGGTCGCCCCCAAAAGATTGTGAAGAGAAAATGCACTTTAACAGATATTAATATAATTTTTTGCAGGAAACATCTTCCAATAACATATACCATTATTTATAGAAAGATTATCATCACCTGAATTATTATTAGTATTACTGTTTAATACTAATTTAATATTTAATAATAATAATAATAATAATAATAATAATAATAATAATAATAATAATAATAATAATTCCCCGTGTGGTGTCGGGGATTTTAGTAGAATAGCACCACGGGACCTCCCCCTGTCGTAGAAGGCGACTAATCGGAGCAGCTGTCCGCTGTCACTCCCCTAAACATCCCGTCATTCCCACAAATTCTGTGTGTCATTGCTTCCACTTACTTGTGGCACACATCTGTTTTCTGTCCTGTAGGCCAATCTTGTATCGGCCAACTCTTGTGTTTCCGCCCCGACGCTATTAGGTTGCGAGGGCTAGGGAGTCGTTTCCATTCTACCCTTCTATTCTAACTCTGTCTTCTCTGTCCCCCCTTGTTCCTTAAGCTGGCGGTAGCTCAAAAACGCTAGGGGAAGGTGACCCTGAAGAAAAAACCCAAGATGGAGGATCTGTCATGATCGACAGTTACGGTGCAGGGGATCGGAGCCCCAGTACCGGCGGTCGGTGGTGCGCAAGCAGGCCACCGGGCGTCGTCACCCAGCGACTGCAATGCCAGGGGTGCGGATCACTCAGCACCGCTGGCAGATAGTGCTACGAGTGATAGCAAGCTTCGCGGGACTCGTATGGAAGTCTGCGAACCTAGGGTTGAGGGAACCCTTAAAAACCCTCGTCCAGAAAAAAGCCCGGAGTTTAATGCTAAAAGAATGAAAGTTGGAAAATCAACAAACTATGATGACCTGTTCAAGAACACCGCAGCAGTACTAAAGTACCTTACAGTAAAAAGAACTGAAGGAAATTTTGATAAAGTGAGCCCGTTTATAATAGAGAGGAGTATTAGCACCTGCGCTGGATCTGCCGTAAAAGACATACAGAAAACTTCATCTGGACTCTTGGTAGAAACAGTTAATGACAATCAAGGTAAAAAATTACTAGAATTGAAGAAAATAGGCACTATAGATGTTGAAGTAAGTGCTCACGGCACACTGAATACCTGCAAAGGTGTTGTAGTTTGTAGTGACTTACTAAACTGCAGTGAAGAGGAAATAGTTCAAGAACTAGCTTCTCAAGGAGTCATTGCCTGTCGTAGGCTAACAATGAGGCGGGATGGACAGATAATTCCTTCAGCGTCCCATGTCCTGACGTTCAAGCGTTGTACGTTACCAGAGAAGATTAAAGCAGGCATTCATCGTCTAACCGTACGAATGTTCATTCCTCTACCAATGCAGTGTTTCCAATGTTTACGATTTGGACACCCAGCATCTACATGTGCGAGAATCAAAGTATGTCATTGTGGTAAGCCATTTCATAGTGATGATCCATGCCTAGATTCTATCAAATGCATTAATTGCAGTGGACAACATTCATCGAGGTCAAGAGACTGCCCTATATATAAGCAGGAGGCAGCAATACAACAAGTTAAAGCCAGACAGAAGATCAGCTATCCTGAAGCAAAAAAACTTGTGTGTCCTGAAAATAAAGGAAATATTACATACGTGGAAGCAGTTACTAAAAACACAAATTTACCTTCTTTAGTGGTGAAAGAACTAATGCCTGCAATAACCCGATGCATAAAAAAGTACTTTAACGAAATTCACAAGAACAAAATCAACACAGAAGACTTAACCACAAACACTCAAAGTGAAATGGTAAATGAAAAAGAATCTTCAAGACCCCCACCAAATGAGGCAGAAAGAAATCCAGTAGCTGCGCCTGCAGCCATACCCAGCAAAGAAGTATCGACAACAGGCTATCGAAGTCGATCGCCTCGTTCTCCTAAGCACACCAAGGACAACTTCCTCAAACAAAAAATGAAATCAATGACCAATGATCAAGACACAACCACTGGCTCTGAGACAAGTTCGATGGTAAGTGCTGAAAATAATGATTACCAGTCCATCGATCTATGCAAATCCCCGCGTAAGAAGAGAAAGAAGAAAGGATGACCAAAAGGAAAACCAAGAAAATAAGCAAGATCTACGCATCATACAGCAGAAAAACCCCATTCCAACCATGGAAAATATAATTCAATGGAATATCAACGGCTGTATCTCGCATTACTGTGAGCTGAAATTGCTACTGGCCAATCACACACCAATGTGTGTGTGCTTACAAGAAACTCATTTAAACCAGAAGACCGTTTCAATTTTAGAGGATATAAAACCTTTCGCAGTGATGTAGAACCTGATAGACGAGCTAGAGGTGGTGTTGCCATATTGATCAGCAATACTCATCCTGCTAGTCGTCTTGATCTCAACACACCTCTACAAGCAGTAGCTGTAACCCTATACAAGCCATTGAAGATGGCGATATGTTGCATATACTTACCCGATGCCTCATGGCGAAATGAAGATCTACAAGACCTGATGGATCAACTACAGACTCCATTTCTAATTCTAGGCGACTTCAATGCTCACAGTACCACATGGGGCTGTTCTAGAACAAATGACTCCGGTCACGGAATCGATGACCTGCTACTTAACAACAAATACGTACTTTTAAACACAGGAGCAAGCACTCATTTTAATGCTAGAAATGTCTCATTCTCAGCCATAGATCTCTCAATATGTAGTCCAAATCTTGCAACTCGGCTGAGGTGGAAACCACTGCCAGATCTTCATCAGAGTGATCACTTTCCTCTGTTGATATCATCAAACATGCCAAAGAACACAGTACACTTACCAAAACGTTGGTGTACCAACCGCGCAGACTGGTCCAGCTTCACCAGACATATACCACCAATAAATGCCAGTGGAAACTCAGAGGAAGACGTTACCGATTTCACCAACACTGTCATATCTACTGCTGTAAAATACATACCACAGACTAGTGGCCGCTCATCTAGGATTCCAGTACCATGGTGGAATACGGAGACCAAAGAAGCAATAAGGGAGAAAAGAAAAGCCCTCAATAGATATAGACGTGCTCCAACCAGAGACAATCTTATTGCTTTCAAGCGTCTGCGTGCGCTCGCTCGCAGAAAAATACTAACAGCAAAACGATCAAGCTGGGAAAAGTACGTAACCACCATAACTCGGACGACCAAAGTCACGGAAATATGGCAGAAAATCCGGTCAATAGCTGGGGAAAATGTTTTCAGTCCAATAACATGCATTGAACACGAAGGACAACTAATATGCAACCCTGACGAAATAGCCAATGCATTAGCGACCCAATACTCCAAAGCCAGTGACACAAATAGCTATCCTAAAGACTTTCTCGAGAAAAAGAAAGACGAAGAAGAACAAGTACTTGACTTTACAACCAATATAGATAAGCCATATAACGCTCTTTTCACATGGAGAGAATTGCAAGACGCCGTAAATGCAGCTGGAGACACTGCAGCAGGATCAGATAATATCCCTTACAGCATACTACGTCGATTACCGAAGAAAATACTGTCCACTTTGCTAAATATATACAATAACATTTGGACACAAAGTAATTACCCCAAAGTCTGGAAAGAAGCGATAATAATTCCAATTTTAAAGGCAGGCAAGGATCCATTAAATCCTGAAAATTATCGCCCGGTATCGCTGACATGCTGCCTAGGAAAAATATTGGAAAAAATGGTCAACACCCGGCTAACATGGTGTCTCGAAAGAAACAACCTCCTAAATATACACCAGTGCGGATACAGACATCACTCTACAATCGACCAGCTAATATATCTGGAAAACGCAATTCAGAATACCTTCATCAAAAGAAAACACATGGTTACCGTATTCTTTGACCTGGAAAAGGCTTTCGATAAGACCTGGCGACATAACATTCTGAGACAACTATATAACTGGCAAATAAGAGGATATCTACCAAAATTCATATCCAGCTTCCTTAGTACCAGATCTTTCAAAGTTCGCGTTGGGCAGTCTATCTCAGAAAGCTACGTACTAGAGAACGGTGTACCGCAAGGCTCTCCATTGAGTGGCACGCTCTTTATCATAGCGATTAAAGGGATGTTTGACGGCATAGAAGCGTCAATAGGAAAATGCATGTATGTAGATGACATTGCTATATTTTACTCAGCCAAATCACTGGGAATGGTCAAATTCAAAATGCAAAATGCCATCAATAAATTAGTACAGAACGCAAAAAACATTGGTTTCTCATTTACAGCAGCCAAAACGAAATGCGTTCACTTCAGTAGGAAAAGAAAAAGTTACAGAGATCCAGAGCTGACGCTGAATGGTGTTCACCTGACATACAATGAAACGGCAAAATTCCTTGGTTTGATTTTTGATAGGCATTTAACATGGAAACAGCATATAGAATACACCTTGCGTAGATGCAAAACAGCTCTGAATGTAATAAGATGCATTTCCCATATAAATTGGGGAGCAGATAGAGACATCTTACTCCGCCTGTACAAATCCATGGTGATGTCCAAAATAGATTATGGATGTGCAGTGTACTCCTCAGCCAGAAAATCAAGTTTAAGGAAACTAGACCCCGTTCACAATGCAGGCCTCCGATATGCATCTGGCGCGTTCCGCACTAGTCCTTCCTCAAGCCTCTACTGTAAAACCAGCACAATGTCGCTACATCACAGACGACAAACAATGCTACTCAACTATAGATCAAAATTGCTGTCTCTACCGAAACATTTAAACCATTCATTGATGACTCGACCTAAGGTAGTAAATATTTACGATCAAAGACCTTCAGCTACTCGTCCAGCCAACATCCACGCAATCGAGATAGCCAAATGCTACAACATCGTCCTACCACCATTTTTGAAACACGAACCATATGAAATTCCAGTTTGGATGTTGAAAATGCCAGAAGTAAGACTCGATACTACCAGTGTAAAGAAAAAAGAATGCCTTCCCATAGATTTAAAAGTCAGATTTCAATCAGTTCTCGAAGAATACATGGCAAATCACATCATAATCTACACAGATGGTTCAAAAACAAAACATCAGGTTGAAAGCGCATTTGTAACTGAGAACTTGTCGAGGGCTTGGGCGCTTCCACCTGAAGCAAGTGTGTACACTGCCGAATTATATGCAGTATTGCAGTCTTTGCGACACTGTGAAACTCTCGATTCAGGAAGGTTCGTCATCTGCACAGACTCTCTAAGTCTTCTCACTGCAATAGACAGGCGCCAAACTGTAGATCCACTGCTACAAATGATTCTCGTAGCATGCCATAAATTAGAGCAGCGAGGAGCATCAGTTACGTTTATCTGGTGCCCTGGACACGTGGGTATCCTAGGCAATGAAGAAGCCGATTCTGCAGCACGAAATGCCGGGAACATCCAATCAGAAATGGATACTGAAATACGACCTCAGGATGCAAGAAATGCTGTCTCGAAGTGCATCCTCACAGAATGGCAGACCACGTGGAACAGACTTCACACGAAACTACACCCCATTAAACAAAATATCAGTAAATGGTCACCAAATGTCAGCTACCCTCGACGAGAACAAGTGTGCATAACCCGACTAAGAATAGGCCATGCAAGAATGACTTCTTCATACATGTTAAGAAATGAAGAACAACCCATCTGCAGCTGCGAAAGACTACTGACAGTGAAACATATTCTGACAGACTGCGTAGATCTCTCAAGACTTAGACACAGATGCGGCATGAGAGGCAACATGAAGATAGATCTCGGCACCGACAAGACAGCAACTGACAAAACAATACAGTTCTTGAAAGAAGCCAATCTTTTCTTCAAAATTTAGATTGATGATATATGATGATATGATTAATCTTAACATCAATCAGTAAAAAGGCTAAAGGCCTTAGATGCTAAGCCTTCAAACTAACAAATAATAATAATAATAATAATTCCGAAATTTCCGAATATTTCCGAAATTGGCGGTTCTGACAAGTTGCCGTCAAAGCCCCCGGGAAATGCACGTATTTAAAAAGTACTGGAAATATAATTATTCTCGATATCGAATCTCTACGCCGGATCAAGTATTAAGTAAATTTTCTCTAGAACAGAGAGTATGCTCTACACTTGGCGAGTTAAGAGACGGAGATCTGTTATCTAATTCAATTTCAACTAGTGCTAAAACAGCCCGTACTTTCTCGCCATTAGTAGAGTCAATGCAGTATTACTCGCGCAACTTTTCTTGACGAAATGCGGATTGAAGAAATGCGGCTAGAGTGGGGGCATTAGTTACGAAATCGACCACTAGATTTTATGAAGCAATGCCAATCTCTGGAGAATCAGTCATGCCTTCGCAACTTTCTCATGAGTTCGAGGTTTCTACTGTGATAAATCTTTATCTGATCCGAACATTTCTTTAGATTTTTTGAAGGAAAGTAACGGACAGAACATCTCGTCTCAAAAGAAAATTGTTTCTATTTCGTGCCAGTGAAGATGTGTTTTTGAATGTTATCAGTGCTCGCTGCGAGCTTTTGTTTTCAATTGTTTATTGTGCCAGAGAGGGGGAAGGTCATCGTTCAAGAAAAGTTGCGCGAGTAATACCTACTCGTGTTTGAAAGTTGCCATGCGCTTCATATATAGTTTCTTATGTGAAACATAAGTTTTTGGCGTACAGCTACTTGCAGTTCAAACCATCAATGAAATAGTTTTCGTAACAACTAAATGGCGCTACAACTACATCGTTATTTTGATCTTGATAAGTTTTTTTCTTCTCCAATCAATTAAGTATATTTTAAGTTAAGTAATTTCAAATCACAATTTAATTAACATCAACTAATAGTACTTTAAATAAGGAATCAATAAATGTAATTATTCATGAAAAAAGTTTTTTTTATGCTGAGTAATTTGCATTCGTATGCTAAGTAAAATATAGTTCGTAATATCGCCTTCCAACAAGATCCAAATTCAGTCTAGGTAGACGATATTTGCATCACTTTATATTTTTTAGTTATTTACGTTGACTATTCCAGTCATGATATTAAAAACAATAGTGTTTAACTATATATACAAAATGCCCCAATCACGGCGGTGTGTTATACGCGCACGTTTTCTTGAGCCTAGGAACATCTACCTCTATTAATGCCAACATTAGTTTATGAAGAATAAATGAGGAAACGAGCGTTGTAGACAAAATTTGATAACTGGAAATGTTCGCTCCCGGATAATGATTTTGCATCGAAAAACGAACTTCAAAAATGACATCAAGTTATTTTTATCAAAATATCCTAACTCCCTACTCTCGCAACTAGGGAAATGAGGTCTCAAGAAACTGTGCGCAGATAATATCTCTAAAATGCGTTCGTAGGCGTCCGCGGCCGAGATTCAATACATTCTTGGCATTTTGGAACTCTGTTGGACAATTTCACTCGTGGAATAGTCCTATTAAATACTATTCGTGCTTTGGAAATTCTCAGATAAAGTTAAGATTAAGTGAATAGATACTCAGATTAAGTGATAGTGATAAATTGACACTCATAATAGCTGAGATACATTTACAGACAGTGATGGATTTTAAAGCATATAATATTGGGAGAACTATATCGCACCTCCAATAGAAAAGTGACACAAGTGCGAAATCGTTACTTTTCAGCTAAAAGCTGATAAGAGGTTACCAAGAGGTACTGCTACTATTCTGAAGCTGATTTTGAATTAGTTCAATTACTGTCCGCTAGAAGGTGAATATTTGGTACAATCTATAACGAGTATTACAGAACAACGAAACGTAAAATTGCAATTTCTGAAAAATCAGAGCACTTGTATAACTTTTTTTCTTATGCCAATCTACGAAATAAACCTAAATAACAAATACAATTCCCTAGATATTAAAATAACCTGTACCTTGATACATTTGATGATGGGGTCTTTACAGAACCCCCTTTCATGAAAGAAAAGGAAAATAACCGCCCACATCTGGTTGAAGGTGGTCGGATAATGCGTTTTGTCAACCAGTCAATGATGATGAGTTGGCCATGCAGATGATTAGTGAACATAAGCGGAATGCAGGAGAACAAACGTCGTCCCCATCTAGTTCAGCGTCAGTTATTGACACTGTGGTTAGTGTGGTCACGGTATCACATCAGGATATAAGAGCGGTACCTTAAATAAAACCACCTTCACGAAATCGAAAGGGTGGGGAAAGTGTTGTTTTAGCGAGTTCTCCATATAAGAAAAAGCTGGAAAACTTTTCCTGAAAAGCAAAATAGTTAGCAAAGAAGCAAACCAGTGGAAAACAAAGAAAGATACATGTTGCCGGGAAAAAGAAAAAAACAAGCCAATAAAAAAAAGAAGAAAAGAATTATGACAGTGAACATTTAAATAATCTTCCTCTAGGCTCTAGCAGTGATAATGACGAAGATATTTCTGAGATTGAATCGATGGTTCGATGGTGCAATGAACAGATGATTCAGATGACTTCTCCGGGCAGCAGTGGCTTCTCTGCTCAACATGTTTCAATTGGAATCATACATTTTGTGAATCAGCAAGTGCAACAAAGAAGGAAATATGGGTCACTTATTGCAAGAGCACACAATTTATATCGCAAAACAAATATTTATCATTACTTCAAATATTTTTTCTAGCATTTTTAAAAAAACTTTTAATCTAGCATTTTTTGGAAAAATAAAAAAACTACATAACCAACCATTTGTTTTGTTTTGACATGTCCCCTAATTCAGCCTGGTGGACGGTAATAGGACCAAGGGTAGGCAATTTTAGAACGAAATTTTATGAACGAAAACCAGCCGTCATTATCGCCTTCTGTTATCTGTGCAGCATTTTTTCATGTGTCAAAAAAAATCAGGGTTTTTAACATTTTCTTAAACATCGTTCAGACTATCTTCCAACAAAATTTTATCATAGCGCGAGAAAGTAATTATTGAAGTTCCCAATTGGATAAATATCCCATCTCATAACTCACGTGTAGAGACATTTTAATGAATTATACAAATTAACATTTTAATTATACACCCGTTAAGTCTCATATTTAATGTATCCTTATGCACAGGAATTATCCAGATATTTTTAAAATAGCTAAGATTTGGCCGCTTTTTAAATAAGGCAAAATGAAATCCAAAGTTATCAGTGAATTTCTCTTTTGGCGGTTAAAAAAAATATTAACGTGACTTTTTTACGTACGAATGGAAACCTTTCTTAGTGAACAACACGCGTTTTCAGATTGCCAACATGGGTTTCGAAAATCAAAATCGACGGAAACAGCCATATTTTCTTTTCTTAAAGATGTCGCCTAATCCATGGATCAAAACGACGCACCTATTCGAATAGATTATTATATTATATTTTTAGATCTTTCAAAAGCTTTTGACGTCATTGATCATAACATTATAGTTTCAAAATTACCTTCGTATGGAATTCGTGGTATTGCTCTAGATTGATTATGTTCGTACATTAAACAACGATCACAGAGAGAAGAAATTCCTTACTGGGATACACCTCCGATTCTTTGCCAATTGAATGTGGAGTTCCGCAGGGATCGATTTAAGGCCCTATTCTCTTCCTACTATACGTAAACGATATGCCCTCGACGATTACGAGTAAAAACAGAAGAACAGTTCTCTTTGCGGACGATACGAATATTCTTTGCAATAAAGAACCGTAAGTAGTACTTTATCAGATATTTCAAATTGGTTTCGTAATAACAAATTAATAATTCATGAAATGAAAACTGTTTCAATGCAATTCTCCATCTCAAATAAATAGCTGAGATCTTTCGTAATATTCTGGAGAAATACAACTTATGGTTCCCAGGCATTTAGATAAAAAAAAATATATGAATAAGCAAGCCGTCCGTCCATCCGTCCGTCCACCGTCCGTCCCTCCGTACGTCCTTGCTCCATTCGTCCGCACCTCAATTTGTTGGTCCGTCATTACGTCCGTCTATCCGTCCATCCGTCCGTCCACCCCCTTCGTCCTTCCATTGGTCCATCCTATCTGGCCGGCCGTCCTCCATCCATCCAACTGTCTGTCCATCCGTCCGTCCCTCTATCCATCCGTTCGTACCTCAATTTGTCCGTCCGTCATTCAGTCAATCCGTTCATCCGTCCGTCCATTGGTCCGTCCTTCCGGCCGTCCGTCCTCCGCCCATCCAACCGTCTGTCCATCCCTCCGTCCGTCCGTCCATCAGTCCAAAGTCCGTCCATCCGATCGTTCCTCCATCATTCCATCCGCCCGTCAGTCCGTTCATCCGTCCGATCGTCCATCCATCGGTCCGTCTGTCCTTCCGTCCGTCCCTCCGTCCGCCCTTCCACCGTCCGTCCGTTCCTCCGTCCGTCCATACATCCGTCCTTCCATCCGTCCGGACGTCCTAGATCCGTCCCTCCGTCATTCCTCCGTCCCACCATTAGTCCGTCCGTCAATCCATCCGTGCATTCGACCGTCCGTCCGTTCATCCGCCAGTCAATCCGTTTGTCCACCGTCCATCCGACCGTTCATCCGTCCGTAACACTACGTCCTTCCCTCTCTCCGTCCGTCCATCCGTAAATCCGTCCGTCAGTCCATCCGCCCGCCCGTCCATCTATCCGCCCATCCGCCCCTCCCCCGTTCGTCCGTCCGACTTTCGTCCATCCGTTCGTCTGTCCGTCAGTCTTTCCGTCCGTCTCCTCATTCTTCCGCCCACCGTCCGTTTGTATATTCGTCCGAAAGTCAGTCCGCCCGTCCATCCACCTATCCGTCCGTCCGTCCGCCCGCCCGACTGTCCCTACGTCCGTCTACCCGTCCATCCGCCCGACCTTCCATCCGTACGTCCACCCGTCCGTGCGTCTGTCCATCCATCCGTCTGTCCATCCATCCGTTTATCCATCCGTCCGTCACTCCATCCGTCAATCCGTTTGTCCGTCCATCCAACGTCCGTCCATCCACCCGTCCGTCCATCCCCTTGTCCGTCCGTCCATCCGACCGTCAATTCGTTTGTCCATCCGCCCGTCCGTCCATCCGCCCGTCAATCCGTCCGTCAGTCCATCCGACCCTACATTCGCCCGTCAGTCCTTCCGTCTTTCTGTCTGTCCATTCGTCAGTCCATCCGTCCGTCCGTCCATCCGCCCATCCGTTCGTCAGCCTTCCCATCCGTCCGTCCATCCGACTATGTCCGTGCGTCCCTCCGTCGGAGCGTCCATCCGTTCGTCCATACGTCTGCCCTTCCATCGGTCACGCCGTCCATTCGTCTCCCAGACCGTCCTCTCGTCCGTCCGCCCATCCGTCAATCAGTCAAACATTGAGAAGAGAAATTAAAATAGTAAATAATTATTTAATGAAAATGCTTTTTTGATATTAACAATTAATTGCTAATAACCCCATAGAAAGACTATTCATAAAACAATTTTGACAAAAAGTGTGGTATTATTCCATTTTTGAAATAAAGCTTACTAATTTGTAAATTTTAAATTTCTTTTGCCCACATCAGTGACTTTATATACTATTGAGTTAATCCTAAAATCTAAGCACTTTTAGGATTTGTTCTTCTATGAAGAATGCCGTGGCTATATAGATAACTTTTCCAAATAGTTAACTTTTTTGTTAAATTTTTAACCATTGGCAAGTTGTCTTATCTGTGTTATTAAAGTTACATTGCTAGAGCATGTGTCAGCACCACTTGCTCAGAAAATTTAGTGATTTGGTTTATAAGTTTTAAAATGAAAAAGGTTCACAATGAATTGTGTAACTTCTTGCTTTTGAAGTTTTTAAAAAATACAAACAGTAATACTATATTGTTTAACTTTCTCAAATTCTATTAAAAATATTTCATATCAATCCTCATATTTCTGATGAAGTGGTGATGTTCAATGTGGAATGGTTCTATCAATTAAATTTTACTTGATAATTTTGCATTCATGTCCATCAAACATGTTTTATTATAGAAAAAATGCATGCCTCAGCAACTGATTGCTGATATTCTCTAACTTTGTAGTCATCAAGTTCTTTGTTATTATTTTATAGTAGTATGTTACATTTAAATTAAGTTATTCCCATTCAATCATACAGTTTCATTTCTAGAGATCTCGTTGAGTTAAATTTTGGTGTCTATTCAATCTGTAATATTCAAAGTTGCTTTGTTTCATAACCTACAGTAGCTATTGAATATGAAATTTATGTGTGTGTAAAATTTTAGTTCATAAGACTAAACTAAGGTTACATAAAGCATTCAAAAATTTTAATAATATAGATAAAAAATATTTCTGTTTATTTAAATGTTCTTGAGGAATCAACTAAGTTTCCTGTACTTTATTGTTTAGTGAAAAAATACCATTAATGTTTCTTTTTGGTACTGAAGACATTCATTTAGGAATCTAATCACATTTCAGTTGCCCGCTCTGTACAAGAATAATTAGAAAATGAAAAATATTGGTGTAGAATTAACAAGCCCAAATTGAGAAATTATACAATTACCAAAAATAATTAAGTTCCTAATTGATTTGGCAAGATTGTGTGAACTGCCTAAATTATTTATTAGTTTGTGGACTTGACACAACGAGAAGATTAACTTCTTTAGGAACTTAATCGCATTTTAATTTGAATAAACATACACTATATTATTTTTATTATACTTTTTAAAGATGGTAATAAAAACTGTATTCTTTCTTGCACTGTAACCAGTTTTAAAAGGTTTAATGAGCTCTAAAAATTGCTCTAAAAGAGCTCTAAAAGAATTATTGAAGAAAATTAATAAATTATAATAGGTTTGGTTCAAAGAATTATTCAACCAATTGAAGAAAATTTTCCATTCTTGCATTTCTTTTTAACAGAAGTAAATTATTCAAATGTAATGTGTGGTATTATGTAAATATTTCTTTGAAAACTCTTTCCTTTGGATCCATGTTAATGAAAGCTTTAGTAATTAACTTGAATGCTTGGTTTGTTTTTGTAATGTTCATGAAACGTTGTGTTGCAGGTATATGCTGCTTATGAAACTGGCTTGGCAAGTGGAACTAGCCTTAAACTGCATGTCACTTCTTGGACAACAGCCAGAGAGGTTGTTGACTTGGTAATGAAACAGCTCAATATGGCAGTGGTACTGAAAGGCAAAGATGGACCTATTTATCCAAATGACAAATTGAGAAATTTTTGCCTTGTGACTGTCATTGGAACGAGAGAACGTTGTTTGAGAGATGACTTCAAGCCTCTGCAGCTCCAAAATCCATGGAAGAAAAGTCGTTTGTATGTTCACCAAAAACATGATGTTTTGGCTGCTCTTGAACACAGTGCTCGACATACTGCATATATCTAGCTTTGTTTTTCAACAGAAAACAAACAGTTTAATAATGCTAATAGTGCTTTAAATATAAATAAATTTGAAAATATTAGTGATTTAGATTGATATCTTTTAAAAAGTAGTGTCAAACTGGTAAGGCACTCAGCTTTACAAAATTCTGAAAGAAGAATCTAGACATTGTTTATTTTAGTAAAAGAGATGAGTTTAAGGACAAATGTGAAAAATGTATAGTTGACATTTCATTGAGAAATAATAACAAATTTTTGATTATAACAAAATCAAGTTGTAATTCAGCAATTTACTGATGTGGATAAGCTAAATAATTACTTTTACCTCAGTATTATAAAATTGTATTGCTTTTGTTTATATTTACCTGTTATTCCTAGCTCTCAAGTTTGCTTCTGAATCTCAAAAAAATTATTGTTGTAGAAACTCATCCTCTCTCCTGCTATTTATAATTAGCCTTGAGTAGAAAGGGTGAGACTATGTTCTTTATCAATTATTCAAAACTTGTGTCATTCTCGATTCTTCTCTGTGACACAACACTAAATCATTTTTGTCTGAAAAATAAAATGTTATTATTTCTCCAAATTAGTTTGGAATGGTTCAGGAAGATTGAAGAGGATTTTTCTCTTGTTTGAATTGGATATACTGTATCAGAAACTACTGTACATCTTCAAACTACAGTTATGGAGTGTAACTTGAACTTTAAGAACAGTGCAAAAATAAATAAATAAATAAAATTTTTGCAGTGTATCAGATACAAACTTTGTTCTGAATCAAAAAGTGAAAAGTTAGCTTAAATATTTTTTTGACCTGATAGAGACAAGGATTGAGATCAAAACATTTGATTTGAAAAGTATGACTGAGTGAATTTTGTTACTTATACAATTCCTTACTTCAGAGATTTGTGTGTTATACACAGAAATTTATAGAAAACTTGAGATTACAAATTAAAGAGGGAACTCAAGACTGTGTTATATGTACATATGTGAATCGGACACGAAAGTCAGGATTTAAAATCAATTTAAAATATTGAAATAATCAACTTGCCATGTAATGTAGAAGTTTTGCAGAAAATGTTATTTTTAATCAATATTAGTTTGATTTATTTTATTGTAAAAAATATTGCATTGAGTTTTTTCATTGAGTGTTTGTGTGTTAAAGTATGTTGTACATAAACAAAATATATTTGTGTATAAGTGTAATATGAAAAATTGTTCATATGTGTAGATACATGTGTACTAAAGTGTGAATGTACCATAAATTTTTCAGTCTCAAATAGAAGTAACATTGGCTGTCATTTGGAATATATTACCAGTGTTAACTCAACAGTGCTTTCATTATCATTTATGTTATTATTTGATGAACAGCATATACACTTACAAACAGAACTTCATTGAATGTAGACAACTCTGAATGATAGGGAAAATAATAATTTTAAAAAGTATTTATGCATAAGTTCCTGCTATGAAACATATGCAATACCAATATTGTGTAGGACAATTATTGAGGAAATGCAAGAACACCATTCAAGCTGCTACAATTTACAAAATAAATATCTGAATTGATGGTTATAAGATCAGTCTTATTGTGATGTAAGTGTGAACATGAGAGTCTTAAACGTTGTGGAGAATGACTGGTTTAAATGGTGCTGACATTCCAGAATTGAGACTGAAATGTGTTTTTTTTTATTGCTAACTAAATTGGCCAGTTAGATATTTTAATCACATAATGTAATGTCTCTACCATTTTTATAGTATGAAATCATACTATAAATCATAAGAAAAATAAAACAGTGACTGTAAGAAATGATTTGTAACATACAAATGCTGGAGACTCAAAGAAATAAAAATCTCATGGCATAACATGTACACATATGTCTTGAAGATATATGTTTTTTGAAATGTTACCTTTTTATTAAAATTATATGCAAGAAATACTAATCATGAAATGCCCTTTTATGAGGAAAACTATTAAAAATTAGCTATTCACTTCTGTATTGAACAGTGTAATGTATATACATTTTAATATTGAGCAGATTGCTCTACCATCAGAGATTATTTCTTTCAAGAATTTGTCTTATTATTTGAAAGTATTTTAATTTATATATTGTATATTTGTAATATGATCAAAAGAATTAAACGTGTAAAATAATTTGATGAATACATGTTTGTATTATAATTTTCAACACAACATTTTGATAATGGAAAACAACTAAATCATCATTTTTTGTAAATAGAGAAGAGACTACACAACAAAGTAATAGAATGTATTTCTATCAAGATGATCAGAATTGAAACTAAAAATACTCAAAGTTTAATGAGTGATTGCTTAGTAACATACCCAAAATATTTCTATAAAGCACTGAATATATGTATATTAAGAAATATATTTGAGATAAATGTACACCAATATGTTGATAGCAAAAATCCTGTTAGAACAAAATATGAGAGTACCTACTAATCAGATATGCATTGCATTTACAGGCTATTTATTACTGTTACTGATTTGAGTTTGAAAAGAAGAACATTTTGTATGTGCTATTTTAAAATCCAATGTATTTGCACATGTGCAAATTTGCATTGTGCAAAATGCACAACACATTTTGTTATGTCTCATCTGCGTGTCAATGGAGGTTGTATTTGGCTCTGCTGTTCAAAAGTGTGGGGCAATAAAATGTTGATGTTGGAGAAATGGATTTTTTTTATAGAACAAAACTGCTTGGAAGAACCCTTCACAATATAGTTTTCTACAAAACCTCTATGAATTTAAAATCGGAAATGTAGATTGATAACTCAGGGAAGGGGAACTAATTTGAAAAGGGAAAGTGCTTGAATGCATGCTAATTTTCATTTGTATGAATCAGACAATTAGTTTCATTCGCTTTTTAAATTAGTGGATAAATATTTCAGATTTTTTTTTATTTAAAGGA
Organism: Gryllus longicercus; assembly: GCA_038098605.1. Lineage (NCBI taxonomy): Eukaryota > Metazoa > Arthropoda > Insecta > Orthoptera > Gryllidae > Gryllus > Gryllus longicercus. The sequence continues at coordinate 204,536 of JAZDUA010000705.1, forward strand.
ACCAAGAACAATAAATCATTGCTCTGACTTTTATTTTTAATGAGAGTTGTAGGTATTTTTAATTTCTTGGATAATGTTATGTAACGCTGCAGAAAAAAGTGCCAAATCTGTAAAAAAAATACATTTTGTGGGGCCCTAAATATTTCAAAAATGGATTTGCCTAGATTCTGTACATAGTTTATTACTTTCCTATATATGCAGTGCCAGCTCTAGATATGGGCAGACAGGGGGGGGAGGTCCTGCAAGTTAAGAGGCTTGATCATGTGACTGAGAGTAAAAAAGTGAAGAAAATTAATCTTGGGAAAATTGTTATCGCAATTTTGTAATTCGCGGTACAGTAGTCTAATGTTTCATAAAATTTTCAATGAATTTTTTAACTTAATTATTTATAGTCATTTTTTTATAGAGTTTAATAAGATATTACAGGGGGGGGGGGAGGTTCAGCATTGCCCCGAGTCCAAAACTGTCTAGCAATGTTGTCGTGCAGTGAAAATTGAGCACAGTCGTACAGAGAATGTAATTTTTCAAAACTCCTGCCTGACCGTTCGTTTATGGACACATTAGCTTCTGAACATTCACATATTTTCTTCAAAATTGATATTCCGCAATGGATCTGACCACACTTGTGATCCTGCCAATTTAAAACAGATCTTTTAATTCTGGGTCTTCAAATATCCACTTCGATTAAAACATTAAGTCTGTTGACACTTGATCAGTTGTGACACTGTCATCCAAACGGGAGCTTGAACGTCTCTCCAAATGCTATACCAGAGCCGAGTTGTCAGGTGAAGAGGAGAAGAGCATACTGCATGTCCTCGTGTATCCACTCCATCCACAACTGATCAAGTGTTAAAAGAGGATGTGTGGAAAGACGGGATGAACGGCAAGATGAGTTAAAATGATCGCTAGCAGTAGTATAAGCCTCGCATGTCTACCACCCCCACTGTTCCTTGTTCTACCAGGAAGAATTCACCCCGAGGGAAAAGAGTGCGTCGGGGTCAGCCTCTAGCCTCACTCCCCGCCGACTCACAAGTATGCCAACAGGCTGGTGCCTGGATCCCGCCCTTCCCTCTCGGCGAGGGAAGATCGCGAGCATGCCTTGCGTGGTCTACCACCCCACACTGTTCCTTACGTGACTTCGATAAGTATAATTATATGCACCACACTGCCCCACATGATGAGAGCTTAAAGCCTATTCCGGCTGGAGCGGTGCCCCGCTGGAGGGGCAAACAACGCATGTGGATTCGTCTGACATTCTGGGGAACACCAGTCTCCAGGGATATAACATGCACTCTATTTATGGGACTAATGAAAATAGTTAACGCGCCAGGAAATACAAAATAATAATAGTAATAATGAATTATTATTATTATTATTATTATTATTATTATTATTATTATTATTATTATTATTATTATAGATATTAGTGGCATTCAGCAGCAACAATGCTATACCAGTGGCGGGCCGTCAGGGAAAGAGGTGAAGGGCATACCGTACGTCATTGTGTATCTACTCCAACCTCGTAGGGAAGCATTTCAGGGACTGTGCCGAACTGTATTTGCTTGCGGCACAGCTTGCGACTCAAATCATGTGACGGTTGCTATGACAACCACAGCGGAGAATGAAGCGATGGCTGCCTCCACTTCAATCCTGTTAGAGGCTCTGAGTGCTAGAGTCTGAGCTACGTCCAATGCACCGTGGAATGCAGCATAACCCAGGGGGCTGGTTAATATTCTTATCGCAACACGTCTTCAGCAACTTTTTGGGTTTCCCACCAGAACGTCCAATATACTGAATTTAGTTCAACATACAAATTCAAAGTCCGTGCACTAAGTTTGAACAAAAGGAAATGTTATACCATTATTTACGTAATTATCACAAAAATTATCTTGAAAGTGATCATTATTTGTTGAGGAATTTATGACTGGTGCATTACATTGGCGCTTCTGTTCTTTCTTTCTTTATCTGTCATTCTTGAAGTCAATTACTTGTGATTGATTGTCTGTTCTTGTCTGCGAATGTGCTTGTTCGCAAGTGCGGTAGTGATGTGATTAATTTATGCAATTTGAGATTGCAGACCAGTGCGAACCATGTTTTCTGAAAGTGATTTAGTTCTCAGTAATTCAGAAAACATTCGTAGAAAAAGTTATTAACAGGAACGCAATTTTGAAGATTAGAATTAATCTAATCTTTAAAATGTAAGGTAAGTCTTAATATTTTTTTCTGCGTATTAGGTTCTATAGGTTTCGTGGTTTGCACTTTTGAAGTTGAGAGGTACGCTGGTGATCAAAAAGTGATATGGACACTATCGGTAGTGAATGTGTCAAAATGGAACTGTGCACGCTTCGGGTTTGACTCACGTGATGATATAAAAATGAAAGGATAAGATCAAGTGATCAAAATAGTGTAAGATTCGGGTAAGAGATAGCACTTCAACCCGATTTCAGAGCACAAACAACCACTGATACATACCGTACAACAGCCCTTTACATACCACGAATATAAAATAATGTCTGTTCCATAATGTACCGCGTGAATAGCAAATATTTAATGGCGGACGGCCTCTTCCTTGGATCCATACCGTCGTATGGTATCAGCTTTATTGTAAGCAGTGACTCATTAAGTGAAATAATTTAGAGTATTAGAATCTCACTTGAAACACATACGATATTTTAAACATTTTATGAAAAGCCGGTCCAAGTCCCGGCGGAGGCAGGACTTTCGACACTACCTAGGTCGAATTCGCATTGTCAGGAGGAGAAATCTAGGGACCGACTGCACTGAGTTTCTTCGATCTGAGTGCGTGGTTTCGTCGATCAACACCAGGCGAATGCTGGAGCAGTACACTAACAAACGTGCCGCGGATCGCGCGAGATCTTTCCTTTCTCCTCCTTGTTATATCCTAACCCTTTACTTATACAGACTTACATGATCACACACGTCGGAAGACCAATCGGGAGCTTTAATCTTATCCTGGTTGTGGTGGTGGCTCGTGGGTGAGATATATGAATACTGATTAAATTTTAAAGCAAAATCAGAACAGCAGCTGAGAAGAAGTACAGGGGAAGAAGAGAATGTTGAAAGAGTAACTAAAGATGATGTACCAGCACTCAAGGAAAAAATCAATCGATATTAAAATAAACCAATACATGGGCAATTAGTACGTAAAATGGAAGAAAAATTAATCGACCAAGAAAAGTCGTTCAAGTGGTTAAACGTTAGTCAACCGAAAGGAGAAACTGAGAGCCTCGTAATTGCAGCACAGGACGAAACCATCAAACCAAATACTACAGAAGACACATCCTCAGAGAAAATATTGACACTAACTGTAGAATACGTCAGGAAGAAACAATAGACCATATACTAACTGCAGGATGTCCTAGGCTTGCTAAATATGAATACATATTTCGACATGATAGAGTGTGCCAATTTGTTAATTACAATATACGCAAAACATTTGGCAACAACGTAGCAGAAAAATGGTACTAGCATGATTCAAAGAAGAACTGAACATCCGAATTAGAACCAAAATTGATCTAGAAAACGACATGATGGAACAGGTAAGCTTATACAGTTTTAAATGTTTGGGTTATCACATCCCGATTGCACTGTAATGAAGACCTTAAGGAAAAATACAAATTTCTATAGTTATTTAGTGCAATTAATAAATTATTAAGAAATGAAGTAAGGAGAGCACAATACTATAATTTTACAAATTTGTGACAATACCAACCTGCGCATTTGGAATCTAGTCATGGACACTAAAGAAAAAGGACTGGAGTTAGATTCAGGCTGCTGAAATGTTGTTTCAGAGAAGTGCGAAAGGGTGCAATCGGGATGTAATGAAAAGGAAAGAATTAAAACTATTATCCCTTTCTGATCATGATGATGATGATCCTTTTGCAATAAAAGTATAACCGTATAATAACTAGCTAGAGAATGTTGATATGATGAAGGGTAGCAACTATCCAAAAATCATTATGACAAGTGGAATATGAGATTTGGAAAGACCAAGTCGGAGGAAAAGTACTGTCAAAGAGGCTAGAATGAGTAGTGCCTAGCCTAAAGAATTTAAAACAAAATATACTTTTTATTTAATATATTAACAAGGTCATTTTCCATCTGCATAGTAGTATGACATTATTAATCAAATTTAAATATTAAAATACACTTCTTCATTAAGATACGTTTCCATTCAAATATTTTGTATGATTTTAAATGTATTTTTATCGTGAGGAAATCAATGTTCAACAATGTTACACAATTCCTGTCTCCTTGACAACTGACGTATTCTACTTGCAAACAAAAATTCAAAATTATATAAACATATATATTCTTTTATAATACATTTTATTGGCGTTTTCTACGACATCGTGCGACCTGGAAATTGACAACATGTAACGTATGTGATTTGTTTTTGTTACTTACTATATCCTACTACTAATAACAGTGTCACTTTTGTACTGATTCACATTTTCGCTCTTTTCGTATCCACTTCGTATTTTTGTTTTTGTTTTTTCATTACAACTTTTATACCTGTACATCATAATATCCTATGCATACACATTTGTTTCCTATTTTTTTTCCTACTTTTCTCCACTTGTTCTTCCTTTTCCTCTTTCTTACACCTTTTCATTACCGAAGTACTATATTTAAAGCAGAAAATTCAATGCAATTACTATTCGTTTTTTGAAAAAAATCATTGACATTCCTTCAATGTGGAGATAAGTTGGCTTCGTCTCAATATTAGTCACGATGGAAAATATATTAATTAACAATTTGTGTTCGCTTCCACAGTGAATGTACTCTTTAACTATTCGTTTGTTTTCAATAAACATGAAGTATTCACTTGTTTACGATCAGCATTATAAAAATAACGTAACTGAATGTCAGAAATGCACTTATGATTTTCGTTTTACGGAATATTATTTTAATTATTAATATTTTCAATGAATTTTATTTAATTTCATGTTTCGTATCAAAACGAAATCCGTAATAGGAGCTTATGTTAAGACAAGGGTCTGAAATATTCATCCAAAAATATGAAATAACTCCAGAAATATTTTTACTGATCAGCGTTTTGATTCTTTTCGATCACACTTTGTACTTACGAATCAATTAAAATTAATTTCTGATTGACTATTCGCGGAGTATTTCACTAGGTCTAATATACACATTATAAATATTATTATTATTATTAACATTAAGAATGTACATGTCACAGGAAAATGATGAGAACCTTTTCAAGTATTGGTTAGTCATATTGTTTTCGTCTTTTAATTGAATTTAGTGACTACTATCTTTGTACAATTAATTATTGTACCTTAAGCGTCCAGGTCATTTTATAATCTTCTTTGACTGTTGTGATCGTTTCATGTTAGTGATTTTTCTTCACAATGAAGTTCGCTATCGATATCCGGAATCATTTTCATTTTCGAGCCGTATTCTTCGTCCTCTTCCCTGTTTGTTCTGTCTGCGCCCTCAACTTCGTCTTCGTTTTAGATCAAAGATTCGAAGTGATCATTATTAACGTCACGAAGATGAGAGGAACATTATCAAGAAACGAAAGCGGAGACAAATGCGAACGCGCACTCAACAAAGAAGCACTAGAAACGAAGAAAACAAGTGAGCAACGATGTATACGTGCACGGGCGCTACCACAAATACCAAAACAAAGTTGAAGAAATACAAAGCCAAATAGTCAAGCAAACTTGAAGAATGGCAATGAAAAATACAAAGAAGATTAAGAAACGGGAAAGCAAACGAGCACGTATTTCAAACATGCGAAAAACCATCATCTTCATCAATGATCATTGATCAGTATTGTAAAATATTTTTACTGGAAATGAAAAGCAAAATTATATAATAGATTTATTAAATTACAAGCATAATGTTGGGAATATTACTTAAAAAACGTTGATTAAAAGAAGAAATGTCACAAAAAAAGTGGCGGTGCCACGAAAAACGCGTTTTAGAAGAAAACCGGTGGTTCTATAGAATGGCACTTACTTGAGCAAGTTTTCTTACCTCTCCAATCTGGGCTAGCTTTTCGCTTTTGTCCCACACTCTTCTCAGCCATCATGTATTGTCTGTCAGTCTGTCTGCCCGTCCGCCAGTCCGTCCGTCTGTCCATCCGTCCGCCAGTCCGTCGGATTACTCATCCATCTGTCTGTCCCTCTGTGCGTCAGTCTGTCCATCCGACTGTCCGTTTGTCTGTCCGTCCGTCAGTCCAAAAACTGTCTATTTGTTCATCTGCCCATCTGCCTTTCGTCCGTCTGTCCCTCCGTCTCTGTCTACCCGTCCGTTCGTTTATCCGTCCATCTATCTTTCCGGCTGTCGGTTTGTCCGTCTGTACGTCATTCTGACTGTCCGTATGTCTGCCCGTTTGTCTCCCCGTCCGTCTGTATGTCCGACTGTTTAGTCGTCATCCATCTGTCCGTCGGTCAGTCATTACGTCTGTCTGTCCGTCTGTCCGTCTGTCTGTCCGCCTGTCGTCCGTCTGACAATTAAGATTATTCATCAGCCTCTCCGTCCGTCTGTCACTCCGCCTGTAATTCAGTCTGCCCGTCTGCTGTCAGTCTGCACGCCCGTCCGTCGGTTCGTCTGCCAAGTCTGTCCAACCATCTGTCCGTCCGTCTCTTCGATCACCTTCCCGTCCGTCTGTCCGTCTATCCGTCCGTCAGTCCGTCCGTCTGTCCACCCGTCATCCGTTTGTCGGTCTATCTTATCGGCGATCTGTCCGCCCATCTATCCGTCCGTCTGCCCGTCGATAGGTCCGTCTATCTGTCTGTACGTCTGTCCGTCCGTCTGCCCGTCCGTCTCCCTGGCTGTCTGTGTAGCCGTCTGTCCATCCATCTATCCGTCCATCTGTCCCTCCGTCTGTACCCTCGTCTGTCTGTCCGTCGGTTCGTCCGTCAGTCCCTCCGTCTGCCAGACCGCCAGTCCGTTCGGCTGTCCATCAGTACGTCCGTCCGTTTATCCGCCCGTCTGTCCGTCCGTCTGTCCTTCCGTCTTTCCGACCGTGCGGTTGTCCGTCCACCAGTCCGTCCGTCCGTTCGTATGTTCGCCCATATGTCCTATATTCCGTCCTATATTCGCCCGTCTGTACGTCCGTCTTTACGTAAGTCTGTCCATTTCCGTGTCCGTCCGTTTGTCAGTTTGTTTGTCCCTCTGCCTGTTCGTCTGTCAGTCCGTCTTTCTGACCGGCCGTCTGCTAGTCCGCCTGTTCCTTTCCTTCTGTTTGTCTGTCCGTCCGTCAGTCCGCTTGTCTTTCACTCTGTCCGCCCTGTTGTCCGTCAATCTTTCTTTTCGTCTGTCCGGTCGTCTGTCCGTACTTCTGTCCGTTCGTCGGTCCGTCCCGCGACTCCCGTCCGTAACTATACGTCTCTCCCTCCAACCATCTGTCCGTCCAACCGTTTGTCCGTCAGTTTGCCCGTCTACCTTTTCGCCCGTCTGTCCGTTTGTGTTTAGATGTTTCGTCGATCATCTTTCCTCCATCATCTAAGGTCTTCTTTCGTTTTATCTCTTACGTCGTTTGTCTTTCGACTATCGTCTCACATCGCTGGTCGTTTGTCGCATATCATTTGTTGTTCGTCGCTCGTCTCTCGTCGATCATCCTTACCCTTATCTGTAGTCTTTGGTCTTTTATCGTCTCCGTTTTTTCGTCCTTCTTTGTTCATTATTCTTCGTTCGTCCTTCAATTGTCGTTCTTCGCTCTTCGCACGTCATTCTTCGTTCTTCGCTCGTCGTTCGCTCTTTATTAATTTCGAAATTTGTGAACTTTGTTTGACATTCATTTGCCGTTCGTCCCTCGTCGTTCTTCGTTCGTCAAAATTTGTAAAATTTTAAAATTTATTTTTTCGAAATTTATATTTTTTGAATTTTTATTTTTTTTGATTTTTTATATTTTTCGATTTTTTATATTTTTCGATTTTTTATATTTTTCGACTTACATTTTTCGATTTTTTTATATTTTTCGAATTTTTATAGTTTTGAATTTTTATATTTTTCGAATTTTTATATTTTTCGTTTTTCAAAATTTTAGAATATTATTTTCTTTTGTGTTTTATGTCCCATCATCCTTCGTACTTCGCTCGTCGTTCGTAGCCAGTCGCTGGTCGCATCTCACTCGTCGCTCGCTTTTCGTCGTTTGTCACTAGTCGCACGACAATAATGGCTTGTTGCCCGTTCGTATGAGTCTTTCGTTGTTCGTCAATATTTTTCTTTTTTCAAAATTTTAGATTTTAGATTTTTATTTTTTTTAAATTTTCAATTTTGAATTTTTATATTTTTGATTTTTTATATTTTTCAATTTTTTATATTTTTTATTTTTTATACTTTTCGATTTTTTATATTTTTCGATTTTTTATATTTTTCGAATTTTTATAGTTCTGAATTTTTATATTTTTCGAATTTTATATTTTTGAATTTTTATATTTTTCGATTTTTAAAAATTTTAGAATTTTCTTTTCTTTTGGGTTTTATGTCTCATTTTCATTCGTACTTCGCTCGTCGTTCGTAGCCAGTCGCTGGTAGCTTGTCACTCGTCCGTCGTCTTTCGTCGTTTGTCCGTAGTCGCACGACAATAATGGCTTGTTGCTCGTTCGTATGCGTCTTTTGTTGTTCGTCGTTCGTGAATATTTTCCTTTTTTAAAATTTTAGATTTTTGAATTTTATTTTTTTTGAAATTTATATTTTTAAATTTTATATTTTTTGATTTTTTATATTTTTCGTTTTTAATATTTTTTGATTTTTATATTTTTCGATTTTTTATATTTTTCGATTTTTTATATTTTTTGATTTTTTATATTTTTCGAATGTTTATAGTTTTGTATTTTTATATTTTTCGAATTTTTATATTTTTGAATTTTTTTATATATTTCGTTTTTCTCAATTTTAGAATTTTCTTTTCTTTTGTGTGATTTATGTCTCATCTTCCTTCGTACTTCGCTGGTCGTTTGTAGCCAGTCGCTAATCAATCGTCGCTCGTCGTACGTCGTTTGTCGCTAGTCGCACGACAATAAAAGCTTGTTGCTCGTTCATATGCGTCTTTGTTTGTTCGTCGTTCGTTAATATTTTTCTTTTTTCAAAATTTTAGATTCTTGATTTTTATTATTTTGAAATTAATATTTTTAAATTTTATATTTTTTGATTTTTGATATTTTTTGTTTTTTATATTTTATAATTTTTTATATTTTTCGATTTTTTATATTTTTTGATTTTTTATATTTTTCGATTTTTTATATTTTTCGAATATTTATATTTTTCAATTTTTATATTTTTCGTTTTTTCAAAATTTTAGAATTTTCTTTTCTTTCGTGTGTTTTGTCTCATCTTCCTTCGTACTTCGCTCGTCGTTTGTAGCCAGTCCCTGGTCGCTTGTCACTCGTCCCTCGTCCCTCGTCCGTCGTTTGTCGCTAGTCGCACGACAATAATGGCTTGTTGCTCGTTCGTATGCGTCTTTCGTTGTTCGTCGTTCGTTTATATTTTCTTTTTTCAAAATTTTAGATTTTAGAATTTTATTTTTTTAAATTTATATTTTTCAATTTTTATATTTTTTGAATTTTTATCTTTTGATTTTTTATTTTTGTGGAATTTTTATATTTTTCGATTATTTATATTTTTCGATTTATTATATTTTTCGCATTTTTAAATTTTTGAATTTTTATATTTTTGAATTTTTATATTTTTCGTTTTTTCAAAATATTACAATTTTCTTTTCTTTCGTGTTTTATGTTTCATCTTCTTTCGTACTTCGCTCGTCGTTTTCGTAGCCAGTCGCTGGTCGCTTGTCACTCGTTGCTCGTCATTTTACGCTAGTCGCACGTCAATTATGGCTTGTTGCTCGTTCGTATGCGTCTTTCGTTGTTCGTCGTTTGTTAATACTTTTCTCTTTCAAAATTTAAATTTGTGATTTTTACTGTTTTTGAAATGTATATTTTTGAATTTTTATATTTTTTGTTTTTTGATATTTTTTGATTTTTTATATTTTTCGATTTTTTATATTTTTCGATTTTTTATATTTTTCGATTTTTTATATTTTTCGAATATTTATATTTTTCAATTTTTATATTTTTCGAATTTTTATAGTTTTGAATTTTTATATTTTTCGTTTTTTCAAAATTTTAGAATTTTCTTTTCTTTCGTGTGTTTTGTCTCATCTTCCTTCGTACTTCGCTCGTCGTTTGTAGCCAGTCCCTGGTCGCTTGTCACTCGTCGCTCGTCCGTCGTTTGTCGCTAGTCGCACGACAATAATGGCTTGTTGCTCGTTCGTTTGCGTCTTTCGTTGTTCGTCGTTCGTTTATATTTTTCTTTTTTCAAAATTTAGATTTTAGATTTTAGATTCAAATATCAATTGATATTTTTCAATTTTTATATTTTTTGAATTTTTTATTTTTGATTTTTTATTTTTGTCGAATTTTTATATTTTTCGATTTTTTATATTTTTCGATTTTTTATATTTTTCGCATTTTTAAATTTTTGAATTTTTATATTTTTGAATTTTTATATTTTTCGTTTTTTCAAAATATTACAATTTTCATTTTCGTGTTGTGTTTCATCTTCTTTCGTACTTCGCTCGTCGTTCGTAGCCAGTCGCTGGTCGCTTGTCACTCGTTGCTCGTCGTTTTACGCTAGTCGCACGTCAATTATGGCTTGTTGCTCGTTCGTATGCGTCTTTCGTTGTTCGTCGTTTGTTAATACTTTTCTGTTTCAAAATTTATATTTGTGATTTTTATTGTTTTTGAAATGTATATTTTTGAATTTTTATATTTTTTGGTTTTCTCAATTTTAGAATTTTCTTTTCTTTTGTGTGTTTTATGTCTCATGTTCCTTCGTAATTCGCTCGTCGTTTGTAGACAGTCGCTTGTCACTCGTCGCTCGTCCGTCGTTTTTCGCTAGTCGCACGACAATAATGGCGTGTTGCTCGTTCGTATGCGTCTTTTGTTGTTCGTCGTTCGTTAATATTTTCCTTTTTTCAAAATTTTAAAATTATGTTGTTATTTTTTTGAAATTTTATATTTTTTATTTTTGATATTTTTTGATTTTTTATATTTTTCGATTTTTTTGATATTTAATATTTTTGAATTTTTATATTTTTCGATTTTTTTATTTTTCAATTTTTTATACTTTTCGAATTTTTATAGTTTTGAATTTTTATATTTTTCGAATTTTTATAGTTTTGAATTTTTATATTTCTCGAATTTTTATATTTTTGAATTTTTATATTTTTTGTTTTTCTCAATTTTAGAATTTTCTTTTCTTTTGTGTGATTTATGTCTCATCTTCCTTCGTACTTCGCTGGTCGCCAGTCGCTAATCACTCCTCGCTCGTCGTTCGTCGTTTGTCGCTAATCGCACGACAATAAAAGCTTGTTGCTCGTTCATATGCGTCTTTGGTTGTTCGTCGTTCGTTAATATTTTTCTTTTTTCAAAATTTTAGATTCTTGATTTTTATTATTTTGAAATTTGTATTTTTAAATTTTATATTTTTTGATTTTTGATATTTTTGTTTTTTATATTTTTCGATATTTTTGATATTTAATATTTTTTGAATTTTTATATTTTTCGATTTCTTTATTTTTCAATTTTTTATATTTTTCGAATTTTTATAGTTTTGAATTTTTATATTTTTCGAATTTCTATAGTTTTGAATTTTTATATTTCTCGAATTTTTATATTTTTGAATTTTTATATTTTTCGTTTTTCTCAATTTTAGAATTTTCTTTTCTTTTGTGTGTTTTATGTCTCATCTTCCATCGTACTCTGCTGGTCGTTTGTAGCCAGTCGCGTGTCACTCGTCCCTCGTTCGTCTTTTGTCGCTAGACGCACGACAATAATGGCTTGTTGCTCGTTCGTATACGTCTTCTTGTCGCTCGTTTGACCGTCGTTCGTTAATATTTTTCTGTTTTCAAAATTTTTGATTTTTGATTTTTATTTTTTGAAATTTATATTTTTGAATTTTGTTTTTTGATTTTTTATATTTTTCGTTTTTTATATTTTTTTGATTTTTTATATTTTTCGATTTTTAATATTTTCCGATTTTTTATTTTTTTCGATTTTTTATATTTTTCGAATATTTATATTTTTGAATTTTTATATTTTTCAAATTTTTATAGTTTTAAATTTTTATATTTTTCGCTTTTTCAAAATTTTATAATTTTCTTTTCTTTCGTGTGTTTTGTCTCATCTTCCTTCGCACTTCGCTCGTCGTTTGTAGCCAGTCTCTGGTCGCTTGTCACTCGTCGCTCGTCCGTCGTTTGTCGCTAGTCGCACGACAATAATGGCTTGTTGCTCGTTCGTATGCGTCTTTCGTTGTTCGTCGTTCGTTTATATTTTTCTTTTTTCAAAATTTAGATTTTAGATTTTCTATTTTTTTAATTGATATTTTTCAATTTTTATATTTTTTAATTTTTATCTTTTGATTTTTTATTTTTGTCGAATTTTTATATTTTTCGATTTTTTATATTTTTCGATTTTTTATATTTTTCGCATTTTTAAATTTTTGAATTTTTATATTTTTCGTTTTTTCAAAATATTACAATTTTCTTTTCTTTCGTGTTTTATGTTTCATCTTCTTTCGTACTTCGCTCGTCGTTCGTAGCCAGTCGCTGGTCGCTTGTCACTCGTTGCTCGTCGTTTTACGCTAGTCGAACGTCAATTATGGCTTGTTGCTCGTTCGTATGCGTCTTTCGTTGTTCGTCGTTTGTTAATACTTTTCTCTTTCAAAATTTAAATTTGTGATTTTTATTGTTTTTGAAATGTATATTTTTGAATTTTTATATTTTTTGTTTTTCTTAATTTTAGAATTTTCTTTTCTTTTGTGTGTGTTATGTCTCATGTTCCTTCGTACTTCGCTCGTCGTTTGTAGACAGTCGCTTGTCACTCGTCGCTCGTCCGTCGTTTTTCGCTAGTCGCACGACAATAATGGCGTGTTGCTCGTTCGTATGCGTCTTTTGTTGTTCGTCGTTCGTTAATATTTTCCTTTTTTCAAAATTTTAAAATTATGATTTTATTTTTTTGAAATTTTATATTTTTTATTTTTGATATTTTTTGATTTTTTATATTTTTCGATTTTTTTGATATTTAATATTTTTGAATTTTTATATTTTTCGATTTTTTTATTTTTCAATTTTTTATACTTTTCGAATTTTTATAGTTTTGAATTTTTATAGTTTTCGAATTTTTATAGTTTTGAATTTTTATATTTCTCGAATTTTTATATTTTTGAATTTTTATATTTTTTGTTTTTCTCAATTTTAGAATTTTCTTTTCTTTTGTGTGATTTATGTCTCATCTTCGTACTTCGCTGGTCGCCAGTCGCTAATCACTCCTCGCTCGTCGTTCGTCGTTTGTCGCTAATCGCACGACAATAAAAGCTTGTTGCTCGTTCATATGCGTCTTTGGTTGTTCGTCGTTCGTTAATATTTTTCTTTTTTCAAAATTTTAGATTCTTGATTTTTATTATTTTGAAATTTATATTTTTAAATTTTATATTATTTGATTTTTGATATTTTTTGTTTTTTATATTTTTCGATATTTTTGATATTTAATATTTTTTGAATTTTTATATTTTTCGATTTTTTTATTTTTCAATTTTTTATATTTTTCGAATTTTTATAGTTTTGAATTTTTATATTTTTCGAATTTCTATAGTTTTGAATTTTTATATTTTTCGTTTTTCTCAATTTTAGAATTTTCTTTTCTTTTGTGTGTTTTATGTCTCATCTTCCATCGTACTCTGCTGGTCGTTTGTAGCCAGTCGCGTCACTCGTCGCTCGTTCGTCTTTTGTCGCTAGTCGCACGACAATAATGGCTTGTTGCTCGTTCGTATACGTCTTGTTGTCGCGCGTTTGACCGTCGTTCGTTAATATTTTTCTGTTTTCAAAATTTTTGATTTTTGATTTTTATTTTTTTGAAATTTATATTTTTGAATTTTGTTTTTTGATTTTTTATATTTTTCGTTTCTTATATTTTTTGATTTTTTATATTTTTCGATTTTTAATATTTTCCTATTTTTAATTTTTTTCGATTTTTTATATTTTTCGAATATTTATATTTTTGAATTTTTATATTTTTCGAATTTTTATAGTTTTGAATTTTTATATTTTTCGCTTTTTCAAAATTTTAGAATTTTCTTTTCTTTCGTGTGTTTTGTCTCATCTTACTTCGTACTTCGCTCGTCGTTTGTAGCCAGTCCCTGGTCGCTTGTCACTCGTCGCTCGTCCGTCGTTTGTCGCTAGTCGCACGACAATAATGGCTTGTTGCTCGTTCGTATGCGTCTTTCGTTGTTTGTCGTTCGTTTATATTTTTTTTTTCAAAAATTAGATTTTCTATTTTTTTTATTTGATATTTTTTAATTTTTATATTCTTTGAATTTTAATCTTTTGATTTTTTTTGTGGAATTTTTATATTTTTCGATTATTTATAATTTTCGATTTTTTATATTTTTCGCATTTTTAAATTTTTGAATTTTTATATTTTTGAATTTTTATATTTTTCGTTTTTTCAAAATATTACAATTTTCTTTTCTTTCGTGTTTTATGTTTCATCTTCTTTCGTACTTCGCTCGTCGTTCGTAGCCAGTCGCTGGTCGCTTGTCACTCGTTGCTCGTCGTTTTACGCTAGACGCACGTCAATTATGGCTTGTTGCTCGTTCGTATGCGTCTTTCGTTGTTCGTCGTACCTTTCTCTTTCAAAATTTAAATTTGTGATTTTTATTGTTTTTGAAATGTATATTTTTGAATTTTTATATTTTTTGTTTTTTGATATTTTTTGTTTTTTTATATTTTTCGATTTTTTATATTTTTCGATTTTTTATATTTTTCGATTTTTTATATTTTTCGAATATTTATATTTTTCAATTTTTATATTTTTCGAATTTTTATAGTTTTGAATTTTTATATTTTTCGTTTTTTCAAAATTTTAGAATTTTCTTTTCTTTCGTGTGTTTTGTCTCATCTTCCTTCGTACTTCGCTCGTCGTTTGTAGCCAGTCCCTGGTCGCTTGTCACTCGTCGCTCGTCCGTCGTTTGTCGCTAGTCGCACGACAATAATGGCTTGTTGCTCGATCGTATGCGTCTTTCGTTGTTCGTCGTTCGTTTATATTTTTCTTTTTTCAAAATTTAGATTTTAGATTTAAGATTTTAGATTCAAATATCAATTGATATTTTTCAATTTTTATATTTTTTGAATTTTTTATTTTTGATTTTTTATTTTTGTCGAATTTTTATATTTTTCGATTTTTTATATTTTTCGATTTTTTATATTTTTCGCATTTTTAAATTTTTGAATTTTTATATTTTTGAATTTTTATATTTTTCGTTTTTTCAAAATATTACAATTTTCATTTTCGTGTTTTATGTTTCATCTTCTTTCGTACTTCGCTCGTCGTTCTTAGCCTGTCGCTGGTCGCTTGTCACTCGTTGCTCGTCGTTTTACGCTAGTCGCACGTCAATTATGGCTTGTTGCGCGTTCGTATGCGTCTTTCGTTGTTCGTCGTTTGTTAATACTTTTCTCTTTCAAAATTTAAATTTGTGATTTTTATTGTTTTTGAAATGTATATTTTTGAATTTTTATATTTTTTGTTTTTCTCAATTTTAGAATTTTCTTTTCTTTTGTGTGTTTTATGTCTCATGTTCCTTCGTACTTCGCTCGTCGTTTGTAGACAGTCGCTTGTCACTCGTCGCTCGTCCGTCGTTTTTCGCTAGTCGCACGACAATAATGGCGAATAGTGGCGTGTTGCTCGTTCGTATGCGTCTTTTGTTGTTCGTCGTTCGTTAATATTTTCCTTTTTTCAAAATTTTAAAATTATGTTTTTATTTTTTTGAAATTTTATATTTTTTATTTTTGATATTTTTTGATTTTTGATATTTTTCGATTTTTTTGATATTTAATATTTTTGAATTTTTATATTTTTCAATTTTTTATTTTGCAATTTTTTATACTTTTCGAATTTTTATAGTTTTGAATTTTTATATTTTTCGAATTTTTATAGTTTTGAATTTTTATATTTCTCGAATTTTTATATTTTTGAATTTTTATATTTTTTGTTTTTCTCAATTTTAGAATTTTCTTTTCTTTTGTGTGATTTATGTCTCATCTTCCTTCGTACTTCGCTGGTCGCCAGTCGCTAATCACTCCTCGCTCGTCGTTCGTCGTTTGTCGCTAGTCGCACGACAATAAAAGCTTGTTGCTCGTTCATATGCGTCTTTGGTTGTTCGTCGTTCGTTAATATTTTTCTTTTTTCAAAATTTTAGATTCTTGATTTTTATTATTTTGAAATTTATATTTTTAAATATTATATTTTTTGATTTTTGATATTTTTTGTTTTTTATATTTTTCGATATTTTTGATATTTAATATTTTTTGATTTTTTATATTTTTCGATTTTTTTATTTTTCAATTTTTTATAATTTTCGAATTTTTATACTTTTGAATTTTTATATTTTTCGAATTTCTATAGTTTTGAATTTTTATATTTCTCGAATTTTTATATTTTTGAATTTTTATATTTTTCGTTTTTCTCAATTTTAGAATTTTCTTTTCTTTTGTGTTTTATGTCTCATCTTCCATCGTACTCCGCTGGTCGTTTGTAGCCAGTCGCGTGTCACTCGTCGCTCGTTCGTCTTTTGTCGCTAGTCGCACGACAATAATGGCTTGTTGCTCGTTCGTATACGTCTGGTTGTCGCTCGTTTGACCGTCGTTCGTTAATATTTTTCTGTTTTCAAAATTTTTGATTTTTGATTTTTATTTTTTTTAAATTTATATTTTTGAATTTTGTTTTTTGATTTCTTATATTTTTCGTTTTTTATATTTTTTGATTTTTTATATTTTTCGATTTTTAATATTTTCCGATTTTTTATTTTTTTCGATTTTTTATATTTTTCGAATATTTATATTTTTGAATTTTTATATTTTTCGAATTTTTATATTTTTCGATTTTTTATATTTTTCGCATTTTTAAATTTTTGAATTTTTATATTTTTGAATTTTTATATTTTTCGTTTTTCCAAAAAATTACAATTTTCATTTTCGTGTTTTATGTTTCATCTTCTTTCGTACTTCGCTCGTCGTTCGTAGCCAGTCGCTGGTCGCTTGTCACTCGTTGCTCGTCGTTTTACGCTAGTCGCACGTCAATTATGGCTTGTTGCTCGTTCGTATGCGTCTTTCGTTGTTCGTCGTACCTTTCTCTTTCAAAATTTAAATTTGTGATTTTTATTGTTTTTGAAATGTATATTTTTGAATTTTTATATTTTTTGTTTTTCTCAATTTTAGAATTTTCTTTTCTTTTGTGTGTTTTATGTCTCATGTTCCCTCGTACTTCGCTCGTCGTTTGTAGACAGTCGCTTGTCACTCGTCGCTCGTCCGTCGTTTTTCGCTAGTCGCACGACAATAATGGCGAATAATGGCGTGTTGCTCGTTCGTATGCGTCTTTTGTTGTTCGTCGTTCGTTAATATTTTCCTTTTTTCAAAATTTTAAAATTATGTTTTTATTTTTTTGAAATTTTATATTTTTTATTTTTGATATTTTTTGATTTTTTATATTTTTCGATTTTTTTATTTTTCAATTTTTTATACTTTTCGAATTTTTATAGTTTTGAATTTTTATATTTTTCGAATTTTTATAGTTTTGAATTTTTATATTTCTCGAATTTTTATATTTTTGAATTTTTATATTTTTTGTTTTTCTCAATTTTAGAATTTTCTTTTCTTTTGTGTGATTTATGTCTCATCTTCCTTCGTACTTCGCTGGTCGCTAGTCGCTAATCACTCCTCGCTCGTCGTTCGTCTTTTGTCGCTAGTCGCACGACAATAAAAGCTTGTTGCTCGTTCATCTGCGTCTTTGGTTGTTCGTCGTTCGTTAATATTTTTCTTTTTTCAAAATTTTAGATTCTTGATTTTAATTATTTTGAAATTTATATTTTTAAATTTTATATTTTTTGATTTTTGATATTTTTTGTTTTATATATTTTTCGATATTTTTGATATTTAATATTTTTTGAATTTTTATATTTTTCGATTTTTTTATTTTTCAATTTTTTATATTTTTCGAATTTTTATAGTTTTGAATTTTTATATTTTTCGAATTTCTATAGTTTTGAATTTTTATATTTTTCGTTTTTCTCAATTTTAGAATTTTCTTTTCTTTTGTGTGTTTTATGTCTCATCTTCCATCGTACTCTGCTGGTCGTTTGTAGCCAGTCGCGTCACTCGTCGCTCGTTCGTCTTTTGTCGCTAGTCGCACGACAATAATGGCTTGTTGCTCGTTCGTATACGTCTTGTTGTCGCGCGTTTGACCGTCGTTCGTTAATATTTTTCTGTTTTCAAAATTTTTGATTTTTGATTTTTATTTTTTTGAAATTTATATTTTTGAATTTTGTTTTTTGATTTTTTATATTTTTCGTTTTTTATATTTTTTGATTTTTTATATTTTTCGATTTTTAATATTTTCCGATTTTTTATTTTTTTCGATTTTTTATATTTTTCGAATATTTATATTTTTGAATTTTTATATTTTTCGAATTTTTATAGTTTTGAATTTTTATATTTTTCGCTTTTTCAAAATTTTAGAATTTTCTTTTCTTTCGTGTGTTTTGTCTCATCTTCCTTCGTACTTCGCTCGTCGTTTGTAGCCAGTCCCTGGTCGCTTGTCACTCGTCGCTCGTCCGTCGTTTGTCGCTAGTCGCACGACAATAATGGCTTGTTGCTCGTTCGTATGCGTCTTTCGTTGTTCGTCGTTCGTTTATATTTTTTTTTCAAAAATTAGATTTTCTATTTTTTTTAATTGATATTTTTTAATTTTTATATTCTTTGAATTTTAATCTTTTGATTTTTTTTGTGGAATTTTTATATTTTTCGATTATTTATATTTTTCGATTTTTTATATTTTTCGCATTTTTAAATTTTTGAATTTTTATATTTTTGAATTTTTATATTTTTCGTTTTTTCAAAATATTACAATTTTCTTTTCTTTCGTGTTTTATGTTTCATCTTCTTTCGTACTTCGCTCGTCGTTCGTAGCCAGTCGCTGGTCGCTTGTCACTCGTTGCTCGTCGTTTTACGCTAGACGCACGTCAATTATGGCTTGTTGCTCGTTCGTATGCGTCTTTCGTTGTTCGTCGTACCTTTCTCTTTCAAAATTTAAATTTGTGATTTTTATTGTTTTTGAAATGTATATTTTTGAATTTTTATATTTTTTGTTTTTTGATAGTTTTTGTTTTTTTATATTTTTCGATTTTTTATATTTTTCGATTTTTTATATTTTTCGATTTTTTATATTTTTCGAATATTTATATTTTTCAATTTTTATATTTTTCGAATTTTTATAGTTTTGAATTTTTATATTTTTCGTTTTTTCAAAATTTTAGAATTTTCTTTTCTTTCGTGTGTTTTGTCTCATCTTCCTTCGTACTTCGCTCGTCGTTTGTAGCCAGTCCCTGGTCGCTTGTCACTCGTCGCTCGTCCGTCGTTTGTCGCTAGTCGCACGACAATAATGGCTTGTTGCTCGATCGTATGCGTCTTTCGTTGTTCGTCGTTCGTTTATATTTTTCTTTTTTCAAAATTTAGATTTTAGATTTAAGATTTTAGATTCAAATATCAATTGATATTTTTCAATTTTTATATTTTTTGAATTTTTTATTTTTGATTTTTTATTTTTGTCGAATTTTTATATTTTTCGATTTTTTATATTTTTCGATTTTTTATATTTTTCGCATTTTTAAATTTTTGAATTTTTATATTTTTGAATTTTTATATTTTTCGTTTTTTCAAAATATTACAATTTTCATTTTCGTGTTTTATGTTTCATCTTCTTTCGTACTTCGCTCGTCGTTCGTAGCCTGTCGCTGGTCGCTTGTCATTCGTTGCTCGTCGTTTTACGCTAGTCGCACGTCAATTATGGCTTGTTGCTCGTTCGTATGCGTCTTTCGTTGTTCGTCGTTTGTTAATACTTTTCTCTTTCAAAATTTAAATTTGTGATTTTTATTGTTTTTGAAATGTATATTTTTGAATTTTTATATTTTTTGTTTTTCTCAATTTTAGAATTTTCTTTTCTTTTGTGTGTTTTATGTCTCATGTTCCTTCGTACTTCGCTCGTCGTTTGTAGACAGTCGCTTGTCACTCGTCGCTCGTCCGTCGTTTTTCGCTAGTCGCACGACAATAATGGCGAATAATGGCGTGTTGCTCGTTCGTATGCGTCTTTTGTTGTTCGTCGTTCGTTAATATTTTCCTTTTTTCAAAATTTTAAAATTATGTTTTTATTTTTTTGAAATTTTATATTTTTTATTTTTGATATTTTTTGATTTTTGATATTTTTCGATTTTTTTGATATTTAATATTTTTGAATTTTTATATTTTTCAATTTTTTATTTTTCAATTTTTTATACTTTTCGAATTTTTATAGTTTTGAATTTTTATATTTTTCGAATTTTTATAGTTTTGAATTTTTATATTTCTCGAATTTTTATATTTTTGAATTTTTATATTTTTTGTTTTTCTCAATTTTAGAATTTTCTTTTCTTTTGTGTGATTTATGTCTCATCTTCCTTCGTACTTCGCTGGTCGCCAGTCGCTAATCACTCCTCGCTCGTCGTTCGTCGTTTGTCGCTAGTCGCACGACAATAAAAGCTTGTTGCTCGTTCATATGCGTCTTTGGTTGTTCGTCGTTCGTTAATATTTTTCTTTTTTCAAAATTTTAGATTCTTGATTTTTATTATTTTGAAATTTATATTTTTAAATATTATATTTTTTGATTTTTGATATTTTTTGTTTTTTATATTTTTCGATATTTTTGATATTTAATATTTTTTGATTTTTTATATTTTTCGAATTTTTATTTTTCAATTTTTTATAATTTTCGAATTTTTATACTTTTGAATTTTTATATTTTTCGAATTTCTATAGTTTTGAATTTTTATATTTCTCGAATTTTTATATTTTTGAATTTTTATATTTTTCGTTTTTCTCAATTTTAGAATTTTCTTTTCTTTTGTGTTTTATGTCTCATCTTCCATCGTACTCCGCTGGTCGTTTGTAGCCAGTCGCGTGTCACTCGTCGCTCGTTCGTCTTTTGTCGCTAGTCGCACGACAATAATGGCTTGTTGCTCGTTCGTATACGTCTGGTTGTCGCTCGTTTGACCGTCGTTCGTTAATATTTTTCTGTTTTCAAAATTTTTGATTTTTGATTTTTATTTTTTTTAAATTTATATTTTTGAATTTTGTTTTTTGATTTCTTATATTTTTCGTTTTTTATATTTTTTGATTTTTTATATTTTTCGATTTTTAATATTTTCCGATTTTTTATTTTTTTCGATTTTTTATATTTTTCGAATATTTATATTTTTGAATTTTTATATTTTTCGAATTTTTATATTTTTCGATTTTTTATATTTTTCGCATTTTTAAATTTTTGAATTTTTATATTTTTGAATTTTTATATTTTTCGTTTTTCCAAAAAATTACAATTTTCATTTTCGTGTTTTATGTTTCATCTTCTTTCGTACTTCGCTCGTCGTTCGTAGCCAGTCGCTGGTCGCTTGTCACTCGTTGCTCGTCGTTTTACGCTAGTCGCACGTCAATTATGGCTTGTTGCTCGTTCGTATGCGTCTTTCGTTGTTCGTCGTACCTTTCTCTTTCAAAATTTAAATTTGTGATTTTTATTGTTTTTGAAATGTATATTTTTGAATTTTTATATTTTTTGTTTTTCTCAATTTTAGAATTTTCTTTTCTTTTGTGTGTTTTATGTCTCATGTTCCTTCGTACTTCGCTCGTCGTTTGTAGACAGTCGCTTGTCACTCGTCGCTCGTCCGTCGTTTTTCGCTAGTCGCACGACAATAATGGCGAATAATGGCGTGTTGCTCGTTCGTATGCGTCTTTTGTTGTTCGTCGTTCGTTAATATTTTCCTTTTTTCAAAATTTTAAAATTATGTTTTTATTTTTTTGAAATTTTATATTTTTTATTTTTGATATTTTTTGATTTTTTATATTTTTCGATTTTTTTATTTTTCAATTTTTTATACTTTTCGAATTTTTATAGTTTTGAATTTTTATATTTTTCGAATTTTTATAGTTTTGAATTTTTATATTTCTCGAATTTTTATATTTTTGAATTTTTATATTTTTTGTTTTTCTCAATTTTAGAATTTTCTTTTCTTTTGTGTGATTTATGTCTCATCTTCCTTCGTACTTCGCTGGTCGCTAGTCGCTAATCACTCCTCGCTCGTCGTTCGTCTTTTGTCGCTAGTCGCACGACAATAAAAGCTTGTTGCTCGTTCATCTGCGTCTTTGGTTGTTCGTCGTTCGTTAATATTTTTCTTTTTTCAAAATTTTAGATTCTTGATTTTAATTATTTTGAAATTTATATTTTTAAATTTTATATTTTTTGATTTTTGATATTTTTTGTTTTATATATTTTTCGATATTTTTGATATTTAATATTTTTTGAATTTTTATATTTTTCGATTTTTTTATTTTTCAATTTTTTATATTTTTCGAATTTTTATAGTTTTGAATTTTTATATTTTTCGAATTTCTATAGTTTTGAATTTTTATATTTTTCGTTTTTCTCAATTTTAGAATTTTCTTTTCTTTTGTGTGTTTTATGTCTCATCTTCCATCGTACTCTGCTGGTCGTTTGTAGCCAGTCGCGTCACTCGTCGCTCGTTCGTCTTTTGTCGCTAGTCGCACGACAATAATGGCTTGTTGCTCGTTCGTATACGTCTTGTTGTCGCGCGTTTGACCGTCGTTCGTTAATATTTTTCTGTTTTCAAAATTTTTGATTTTTGATTTTTATTTTTTTGAAATTTATATTTTTGAATTTTGTTTTTTGATTTTTTATATTTTTCGTTTTTTATATTTTTTGATTTTTTATATTTTTCGATTTTTAATATTTTCCGATTTTTTATTTTTTTCGATTTTTTATATTTTTCGAATATTTATATTTTTGAATTTTTATATTTTTCGAATTTTTATAGTTTTGAATTTTTATATTTTTCGCTTTTTCAAAATTTTAGAATTTTCTTTTCTTTCGTGTGTTTTGTCTCATCTTCCTTCGTACTTCGCTCGTCGTTTGTAGCCAGTCCCTGGTCGCTTGTCACTCGTCGCTCGTCCGTCGTTTGTCGCTAGTCGCACGACAATAATGGCTTGTTGCTCGTTCGTATGCGTCTTTCGTTGTTCGTCGTTCGTTTATATTTTTTTTTTCAAAAATTAGATTTTCTATTTTTTTTAATTGATATTTTTTAATTTTTATATTCTTTGAATTTTAATCTTTTGATTTTTTTTGTGGAATTTTTATATTTTTCGATTATTTATATTTTTCGATTTTTTATATTTTTCGCATTTTTAAATTTTTGAATTTTTATATTTTTGAATTTTTATATTTTTCGTTTTTTCAAAATATTACAATTTTCTTTTCTTTCGTGTTTTATGTTTCATCTTCTTTCGTACTTCGCTCGTCGTTCGTAGCCAGTCGCTGGTCGCTTGTCACTCGTTGCTCGTCGTTTTACGCTAGACGCACGTCAATTATGGCTTGTTGCTCGTTCGTATGCGTCTTTCGTTGTTCGTCGTACCTTTCTCTTTCAAAATTTAAATTTGTGATTTTTATTGTTTTTGAAATGTATATTTTTGAATTTTTATATTTTTTGTTTTTTGATATTTTTTGTTTTTTTATATTTTTCGATTTTTTATATTTTTCGATTTTTTATATTTTTCGATTTTTTATATTTTTCGAATATTTATATTTTTCAATTTTTATATTTTTCGAATTTTTATAGTTTTGAATTTTTATATTTTTCGTTTTTTCAAAATTTTAGAATTTTCTTTTCTTTCGTGTGTTTTGTCTCATCTTCCTTCGTACTTCGCTCGTCGTTTGTAGCCAGTCCCTGGTCGCTTGTCACTCGTCGCTCGTCCGTCGTTTGTCGCTAGTCGCACGACAATAATGGCTTGTTGCTCGATCGTATGCGTCTTTCGTTGTTCGTCGTTCGTTTATATTTTTCTTTTTTCAAAATTTAGATTTTAGATTTAAGATTTTAGATTCAAATATCAATTGATATTTTTCAATTTTTATATTTTTTTAATTTTTTATTTTTGATTTTTTATTTTTGTCGAATTTTTATATTTTTCGATTTTTTATATTTTTCGATTTTTTATATTTTTCGCATTTTTAAATTTTTGAATTTTTATATTTTTGAATTTTTATATTTTTCGTTTTTTCAAAATATTACAATTTTCATTTTCGTGTTTTATGTTTCATCTTCTTTCGTACTTCGCTCGTCGTTCGTAGCCTGTCGCTGGTCGCTTGTCATTCGTTGCTCGTCGTTTTACGCTAGTCGCACGTCAATTATGGCTTGTTGCTCGTTCGTATGCGTCTTTCGTTGTTCGTCGTTTGTTAATACTTTTCTCTTTCAAAATTTAAATTTGTGATTTTTATTGTTTTTGAAATGTATATTTTTGAATTTTTATATTTTTTGTTTTTCTCAATTTTAGAATTTTCTTTTCTTTTGTGTGTTTTATGTCTCATGTTCCTTCGTACTTCGCTCGTCGTTTGTAGACAGTCGCTTGTCACTCGTCGCTCGTCCGTCGTTTTTCGCTAGTCGCACGACAATAATGGCGAATAATGGCGTGTTGCTCGTTCGTATGCGTCTTTTGTTGTTCGTCGTTCGTTAATATTTTCTTTTTTTCAAAATTTTAAAATTATGTTTTTATTTTTTTGAAATTTTATATTTTTTATTTTTGATATTTTTTGATTTTTTATATTTTTCGATTTTTTTGATATTTAATATTTTTGAATTTTTATATTTTTCGATTTTTTTATTTTTCAATTTTTTATACTTTTCGAATTTTTATAGTTTTGAATTTTTATATTTTTCGAATTTTTATAGTTTTGAATTTTTATATTTCTCGAATTTTTATATTTTTGAATTTTTATATTTTTTGTTTTTCTTAATTTTAGAATTTTCTTTTCTTTTGTGTGTTTTATGTCCCATGTTCCTTCGTACTTCGCTCGTCGTTTGTAGACAGTCGCTTGTCACTCGTCGCTCGTCCGTCGTTTTTCGCTAGTCGCACGACTATATGGCGTGTTGCTCGTTCGTATGCGTCTTTTGTTGTTCGTCGTTCGTTAATATTTTCCTTTTTTCAAAATTTTAAAATTATGTTTTTATTTTTTTGAAATTTTATATTTTTTATTTTTGATATTTTTTGATTTTTTATATTTTTCGATTTTTTTGATAATTAAAATTTTAAAATTTTTATATTTTTCGATTTTTTTATTTTTCAATTTTTTATACTTTTCGAATTTTTATAGTTTTGAATTTTTATATTTTTCGAATTTTTATAGTTTTGAATTTTTATATTTCTCGAATTTTTATATTTTTGAATTTTTATATTTTTTGTTTTTCTCAATTTTAGAATTTTCTTTTCTTTTGTGTGATTTATGTCTCATCTTCCTTCGTACTTCGCTGGTCGCCAGTCGCTAATCACTCCTCGCTCGTCGTTCGTCGTTTGTCGCTAATCGCACGACAATAATAGCTTGTTGCTCGTTCATATGCGTCTTTGGTTGTTCGTCGTTCGTTAATATTTTTCTTTTTCCAAAATTTTAGATTCTTGATTTTTATTATTTTGAAATTTATATTTTTAAATTTTATATTTTTTGATTTTTGATATTTTTGTTTTTTATATTTTTCGATATTTTTGATATTTAATATTTTTTGAATTTTTATATTTTTCGATTGTTTTATTTTTCAATTTTTTATATTTTTCGAATTTTTATAGTTTTGAATTTTTATATTTTTCGAATTTCTATAGTTTTGAATTTTTATATTTTTGAATTTTTTTATTTTTCGTTTTTCTCAATTTTAGAATTTTCTTTTCTTTTGTGTGTTTTATGTCTCATCTTCCATCGTACTCTGCTGGTCGTTTGTAGCCAGTCGCGTGTCACTCGTCGCTCGTTCGTCTTTTGTCGCTAGTCGCACGACAATAATGGCTTGTTGCTCGTTCGTATACGTCTTGTTGTCGCGCGTTTGACCGTCGTTCGTTAATACTTTCTGTTTTCAAAATTTTTAATTTTTGATTTTTATTTTTTTGAAATTTATATTTTTGAATTTTGTTTTTTGATTTTTTATATTTTTCGTTTCTTATATTTTTTGATTTTTTATATTTTTCGATTTTTAATATTTTCCTATTTTTAATTTTTTTCGATTTTTTATATTTTTCGAATATTTATATTTTTGAATTTTTATATTTTTCGAATTTTTATAGTTTTGAATTTTTATATTTTTCGCTTTTTCAAAATTTTAGAATTTTCTTTTCTTTCGTGTGTTTTGTCTCATCTTACTTCGTACTTCCCTCGTCGTTTGTAGCCAGTCCCTGGTCGCTTGTCACTCGTCGCTCGTCCGTCGTTTGTCGCTAGTCGCACGACAATAATGGCTTGTTGCTCGTTCGTATGCGTCTTTCGTTGTTCGTTTATATTTTTTTTCAAAAATTAGATTTTAGATTTTCTATTTTTTTTAATTGATATTTTTCAATTTTTATATTTTTTGAATTTTAATCTTTTGATATTTTATTTTTGTGGAATTTTTATATTTTTCGATTATTTATATTTTTCGATTTTTTATACTTTTCGCATTTTTAAATTTTTGAATTTTTATATTTTTGAATTTTTATATTTTTCGTTTTTTCAAAATATTACAATTTTCTTTTCTTTCGTGTTTTATGTTTCATCTTCTTTCGTACTTCGCTCGTCGTTCGTAGCCAGTCGCTGGTCGCTTGTCACTCGTTGCTCGTCGTTTTACGCTAGTCGCACGTCAATTATGGCTTGTTGCTCGTTCGTATGCGTCTTTCGTTGTTCGTCGTACCTTTCTCTTTCAAAATTTAAATTTGTGATTTTTATTGTTTTTGAAATGTATATTTTTGAATTTTTATATTTTTTGTTTTTTGATATTTTTTGTTTTTTTATATTTTTCGATTTTTTATATTTTTCGATTTTTT
This sequence comes from Gryllus longicercus, assembly GCA_038098605.1. NCBI lineage: Eukaryota > Metazoa > Arthropoda > Insecta > Orthoptera > Gryllidae > Gryllus > Gryllus longicercus. Next base: position 231,513 of record JAZDUA010000705.1, read on the forward strand.
ATATTTTTCGATTTTTTATATTTTTCGAATATTTATATTTTTCAATTTTTATATTTTTCGAATTTTTATAGTTTTGAATTTTTATATTTTTCGTTTTTTCAAAATTTTAGAATTTTCTTTTCTTTCGTGTGTTTTGTCTCATCTTCCTTCGTACTTCGCTCGTCGTTTGTAGCCAGTCCCTGGTCGCTTGTCACTCGTCGCTCGTCCGTCGTTTGTCGCTAGTCGCACGACAATAATGGCTTGTTGCTCGATCGTATGCGTCTTTCGTTGTTCGTCGTTCGTTTATATTTTTCTTTTTTCAAAATTTAGATTTTAGATTTAAAATTTTAGATTCAAATATCAATTGATATTTTTCAATTTTTATATTTTTTGAATTTTTTATTTTTGATTTTTTATTTTTGTCGAATTTTTATATTTTTCGATTTTTTATATTTTTCGATTTTTTATATTTTTCGCATTTTTAAATTTTTGAATTTTTATATTTTTGAATTTTTATATTTTTCGTTTTTTCAAAATATTACAATTTTCATTTTCGTGTTTTATGTTTCATCTTCTTTCGTACTTCGCTCGTCGTTCGTAGCCTGTCGCTGGTCGCTTGTCATTCGTTGCTCGTCGTTTTACGCTAGTCGCACGTCAATTATGGCTTGTTGCTCGTTCGTATGCGTCTTTCGTTGTTCGTCGTTTGTTAATACTTTTCTCTTTCAAAATTTAAATTTGTGATTTTTATTGTTTTTGAAATGTATATTTTTGAATTTTTATATTTTTTGTTTTTCTCAATTTTAGAATTTTCTTTTCTTTTGTGTGTTTTATGTCTCATGTTCCTTCGTACTTCGCTCGTCGTTTGTAGACAGTCGCTTGTCACTCGTCGCTCGTCCGTCGTTTTTCGCTAGTCGCACGACAATAATGGCGAATAATGGCGTGTTGCTCGTTCGTATGCGTCTTTTGTTGTTCGTCGTTCGTTAATATTTTCCTTTTTTCAAAATTTTAAAATTATGTTTTTATTTTTTTGAAATTTTATATTTTTTATTTTTGATATTTTTTGATTTTTTATATTTTTCGATTTTTTTGATATTTAATATTTTTGAATTTTTATATTTTTCGATTTTTTTATTTTTCAATTTTTTATACTTTTCGAATTTTTATAGTTTTGAATTTTTATATTTTTCGAATTTTTATAGTTTTGAATTTTTATATTTCTCGAATTTTTATATTTTTGAATTTTTATATTTTTTGTTTTTCTCAATTTTAGAATTTTCTTTTCTTTTGTGTGATTTATGTCTCATCTTCCTTCGTACTTCGCTGGTCGCCAGTCGCTAATCACTCCTCGCTCGTCGTTCGTCGTTTGTCGCTAATCGCACGACAATAAAAGCTTGTTGCTCGTTCATATGCGTCTTTGGTTGTTCGTCGTTCGTTAATATTTTTCTTTTTCCAAAATTTTAGATTCTTGATTTTTATTATTTTGAAATTTATATTTTTAAATTTTATATTTTTTGATTTTTGATATTTTTGTTTTTTATATTTTTCGATATTTTTGATATTTAATATTTTTTGAATTTTTATATTTTTCGATTGTTTTATTTTTCAATTTTTTATATTTTTCGAATTTTTATAGTTTTGAATTTATATATTTTTCGAATTTCTATAGTTTTGAATTTTTATATTTCTCGAATTTTTATATTTTTGAATTTTTATATTTTTCGTTTTTCTCAATTTTAGAATTTTCTTTTCTTTTGTGTGTTTTATGTCTCATCTTCCATCGTATTCTGCTGGTCGTTTGTAGCCAGTCGCGTGTCACTCGTCGCTCGTTCGTCTTTTGTCGCTAGTCGCACGACAATAATGGCTTGTTGCTCGTTCGTATACGTCTTGTTGTCGCGCGTTTGACCGTCGTTCGTTAATATTTTTCTGTTTTCAAAATTTTTGATTTTTGATTTTTATTTTTTTGAAATTTATATTTTTGAATTTTGTTTTTTGATTTTTTATAGTTTTCGTTTTTTATATTTTTTGATTTTTTATATTTTTCGATTTTTAATATTTTCCTATTTTTAATTTTTTTCGATTTTTTATATTTTTCGAATATTTATATTTTTGAATTTTTATATTTTTCGAATTTTTATAGTTTTGAATTTTTATATTTTTCGCTTTTTCAAAATTTTAGAATTTTCTTTTCTTTCGTGTGTTTTGTCTCATCTTACTTCGTACTTCGCTCGTCGTTTGTAGCCAGTCCCTGGTCGCTTGTCACTCGTCGCTCGTCCGTCGTTTGTCGCTAGTCGCACGACAATAATGGCTTGTTGCTCGTTCGTATGCGTCTTTCGTTGTTCGTCGTTCGTTTATATTTTTCTTTTTTCAAAAATTAGATTTTAGATTTTCTATTTTTTTTAATTGATATTTTTAAATTTTTATATTTTTTGAATTTTTATCTTTTGATTTTTTATTTTTGTGGAATTTTTATATTTTTCGATTATTTATATTTTTCGATTTTTTATATTTTTCGCATTTTTAAATTTTTGAATTTTTATATTTTTGAATTTTTATATTTTTCGTTTTTTCAAAATATTACAATTTTCTTTTCTTTCGTGTTTTATGTTTCATCTTCTTTCGTACTTCGCTCGTCGTTCGTAGCCAGTCGCTGGTCGCTTGTCACTCGTTGCTCGTCGTTTTACGCTAGTCGAACGTCAATTATGGCTTGTTGCTCGTTCGTATGCGTCTTTCGTTGTTCGTCGTTTGTTAATACTTTTCTCTTTGAAAATTTTAATTTGTGATTTTTATTGTTTTTGAAATGTATATTTGTGAATTTTTATATTTTTTGTTTTTCTCAATTTTAGAATTTTCTTTTCTTTTGTGTGTTTTATGTCTCATGTTCCTTCGTACTTCGCTCGTCGTTTGTAGACAGTCGCTTGTCACTCGTAGCTCGTTCGTCGTTTTTCGCTAGTCGCACGACAATAATGGCGTGTTGCTCGTTCGTATGCGTCTTTTGTTGTTCGTCGTACGTAAATATTTTCCTTTTTTCAAAATTTTGTTTTTATTTTTTTGAAATTTATGTTTATTTTTGATATTTTTTTTTATATTTTTCGATTTTTTTGATATTTAATATTTTTGAATTTTTATATTTTTCGATTTTTTTATTTTTCAATTTTTTATATTTTTCGAATTTTTATAGTTTTGAATTTTTATATTTTTCGAATTTTTATAGTTTTGAATTTTTATATTTCTCGAATTTTTATATTTTTGAATTTTTATATTTTTTGTTTTTCTCAATTTTAGAATTTTCTTTTCTTTTGTGTGATTTATGTCTCATCTTCCTTCGTACTTCGCTGGTCGCCAGTCGCTAATCATTCCTCGCTCGTCGTTCGTCGTTTGTCGCTAGTCGCACGACAATAATGGCTTGTTGCTTGTTCGAATGCGTCTTTTGTTGTTCGGCGTTCGTTAATATTTTCCTTTTTTCAAAATTTTAGATTTTTTATTTAATTTTTCTTGAAATTTATGTTTTTTATTTTTTTATTTTTTATATTTTTCGATTTTTTTATTTTTCAGTTTTTTATATTTTTCGAATATTTATAGTTTTGAATTTTAATATTTTTCGAATTTTTATATTTTTGAATTTTTATATTTTTCGAATTTTTATATTTTTGAATTTTTATATTTTTGAATTTAATTTTTTCGAATTTTTAAAATTTTAAATTTTTATATTTTTCGTTTTTCTCAATTTTAAAATTTTCGTTTCTTTTGTGTGTTTTATGACTCATCTTCCTTCGTACTTCGCTGGCCGTTTGTAGCCACTCGCTTGTCACTCGTCGCTCGTTCGTCGTTTGTCGCTACTCGCACGTCAATAATGGCTTGTTGCTCGTTCGTATGCGTCTTTGGTGTTTCGTCGTTCGTTAATATTTTCCTTTTTTCAAAATTATAGATTTTTGATTTTAATTTTTTTTGAAATTTATATTTTTGAAATTTGATATTTTTTGATTTTTATGTTTCGATTTTTTATATTTTTCGATTTTTTATATATTTCGAATTTTTATATTTTTGAATTTTTATATTTTTCGAATTTTTATATATTTGAATTTTTATATTCTTCGTTTTTTCAAAATTTTAGAGTTTTCTTTTCTTTTGTGTTTTTTCTCATCTTCTTTCGTACTTCGCTCGTCGTTTGTAGCCAGTCGCTGGTGGCTTGTCACTCGTCGGTCGTCCGCCGAAAAATTTTAGATTTTTGATTTTTATTTTATTTTAAATTTATATTTTTGAATTTTTATATTTCTTGATTTTTTATATTTTTCGAGTTTTTATATATTTTTCGATTTTTATATTTTTCGATTTTTTATATTTTTCGACTTTTTTATTTTTTGATTTTTATATTTTTAAAATTTTTAGTTTTGAATTTTTATATTTTTCGATATTATTTTTCGATATTATATTATTTATATATTTTTTATATTTTTGTTTTTTTAGAAATTTTAGAATTTTATTTTCTTTTGCGTGTTTTATGTCCTATCTTCCTTCGTACTTTGCTTGTCGTTCGTAGACAGTCGCTGGGCGCATCTCACTCGTCGCTCGTCGTTCGTCGTTTGTCACTAGTCGCACGACAATAATGGCTTGTTGCCCGTTCGTATGTGTCTTTCATTGTTCGTCGTTCGTTAATATTTTTCTTTTTTCAAATTTTAGATTTTTGATTTTTATTTGTTTGATATTTACATTTTAGAATTTTATATTTCGTGATTTTTTATATTTTTCGTTTTTTATATTTTTGATTTTATATATTTTTCGATTTTTTATATTTTTCGATTTTTTATATTTTTCGAATATTTATTTTGAATTTTTATATTTTTCGAATTTTTATATTTTTGAATTTAATTTTTTCGAATTTTTAAAATTTTAAATTTTTATATTTTTCGTTTTTCTCAATTTTAAAATTTTCGTTTCTTTTGTGTGTTTTATGACTCATCTTCCTTCGTACTTCGCTGGCCGTTTGTAGCCACTCGCTTGTCACTCGTCGCTCGTTCGTCGTTTGTCGCTACTCGCACGTCAATAATGGCTTGTTCCTCGTTCGTATGCGTCTTTGGTGTTTCGTCGTTCGTTAATATTTTCCTTTTTTCAAAATTATAGATTTTTGATTTTAATTTTTTTTGAAATTTATATTTTTGAAATTTGATATTTTTTGATTTTTATGTTTCGATTTTTTATATTTTTCGATTTTTTATATATTTCGAATTTTTATATTTTTGAATTTTTATATTTTTCGAATTTTTATATATTTGAATTTATATATTCTTCGTTTTTTCAAAATTTTAGAGTTTTCTTTTCTTTTGTGTTTTTTCTCATCTTCTTTCGTACTTCGCTCGTCGTTTGTAGCCAGTCGCTGGTGGCTTGTCACTCGTCGGTCGTCCGCCGAAAAATTTTAGATTTTTGATTTTTATTTTATTTTAAATTTATATTTTTGAATTTTTATATTTCTTGATTTTTTATATTTTTCGAGTTTTTATATATTTTTCGATTTTTATATTTTTCGATTTTTTATATTTTTCGACTTTTTTATTTTTTGATTTTTATATTTTTAAAATTTTTAGTTTTGAATTTTTATATTTTTCGATATTATTTTTCGATATTATATTATTTATATATTTTTTATATTTTTGTTTTTTTTAGAAATTTTAGAATTTTATTTTCTTTTGCGTGTTTTATGTCCTATCTTCCTTCGTACTTTGCTTGTCGTTCGTAGACAGTCGCTGGGCGCATCTCACTCGTCGCTCGTCGTTCGTCGTTTGTCACTAGTCGCACGACAATAATGGCTTGTTGCCCGTTCGTATGTGTCTTTCATTGTTCGTCGTTCGTTAATATTTTTCTTTTTTCAAATTTTAGATTTTTGATTTTTATTTGTTTGATATTTACATTTTAGAATTTTATATTTCGTGATTTTTTATATTTTTCGTTTTTTATATTTTTGATTTTATATATTTTTCGATTTTTTATATTTTTTGATTTTTAATATTTTTCGAATATTTATTTTGAATTTTTATATTTTTCGAATTTTTATATTTTTGAATTTTTATATTTTTCGTTTTTCAAAATTTTAGAATTTTCTTTTCCTTGTGTTTTGTCTCATCTTCTTTCGTACTTCGCTCGTCGTTTGTAGCAAGTTGCTTGTCGCTTGTCACTCGTCGCTCGTCCGTCGTTTGTCGCTATCGCACGACAATAATGGCTTGTTGCTAGTTCGTATGCGTCTTTGGATGTTCGTCGTTCGTTAATATTTTTCTTTTTTCAAAATTGTAGATTTTTGATTTTTATTTTTTTCAAATTTTCATTTTTGAATTTTTATATTTCTTGATTTTTATATTTTTCGATTTTTTACATTTTTTATTTTTCATATTTTTCGTAATTTTATATTTTTCGATTTTTTAATTTTTTTTGAAATTTTATAGTTTTGAATTTTTATATTTTTCGAATTTTTATATTTTTTTAATTTTTATATTTTTCGTTTTTTCAAAATTTTAGAATGTTCTTTTCTTTCGTGTTTTATGTCTCATCATCCTTCGTACTTCGCTCGTCGTTTGTAGCCAGTCGCTGGGCGCTTGTCACTTGTCGCTCGTCCGTCGTTTGTCGCTAGTCGCACGTCAATAATGGCTTGTTGCTCGTTCGTATGCGTCTTTCGTTGTTCGTCGTTTGTTAATACATTTCTTTTTTCAAAATTTAAATTTTTGATTTTTATTTTTTTTGAAATTTATATTTTTGAATTTTTATATTTTTTGATTTTTTATATTTTTCGAAATTTTATATTTTTCGATTTTTATTTTTTTCCATTTTTTATATTTTTCTAATTTCCATATTTTTGAGTTTTAATATTTTTCGTTTTTTCAAAATTTTAGAATTTTCTTTTCTTTTGTGATTTGTCTCATCTTCCTTCGTACTTCGCTCATCGTTTTTAGCCAGTCGCTGGTCGCTTGTCACTCGACGCTCGTCGTTCGTCGTTTGTCGCTAGTCGCACGACAATAATGGCTTGTTGCTCGTTCGTATGCGACTTTCGTTGTTCGTCGTTCGTTTATATTTTTCTTTTTTCAAAAATTTAGATTTTTGATTTTTATTTTTTTTGAAATCTATATTTTTGAATTTTTATATTTTTCGTTTTTTTATATTTTTCGATTTTTTATATTTTTTGATTTGTTATATTTTTCGAAACGTTGTTCCTCGTTTCGTTGTATTTTAAGTTTTATATTTTTCGAATTTTTATATTTTTTAATTTTTATATTTTTTATTTTTTATATTTTTAATATTTTATATTTTTATATTTTTTAAGTTTTTGAATTTAATCTTCTTATTTCCTGTTGACTCATTTGTCTTTTGTCATTCGACTCTCGTCGCTCGTCTTTCGTACCTCTTCTTGTTTAAACGCTTGTGTCTCGTCATTCGTCTTTCCCCTTTCGTGTCGTCTTTCGTGTGTTGTCGACTTCTTTTCGTCCCTAATTTTGAAAAATATAAAAATTTAAATAATATAAAAAATTTTAAAAAATTAAAATTATAAAAATTCGAAAAATATCAGATATAAAAAATATAAAAAAACAAAAAATTAAAATATCAAAAAAAGATAAAATATCAAAAAAATAAAAAATAAAAAATATAAAAAATTAAAAAATATAACGAAACGAGGAACGACGTGACGAGCGACGATTGATGGGTGTAGAACGGTAAACGACGAACGACAACCAACGAACGACGAAAGACCTTCGACGACCGACGAGCCTTGAGGGACGAACAGTGAACGTTGAATGACAAATGAACACGTTGACGAACAACCAAAGACGCATATGAACGAGCAACAAGCTTTTATTGTCGTGCGACTAGCGGCAAACGACGAACGACGAGCGACGAGTGATTAGCGACTGGCTACAAACGACCAGCGAAGTACGAAGGAAGATGAGACATAAAACACACAAAAGAAAAGAAAATTCTAAAATTGAGAAAAACGAAAAATATAAAAATTCAAAAATATAAAAATTCGAAAAATATAAAAATTCAAAACTATAAAAATTCGAAAAATATAAAAAATCGAAAAATATAAAAAATCGAAAAATATAAAAAATCGAAAAATATAAAAAATCAAAAAATATAAAAAACGAAAAATATAAAAAATCAAAAAATATAAAATTTAAAAATCAAAATTTCAAAAAAATAAAATTCAAAAATCTAAAATTTTGGAAAAATGAAAATATTAACGAACGACGAACAACAAAAGATGCATACGAACGAGCAACAAGCCATTATTGTCGTGCGACTAGCGACAAACGACGAACGACGAGCGACGAGTGACAAGCGACCAGCGACTGGCTACGAACGACGAGCGAAGTACGAACGAAGATGAGATAAAACACAAAAGAAAAGAAAATTCTAAAATTTTTAAAAATCGAAAAATATAAAAATTCAAAAATATAATATTCGAAAAATATAAAAATTCAGAACTATAAAAAATCGAAAAATATAAAAAATCGAAAAATATAAAAAATAAAAAATATAAAAAATTGAAAAATATAAAAAATCAAAAATATAAAAATTCAAAACTGAAAATTTGAAAAAAAAATTCTAAAATCTAAAATTTTGAAAAAAGAAAGATATTGACGAACAACGAAAGACTCATACGAACGGGCAACAAGCCATTATTGTCGTTCGACTAGTGACAAACGACGAAAAACGAGCGACGAGTGAGATGCGACCAGCGACTGGCTACGAACGACGAGCGAAGTACGAAGGATGATGGGACATAAAACACAAAAGAAAATAATATTCTAAAATTTTGAAAAACGAAAAATATAAAAATTCGAAAAATATAAAAATTCAAAACTATAAAAATTCGAAAAATATAAAAAAATCGAAAAATGTAAGTCGAAAAATATAAAAAATCGAAAAATATAAAAAATCGAAAAATATAAAAAATCGAAAAATATAAAAAATCAAAAAAAATAAAAATTCAAAAAATATAAATTTCGAAAAAATAAATTTTAAAATTTTACAAATTTTGACGAACGAAGAACGACGAGGGACGAACGGCAAATGAATGTCAAACAAAGTTTACAAATTTCGAAATTAATAAAGAGCGAACGACGAACGAAGAACGAAGAATGACGTGCGAAGAGCGACGAACGACAATTGAAAGACGAACGAAGAATAATGAACAAAGAAGGACGAAAAAACGGAGACGATAAAAGACCAAAGACTACAGATAAGGGTAAGGATGATCGACGAGAGACGAGCGACGAACAACAAATGATATGCGACAAACGACCAGCGATGTGAGACGATAGTCGAAAGACAAACGACGTAAGAGATAAAACGAAAGAAGACCTTAGATGATGGAGGAAAGATGATCGACGAAACATCTAAACACAAACGGACAGACGGGCGAAAAGGTAGACGGGCAAACTGACGGACAAACGGTTGGACGGACAGATGGTTGGAGGGAGAGACGTATAGTCACGGACGGGAGTCGCGGGACGGACCGACGAACGGACAGAAGTACGGACAGACGACCGGACAGACGAAAAGAAAGATTGACGGACAACAGGGCGGACAGAGTGAAAGACAAGCGGACTGACGGACGGACAGACAAACAGAAGGAAAGGAACAGGCGGACTAGCAGACGGCCGGTCAGAAAGACGGACTGACAGACGAACAGGCAGAGGGACAAACAAACTGACAAACGGACGGACACGGAAATGGACAGACTTACGTAAAGACGGACGTACAGACGGGCGAATATAGGACGGAATATAGGACATATGGGCGAACATACGAACGGACGGACGGACTGGTGGACGGACAACCGCACGGTCGGAAAGACGGAAGGACAGACGGACGGACAGACGGGCGGATAAACGGACGGACGTACTGATGGACAGCCGAACGGACTGGCGGTCTGGCAGACGGAGGGACTGACGGACGAACCGACGGACAGACAGACGAGGGTACAGACGGAGGGACAGATGGACGGATAGATGGATGGACAGACGGCTACACAGACAGCCAGGGAGACGGACGGGCAGACGGACGGACAGACGTACAGACAGATAGACGGACCTATCGACGGGCAGACGGACGGATAGATGGGCGGACAGATCGCCGATAAGATAGACCGACAAACGGATGACGGGTGGACAGACGGACGGACTGACGGACGGATAGACGGACAGACGGACGGGAAGGTGATCGAAGAGACGGACGGACAGATGGTTGGACAGACTTGGCAGACGAACCGACGGACGGGCGTGCAGACTGACAGCAGACGGGCAGACTGAATTACAGGCGGAGTGACAGACGGACGGAGAGGCTGATGAATAATCTTAATTGTCAGACGGACGACAGGCGGACAGACAGACGGACAGACGGACAGACAGACGTAATGACTGACCGACGGACAGATGGATGACGACTAAACAGTCGGACATACAGACGGACGGGGAGACAAACGGGCAGACATACGGACAGTCAGAATGACGTACAGACGGACAAACCGACAGCCGGAAAGATAGATGGACGGATAAACGAACGGACGGGTAGACAGAGACGGAGGGACAGACGGACGAAAGGCAGATGGGCAGATGAACAAATAGACAGTTTTTGGACTGACGGACGGACAGACAAACGGACAGTCGGATGGACAGACTGACGCACAGAGGGACAGACAGATGGATGGGTAATCCGACGGACTGGCGGACGGATGGACAGACGGACGGACTGGCGGACGGGCAGACAGACTGACAGACAATACATGATGGCTGAGAAGAGTGTGGGACAAAAGCGAAAAGCTAGCCCAGATTGGAGAGGTAAGAAAACTTGCTCAAGTAAGTGCCATTCTATAGAACCACCGGTTTTCTTCTAAAACGCGTTTTTCGTGGCACCGCCACATTTTTTGTGATATTTCTTCTTTTAATCAACGTTTTTTAAGTAATATTCCCAACATTATGCTTGTAATTTAATAAATCTATTATATAATTTTGCTTTTCATTTCCAGTAAAAATATTTTACAATACTGATCAATGATCATTGATGAAGATGATTGTTTTTCGCATGTTTGAAATACGTGCTCGTTTGCTTTCCCGTTTCTTAATCTTCTTTGTATTTTTTCATTGCCATTCTTCAAGTTTGCTTGACTATTCGGCTTTGTATTTCTTCAACTTTGTTTTGGTATTTGTGGTAGCGCCCGTGCACGTATACATCGTTGCTCACTTGTTTTCTTCGTTTCTAGTGCTTCTTTGTGTTCGTACTTGTTGAGTGCGCGTTCGCATTTGTCTCCGCTTTCGTTTCTTGATAATGTTCCTCTCATCTTCGTGACGTTAATAATGATCACTTCGAATCTTTGATCTAAAACGAAGACGAAGTTGAGGGCGCAGACAGAACAAACAGGGAAGAGGACGAAGAATACGGCTCGAAAATGAAAATGATTCCGGATATCGATAGCGAACTTCATTGTGAAGAAAAATCACTAACATGAAACGATCACAACAGTCAAAGAAGATTATAAAATGACCTGGACGCTTAAGGTACAATAATTAATTGTACAAAGATAGTAGTCACTAAATTCAATTAAAAGACGAAAACAATATGACTAACCAATACTTGAAAAGGTTCTCATCATTTTCCTGTGACATGTACATTCTTAATGTTAATAATAATAATAATATTAATAATGTGTATATTAGACCTAGTGAAATACTCCGCGAATAGTCAATCAGAAATTAATTTTAATTGATTCGTAAGTACAAAGTGTGATCGAAAAGAATCAAAACACTGATCAGTAAAAATATTTCTGGAGTTATTTCATATTTTTGGATGAATATTTCAGACCCTTGTCTTAACATAAGCTCCTATTACGGATTTCGTTTTGATACGAAACATGAAATTAAATAAAATTCATTGAAAATATTAATAATTAAAATAATATTCCGTAAAACGAAAATCATAAATGCATTTCTGACATTCAGTTACGTTATTTTTATTATGCTGATCGTAAACAAGTGAATACTTCATTTTTATTGAAAACAAACGAATAGTTAAAGTGTACATTCACTGTGGAAGCGAACACAAATTGTTTATTAATATATTTTCCATCGTGACTAATATTGAGACGAAGCCAACTTATCTCCACATTGAAGGAATGTCAATGATTTTTTTCAAAAAACGAATAGTAATTGCATTGAATTTTCTGCTTTAAATATAGTACTTCGGTAATGAAAAGGTGTAAGAAAGAGGAAAAGGAAGAACAAGTGGAGAAAAGTAGGAAAAGAAATAGGAAACAAATGTGTATGCATAGGATATTATGATGCACAGGTATAAAAGTTGTAATGAAAATACGAAAAGAGCGAAAATGTGAATCAGTACAAAAGTGACACTGTTATTAGTAGTAGGATATAGTAAGTAACAAAAACAAATCACATACGTTACATGTTGTCAATTTCCAGGTCGCACGATGTCGTAGAAAACGCCAATAAAATGTATTATAAAAGAATATATATGTTTATATAATTTTGAATTTTTGTTTGCAAGTAGAATACGTCAGTTGTCAAGGAGACAGGAATTGTGTAACATTGTTGAACAATGATTTCCTCACGATAAAAATACATTTAAAATCATACAAAATATTTGAATGGAAACGTATGTTAGTGAAGAAGTGTATTTTAATATTTAAATTTGATTAATAATGTCATACTACTATGCAGATGGAAAATGACCTTGTGAATACATTAAATAAAAGTGTCAAAAAAATCAGGGTTTTTAACATTTTCTTAAACATCGTTCAGACTATCTTCCAACAAAATTTTATCATAGCGCGAGAAAGTATGAACCAATTATCCAATTGAAGTTTCCAATTGGATAAATATCCCATCTCATAACTCACGTGTAGAGACATTTTAATGAATTATACAAATTAACATTTTAATTATACACCCGTTAAGTCTCATATTTAATGTATCCTTATGCACAGGAATTATCCAGATATTTTTAAAATCACTAAGATTTGGCCGCTTTTTAAATAAGGCAAAATGAAATTCAAAATTATCAGTGAATTTCTCTTTTGGCGGTTAAAAAAAATATTAACGTGACTTTTTTACGTACGAATGGAAACCTTTCTTAGTGAACAACACGCGTTTTCAGATTGCCAACATGGGTTTCGAAAATCAAAATCGACGGAAACAGCCATATTTTCTTTTCTTAAAGATGTCACCTAATCCATGGATCAAAACGACGCACCTATTCGAATAGATTATTATATTATATTTTTAGATCTTTCAAAAGCTTTTGACGTCATTGATCATAACATTATAGTTTCAAAATTACCTTCGTATGGAATTCGTGGTATTGCTCTAGATTGATTATGTTCGTACATTAAACAACGATCACAGAGAGAAGAAATTCCTTACTGGGATACACCTCCGATTCTTTGCCAATTGAATGTGGAGTTCCGCAGGGATCGATTTAAGGCCCTATTCTCTTCCTACTATACGTAAACGATATGCCCTCGACGATTACGAGTAAAAACAGAAGAACAGTTCTCTTTGCGGACGATACGAATATTCTTTGCAATAAAGAACCGTAAGTAGTACTTTATCAGATATTTCAAATTGGTTTCGTAATAACAAATTAATAATTCATGAAATGAAAACTGTTTCAATGCAATTCTCCATCTCAAATAAATAGCTGAGATCTTTCGTAATATTCTGGAGAAATACAACTTATGGTTCCCAGGCATTTAGATAAAAAAATTATATGAATAAGCAATCCGTCCGTCCATCCGTCCGTCCACCATCCGTCCCTCAGTACGTCCTTGCTCCATTCGTCCGCACCTCAATATGTCGGTCCGTCATTACGTCCGTCTATCCGTCCATCCGTCCATCCACCCCCTTCGTCCTTCCATTGGTCCATCCTATCTGGCCGGCCGTCCTCCATCCATCCAACCGTCTGTCCATCCGTCCGTCCCTCTATCCATCCGTTCGTACCTCAATTTGTCCGTCCGTCATTCAGTCAATCCGTTCATCCGTCCGTCCATTGGTCCGTCCATCCGGCCGTCCTATCCGGCAGTCCGTCCTCCGCCCATCCAACCGTCTGTCCATCCCTCCGTCCGTCCGTCCATCCGTCCGCCATCCGTCCGTCCATCAGTCCAAAGTCCGTCCATCCGACCGTTCCTCCATCATTCCATCCGTCCGTCAGTCCGTTCATCCGTCCGATCCTCCATCCGTCCATCCATCGGTCCGTCTATCCATCCGTCTGTCCTTCCGTCCGTCCCTCCGTCCGCTCTTCCACCGTCCGTCCGTTCCTCCGTCCGTCCATCCGTCCGTCCATACATCCGTCCTTCCATCCGTCCGGACGTCCTAGATCCCTCCCTCCGTCATTCCTCCGTCCCACCATTAGTCCGTCCGTCATTCCATCCGTGCATTCGACCGTCCGTCCGTTCATACGCCAGTCAATCCGTTTGCCCACCGTCCATCCGACCGTTCATCCGTCCGTAACACTACGTCCTTCCCTCTCTCCGTCCGCCCCTCCGTCCATTCGTAAATCCGTCCGTTAGTCGATCCGCCCGCCCGTCCATCTATCCGCCCATCCGCCCCTCCCCCGTCCGTCCGTCTGACTTTCGTCCATCCGTTCGTCTGTCCGTCCGTCTCCTCATTCTTCCGCCCACCGTCCGTTCGTACATTCGTCCGAAAGTCAGTCCGCCCGTCCATTCACCTGTCCGTCCATCCGTCCGCCCGGCTGTCCCTACGTCCGTCTACCCGTCCATCCGCCCGACCTTCCATCCGTACGTCCACCCGTCCGTGCGTCTGTCCATCCATCCGTCTGTCCATCCATCCGTTTATCCATCCGTCCGTCACTCCATCCGTCAGCCCGTTTGTCCATCCATCCGTCCATCCAACGTCCGTCCATCCACCCGTCCGTCCATCCCCTTGTCCGTCCGTACATCCGTTTGTCCATCCGCCCGTCCGTCCGTCCATCCGCCCGCCCGGCTGTCCCTACGTCCGTCTACCCGTCTATCCGCCCGACCTTCCATCCGTACGTCCACCCGTCCGTGCGTCTGTCCATCCATCCGTCTGTCCATCCGTCCGTCACTCCATCCGTCTGTCCATCCGTCCGTCACTCCATCCGTCAGTCCGTTTGTCCATCCATCCGTCCATCCAACGTCCGTCCATCCACCCGTCCGTCCATCCCCTTGTCCGTCCGTCCATCCGTTTGTCCATCCGCCCGTCCGTCCATCCGACCGTCAATCCGTCCGTCAGTCCATCCGACCCTACATTCGCCCGTCAGTCCTTCCGTCTTTTTGTCTGTCCATTCGTCAGTCCATCCGTCCGTCCATCCGCCCATCCGTTCGTCAGCCTTCCCATCCGTCCGTCCATCCGACTATGTCCGTGCATCCCTCCGTCGGAGCGTCCATCCGTTCGTCTATCCGTCTGCCCTTCCATCGGTCACGCCGTCCATTCGTCTCCCAGACCGTCCTCTCGTCCGTCCGCCCATCCGTGTATCAGTTCATCCGTTCTACCAACAGCTGGTCCCTCCATCCGTCAGTCAGTCCATCTGTATGTCCATCAGTCCGTCCGTCCATTTGTCCGTGCCGTCCGTCCGTCCTTCCGTTCTAACAACAGCTGGTTCCACCATCCGTCAGTCAGTCCATCTGTCCATCCACCAGTCCGTGCATCTCTCCGTCCATCCGTCCCACCGTCGGTGCGTCCATCCGTTCGTCCATCAGTCCCACCATTCATCCGTCCATCCGCTCGTCCATCTGTCCGTCCGTTCCTCCATCCGTCCGTCCCGCCCTATGATCGTCCGTCCGTCCGTCTATCCGTCCGTGCATTAGTCCGTAAGTCCGTCTTTCTCTACATCCGTCCGTCAGTCCATTCGTCCGTCCGTCCATCCGTCTGCCAATCCGTCCATCCGAACGTCCACGCACCCGTCCATCCCTCAGTACGTCCATTAGTCCTTCCATTCGGCCGTCCATTTATCCGTTCTAGATTTCGTCCGTACATCAGTCCGTTCATTCATCCTTCCATCCATCCGTTCGTCCATCCATTCGTCCGCCGTTCATCCGATCGTCTGTCCGACCGTCCCTCCGTCCGTGCATTAGAAGTCAGTACGTCCGACCATTCGAACAACCGTCCGTCCGTCTATCCGTCTTTCATTCCGTTCGCCGCTCCGTCCGTCCGTCTCTCCTTCCGTCCCTCCGTCCGTTTATCCGTGCGTTCTCCCGTCCGTCCATCCGTCCCGCTATCTGTCCATCCGTTCCCCCTTCCGTCCACCCGAACGTCCGCCCATCAGTCAGTACCTCCGTCCTTCCGTCCGTCCGACCATTCGTCCATTCGTCTGTCCATGCAGTTATCTTTCTGCCAAGCCATCCGTCCGTCCAAGCGTCCCTCCGCCCCTCTTTTCGCCCGACATCCTTCCTTCCGTTCCTCCGTCCGTGGATCCGTCCGTCACTCCGTCCGTTCGTCCGCACTTCCGTCCGTCCATCTGTTCGTCCTTCCAACCGCCCATCAGTCCCTCCATTCGTTTTCCATCCGCCCTCCCTCCGACCTTCCATCCGACAGTCCATCAGTCACACCATTCATCCGTCCATCTGTTCGTCCGTCCATCCGTCCGTCCATCTGTCCGTCCGTTCCTCCTTCCGACCGTGCGGCCCTATGAACGTCCGTCCGCCCCTCCGTCCGTGTATTAGTCCGTAAGTACGTCCATCTCTCCATCCGTCCGTCCGTCATTCCATCCGACCGTCCGTCCATCCGTTTCCCCACCCGTCCACCCGAACGTACGCCCATCCGAAAGTACCTCCGTCCTTCCCTCCGTCCGTCCATTCGTCTGTCCATCCAGTCGTTTCCCGTCAGCCCATCTGTCCGTCCATCCGTCCAACCGAATGTCCGTCCGTCAAACCGTCCTTCCGTCCCTCCGCCGCTCTGTTTGTCCGTCATCCTTCCTTCCATTCCTCCGTCCGTGGATCCGTCCGTCACTGCGTCCTACCTCCGTCCGTCCGTTCATCTGTCCGTCCATTAAACCGCCCACCAGTCCGTCCATTCGTTTTCCACCGCCCGTCTATCCAACCTTACATCCGTCAGTTCATCAGTCCCACCATTCATCCGTTCGTCCGTCCATCCATCCGTTCGTCCATCTGTCCGTCCGCACATCCATCCATCCGTTCGTGCATTAGTCCGTAAGTCTGTCCATCTCTCCAGCCGTCCGTCCGTCTATTCGTTAGCTACTCCGTCTACCCGAACGTCTGCCCATCCATCCCTCCCTCCGTATGTCCCTCCGACAGTCTCTCCGTCCGTCCGCCCATCTATCCATCCGTCCTTCCGTCAGTCGATCCGTCCTTCCGTTCGTCCCTCCGTTCGCCCAACCTTCCAGCCGAACGTACGCCCATCCGTCCCTCCCTCCATCCGACCAATAGTCCGTCCATCCCTCCGTCCAGTCGTCTTTCCGTCAAGCCGTCCGTCCATCCATCCATCCAACCGTTCGTCCGCCAGTCCATCCGCCCTTCCGTTCGTCTGTCATCCTTCCTCCCGTCACTCAGTCGGTCCATTCGCCCGTCCTCACGTCTTCCCGCTCGTCTTTCCAACCGTCCTTGTGTTCGTACGCCCGTCCGTCCGTCTATCCCACCGCCCATCAGTCCGTCCATTCGTCCGTCAATCCGTCCGTCCATCCGTCCGTCATTTTGTCCGACCTTTCGCATGTCTGTTCATCCGTTCGTCCGTCCATCCATCCGTCTTTGCAACCGTCCGTCCACCTGTCCGACCGCCCATCAGTCTGTCAATTCGTCTGACCATCCGTCCGTCCATTCCACCTTTCATCCGTTAGTCCGACCATTCACCCGTCTATCCGTTCGTCTGGCCATCCGTTCGTGCGTCCATCCGTTCATTCTTCCGTTCATCCGACCGTCCGCCCATCCGACCGTCCATACCTCCGGCCGTCGTTCTGTTCGTTCGTCTGCCTCTCCGTCCGTCCATCTTTCCGTGCATTCTTCCGAAATTCCGTCTATCTCTCCATCCGTCCGTACGTCCATCCGTTTACCCATCCGTCTACCCAAACATCCGCCCATCTGTCCCTCCCTCCGTAGGTCCCTCCGTCAGACCATCCATTCGTTCAACCGTTCGTCCGTCCGTCTATCCGTCCCTCTGCCCGTCCGTTCGTCCGTCATCCTTTCGTCACTCAGTCATTTCATTCGTCTATCCGTCCGTACATTCACCCGTCCGTCCATCCGTTCGCCCGTCAATCAGTCCGTCCATCCGTCCGTTCCTCCGTTCGTCAGTCCCTCAGTTCGTCCGTCGTTCAACCCGTCCGTCCATCACCAGTTCATTAGTCCGTAAGTCTGTCCATCCGTCCGTCCGACTCTCCGTCTATCCATCCGTCCGTCCATCGGTCCTTTCTGTCCGTCCGCCCCTCTGTTGTTCGTCTGTCCTTTCCGTCCCTCATAGCGTCGATCCGTCCGACACTCGTCCGTCGCCCGTCCATTCGCCCGTCCATCCGCCCGTCCACACGTCCTTCCATCCGTCAATCCTTCAGTCCCACATCCGTCTATCCATCCATCCGTGGTCCGCTCATCAGTCTGTCAGTCCATCAGTCCGTCCATGCATCGTTCCATCCATTCGTCCGTCCATCCAACCGTCCGTCCGACCATCCATCCGTTCGCCCGTTCATCCGACCGTCCTTCCGTTCATCCGTCTGTCCGTCCGTGCATTAGTCAGTACGTCCGTCCATCCGAACGACTGTCCGTCCGTCTATCCGTCCTTCCGTTCGCCCTCCATTCGTCCGTCCGTCCTTCCATCCGTCTCTACGTCCGTCCTTCCGTCCATCTCTACGTCCGTCCTTCCGTCCGTCTCTCCGTTCTTCCCTCCGGACAGATGGACAGACGGATGAACTAACGGGTGCACGGACAGAGAGACGGACGGAGGACAGATAATCGGAAGGACCTACGGACCGAGGAACGGATGACGGAACGGACAGAGGGGGGAGGGACGGAAGGACAGACGGACGGATGGACTGACGGACAGATGGACTGACGGACGGATGGACTGACGGACGGATGGACTGACGGACGGATGGACTGACGGATGGACGGACGGATGGACGGACGGATGGACGGGCTGACGGACGGACTGACGGACGGACGGACTGACGGACGGACTGACGGACGGACTGACGGACGGACGGACTGACGGACGGACTGACGGACGGATGGACTGACGGACGGATGGACTGACGGACGGATGGACTGACGGACGGATGGACGGACGGGTAGATGGACGGACGGAGGATCGGATGGACGGGCGAATGGACGGACTGACGTATGGAAGGGGAATGGACAGACGGATGGGCAGTCAGATGGACGAACGGATAGACAGACTGACAGATGGACGGACGGATGCATGGACGGACGGATGGACGGACAGAGGGACGGGCGAAGAGACGGACGGAAAGAAGGACTGACGGACAACGCATGGGTGGACGGACGGAAGGAGCGATGGACGCATGGATGGATGGACGGACGGAGGGTCGGACGGACGGTTGGACAGATGGACGGTCTTAGGGACTTATGAACTGGCGAATGGACGGACGGGTTTGCGGACGGACGAACAGAGGGACGGACGGATGCAAGAATGGACGTATTCATGGACGGAAGGACGGATGGATGGGCGAACAGATTAACGGACACACGGGCAAATGTTCGGGCTGTTGGACGGACGAATGGACGGACGGATAGATGGACGGTTGGACGGACGAGATGATGGACAGACGGAAGGCTGAACGGGTGAATGGACGGACTGAGTGACGAAAGGAGGAATGGACGGATTGGCGGACGTTCGGATGGTCGGATGGACGGACGGTTGGACGAACGGATAGACGGACGAACGGATGGACAGGTCGACTGACGGATGGATGGGCAGGCGATTGGACGGACGGACGGGCGGACGGGTGAACGGTGGGACGGGCGGACTGGCGGAGGGACGGGAGGGTAGATCGATGGACGGCGTGACGGATGGAAGGATGACGGACGATCGTAGGGGCGGTGGCACGGAAGAACGGACGTTCGGAGGGATGGACTGACGGACGAATGCACGGAAGAACGGACGTTCGGAGGGATGGGCTGACGGACGAATGCACGAATGGATAGGCGGATGGACGGTCGTGGTGGCGGACGGATTGACTGACAGATGGACGGGAAGACGGGCGAACGTACCGAGAGGTGAATGAAAAGAGTGAAGGACGGAGGATGGACGGACGGGAAAACGGTTGGATGGACGAATTATCTTGCGGATGAACCGATTGGTGGTTAACTTGCGAACGGATGGTCAAACGGATAGACGGTCGAGTGGACAGAGGGGTGGACGGACGGAACGAGGGATGGACGGAGGATGAAAGGGCAGGCGAACGGACGGATGGAGAGATAAACATGCGGATAGACGGATGAAAGAATTGACTGATGGACAGACGTTTTCACGGGCGGACACATTAGGACGGGGGATGGACGAAACATTGGACGGATGGTTGGACGGATGGACGGAGATTTGGGTGACGGACGAATGGATAGTCGGAAGCACGGACGAATGAGCGAACGTATTAACGGATGGATGTACAGACGGATGGACAGACGGACGATTGGCGGTCTGATGGACGGACGGAAAAACGGACAGGAGTGACGGAAGTACGGACGGACGGGCGAAAGACGGATGTTCGGACTCAGGGACGGACGGACGGACGAGCGGGGGGACGATCGGACGGATGGACAGACTGATGGACGGACGGAGGAAAGGACGGAAGGACGTGCGGACGGATGGAGGGGCGGATGAGCGTTTGCCGACGGGAGGGGGACGGACGAATAGACGGATGGATGGAGAAAAGGTAGCAGTGAAGAACGGACGGACGGTTGGGCAGACGGACGGACAGACGGAGTAATGGACGGAAGAAACGGTGTGACGGACGGACGTATGAACGGATGGGTGGTCGGACGGTCGCAGGGACGGACGGAAGGACGGGCAGACGGAGGGACAGACGGACGAACGGATGGGCGAACGGACGGAAGGACGGACGGAGGGATGGAAGGGCGGAAGAACGGGCGGACGGAGGGACGAACGGACGAATGGACGGTCGAATTGTTTGACGGGCGGACCGATGAATGGACGGAGGGACGGACGGATAGACGGACGGACGGATGGACTGACGGGCAGAGGAACGGAGAGATGGACAGACGGAGGCACGGACGGAGGTATCGACTGACGGAGGGATGGACGGATGGAGGGAATGGCGGACGGACGGGTGGGGGGACGGACGTGTGCACAAACGGTTTAGCGGTAGGATGGATGAATGGATGGGTGGAAGGACGGTTGGATGGACTATCAAACTGACGGTTGGAAGGGCGAACGGTTTGACGGATTGAGGGACACAAGGATAAAAGGACAGACAGACGGTCTGGCGTACGCAGGGAAGGACTGTCGAACGGCCGGTTGAATTGACGGAATGATGGTCGGTCGGAAGCACGGAACGATAGGCAAACGGATGGACGGTCGGATGGACAAATGGATTCGTGGACGGACAGATGGACGAACGCGCGGATGGATGGACGGTCTGTGGGACGGACAGTCTGTAGGACGGATGTACGCAGAGATGTACTGACTTTTGGGCGGAGGGGAGAAAGGACGGAAGGAAGGAATTGTGCCGGTCGAAGGGACGCATGGTCATACGGATGGACGAACGGATCAACGAACTGACGGACACATGGACGGACGCAAGGAAGGATGGGTGAACGGATGGACACGCGGATATATGGTCAGATTCATGGATGCACGGACAGACGGATGGACATAAGGACGGATGGTTGGACGGAGGAATGGAGGCAGGGCGGGCAGACGGACGGACGGTGGGACGTACGGACGGTCTGACGGATGGACGGACTGACGGTTGGATTGTCGGACGGATGGACGGTCCGTTGTGCGGTCGGGTGGACGAAATGATGGACGGACGGCTTGATGGACTGACAAACGGTTGGACGGACGGATTTATTGATACAGGGACAGGACGGAAGAACGGAGAGACCTATGGACGGAAGGACGGACGGTCGTGCGAATGGACGGACGAATGGACAGACGAATGAACAGTCTGTGGGACGAACAGGCAGAACGACGGTTGGGCGGACGATTGGAATGACGGGCGGATGGATTGACTATCGGATAGACGGACTGACGTACGGATGGTGTTTTGGGCGGACGAATGGATGGACGGACAAATGGACTTTGGGCGGACAAATGGACGGACGGCTGGACCAACGGTTGGCCGGACCTTCCGCCGAACGGAAGGTAGATGGGATGGAATGAGAGTGGGACGGATGGATGCGCGGACGGACAGAAGGACGGACGGGTAGACGGATGGACGGATCTACGGACGGACAGACGGAAGGACGACTGGATGGACTGATGGACGGACGTATGGGCGGTCTGTCGGATGGACAGACGGAACGCGGACAGACGGATGGACGGACCTTTGGACGGACTGTTGAATGGATGGACGGATGAACGGACAGGTGGACGGACTTTAGGGGAGACGAATGGACGGACGGTTGACGGACGAATTGATAGACAGATGGACGGTTGGACGAATGGATGGACGGGCGAATGAACGGTTAGATGAACTGATGGACGGATGGATGGAGAGTGTGTGGGAGGGAGGACGGAAATATAGTATTTTTCTCCTGAATTCAAATATCATATCGGTTTTTGCTCATAACCAAAAATTTTCAAAAGAGAGGCATTTATAACATTAAACATTTTAATACTTTTTGCATGAGAGAGAAAGATAAAGAGCGAGGGGGAGGGAGGTAGTGAGGGAGGGAGGGGGAAAAGCAGGGGGGGAAAGAGGGAGGGAGAGAAGCAGGAATGCAGAATGGGAAGGTTGGAGATGGTTTGAGGGAGCCTAGGGAGAGAGGAAGAGAGTGAAAGGGGGAGAGAGGGAGGGATGAAGGGTGGAAGAGAAAGAGGGAGGGAGACGTACAGGGGTAGGGATTGAGGAATGGAGAAAGGGGGAGAGGGATGGAGGTTGAGAGGGTTTGAGGGAGGAAGAGAGGAAAGGAAGGAGTGAGGAATGGGGAGAGAGGAAGGGAGTGAATCCGAAAGGTGGGGGAGAAAGAGAGAGGGATGGGAAATTAGTGATAGAGAAGGGGAGAGAGAAGGATAGGGAAGTGGGAGGGAGAGAGAAAAAAGGTGTCACTTCCCAATTTCCCAGTCAGAGAGAAAAAAACAGAAAAGATAGGGTTAGAGAGGGGGAGTGAGAGAGGGAAGAAGGAAAAGAAGAGGGGACGGGAGGAAGGTTAGTAGAGGTGTTGGTGAGTGAGACAAAAGAGAGAGAGGGAGAGATGAAAAGAGAGAGGGTGGGACAGAGGGAGGGAGGCAGAGGAAAAGAGAGCGCGGGAAAGGGCGGGAGGAGGAGAGGGAGAAGGAAAGAAAGAGGGTGTGAAGGAGGTAGGAAGAGCGAGGAGAAGGGGAAGAGGGATGAAGGGAGAGTGGCAAATAGGGGGAAAGGGGAAAGGAAAGGACTGTTAAGTACCCCCAAATTTTAAAGAATGTTTTCCAAAATGTCAAAGCTTTGATTCAACCCTGATGGAGTTTCTTCAATTTGGAAAAAATCCTACGTATGGTTTTGGCGCTATATTTATGTTTTTATTTCTTGGTGCGTGAGGGCCTATCTTCATGATGGAATTTCTCACGGCATTTCGCGTCTTTCTCAGTCGTGCCGCTAATGTCGCATGATCACCAGCACTGCTCGATAGTCGTGATCATGCGACATCTTCAAACTTTTCCAACAGGTAGTGCTAATTGCGCTGTTTAATACAACATAAAGTTCATTTCTGGATATTCTTTTGTTTGTTTTTTTCAAAATTACACAAATGTAATGTTTTTGAAATGTTTCTCACGTCTTTAATATGCACATTTCCAGCGATTTGTAAACACTATTGCATTTGTGACTGGAAGTACTTGAAATGACTTCGAGTTTTTCGAAAACTCAATAGTTTTCAGTGAAAAGAGGTTCAAATTTCGAAATTACAATAGCGCTTAAACGCCTTTTTCTTAAAAACAGCTCAAATTTTTCAATGAAAAATGCTAGTTAGGTCGGGGTTTCACTCTTCTTTAATATTCTTAAAGTAATATCGGCTTCTGCTATTAAGAAACCGAAAAATTGAGAAAATGTCAACAAAAAAATTCTTTGGGGGCGATAGACGGCAGCAGGCAAGACTGTAATAGTCCACAGCAAGGAAATGGAAAAAAATTCTGTGCCATTCTATAGCAACACTTATTTCGAATTGATAAAATGGCGGGAAAAACGTTTTCGGCCAATAATTTTTGAACCGTAGCTGGTATACATTTTCTGAAGGGTAGACAAGCGTGGTGAAACGAATATACAATGCCCCCCGCCCCCCCCCCCCAAAAAAAAAGAATTTACCCATTTTGTTTTCGGGCCAGGTTCACACTTAAAAAAAATATTGTGCTTGTTCCGTTAGTGATAAAGCTGGTCTGAAGGTAAATAAGGGGTCATTAGGAGGCGCAGAAAAGAATGAAAATTAAAACTTTTGAAATTTCTAATTAGTATTTGTTGCTAATTTGGCGATTTTGAGAAATGGCGGGAAAAAAAGTTTTTTGCCAATCTGAACCGTAGTTGGAACAGATTTTCTAAAGGATTGGCCAACGGTAGACACACGTATGCACATAAAAATTCGACATTTAAAATTTTTTCGGGCCAAGTTTACGGGAGTGCTGCAATGGCATGTTTTGATATATTTAGGGCTTCGAGAATTGCATTCATCTCAGCAGCGCATCTTTCCATCAGTGCAGAGTTCCGAAGTATTCGATTTGCGGCTTCACATATTCGCCAATCCCCGGGCAGCGAGCTACTGCTCGCCCAATCCCGAACAGCTGAAGTGTACGACCGACACGCTGCAGCTGAAGTGTACGCCCCTAACGACCGACACGCGGTGCGTAGGGCAAGCACAGAAAGTTCGTCACTCGGCAAATAGCGAGCAACTCATCCACACTACTCGGGATTCGCCGAGCGGTTGCTCGCTACTCGCCGAATAACGAATGCATGTAGCCACCTCCTTGCCACTGCATCATTGGAAGTCGAGGCATCAGTGTATATGAATAAATGATTTTGAAAAGCTGCCCTCTTTTTGTGAAACTGGATCTGTTGCAGAAGGGGATAAGTAGTCTGGAGAGACCAAGGTCAATGTAGGGACAATGTTCTTTAGCGCGAGTATTAAGAAAGCACGAAGTGTGAGGAATTGGAGTTCTCATAAAGGGACAAATGAGAATGGTGGATGAATCCAAAACATTTTTAACTTCTGCATTTTTTTTTTTTTTAATATCCAGAGGAAACTTAAAATCAGACCCTTACCATTTTCCTATTGACAAAGAAATTGCATCAAAAAATGTGGAGGCACTCTTCAGAATCTTTTTAAAATGTCATTGGAGCTTCATGTAGAGTACCCTCCAAAATTTGACAGCTGTTTCTAATTCAACACGACACAACATCAGCCAGATGAATTTTGGGAATATCAATTTTGATGAAACTCACAT
Organism: Gryllus longicercus; assembly: GCA_038098605.1. NCBI lineage: Eukaryota > Metazoa > Arthropoda > Insecta > Orthoptera > Gryllidae > Gryllus > Gryllus longicercus. Next base: position 257,075 of record JAZDUA010000705.1, read on the forward strand.
GGTTTCAGACAGGTGGACATGTTATGCTGGAAACCAATTTTTCAGTATCGAGGACCCACAAAACGGATTCTGACTACACAACATATTAAGTCATTACTTTATATAAGTATTTAATTAATTTACTTTATGTAGGAACAGGAAGTATCCATTTCTTTGGTACTGGTTTGGGCCAGCCAAGAAAGCTCCCTCCCCCCATCAAAAAATTATTTTTTTGTTACAATATCTTGTACATACAATGCAAGTAGTGTATAAAAAAAGTAAAAACAACCAGTTTCATCTAAGAGAATAGTAATTGAATTCCAATAAATACAATGAACTTTATTCTTACTGAGACTAGGTTAGTGCTCAATATCAGTGGATATAAAGCTTCCAGAAAATCGAAAGTAAGATGTCTTGATAACTCAACAAAAATAAAACAGATCAGTCTTAACAAATATATTTAAAATAAACATTCTTAAAAAAAAATAAAAGAAATAAGGATTTATTTCCCCGAGAATGAATTTTGGATCGCCCTTACTTGAAAATACCTGGATATTGGTTCAGAAACTATTTTTGAGCTAGTTAACATAATTAATCAAACTTGCAAACTTATTTCAGATGTTTGATCCAATAAGCACAAATTGATGGAAAGTCATTTTTGAGGAAAATTAAAAGAATTGAAATCAATAAGACCAACATATTTTACAGAATAACTTCATTATATGTTACATTTACATCACATACCAGTATAAACGACACACACATCACAAATGTACTGTATGCACTACAGAATTTTCCCTTCATTCACAGGGAGATGAATTGAAACACCTATTCTCATGGTTGAGGATATATCTATCTGCATACAATTTACAAGGAAATACTGTATTCTGTACAATACATGACATGAACAGGTTTTCTTTTAGGTCCATTTACCCTAATGCACATTTGTGTGTCAATAAATAATTCACATGACAATCTGTGATCATCGTAAGTGCACAATCACACTCTTCACATACTTGCACACGCAAATTCTTTGAGTATATTTTAAATGAGATTACCAACATGTTTACTACACAAGACAAAGACTGTTTTCAAAAATCATTCAGCACAAAAGGTATCAATTGTTTTTATAAAAATATTTAATTTAACCAATGTATCAAATAAAATACTATGTCTGCTGTGTATAATATCAAATTCATACAGTATAAACAATGGTAAGAAGAGGCATATTAAAATAAAAGAGATACTTCCCATTTTTTCTCAATGGATAAGCTACTAAAAGTTACATAAAAATGCAACCTAATACACAGAACAAAACATGGCATTCAAAATAAAAATGCCCTTTTATATATATAATCACATAATGGCATTAGTACATACATAATTTTTCGTTGACTACATTATTTTCATTGACACTTTACGCACCAACAGTTGTATGCTTGGCAAGTTGACGTCCAAAAGCACACTAGTGTAGGTCCAAAACTTGTGCTTTCCTCACGATTGTTTCATGTCAGTGACAATGTGGCAGTTGTGGCAACAGGAGACATAAGATCATTTACATTTACACACTAAACAACAGGTCTGCTTCAATCTCAGCACATATATACATATTCCTACAGAACTTTTTGCATCCAGGGCCACAAAGAACCCCGTCCTCCACCGAGCCCCTTGGAGGAAAACGGGGCCTTCGGGCAACTCAGGATAGCACTGGATTTCTTTCTGGCTGCCTCGGTGCTACCTCTGTCCTGGGCCAAGCCTCTTGGTTTATTGCATTATATTCACATATTCCATCACATATCCATAGTAAACTCTTATGTACTCTTATCATCTCTATACACAATATAGATGCCGTTATTTCACAGTATAAAATGACAAACGACGGTTAACAGTATCATAGAATTAAATCTTTGAGACAATTTTACATTGCATTTATACGAGGTTTCAAAATGTAAGAAAAAGATGTAGGTGTTTTATTGTAACCATTTTTTCTTCTTCTTTGGAAAAGCGAATCAGCCATCTCTTTACTTATGTAAGGCAACAATACATCTGATGGTACAACAGCAGATTAATATACTTCTTGGAAAAGGAAGGAGGTAGGAAGAGGAGAGGGACGAATGATACGTATGAGGAATAAGAATAAATTCAATCCTCACATTAAAAAAATATTAAAAAAAAAAGAAAAGAAAAGAAATATTGCAGGCAGGTCAGGCAAGCTGCAAGTACTCTGAATAATTCTCTAGGCGGACCAGCCTCCAGCAGAACGCGCTAGGAGGGCCGGTGGCGACCTCCACATACACCACAGTTCACCCCGCACCAGTGACAAGCCTTCAATGGTGGATAGCACCACAAGCACGGTACCAAAAGAGATAGCAACGTTAGGCCTACCCAACGCCGGCCACAACTATCATCAACTGGTGTGCACTCACATGGATGCTGCACGTAGTCGCCTTCTGCATCTGCCATGCAATGGTACATCATACATTCAGCACACGAGATGCATGCTACCGTGTTGATCCCTGTGCGGACGCAATCTGGTGCATATTCACAGCTGCCTCGGGTATTGCTTTCCTCTGCATATAACTCCTGACAGTGACGACAGCGATTTCTGCAGGCTGGTTTATGCCGATCCTTCTTCTTGGTGGGTTTTCCAGGAAGTGGAGGTTGAGTTGGTATGAGTTCCAGGCTGCGCTTTTTGAGGCTTCCTGATGAGTCGCGACGACCTGGCTTCTGATCATCTACCACAGGATAAATGTAGTCGTGAAAACTATCCATAAGCTGCACATACGAGTAGTTTTCTTTTTCAGCGACTTCTTTCTTGCCATCAGGACTAGGATCTGGATCTGACCCTATCTTGTCACGGCGAGGGATGTAATGAATTCGATGCAGATGATGTGGTTCAGTTGGAGGAGTGGTGTGTTTGATGCTAGGCCCGCCTCCACCATGGGAAGAATCTGAGGAAGAACGCGAGTCTCCTCGATCCACTGGCAAGTTAAGTGTCTGCAAAAATAAATGCAATATCAAATAATAATATACTAGAACTAATATGATCACAGAAAACCTTAAAACAAATTATTTTAAGTAAATTATTTAAAGTCCTTTTCTGAATTCAATGAAATATAATTTTTGATCTTTTAATTTAAATAAATTAAAATAAAAACTTAATTTGCTAAAAACTGTTGATTAAAACAATAATTATATACTTAAATCAATGTCAATTGCTACTGACACCTATTTTTGAGACTGAACATATTAGATACAATGGTATCACAAATGTAATACACAGGTATTCATGCTGAATAATGTTTAATTCAGCATATATCTGTAAGAACAAAATCAGAAAAATGCATCATGTAATCAAAACTGAAATCAATTCAGCAATTTATTGAAAGATCTACATGAAATGTTGAATAATTTCAAAAGTTTATTATTCTGAAATGGGCCTGAAGGATATCCCAGGGTAGTGAAGGTGAAGTTTCACAATTTTCACACACCAAGTCTACATGGAAGTGATGTGACAAAAATCACGTCCTTCCTCTCAGACCAGCCAAGCAAAATTATTTTCAAATGTGTTCAAAACTTTACGACTTAAAAGAACAGAATATTTTTAAGGCTTTATTTTATTTTTATTTTTTTTTTACAATTGAAGTAATGAAGTTATTCCGACTATTTCACTCATAAAATTAAACCCAATTGGGTTTAACTCCCATACCAAATGATCCAAACAGCACAGCGTATCTCAAAACGTTTATTGCTTTTTCTATCCGAGTTTCTTTTACCGCTTCTCCCTATTGGCCAATCATAAACTGTGACTTATCAATCTTAGGAGATGGTATACATGTCCAGAAAACTGCATATGTAACATAACCTCTTTGATTTTAAAACAGCTTACATTTATATTCAATATCTGGCACACTTTGGATCTCTGTTGTACATAGAAGTCTTAGTAAGTACCACTTGTGCTTTGGAAATTCTCAGATAAATTCCCTCCTCGCTTCGCAAGTAAAGGATTTATCAACAATTTGCAAAGCATTCATCACCTATGATAAGGTAATACAAATAACCGGTATTACGCAATCACTGTTGGTTGTGTCAAAGAAATGGTAATTTAGAGGGGTGATTACTTAATAGAGGGAACTATTACTACTACAAAATTTGGTGCATTATTAGTTTATTTTCATCATATTTTTGCATTTTCAAATATTTTAATTACCTTTTCTTGGATAAAAATTATGTTGAGGTATACATTTTCATCTTAGGCCATCCACCCTCTGATTAGCAGAAAATAAAAAAAAGAAAGTCCAGACACAAACAATGACGTTACAGCATGTTAAAAAAATTTAACTTGCTACATTCTGACATGTGACGTGTGCCCATGAAAACCCTGACTATCATCAGTTCAGAATGGATCAAATGAGTGGATCATAAAACATACAGACTTATTAAGGGAAAAGAAATACCTTGTGCTCCAAAAAATACGGCATACAATTCGAAAGTTCCAATAAATTACTAAAATGTTAATTACTAACTGAAAGTTATTAAAAAAAATAATTAAATATATTTCATAAGAATATAAGGAGTTTTATATTAACACACTTCAGTGGCTCTCAAGGAGTACTGCTCCCAATCTGATGAAGAATAGTAGTATGAGTTTGGGAATAATCATCCTCAACAATCAATTTCATTTCCTAACAATCACATTTTCTAACTTACATTATGGTATCTGCTACCATCACTGAATTTATGATTAGTAGTTTTTTACTTTTTCAGGCTTAAGAAGCAACTTCTTAAGAAAAAGTTACGTAATGCTGCGCGAAAAAAAAACGCGAATTTTCGGCAGAAAAACTATTATTACAGGGCCTTGGAAACGAAAGGTGGATAAATCCAGTCTTTACTAAATTTAGAAAAAAATCCTCTAACATGTGGTGTATCCCTGTTTTGTGGGTCCTTGATACCTTCAGTCGATTGACGGCAAAACGTCTGTCTGTCTGTCCGTCCGTCAACAACGCTAGCAGCTAAACCGTTCAGACAATTTTCTCCAAAATTGATATTCCCCAATCGATCTGGTTGATATCACAGTCCCTTGAATTTGAAATTGATATTTTAATTCTGGGGGTACTTTACATGAAGACACTGGAACATTTTCAAAAAAATGGTGCCATCAATTTTGATTTAATTTTGATGTTGGATAGTCTGAATGATGTTTAAGAGAATGGCGCAGGTCTCCGGTTAGTTGAAAACTCTAATGCATCCTCTAATTGTATTAAGTGTGAAAATGAATAGATGAGCGGTCATGTTGATTGTTGTTACCCATTGTTGTAACGCCACACATATAACAAGTCGATAATGACTGCTACTTTTTGTATTAAAAACGAACCTTTTCTATAGACAATATTAATATTACAATACCATAGTGTATAATAAGTACTATTATATATTTTTCAACCTATTTGTTAGCCAATGCTATCAGTATCAAGTTATTTATTAACTTTTAATTATTTTACTTTCTTGCATTGATTATTTTTCACACTAAACATTTGATTTGAAGGGAGTTATACAAAAAACAATTCGCACAGGAATTGTAGTGTAAATAATACTACATAACCATTACTAATGGCAAGAAAGTACGTGCTGCTTTAGCACCACTAGTTACTTTTCTTTTAATTTAAATTAATTACTTCCTTCCTTAATTATTGCTTGCTATCGTCCACCGGGCAACAGCTATGAAATTTTAGGCGCTCTCTACGAGAGAACAAAAAATATAAATAACCGTCATGTAGTTATTGCTGGAGACTTAAATCTCCCAGACGCAAATTGGAAGGGGATTGTTTGCGAAGGGAAAGTCCAACAACTAGTCAACCGATTTGTCTGGGACAGCGGATTAGAGCAGGTAGTAGACAGGCCGACACGGCAGGATGCGAATCTGGATATCTGCCTAATTAGACCGAAAGATAGATAGATTGATTGATTGATTGATTGATTGATTGATTGATTGATTGATTGATTGATTGATTGATTGATTGATTAACATACAGACTAAATAGCCCAAATAATATACAAGAGTTAAGTATACAGTAAATATTACAATTGAGAGTCGCATATTTTGTATGATTTTAATCTAATGAAATTTGTTTAATATCGATAATTTCGCATGTTTTTTGAATACATAAATTGATGACGATTCAAGCGCAGGACATGTCACGTTGTTACATAATCGAGAAAGTCTGGGTATTGGTGAATAGTATCCATAAGATGTGTTAAAATGTTGGACATTCAGTATACGATTTTCTCTCAGTGTATAAAATGACGTATTGAATTCGAACATTGATTGTAATTCGTTACAGGTGATGTTGTTGTTAATGATGTTGTATAACATACAGGCATCTGTATAAATTCTGAATGATTCAAGTGTACTAAGTTTAGTTATTTTAGCTATTTCCCGATAGTCATGATCCAGCGATGGGTTACGAATTTTTGCTTTGAAAGCTGCGTATTTAAAAAATTTGTGCTGGACTTTTTCAATTCGTTCAATATTTTTAGTAAAATGTGGAGTCCAAATCGTGGATGCATACCTCAAAGTTGGTTTGATAAGAGTATTATACAATGATACCAAGGTCTCGATTTTAGAAAAATTAGAACTGTGTCTCTTAACAAATCCTAACATTTTTAGACTTTTATTTACAATGTAATCGATGTGTGGGTTGAAGTTTATTTTCGAGTCTAAAATAACTCCTAAATCTTTAATTTAATCAAAGATTTATTCTTGTCGTGCGACGTTTTAGAAGGCATAAGTGACCATAAAGCCGTTTTAGTCGATTTACAGTTAAATATTTCAAAGAAAAGTATTACCACCGGTATTCTAGTGAAGGAATACAAGAAAGCAAATGTACAAGGGTTTCAAAATTACTTAAGAGAACGATTTGGCGAGTTTCTTAGAATAGGAGGAGGAATCGATGAAATATGGGGAGAGTTCAAAAATATTTTAGTAAATGCTGAGCAGGCTTTTGTACCCAGTAAATTGTTAAAAAGTAACAGCGATCTGGAATATTATAATGCAAAGATTAGGCGATTGAAAAGAAAAACCAGAGAAGCATTTAACAACAGACACCGTAGTGAAAATCATATGACCTTATTTCGAAATTATACAAAAGTATTAGGAAAGGAAAAGAAAATGGCAGAGGAATGTCATTTAAAACATGTTCTTGATGCGGAGGGCAGTAATAATTGGTCGGTATTTTTTAAATACATTCGTAGAAGGAAAGGAAGTAAAGACAAGATTCCAGTTGTTCGTGTTAATAATTCGCCAATAACGGACCACAGGGAAAAAGCGCAGGCTTTTAACACATATTTCAGCTCAGTTTTCAAGCAGAAATCTAACAGTATTCAGATACCAACGCTGGTAGATAGATGTAGTTTTCATATTGATGTAAATACTTTGCGGGAAAGAATAAAATTAATGAAGAGAGGAAAATCACGAGGTCCTGATGGTATTTCCACAGACATCATTAAATTAGACAGAGAGGCAATTCTACCTTATTTAATTAGGTTATTTAATGTATCAATAAACCGCTTGCGTACCGAAAGATTGGAAGCTGGCTCTCGTAGTACCTATTTTTAAAAGTGGCGACAAGACAATAATTAGTAACTATAGGCCGGTAAGCCTTACATCAGTCGTATGTAAACTTATGGAACATCTAATTTCAAGCTATATCAGGAAGGAATGGGAGGGCAGGGAGTGGCTTTATCAGGGTCAGCACGGTTTCAGAAATGGCTTCTCATGCGAAAGTCAGCTAGTCTCACTTCTACAGGACCTAGCCGACGTAGTTGATGAAGGGAAAAGGGTCGACGCGATAGTAATAGATTTTTCCAAAGCTTTTGATATTGTTCCACAGGATCGTCTTATAAAGAAATTAATAGATTCGGGTATAGACACTAGAGTAGTAGCGTGGATAAACGAACTACTCCGAAACAGAAAGCAGAAAGTTCGAATCGGTAGTTACTTATCAACTCGAGAAGCGTCACGTCAGGAATTCCACAAGGAAGTGTAATCGGACCACTCATGTTTCTGGCCTTTGTGAATGAATTGCCGACTAATTTAGCTTCAAATGTACGACTCTTTGCAGATGACTGCGTAATCTATAGGATTATCAACTCGGAGAAAGACAAGGATATTTTGCAGCGAGACTTAGACAAATTACATATCTGGGCAGAAACAAACGGCATGGAAATAAACAGTTCAAAGAGCAAGTCCATCACGTTTGGTAGGGGTCGCAGTTACAATGAATCTGCGTACAAACTAAACAATAATGTTATACCTCGAATCACGTCTTGCAAATACTTAGGAATACAGCTAGACAGTAAATTGAGCTGGGAAAATCAAGTCAATTTCGTTGTAGGGAAAGCCTGGAAATCTTTACATTTTGTTATGCGGATACTGAAAAAGAGTACAGTGAGAGCCAAAGAACTAGCATTTATGTCATTAGTGCGACCTATATTAGAATATGGCGCAGTATGTTGGGACCCATACAGAATTTTGCAACAAAGAAATCTAGAAAAAGTCCAGCGTAGAGCATCAAAATTTACTTTCAGGGGTACCAAGAATAAAGGGGTATGGGAGTCACTCGAAAGGAGAAGATTAAAGTCACGTCTCTATGCAATGTAAAAAGCGTACACAGGCCTTTGAGCGTGGAAAGAAATTCAAAGTCGATTAGGGAAACCTACATATTTCGGCAGAGCGGATCACATGTACAAAATTCAGACAAGAATTCAGAAAACGGACGTTGGGAAATATTCATTCGCGAATCACACTATTAGGGACTGGAACAGTTTGCCTGTGACAATCTTCGGTCCCTTTCCTCAAAGCCTGAGCAAATTTAAAAATAAATTAGTTTCTTGAATGTGGATATGTTATAAATATATTTAATAAAATTCAGTGCAATTACCTATGTCTTCTTTGTAATTAAGTATTATTATTATTATTGTTATTATTATTGTTGTTATTATTAATGTTATTATCATTATTAGCATTATTATTATTGTTATTATTATTATTATTATTATTGTTATTATTATTATCATTATTAGCATTATTATTATCATTATTAGCATTATTATTATTATTATTATTATTATTATTATTATTATTATTATTATTATTATTACTATTATGTGCACTGCAGTGGTGTGAAATGCAGTGACGTTGTGCAACTAAGAGAAACGAGTGAGTAAGAAAGACATTACAGCTCGCTGTATCGCAGTGCGGTGAAGTGTGGTGAAGTGAAGTTTGGTGAAGTGGAGTTCTATGAAAGATTGCACGGTGAAATGTTCATGAGATTTGTAACGTTTGTAGAGTTTGTATAGTTGTTAAGTTCTGTAATGTTAAGTTAGTGTATTCTGCCACCAAGTTCTCACACTTAGTTGCAGAATTATTAATAAATCTAATCTAATCTATAACATCACTATAATGTATTACATTTAAAGTGATTCAAGGAAATTAAATGTTAGTAAATCAATAAAAAAATTGAGTAAAAACATAAATAAACCTATGTTTATTACAATTTCTTTGTAAATTATCCACCATGGGAGGATCATTCTTTTAAAAAGGAAGAATGTCTGCCAACTTCAAATAAAGATATATACAAAAATGCGTATCAAATTTGTTAAAACAGCTCACCATTACATAGAGGTTATTTGTCCTAGGAGCTCAAAATCTAGATTTCTTGCACTTATTTGCACAATTTATAAAAAATCATAGTGGGGCGACTTGGGCGAGTCCTGGGTTCAAATTCCTAATGCAACCCAAACACTCACATGTTACGCTACAAGTTGACAACACCGACTTTTAACATGAAATTGTATCTCCATCAGATGTTTGGTCACATCCTTTTCTGCTGACACATTACATAAAACGAATCTGAAAGGGAGTGAGCAGCCATATCACTGGCCATGGTTTATTGTTTCTCTAATTCCTGGTATCCCCGCTGCCCTCTGATTTTCGTAAGTGTGGAAGCTCGGGAACAGGAAAAGGGGTAAATGCTGTTAACATTGTCAATTTTCAATTTAACTATTAAAAATTCAGTTTACGGTATTCTTACAATTCTCTTGAAGGAGTAAATTAAAAAAATTGTTAAAGGAGGAGATAGGGGTGATCTCTTAACAGGAACATAACAATTTGCATACCATACGTGTTTCAGCATCCTTTCCAAGCAAAATTTGATAATAAGGGTTGTCTAAAAGAGGAGTTTCACTGGATTGATCTTTAATACCAGAATGACTGATACCATTGTTTTGACTGCAACACACTTTTCAAGTATTATTTTCTATCAAACAACGAGCAGTATGGCATTGCAATCTTGTAATTTTTAATGTATTTATGAAGCGGATATGTGAAATTTTCGAAACTTTTCATGGAATCTTCATTGTTTCATTGGATACTTTACCCAAAGTGCCAAAGAGAAGTCAAATTTGTGGCTTGCCTAACTACTGAGCGGTGCTTGTCTTAGTTAGTCTTGTTGGTTGGTCTGTTATCTTATTAACTTCTGAGAAATCACACATTTTGACTTTGATGAAAAACACTTCTTACAAGGTTCAACTTAGTTAAAGTGTTGGAAGAAAGAGGAGGAGGAGGAGGAGGAGGAGGAGGAGGAGGAGGAGGAGGAGGAGGAGGAGGAGGAGGAGGAGGAGGAGGAGAAGAAGAAGAAGAAGAAAGAGGAGGAGGAGGAGAAGAAGAAGAAAGAGGAGGAGGAGGAGAAGAAGAAGAAAGAGGAGGAGGAGAAGAAGAAAGAGGAGGAGAAAAAGAAGAAGAAAGAGGAGGAGAAGAAGAAGAAAAAAGAGGAGAAGAAGAAAAAAGAGGAGAAGAAGAAGAAAAAAGAGAAGAATAAAGAGGAGGAGAAGAAAGAAGAGGAGGAGAAAGAGGAGGAGGAGGAGGAGGAGAAGAAAGAAGGAGGAGAAGGAAGAGAAGAAGAAGAAATGTTACAATCCTGTAGTAAACATTGATCTAGCAGATGTAATTAAAAAAATTATGAAAAGAATAAGGTATTTTGAAAATACTAACCATAAAGACATCATCATCACCAACATCTGGATTGTATTTTTGCAAAGGAGCCGTTTCCGTGAGGCCTGCAATTAGAAACAGATAATAAGTGAAAAACATTTCTCAATCTTTAACAACAAATATATTCATAACGAATGCACTGTCATAAAACAATATTTACAACAAAAACATTGTATTCATAAGAATTTTGCTTGTTCTACTATCTTCAATGTTCTATATCATAATCAGTAAGAAGTTCATCCATTAACCTTTTTACTTTCTTCTATATATACATCAATACAGAGTAATATTCGTAATATTGAGCAAGTTATGTAATGCTGTGGAAAATCAATTTCAAGATTACAACAAAAATAGATGGTTTGGGATTCTCTGATAACGAAAAAATGTTCTTTTCAAAACAAAAAAAAATTTTTTTTTTTAGAGATTTCAACGGAAATACGTTTTGGGGTCTCCTGATACCGAATAAGGGTTTTTTTCAAAACATCCATCTGGTGATTGTGAACACTACTAGAGCAAAAACTGTGGGTAGGATTTTTTTCCAAATTGAAGAAATCTGTGTTGATTTGACTGGAGTTGAATCTTTGAGATTTTGAAAAAAATATAAAAAATCTTTAAAATTTGAAGGTACATTACATGAAGCCTCCCAGACATTTTCAAAATTTTCTCAAAAATAGCTCCAAATTATTTTCTCTCTCTCTTTCTTTTTTTTTTAAGAACAGAGTAAATTACACTTATAAAGGTGGCATAAGTCTGATTTTCACTGTTAACTCTAAATTTTTTCGTTTTTCTACAACTATAAAATTGAAGGCAGACATTTTTCATTCCAATGAAATTTGTTCTCCCTAATTGATTCTTTCAAGAAGGTTACATACATATTTTTGAAAATTTTAATGGTTTTTGCAAACTATTGCGAGCAATATAGGCAATATTAAAAAAAAATTACAAAAACAAGACCTTCACGAAAACTGTTCCAAATTTTTCCTTCAAACTTTTGGTAGGGATAGTGCTAAAAGTACTCTATAAGATGACAAACACAAACGCCATGTTGCTATATTCATCTGTTTCTTTCAAAAACTATAAAAATGAATTTTTTTACTTTTCTCTCATGTCTGTATTATTACATTAGTGGCAATTTGTTTACATTATGGTATATATGAGTACATGTGCTTTAAATAACGCCATATAAAGTTTCTCAAAACTCAACAATTTTCTGTGAAAATGAGCTCAAAATTCTGCATTTTCAGAAACTCTCGAACGCTATTCTCTCAAATATGACTCCAATTTTTTTCTTTTAACTTTTCCAATGCATAGTGCTAATTGCACTGTCATTGCTATGACAAAGTTCATTTTGATGTAATCTTCTGTTTTTTAAAATTACAGAAATGTAATAATTTTTAAATACCTGTTGTTTTTAAATATATGCTGTTACTGTGCACATTTCCAGCGATTTGTAAACACTATTTCACTTCATGAGTTAAAGTTTCGAACAACTTCTAATGATGTTTTTTGAAAACTCATAAGACTTGTGGATAAAAGACCTTCAAATATTGCATGTTCTATAACATTAAAAACTATTTTCTTAAAAACGGTTCAAAATTATTGAAAATTGCAATTCAGGATGAAGGTTTTCTCTTCTTTAATATTGTGAAAGTAATACTTCGGTTCTATCATTAGAATACAGAAAAACTGTCAAAATTTCAAAAAAATGTAATTTGGGCAGCGATGGATGGCAGCTGGCAAGAGTATATGGCAAGATCGAAAAGCTAGACAAGACCAAAGAAAATAGAAAACTAATTAGTACAAGGAAATCTGTGCCATTCTGTAGCACCACTAGTTATCTTTATGTTACTAGTTCTGTGTATAAACAAGTGTGTCTCAGACTTTTAAGAAATAACTTTTTATTCTCTTTAAATACTCAACATACACATTCTTTAATCTTGTAGAAAGTATCATGAAACCCAAAATGTTGGCTCCTTGAATACTACGAAGACATTTTTTCTCGTTTCCAGACATTCATAAGACATCCAGAAACACAGGACTAATCTGATTGGTACCACCACAAGGAATTATCACAGATAATATGGTGGGTACTTTGAAAATTGTCGATAAATTCCAGACTCGTGAAGCCAGGGGATTTATTTGAGATTTTTCAAGGCACGAGTGGTATTTAATAGGACTATTCCATGAATGAAATTATGTTCAACAGTTCCAAAATGCGCCAAATATTGAAAATAACTGAAAGCAAGTTACAATCAAAGAGGTTATATTATAGTACATACGCAATCGAGACAGATGAGTCGCAGCCTTCCAGATTGCCGAGTACTAAATAATAAATAGTACTAAAAGAATGGATATCAGCAGAGTAGCAGGAAACAAATTATCAATTTGAACACAACGTTGGGTGCCATACAAAGTACTATAACAAAACAAAAACAGAAATGCCAGAAACAAAGAGCAGCATCTCTTTATAAATCTATTGCCCACAATGCCAAGACACAAAACAACCTTGTACAAATAGACTAGACTGAGAAAACAGATGAAGTATGAATGATAGGGCTAGCAGAGCACTCTTAAAGACCCGATTGCAACACTGATTCTGGTTATTTTAATATCTATTCAATCTATTAATAGCAATTTTTTAAATTATAAAATACAGTTATCTCCAAACAACAATAGACAGCAAAGCTTCTGTCCTACAAATAGCCCTGCAAAGTTAAAAATATCATTATAAACTATAACCCTTAATACGTGCAGTAGGGGTTGGATCCGACCCGAGCACTTATTTTGCCCCTCTCCTTCCTTGCACTACTCTTTAGGTGATCCAGGAACCCTATTTGCCAGCCTTCCGGAAGGTGTTGGTACTGTCGCATCAGTACAGGTGTGTGACCTTGACTTCCTACCCTCTGTTTTCCTATGAGGTGTCGTGTTGTGGGTTGCATCCAACCCGACCGTGCTATTAATGCTTTCACTTTTACTAAGCACTTTTTCTTTTTCTCAATTAGTAGTCCAAAATGGCTACAAATAGACTACTTTCTAGTTCACAAGAAATTCTAGAGGATTTGCATAGTCAACTGTCAGCATCAGGCAGTGAAGAAGACAGAAAATGTAATATTTTGTTTGAAAGAATATATTATTTTCTTAAAAGTCAAGGATTGCCTACTCCACCATGACATTTAATGTGAGTTATGTTTCATATTAAAGAGGGAATGAACAAAAAGATGTTTTGTATCAAAGAATGATACAAAAAGGGGAAAAACTCAGATCGGTAAGGAAAACCATACATACACAAGGAAAATAGAAACAACATAAATGCTTACTAACTGCACGCTCTACATGAATTAATGAAGATAAAACAGAATTCCACAAAACGCTACTTGATGTGCCTACTAATGTGAGAGACAAATCTGAATGTTTCTTAATGGTTCCACATCTTTGTAACGCGAGGAAACAGGAATAGACTGCTATAATCTTTAGCATACACTGAAATAATAGTTAATGAAAATATTTAAAGAAGAATAACTTCACATTATAATTATTTTTCAAAAAATGCTAATTATGTATATTAAAAATTAGCTCAAATATTGGTAATGAAAGATTATGTCTCTTAACTTTCAACAGCATCTGCCAAAATAAATAACACCTACACACATTGTAACAGAATTTAATTTAATATGTTTGAAATTATATTCATTCCAATTTCTCAAATTTAACAAGACAGCAGAACTCACCCCCTTAATTTGTAATTTCACTCTACTTAAATAAAATATTAAAGCTACAATGATACTGACTGGTTAGTTCTCTGATTTCACCTGACAAAGTGCAAATTAAAAATAATTTTGCACCAAATAAAAACAGTGCAAAAAAATAATGTTTAATTTAAGAAATAATACCTAGTTTAAATCCCTCTCAAAATTTTCCTCGACTTTTAACGATTTTTCTAGAAATTTCCTTATTTTCCAAGACTGTTTCAGAGCAATGAAATTCCCTGATTTTTCCCAGTTGGCCATTTTTTTCCAGGAAGTGACTGGCTTGGAGAAACAAGATAATTCATTAAAAATTAATTTTACTTAATTTGCAAACAAAACTGCAAAAATATCTTAAAAAGAAAATCATTGAAAAATTCCTTTGAAACAGAAAGAAACACATTTTTATGCAAAATCAGCACGAGGTCTACTTAATATTTGCTTTGGGCCAAAAGGAGACTTCTTTACTTCGTACTCACCAGCAAAACATCCATCCAAGAGAGCGAGCAAGGGCAAAACAAGAAACGGGCATTACACATAACATGATAAAAGAATACATACTGAATGCCATCAGAAGGTGCCAAAACTAAAAACTGCATCTTGCAATAAACATGCAACTTTTACAAATGAAGTTGGAGTAAACACAACAGGTTGTGATTGCAACATACAGATACATAGTATTACAACAGAAATAGCAAAAATCTGTGCGGGGAAATCTTTTAATAAAATAAAATGCAATGACAAACAGTAAAATACAAAATAAAAGTTATCTAGGTAGGGTGCAAACTTTATTTCAGAGATATTACTCAATTCAATTAGAAAACAGTAGAAGTATCATCCAACAAAAGGAGGATTGTGTCATTGGTTGCCATTACCAAAGCTTGACAAACTTCTACAAATATTTCAATAAATATTTATAAATAAATAAAAAAAAAATTAAAAATAACAAAATTGCAATGATTTGCCTGTAATATTTACAAGGAATACAACAAATTTATCTACTTTTAGCTTTAATATGTAATAATGTTTCTTGTAATTTCTGCAACCAGTATTTCTAACCCAAAGCAGTAGAAGACAGTGCTGAATTGCAAGTTTCTATCTGATTCATTGCTGTTACCATTGCAAATCCTCTGATCTTCTACAGGATGTTACAACATTAAAACAATAATTCTTCATAATTCAAATCAACATTGTGAAAATCTTTCTTGATCATTACTAATAAAAAATATCTTAATGAGGCAATATTGAAATGCATGCTTTAGGTACCCTCATATTTTATTTATAATCAAAGAATTCTATACTCAATTTATAAATTGAAGAAGGACAACAAATTATGAATTCAATTTTTCATGCATTTTAAATTATTGTTTATTGAAACCAATTTTAATGTAGGTAATCTACTATCAAACCTTACAACTTGCATTTATAAGTGAATAATTTATATATAATTTTTTAAATGCAAACAGATCTTTTTGACTATCTTATTTCTCAATAACAAGATTACATCAACTGATAATATTTACAACTAAAATTTAAAAGCATATTTTATTATAATACTAAACTGTAAGGTACATAGTTAGTTTTATTTATTACAATTTCACCACTTTCAAATAAAGAACATACCAAATATATAATTGATCCTGTGAACTTTTTTCTCAGACACTGCAAAGAATTTTTTTTACTTGCAATTTTTATAAATAAAATGTATCCTAGAAAATTGTTATGAAATAAAGTTTTCAATTAGAAAAATGAAAAAAACAAAAGAATTTGTAATACCACTTTTATAGGTAGCATCCAACTTCTGTTCAAAAGGAAATATGAACCTCATTATAAGACACTATAAGACACTATTCTAAGACCCTATGAATGCACTATGAGCATCTTCATCTTGTATGTAAGGGAAAGGATTAAAAGTCTCTCATATGTAGAAAACAGAATATTGGCTCCAGAGGAATTTTCCCCCATGAGTTAAAAGACAGAAGTTTAAATAACAAATTTTCCAATGTGGCGAGTTGGGGGAGTAATAGATTTTACTCCCAAATATTCTTAACAAAAGCTATAGGAGGTAAGATCCCTGTCCAATCAAAATTCAGCTAATTTCTGAAAAGTGAAAATTTACTACTACTTTAATGGAACAAATATTGTTTTCTGAAAAGCATTAAGTGTGCTGCCTGATGAAAGCTTATTTATGCTTTAGACCAGATCTTCAAGCAAGAGAGAACAGTAAAAACAAGACATGTGGTTTATTATTTTAACATACAGTGAATTTTCCATTGAACTTTTCACCACTGTAGTAATTTTTGTGTCAAGTTCTTGCGAATTTCAATAGTATTGTCTCCAAAACGTCAATACAGAAAATGCCTGACAAACATCAAGTCAAGAAAACAAGAGAACAGAAGTAAAAAAATGTAAGATAACTTTAAGTAAAGATTAATGAAATTATATTAGCACTTTCCACTTATATAAGAGAGCTCTCCAGATGTCTCTTAAAATGCAGATTTGCTGTTTACATTTATATCATTTTAAAAATTGAAGAACAAGAAAGAGTCCAAAACACATATTTTTTTCTTCTCATTGTTCTTTTAATCATCATTGTTCCTATTATTACTATTATTATTATTACTATTATTATTATTATTATTATTACTATTATTATTATTATTACTATTATTATTATTATTACTATTATTATTATTACTACTACTATTACTACTACTATTACTATTAATACTTATTATTACTATTATTATTATTAATATTAATAAACACACATTGATCATTGATATATCGATAAATTTCATGTTATTCAGGCATTATGAGGTCACTGGGCCTGACAATGATCGATAATTCATTATTTTCTACGTTTGATCCCTTGTAACAATCTATGTTTTAAAAAACACACCCAGAAAAGGAGAGTTACAATAAAGAGGAAAGGATGAGTAATTAAGAATCGAACAAAATGCTAAGAAAATTAAAGAACACAAGCTTACATTAAAGAGAGAAAGAAACAACCCAAGTAGGTTCATTTTAAGTTTCATCCAAATGTTGGTTAATTTAAAACTGACTAATAAATATCAAATAATTCACATACCTGACTACTCCAGTTACCCAAAGGAGGGGCACTTGTAGTTCCATTTTTTTCTTTTTTAATACAATACATCTCAAATAATAAATGTGTATGTTGGGGGGGGGGGAGGGAGTACGCTTTAATGTACATATATTACAACAAGTTGAATTAAACAGAATCGGATTCCTAAACAAGCAATGGAAAATAGTTCACCTAAGAGTGGAACTAAGTGAAGGCGGATAAGTGGAACTAACAAAGGCGGAAAGATCAATCCTACACCTGGCATGACAAGTTTTAACTTGGCGAGCTACAGAGGTTCAAGCTATTGAGCTGAATTTCAATATGCTAAATAACTTGGCAAACAAAGGACTTCCAACAGAGAAAACACATCCAATAAGATCTTTGAAACAACTGATCTCTTCTGCAGATTTGCCAAACTTAAGTCTCAGAAGACTTTCCTATTTCTCATCTATAACAATTTCCTGCATCCCCACAATTATATCTTTAAATTTGAGCAACTGGGGCAAGATGGAAACCTGGGGTTTTTGCATATTATTACCAATGATTTAAGAATATGCTGTCAAGAAAGATCTTTTGGATAGGATGTTAACATTTAAAGCCAACCAATCTGAATCTGCAGAATCTGCTACTTTTGGAACAACATCTGGTGGTACAATTCGGCAGTTTTCGTGGCTTGTAATTTGATGGCTGAATTGAGATAAGGGTTAGTGGTCAGGTGATAGGAGCGAGTTTGAGGATTGGGGGGGATTGCAAAATGAGGCAACACAGGAGGCTTCCGTTCATTAACTTTGATTAGTGGCTCTTGATTTTTTTTATAGTGGGAGTCAATCTTTCGAAAGTGAGCATGTTTTTAAAAGTACTATGCCCATGCTCAAACTTCAGATAGTAGCACTCTTCAAATTAAAAAGAGAATTTGTTAATGAGATCATTTCTCAGAGCAATTTCATAGGGAAATTTTTACTAAAGGAATTCTTAAAAACATTTTTATTAATTTTTAATGAGAGAGTAAGTTCATTCTGTCTTTTTTATGCGTTACTCCTAGTATGACATTCAAGGAGAAACCACTAAAATTGAAGAAACTGAAGAATGTTTACAATTTAAATTAACTCAAGATTTCACAAGTTCAAACTGTTTAAGAAAAATAAAAGTATTTGCCAACAATTTCCTGATTATAATTACAGAGGAAACAAAATGTCAGTTGTAAGATTGTACAATGGAACGAGAGATAATGTAATAATCTTCAAGTCTGTTCAACCTGACAGCCCACCAGAATTTCCTGAAATGCATATGACCAAATTTTGTTCATTTAAATAAAGATTTTATTTTTATGAAGATAAATAAATTGTATCTTCATCACAAATACTAAATAAGAATGGGAACCCTCGCGCTCATTTAAACAAGATATGGTGCATGTGCGTGTGTGATCAGGTTTATTCAGAGAAGCGTATAATTTCAAACTATTTTGGTTTATTTATAACTTAAAGGTGTACACCACATAATAGACACTTATATGAATGTCTTCCCACAACATGCACCTCCATCACCTGTCTGTCTACTGTCCCATTCCCTTGCCACACGTGCCCTCCCAAGTCTACCACCTCACTTGCTCTGTTCAGAGAGTATTCAAGTTGCACCGCCGCGTCAACTCATAAATCGCTCACCCCCCACCCCCCCAAACACACACACTGATCTGTAATTGTGTGTAATAAAAATTAATGGAATCAATTTGATAGAGAAAGTCAATCTGTTTTTGATTGAGAAGCAACATGGTTTCAGAAAGAGGTGGTCTATTGTTACTAACTTGCTAACATTTCAACATTATTGGCTCAAAATTTGGACCACAGTAATCATGTAGATGTTATTTACATGGATTTTTTAAAGGCCTTCGACACAGTAAATCATCGCATTTTGATTCGTACTGTAATGAGCTTGGGTTCCCTCAGATGCCCTCAGTATTGTACTTGGGAACTCCATGATTCCCTCTTGAAATGCATCGAAAATTATTTGACAGGCAAGATTCAAAAAGTTAAATATAAATCATTTATATCTAGGAACATTTATGTTACCTCTGGAGTTCAACAAGGCACTGGGTTCATTACATTTCTTGATATTTATCAGCAATTTAAAAAAATTGCACCCTAACTGAAAATGCCTATTGTATGCTGACGACCTTAACCTTTATTGAGTTGTAAACACAATACAAGATTGTACTGAGTTCCAACAACGATGCTGTGTCGAGTTGTGCGATTTGAAGCATCTTCAATTGAATAGAGATAAATGCAAATCTATTTCTATTGCATTAAAAAGAAATGTGTATGTTTTTGATTATAAGATTGGAGAAAGTGACTAGGAATCTCTGTCTCAGATTGGGGATTTAGGAGTAATTTTTGACCAAAAAATGAAATTTGTTTCACATTATGAATACATTATTAATGAATCCAATTGAATGCTTGGTTTCATTAGACGCATGTCATATGATTTCACAGATATAAAAATAAGTAAGACATTGTATATCATATTGGTGAAACCCATATTACTTTATGCATCACAAGTTTGGTCTCTTTTTTTATCAATCCCATATCACAGGTCTTGAGGCGGTCTCGGAAAGTGTCCTCAATTTTACCACCTGGAAGATAAATCTGCCTCTACAAAGAATAACTCATGAATATAGTCAAATTACATCGATTTTAAGTTTAAGCTCTCCAAAATCTTATAGAAACTATTTTGACTTGCTGTTTTTTTTATGATTTAATTAATGGAAAGGTTGACGCATTTGATTTGTATTCTGTGATCCCTTGGTCTACACCAGAACTAAGTTCGCGATCTGTTGAAAATGCTCTAGTTGTAATTCCATTAGCTAGAACAAATGTATATTACTTTGCACCACTTTGGAGGATGAGTAGAATGTGAACACATTCGATCCTAACGACATATCTGACATGTCATTATTTTACTGCTGTGTCCCATGGATGTGTGTCATACATTTATCTACATTTATCTTTGACAGGCTATAAATGTCTTTCGGATGTTCGTAGGTATCTAGAATATGATATATATTTATTAAGATGGTCACAGGACAAACGCCAATGTATGCTTCTATTTTTTTCAAGTACTTACGGGCTTTGTCAGTCACATTCTGGATGTCTTACTTTGTAAGTAGTGTTCGTGCTAATAGCGATCTATATAGACGTTTAGAAGACATAGATATCAAACTGACGACTCAACATTAGAAGTTCAAAAGTTTTTGAATAATCAGAACTGGAGTCTTCTGAAAAGTATGACAATTTTATTCCAGGACTGTTGTCTAGTTTGAGAAATGAAAATTATATCAAGGAGAGTAATAATGATGCAAATGATTCTATTGGTGAGTCCTCTCAAATTCAAGTTTTCATTTCCTTTAGAATGCTGTGAAATTATAATCTGAATTACCAGTGTTTGAGAAAACCAAAGAAATAAAATTTCCTGTACATGAAGACTCAACACTATTTTTGATCATTTTTATACCATAGTATATTTCAAAAACTAAAGGCAGAAATAAATAGATATACAAATGGAACAATATCTGAACTTCAACAAAATATAATTTTAGTGCACCAGTATTGTTGTCATATGAAGTTCACATTACAATAGTTTCCTTCCATACTTTGTAACATGGTTACTTTCCACAAAAATATAAAATTGACAAATTATCTTTCTTTGAATTCCATTCTCATTATCACCTTATGATCATAAAATACACACACACTTGAAGAAAAAAGACAAAACTACAAGATTTTATCAATTCCTAAGAGATGTGTACGATAGTTGTTTTTTTTCCACAGTGTTTTGTAAAATAGCTATATTTGCCCAAGATAGAAGAGTTAACCACGTGGTGTATCCTGCAGGATTGAATGTGTTAATGTTCAATTCAATAGATATTTTTGCATCCACAAATAGATTTTTGAAGAGTATGAGAGAACATTATTTAAAAGACTTCACTTCAAAGGAAATTTACTGCGGATTTTTTTTTAATATTTTATTTTATAAATTCTGTACCTTTGTAAAATAATTGTAATTGGGTGATTGCCTGTACTGATGTGAAAATAAATAAATAAAAAAGTAACAATGTAACAAATTATGAGGAAAAACACAGTAAACGTCAACCAACAATATTACTCATGCGATTATGATATTTTGTGGAAGTTCAGAAATAGTTCCATTTGCATACCTATTTATTTCTGTCTTTATTTTCGGAAATATACTGTGGTCAAAAAATTATCAAAAGTAGTTAGTTCAGTGGAGTTTTCATTTACAGAAAATATAATTTTACTGTTTTAGTCAATGGTAATTCTGATTTTTCCATCTATTTTAACACAATTCTAAAAGAAATTAAAACTCTTGAATTTTAGAAGACTCCCCTGTAGAACCTTTGGCACGATTATCTCTCTCCTAGATATCATTTTCATTGCTCAAACTAGTCAACACTCAAGAAAGAAAACTAGTAATTCTCATCAGAAGAACCCAGTTCTGACCCATTATTTAAAAACTCTTGAATTTCTAATGTTGAGAATCGCTGTAAATTTGACATCTGCACAGGTCTAACATATGTTGAATTCTAAATATATGTATATGTAGCATATGAACACTGCTTACAAAGAAAGTCATTCTGAACGTAATTGACAATGCCTACAAGTGCAAATATCTAACCGCTTCCAGGAAAAAGTTACTAATACTTGCTTCAATTTGAAGCATACATTGGCAATAGATCTGCGACTATCTTGGTGACATTAAGAAGCGTATTCTATGTGCCTACATAAGTCTGAGAAATGTTTATTGCCTGTCAAAGAAGATAAATATTGAAGAACTTATAACACATATCCTTACGACATTGCAGTAAAATGAAGACATATCAGACACGTCCTCGGGATCAAAAGTGGTAATTTTCTTCTAAGATGACCCAACTATGGCAAACCTCACTAACTCGCTTCATGTAAATCACAATCAATCATAAGTGTTTTATCACAGTAAACATTTATGGCAATGTGACAAAACAACATGAAAGTATGACTTTCAATTCAAAGGTGGGAAATTATAAAGATAAACAAGATGCTAAAAGAATTCTATACATTACAGAATAAAGGAATACTTGCAATATTTTTAATCCCATGCTATGAGTGCAGCCTATGAAGTTGAAGGAAGTAAAGACAACAAATACAATTCTTCACTAATAGTAATTTATGTGTTGAATAACTCCCAGAGTGCATGAACTTGAAATGTGTAAAAACATCCAGATGAGCTTAAATCGGAGAACATTGATATTATAACCAATGACTAATTTAATCTTAGTTTCATTTATACACAAATAAGTATTGTATTACCAAATGATATATCACTAAAATAGCGAAGTTGCTGCCATAAATGCTGCAGTAAAAAAGTTACAAATTGTAATTGAATGTGCAGTTGTTTGTGCAATTTATCATGCTTCATCTTTTCTTTCAATTCAAAACACTGTTGTTGAAAACTGTTCCTATACGAAGGAAGCAAAAAATAAAGAATCAAGAGCTGCCTAGCACACAATTTATTCTGCGGCCTCAAATACCAAAATGTATTTCAACAGCACTCAAACTCCTAACTCCTCAACATATGCTCATCCAAACTCATGTTCCATTGGTAGATGAAGACATTGTCATCCTGACAGCATGCTGAATTTCCCCATCGACTCTGAATATCCTACCACCCACACTTCAATAGTCCAAAGAGTTGGAGATAACTAGGTGCACGGTTCAGAGCAAGGAGAATGAATAAGAATGTCCCACTGGAAATGCAACAAATCATATGTGAATGGGCAATAATGTGCAGCAAACTTATGCATACTGATGTAAATCTGAATTGTTTTCCACAATTTCCTCTCAAAAGCATTGCATTTTGTGACTAGCATTCACCCCTGCCAAGGAATCCAAAAAGAAGCAATCCTGTGAGATCCCAAATGGAGATCACATGTAGAGCAGTTTTGAATTTCTTGGACTCTAAAGATGATTTGTGTTCCAATACCAATGAAACTTGCTTTTCCTGTACCAATCACTTGTAATATGTTCTGTAGGAATGGCTTTCTGGAACTCTGCTTATGAAAATCAGTATCTCTCCCACCCCTTTCATGTCACTGAAGAAGCATCTAAGAGGTAGGAAATTCAGAACTGATGCAGAACTTCAACCTGTCATCTGGAAACCTAAGATTTCCATCATGATGTAATCAATGTCTTGGTCTGTCAGTGGATGATTGTACAAGGAAGGTGACACTGTTGAAAGTCACAATTACCATTACCTTCCAGATTTATTTTAGTGTAAGAGGCAAATAACTTATCTGTGCAAGCTCCTATTACCATACTATTGATTGGCCCATATAAATGTTCCTCTTTAACAAGAGTATGATAGTAAACAAGTTTGAGGTTTTATTTTAAATTTATGACAAAAATACAATTTATTTTTCAGCATTGCAACATTTTAATAGGTTGTCTCATATTTGTTATTAATGTGATGAGCATTAACAGATCACATTATTAATTATTTAAGAAATGAAACTAAAAACACACCAAAGGACTACATGGTGTTCCTTTAATAAAAAATAGTGAAGTCAGTCATACAAGGATTGAATAAAATAGTAATGTCATATATACACATTAGGCTTAAGTTTTCTTGCACATTATTCTTGACTTTTCTTAAGCCAAGAAATTTAACTTAACTTGCGTTAGTAAATTCCTTCAGAGTAAAGGAGACACTGTAAATTTAATTGTCAGTACAGTTGTAATGCAGTTTTCTTTTTACTTAAAGATTCATATCACAGCTTCTAAAATTTCATAAGAAAGTCTTGAATACAATTAAACTGATACCAAAACTTCTAAAGAGTTAGCATGGTTCACTGTCCAGGGGAGAGTTGCTTGTGTGACCATTCCACACTGTACTATTTCAAACTTTTATTATTCCACTGCAGAAAGTGTGACACAATGTCCAACACTTCATAATTACTAAATTCATGGCAAGGGCCCTAAACAACCATTAGAGAACCCTAAGTGCATTGGGATTTCTCCTATATCTAGTAGATGATCCAAATGCAGGCTCATGCAGAGCTGTCATATGACTGTATTCATTATATAGGGACAACTTCATTGTGCCATTATGAAGGCATTCATGCTGAAAGAGTTAACAAGTTTCTTCGTCTTGCATCATATACTTTCCAATAATTTGAATAATATCGACAGTTGGGGAACTATGAATTCGCCAACCTAGGCACGTGTGTAGGGCAGCTAGATTTGGAAGGGTGGCAAATTTTTGGAGCAACTTTGTTTTAGATAATGAGATTCATTGAATATTAAATCAAATTTAAAAATATAACAGTTTTATGTACAATTTTACACTTTTTTATAATGTCATAGCTTTGAGAGAGAGAGAGAGAGAGAGAGAGAAAAAAAAAAATTGCTGCAGAACTTGCTCCAATTTCTTCGAAGGACTGACCTTTACATATCATTTCCAAATGTTGATACAGTCTTTCGCTTGTATATATGTACACCTACTTTATGTTATAGAAAAGTAGAACCTTGCCCTATTTGGAAATTTTCATTGAAACAATTGGAGCTGTTTGAGAAAATGTTAATCAAGCATTTCTGAAAATGCGAAATTTGAAGCTTTTTTTCACCCGAAATTTTTGAGATTCAAGAAACTTCAATTGAATTGGGCTGAGGAGAAAGGGAACAAGTGACTTCTAGCCACTTTTCAGGAGAAAGGAAACATTAAACAATACACACACACGTTTTATTATTCTGTCCAATTTTTCTGCGTGAATTCACTAAGGTAGTCTAAACACTGTTATGATGTGATTACTTTCTTCACTGCATAATATGCCTTGCCTTAAAGAACAACTTTCCAAAATAAGAATAAAAAAAATGCATTTTTGTCTTGTACCTTTTCTTCTCAAGCTGATTCAATTATGTACACAAGTTGGTTGGTAATGTAAATATTAACAACATGAGAGATATTTAAAAAAAAATTACAATTGTGTAATTTTTGAGAAAAAAAAATATTAAAGAACGTTTTTCAAAATTGCATTGCTTTTAATTTGAGCCAGATCGATTGGAGAATGTCCATTATGAAAAAAATCTCATGAATAGTTTAGGTGCTAGCATTCACAGGCAGACAGATAAGACATTTTGAAAAAGGAAACAAAACAACAAATTTTTGGTATCAGGGGACCCCAAGTTTGTATTTGCATTGAAATTTCAAAATCAAATTTCCAGAGCATTACATAAGTTTCTCTATACTACGTACACTACCCCACATACATGTACGTATACGAGAAAGTTCACTAGCAGTGCCACAGAATGGCACAGACTTTCTTGCACTCGTTAGTTTTTTATTATCTTTGGTCTGGGCTAGCTTCTCTCTTTTGCCCCATCCTCTTGCCAGCTGCCATCTATCACCACCCAAATTAAATTTTTTCACATTTTCTCAATTTTTCGGTCTCATAATGGTAAAACTGAAACATGACTTTAAGAATATTATAGAAGAGTAAAATTTTGTCCTATATGGCAATTTTTGTTGAAAAATTTGGAGCAAATTTTAAGAAAATATCTTTTGAGAGTTACTGTAAATGTGAAATTTGAATCTCATTTTCACCCAAAAGTTTTGAGTTTTCGAGAAACTTTATTAGACATTTTTGAAGCACTTGTCTTAACAAATTCAATAATGTATACAAATCACTGCTAACGTAAATATTAATGACCTGAGAGACATGCCAAACAATTAAATTTTTGTAATATTTTAAAAAACAAAAGAATAGAGCAAAATTGCGTGAATGTCACCTTATACAGTTCATTCAACACTACGCCTACCAAAAGTATAAAGAAAAAATTTTGAGCCATTTTTGAGAAATGTTTGTTTTCAATATTTTTTAACCCTTTCACGACCAGCGGGAAATAGGTATCTCACCTGATATATTGCTTAAAAAGTTTTCGGGGATACATATAATCCTTTATTGGTGCATTTTGCACTTTTGTAGAGAGTGTGTGTACTGCTTTCTAATGCTCGGTTACAAGCAATTCCAAAAATTTTGCATTTTATTGTTGCTATTACAGGAAGGTGCATATTGGGCTCTTCATTTTGAACAGTTTTATTTATTCCTCTGTGGTTTATTTTTTGCAGTTACAAGGCAGCAGTAAGGGTGTAGCAAAAAGAGGCAAGAACACACATAATGTGCCACGGATGCAAAGTAACCCATTTCATTAATCGCTGCTTTTCCAAATTTTATTTAAAATAAATGTAATTATTATTTCTTTGACAATTAAAAGTATAGAATACTATAATTTTCTTTTTAATATTATTATTTTTTCAGAATTCCAAGAAGAAGAAAAAAAGACATATACATCTAAATTTCTAAAAAACTTAACATTAACAAGAATTTTCAGTAATCAATAATGAATTGGTAACTAAAAAGTAACTTAGTTACAAAGTTGCATTTCAAAATTCCAAAAAAAAAAAAATTAAATTGATCACGAAAGGGTTAATATTGCATATACAGGGATCATTCCAAAATTACAGGGATCATATTTATTTGCATGACAACTATAGTAAGAAAAGAACTAAATATAATGTGTTAGAACAGAGTTTCATTGAACACAACACTATAGTTTTCAATATAGTCCCCTTTTATGGTATAACGATTAGCGTATCGGACTGTTGTGCCAAGTTGGCGTGTTCAAACCCGATAGAAGCCGTGGATATTTAAGGGCGAAAAAATCCTTCGTACGCCTTCCTTTGGAGGGTTAAAGCCGGCTGGCCTATGTTAGTGGATTTACTTGCATGTAAAAGATCCTCAAGTCTAAATGACACCTCTGAGCCAAACTCAAATCGCCTATTTCTCGCCCAAGAAATACCTCCTTTCTCTGCTAGTTGGTGAAAGAAGCGTAGCGAAATTTGCGTGGTCAGACGGAAGAGCAGGCCTCATGGCCTGAGTCTCGCCACGTAAAATAAGGCATTAATTCAATTCAATTCATTTCTATGCATTTTATCCACCGATGAACAAGAGTCTGCATGCCACACTCGTAAAAAATGTACCAGCTGAGGTGACCCGTATGGGGAATTCTTTTGGAGTCATTCCATGGCATGTCGTTTTATTTTGGGCTCATAACAGTGACTTCATGTCTCGTCAACAGTGATTATTCAGTCCAAAAAACCGCCACCTTCAGCTTCATATTGGGTCAAAAGTTCTTCCCAAACTTCCATTCAGTGCTGTTTGTGTTCCTGTGCAAGTGTTTGCAAGACCCACATTGCATACAACTTTCAGTAACTCAGTTTATTTAACTTTACCTCTAATGCATTGCAGCCAATATTGAGCATCGTAAGCAGTTCCCCACTAGTGTACATACCCATCCATGAACCTATTCACGCAGATGAGCTGAGGCGCTCTTTGTTGCGTGGTGTGGCAGCTGTGCGTGGCGACCGCATCGTGGTTCATCTTTCACCACCACTGAAATGCACTACCCATCGTCGACACACTTTAGTGACATCTACTGTATGATTCCTGTGAATGGGCAGCAAGGGACTGGTGTCAATATGTGCAATTTCCTGCTAAGTGAAAAGTTCAGTCACACATCTTTGCTTTGACACATGATCCAGCTAGACGCCATTTTAGAGTTCTGTCACTGTCTGACAAATGGTAACGAAATTAAATGAACATTAACAGGACAGATCAAATTCCACTAAGACACCACTCACATTCGTTATTGAGGTCATTTGCCAACGTAAAAATATGCGAGATATTACTTTCGGAATGATCCTTGTATTTCACTCAATATTGCCCCAAAACTAAAATTAAAAATGACCTGAATCAAAGAACTAATTCTAGAAAACAAATTTTATTTAAGCGATAAATCTCTATCTTTTTAAACAACAAAATGTAATCTAGGTAAGACAATAGAGCAAAAGGCTATATGGTATACAACTCAGAAAAAAACCAAAAGACATGCACGTATATTTTTTTGCTAATGTTCTAGGTGCTGGGGGAGTAAATTTTCATAATCTGTTTTGAATATAGCATCCTTGATCTCAACAAAACAAAATGCATAGGAGGGAACTATTGTGTCCGTCTCAAATGGGCATTTCAAATGGTCTTTTAAAGAACTCAACCAAAACCGCAATAGGGCATAACTGTTAGTCCAGTTGAATACAAAAGTGAAATTGTTAAAAAATAATGTCATATATTCAAGATATTGTAAATCTTCAACTAACAACATACGTTTGGAAAAAGAATATAAAGATCATAATGATGTGTTGTATTCCATGCACTCCAATTGCAAATAGTTTAATATCTTGTAATTATCAACAAAGTATTTCTACAAGGTGTTTTCATGCTAACTACAATATGACATTCCACAAAAACTTCATAAATGTGATTTTTTTTTTAACTTGGCCTTATTTTTTTGTAACAAAAAATTTAACTATAACAAAAATTTGAAATTGTAAAATTAGTATGAATGGCATTTGCAGTCAGGAAACACCCAATTAAATAAAAAAATCAAGTAAATAAAATTGAATAGTATTGTTTTTTCTTGAAAGTATCGTAAGAAAATTAGAAATGATCACCCTATGACTTCTTGAACACTATGGAGTAATTAAGTCTTCAAGCAATTACAAATGTATTTCTCAAGTATTTTGAGACAGAGGTGGAAATGAACAAATACAATATCTACAGCCAAAAAATACAAATACAATATCTACAGCCAAAAAATACAAATACAATATCTACAGCCAAAAAATACAAATACAATATCTACAGCCAAAAAATACAAATACAATATCTACAGCCAAACACTATCTTTCAATTTTAAAGTAAGGTAAAAACTGTAGGAGGTGGGACATTTGAATTTTGAAAGTGGAAAAGTGGGGGCAATTTTCCACTGTAATTATGCAAGAATTGAAGGGACCAAGGGAAGTTGGTGTTAAAACCCGGGAAAGTAAAGCAAGGACTGAATGTACACAGCATGTCTGAAAAGTTATTGGAATGATTTTTTTTAGGACATGATATGCCATCGCTTAGCCACAATAGGAACTACAGTATTTACCTATCAAATTTTTATTTCCATCTCTTGCAAAACATAGATTCGCACTTGCCGGGCATTGAACCGAGATTGAACTTGCATCATGTAATAAAATCTCGGCATTTGCTTTTCACATTACATATCATTTAATACAATGCCATTCATTTGAGATTCTCTCTTTACCAGCCCATTAAAAAATATCGGCCTGAATTGCCTGGCAAATTTGTGGTGGATGCTGATAATACGATCAAAAATTATGTATTATATAAATGCAATATTTTTATAGTCTTTACAGCTTGCTGTGTCAATATTTACAAATTTCAGGACATGGAATGACAATGTAGAACCTTAGACCCTACCCGACTAGGCTTAATCTGCCACCTTGACTGACGACCCTACAGTTTTTGTCTGAAATATTTGGGAAAAAACCTTGTCTTATATTAGGGTAACTACAAAACGAACTGATGGTCTCGGAAAACAACAGTTAATTTTCCCCTCAGTTCTATGTCTTCTGAGGAGAGCAATAGATAATTTTTTGAGCTTGTGTGCTTCTAGTCACCACACTAGAATGAAACAATGTGCGGCGATAAAGTACTAGGGGAAAACTTCGCAGTTATCATTCAAGATAATGAAAAGAGTTTATGGTGATAAATGCATATCTCAGTCAGCAGTGTATAAGTGGTTCAAGTGAATCGAGGGAGGGACTGCAATTGTTAAATGAGGACTCAAGGTGTGGATATTCTTCCACTAGCATCATGGACAAAAATGTTCAATGTGTCCTGGATCTTCGTATCTAAGACAGGTGCGAGACATAACAGATGATAACTGGAGTTGAGTATAAAAGCGTTGTTCCTACAATTTGCACCCTGCTCACTGCTGAAACCATGACTTTTTCCTGCTTCACAACTACATTGTAGCCCATACAATAACGACAAAGATATTTTCTAGATAAAAATCAAGTGATAACTTGACAGCCTCTCTATTCACCTGATCTGCCAAAAATGAACTTTTTCTCTTCTCAAAGCTGAAGATCCACTTAAAATGAAGGCAACATAGGTCTATTTTTAAAAAATTTGAAATGCAATGACACCACCTAAAAAACATGTCTAAAAGGTGACTTTTCAAGAGCATTCTAGAACCTGGTAAGAAGTCAGTTGTATGTTTAAAGAGGAGGGGACTATGTACAAAGTTAAATAAAATAAAATTCTGTGAAATTATTTTTATTACCACTTTCCAGGAACTTTTTGGACTTACTGTGTACATTAACATTTGCTAAGATCTTATTAGAAGTTGTATGCATGTCCTGACTGAACTTATGACTACTATGTACAGAGAATACTGTGCTTCACAGCAAATCCACCTAATATTCCCCACATTCCCTAAGAAAGATTTATGAAACTCCACACAATTATGAAGTTGCCTGTAGTAGTTAATTTGGTTTGCATTTTTTAATCAACAATAAACAAATACTTGAATTTTTACTTGTATAGAGTGAAATAAAACCAATTTCATAGCTGTCACATAGTTAGTGGATCTGATTACAGTTCTGAAAGAGAAATTAAATAATTCTTACTGATATCTGTGTACAATAAATTGTTTTCCAAACCTATATTCCACATACTATTTATAAAACATTCAATTGCAATGCTCAATTTTTTAACTTCCTACTAATTTGAGCACAACATTAATTTCATTTCAATGGAAACATCTAGTTCACTAGGGACAATAAATTAAGGTGACTATTTCAGGTGATTTCTCTCATGACTCTTAAATCACCCATACTCGTCATTTATCAGGCTAAACAGTAAATGTCAAACTTATGCATTCCTCCATCTGCGAACTAGGAAGGGGAGCATCAGTGATTACAATGGCGGTAACAGCAGCAAGTATGAGTGGGGACTGCAGAACAGGAAGCAATTCATTGAAATATGTAGCCTTCACTATAACCAAAGTATTCCTTGCCTTAAACTTCATTTGTCAGAATTGACCTTAAAGGTTAACTACAATGAGAGAAATTACTAAGTTAAATATGATTATGTGCACAATTATTATATTTATAATAATTCATACATTCATCCACATCTCTCTCTTCACATGCACTGAGGCTACATTCTGCCACAATACAGGTGAAATACACTAGAAAAGTTGAGAGCTAGAGCTAGGCATTTGTTGAATTCAGAAGTCAACAACTACAACGAGAGTTGGTCTTCAAGCAGTACAGGAACAAAGCTCAAAGTTACAAGTTATCTAAACCAACTTTCCTTAAAACCATTAGTCCTTCCTGTGCTCCCACACAATTTGAAGAAAGTCCTATTTCTCAACAAAGACCAAATGTATTTCATTCACACTGATGAATGAGATTCAATTAGAAAACCTGGGATTCAAGATAAAAATGGCAGATAAAAAGGCATTTAAAAAGTAGCCAACTTGTGTCAATAAAGATGTCCTAACTATTCTGTGCACTAATGCGTACATGCATTCACAAGTACACAAGCATATTCAGAATCATTCCTTTTGTCATAAGTCAATGTTTAAGTCACATTTGACACTTTTCACAGGTACACAAGGCAATAGGTTCGTATTAAAGTGTAACTGGTCTGGTGGGGTCCGTGTGGACCCAACGCCAGTTAGTAACTAAAAGCACCGATATATTCTGCTGCGCTTCCTTATACTCCTCGTTCAAGATCCCCAGCAGATTGTGTCTGCTTTATGTCTAAAAAATATGATATTTTATTGTTCATTAAGTCTGTGTGGACCCCACCAGACGAGGAGTGTCAGTAAATTTCAATATTATATTTGTTATTTCACTTCTGTATCTTATTTGTTTTTTCTCTATATTTGTTTTTCTGTGAATCGGTCTGTGTTCTCTTATTGACAAAAGCATCATGACCAAAAGGTTGATTTGCAAAACAAAAGGCCCAGTATAATCATTGATTACAACACCAAAGCGGGCATAGATGCACTTGGCCAACTTTGTGCCAACTACTCTGCGACTCAGCGAACACAGAGGTAGTGGCTGTTGGTGGCCAATGGTGATATTTTATACCATTCTTAACGTAGCAGGTGTAAACACTAGCATTCTCAAGTACTGAAATAAAAATTTCAAAAAAGAATAGAGTATAAAGCTGTTGATGGAACTTGGGCATTCACTTGTAACTACACATTTCATGTCCTGATGTCTGTCCTTTGCCATGTGAAATGTGAGAAACTTTACTGAAATTTGGAGGCAAACAACTTGAGAAAAACCTCTACGAACACACTCGAGCATGAAACGCCAGATGTGAGGTGTGCCCAAAAACAGCAGATAAGAAAACAAAAATTGTATGCATCAACTGCGCAAACATATTTGTGATGCAAGATCTATTTGTAAAAATTGTATTTAAATGTAAAAATATAACCCATTACAATGTAAATAGTTACACACGTGATATTTTGAAAATAATATTTTAAGTTCTTACTGAAATTTCTTTTTATAAAACAGGGTCTACCCAGACCCCACCAATTACAAAGATTATTTTTCACCCGACCAGTTGCAGGTTAAGAAGTAGTGTAAAATTGTGAATGAAACTACTTAAAATGTATGATTAGAAAGAGTGAATGTTACATTTGAATATGCTGAAATCAATTATCTCCGATTAACTGAAGAATTATCAAAGTGTAAAAAATTTCTGTACTCATTAGGAAAATATTTATATCACTGTCATGTTTTTGGCATCCATAAAGATCCCTTTTTCTGTACACCTACATTTACTAATAATTTATTATATATTTATTTATTTATCTATATCTGATGATATTAGATACAACAGAAGTTGAGAAAGTTCTGAAAGTCAGGATATTATGTTTTTTTTATATAGAATTGGAGTATGCAAAAAGCTGTACTTTCCATACAGTTTAATTAACATTGCTTCATTCAATTTGCAAGAATTTGTGATAAATCTCAAACCAAATCATAGTGTAATCACACAAATTTATTTTGATAATATGATTATATTCAAGCCTTACATTCTGCTTTGTCAAGTAATGAATATTCATCAATGCTTGTTTAATCAATTAAGTAAACTCGTGTTTGATCATCAATTCCAATGGCAGCAAATTTCTCCCCCCCCCCCATAGCTGCACTCAATTATCCTTTGTTCAATTTTAAATTATGAGAATTAATAAAAAAATAAAAACAAAAACAATTTTGTTTGAACCAGTCACATTTATTCAGAGAATACAACTCTTTATTTAAATTAACTTCATATTCGGGAAAAATTATTTAGTATTATGAAACGTTTTCAGCATTAACACACACTTATTTTTCCAGATTTAAAATTTTGAATAAAAATAAACAACATTAATTTGGCATTAAATTTAATTTTTTTAGAGTAGGAAAAATATGAATTGTGTATTAATACTCAGAAAGCAAGATGACTATTATTTCAATTTTTCACCGAATTAGATTAAATGAAAATTTTTGTTGGATATCTACATTGTAATTAAAATCAAACAAATCATTTAAACATTAAAATGAAATTACAAATCTTGTTAAGAATTGAAACAATAATAATTCTTATACAAGATTAAAAATAGTCTTATAAAGACAAATTACAGATAGTAAATTAATAAAATAATGTAATTAACAAAATGGAATTAATTTTGATACAAATTACTTTGCAATTATTTTGCAACTGGCATAATACACCTTCACCCCAATAAAACAGTCATGTAGGACCTTCAATATTACAACAATAAATTTAATATAACATTAAAAGTTAGAGTAATAATTAAGGAACTTTAAAAACCTTTAAATATATGTTCACGACTTTGCCTAGCACTTCAGAAACTAATGCATTGTAATGTGCAAGATGGAGGAAGAAAAATGCAACATGAAAAACACAGTGCCACTAACCATCCAACAATTCTTCAACAGCAGTCCGAACTCCTTTGTCAAATGCACGAGCATCAGCTGCAGTTTGAAACGTCAAGCCAAATTTCTTGTCTCCGGTTTTCCAGTGATGGAATGTGGGCATTACTTTGTTATACTCAAAATCCTTCTTAATTGTACAGCTCAACACAACCTATGAAACAAACATTACAATATAAGACCACAATTGTGATAATACACATTTAACATATTGTACAATATTTTTTTAATCATTTTCAATACAGCTTTTACATTGAGAAATCTAATTTTATACAATTATACAATAAATTTTTCATATTAAATACTCCAACTATATATAAAATTAATTATTCATTAGCATTGCCTTTTATTTTCAAAAAATTTTGAATTTATAGTTACAAAGCAATGGGACATTTTTATCTGTAATAATTACACAAAAGCTATCCTCTCCTTACATAAATCTGGAAAGTCACTCGCACACTATTTAATAATAACTAATAAATAACTATGATATGAGGGCTTTATTGAAGGAACAACTGAAACACCGATAAAAAAATTTTAAATAAATATTAAATTGGTATCACCGATCCACTAAACCCATTACATATCAAAACAAATTCACAAGTCGTAATTCTGGACTAACAGAGATTAATATTTCCGGGCAACAGGTGAATGTCAAGGCAAGATGATTGCAATGGCTGAAGGGCAAACTTAAACAAAAACAGACCATTTCTAAATACCTCGGGATTCATTAGAGATCACTGTCTCTTTAATTCACTATAATTCTGTTTAGATTTTTAGTCTGATAGTTTAAACAGAGAAAGTAGCATATCTTCCTTGGTCTATGGTTTAAATAAATATCTGTCTTTACTGTGGTTATGTTATGTTATAATACAAATCTGTCCCTTTTAATTTGTTATATTACAGTTTTCAGAGACTTCTGTATCAATGTCCATTTCATTAAAGGAGAGGAGACAGAATTTTTCAGTTTGTAAGTTTTAATTTTAAGAAAATGAAAAAAAAAAGAAAAAAAAAATTAGAATCTACTTGGAGACTTGCGGAAAAATAATTTTGTTTACTTGAAATAGGGGCAACAGTGTTCAACAGAGTATCCTTTTTAAGAACTTTCACAAAAAATGTAAATAACCTAAAAACTGTTCTTTTTGTACAAAAAACTGGGATATGTTTGAATGGTAACATTACTTCTATATTTCCAGGAAGGATAAACCTTGTGATTCATATTGTCAAGTACTGTGGACTAGTATGTGTATTAAATTAAGATATTTTCTTTTGATCAATTTTATGATAGTATAGATAATTATGGTATATACCTTTGTCAGTAAATTTTCAAGTAGTGTTTAATTATTTATTCAGGTATATCTTCCAAAAGAGAATGACGAAGGATGACATTAGGTGTCATCAATCTGATAAAGGGAGTAGATTGGTCCAAGCTAGAATAAAATATGGGTTTGTTCCAAGTGTATAATTATCGTAGTTTTTTAAATTTTATTTTGTGTGATTCACACACTTCTTCAACTAATCTAAATGACTACTGTTCCTTATTACCTCTTCCATTATTTATACGATGGACCATGTGGTCACAAGCCCACAAAAATTGAGGATTATAACGGCATTCACCTCTCATACTCATAAATTCACTTAGTTATCAAGTTCCATCCCTTGTTACCAACAATATCATCTTCACCACCTGGTTCAATGTATTAAATAGAGAACTTGTGCAATTAAAAAAATGTATTATTCCTATTTTACCCATAATATATTATTGTCTGAATAAAGCAACTAAAGTAGAAAATTGCATTTCTTATTTCATTTCTCAAAGTTTCAAGCTTACACATATGCATAAAATACACAAGCTTGCAAATGCATATAATGTATAAGATTTTGAATCAGTTGTATTTGTAATCAATTTAAATATTTTCAATTATTTTTATGTACAATTAATATTTGTCACATAAATAATTGTTGAGAGGTTACAAAGATTATCCTCACGAATAATCTTTGTATAATTTTATGTTATACAAAGATCTTGAATGAATAAAGAAATACCGTAAATATGTAATATGTTATGTAAGTTATATATTGTTGTCAACAGATCAGACACACAATTATATACCAATTCCAGAGCTCCAAATGTAACAAAATTAAGAAGAAAAATATAAGAAAATACCAATCCTACTGGACAAGACTTTTTTTATACATTTTGTCAATGTGTAATCTGTGGGTTGGGGTAAATAACTCGTCAGTTCAGAAGTAGGCAGTGCTGACTGGATGAAGTTACCATATTGGGTATTAATTCATTTCAATGCACACACACATTCACAAATTGCTGGAGAAATTGAATTATTTACCATTTTGTCTTCTTTCTGACTATTGGAGCAAGTAACATTTTCCCTTTTGACCTCTGTGTCTATATCAATTCCTCAAGATTCTGCCTAGAAACATATTTCATTTAGTGTAGAAAATTATTTAAATCTTCATCCCATCCTCACCACTGTTTGCACATACAATTCAAATTGCCAACACATTATATAATTTCCTTATTACGCATAAATACTGTAATTTCAGTTGACATACTGAAAGTGATGTTCTGCAAAACAGGAGTGCATCCAACAAAGTACATACAACGAGTTTCAGCCAGGATTTGAAATGCTGTCTCCTAACATGAGGAAAAACATTCTAAACTGCATGTAAATAGAAGATCTTGAATGTAAAACAATATTCTGGCCTAACTTAGGATATCCAACTTTCCACTTCTTTTGACTAACTGATTAGCTTGACTCTACAAACAAATTAAAATAAATTGCATAATAAAATACATTAAAAAACTCCTAAATGCATGAATTCCAAAAGCTTTGCACATACCATGTCTGTTATAGTAACAACACATGTAATTCTGCAAGACAAAATTCTTTTGCCATGCTATTTGAGACATAGCTGTAGGAAGTTGCTGAAAATAAATGAATGGATTTGTGATTGGCCATTCTTGGTGCAACGGTACAAATGGAGATTTTCTCTTCATCAATGCTCTGTCTCTGGACTTATCACCATCAACAATTAATGTCTTTATCATCTATTCTGATAGGAACAATAGAACTTACAAAAACAAAAGTTGTTAACTAAAGTCATTCTTATCAGATAACACAAAATGTTTAACCAAATGCACAATTTTAAAATATGTGCACTCACACTTCAAATTTTTTCCCCCTCTCCCCAACCTCAAACAATAAAATCTATTACGCAGCTCTGGAGAGAATAAAATCATTTTAATGTAATTTCATTTCAATTGTGTGTGTGCGTGTGTGTGTGTGTATAAATCACTGCCAAATACACTTAACATATTTTTTGTCCCTTCATTTGCACATGTCCTCTTATCATTTTGGTTACAAGCCTCTCATTCCAGTTACATCTTTTTAATGAACCCATCTACGAGTTGACTGGCTCAATAGAAGTTTCAACTTTACCGCTGGTTTCTGAAAAATTACATAATATAACAATATGATGGCCCCATTATCTTTAAAACATTTCAAAAAACAACTTTCTATTTTTCAAAGGAAGTACACAAAGTAGTAATGAATATAAGGTAACAAAAGGAATATACCGAGTTTCTTGCTTTCGGAATTCTACAAGAAAATAGACAAAAATAATACAGACTTCTACTTTAAATGTTCAATAAATTACAACTATCTGAAAAAAATTTATCTGCTTCCAATTAATAGAAACATTTCCACCAGGCCTAAAAGTTTTCCCAAATAGTTTCTAAGGTAAAGGGTAAAATGTCCAGTCAAATTAGCAATGGAGAGATGCAGCTTTTTAATCCCCATTCATCTTGTGAACACAACTGTCACATTTCATATGATGTGCAACATCACTAGTATTCAATGTGTTGTCCATCCACAGGGGATATTACTCTTTTTGCTTCTGATTTATTTCTTGCCAATAACACCACTTCCTTTCATTAACATTCCACAAATCTCATTTTCAGACAATTTTTGCTTCTTCAAAAACAATATTTTTAGTCAATACATTTCCTTTCTCTTACACTTACTCATGACATTTAAAATCTGTTCAAATTTTCTTGAAAGACTTTTATAATTCCTTTATTTAGGGACCAAAGATTATGCTCATTATTATCATCACTCTAGTATTGTGAAATTGACAAATAAGTGTGTTTCCCACAGCTATTTAAGTACAGTGACATCTGACTTAAGCAGTCAGATGATCAATGGTTCAAATAAAAATTAGTTGTTTAATCAAGGTTATGATGTTATTGAAACTGTAAATCAAACCTAATTGCACCAAATGCTATGAAAGCTCCTTAGCATTTTTAATTATCATAAATTATAAATTATAATTTCAACAAGGCATTTAGGATCATTTATCCTCCTCTCAGCCAATATTAAAACACACCTCTGACATTTCACTCATTCTTTCAGTTGAAAAAACTTACTTCATTGAATATAACAAGCAAATTTGATTCGAAGATGCAATTCACATTCTGCAGAAACTTTACCACAGGACCATCTGACAGAGTTGGGAAATAATATTCAGATTGGATTATGCACACAGTCTCCTCCACTAGTCCTTAACAGATTCCCACAGAAGGGATGTTCGAGTAAACCAAACACAGAAATGCTGTGAAACGGAGAAAGGAACACACTGTTGTTTCATTAGGAGACATTCATTAAAATTATCTGTTATTTCAAATAGAAAAAATTCCCCTGCGAGCTAACAGACTCTGAATATAATTATTCAAAGTAATCTGACAATGTGTGTTGCCACAAGAAGGTATTAAATCAATAGTAATCTCCACCATTTTTTTGCTTCTAGAAATAATACTATTGAAAATTTTTTGAGATGACTGTTAAATAAAGAAACTATAAAATGTGCATGACCAAATGGTCATTTAATCAGGTTGCTGTTGAAAAGAGGGAATATTTATGTTTTGTGGAAAAATCAATCAGTTCTACAAACAAAAGGCAGTGTGAGGCGACCACTTAATCAAGTGACCTTTTGGACAGATTTCACTACATTACAGTCTTTTAAATATTAAAGCTCACTTCGTAATACTTCAATTATCACCAAGATATTTTAAAGCTTTTTAAAACATAAAGAATTTATCAAAATGTTTTAACTGAACTTTGTTCTTTTGCCAAAAAACTACGTCTGAAACCATCATCTTCATAAATCAGGATTTTCCCCCCAACTTCATGAAAATTTACTTATATTCACTAAATGACGGATTTAAAAATTTTCACTGGTAAAATTTACAACAAAAATTACCATAAAAATACACGAATTATTTTGTTAACCACTATTTGCAAAAATTTTAATCATATCAAATAAAATGTTTGCAGATTTTTGTTATGAAAGAACAAATGACACATTCTCTACAAAATCATAAATTTGGATTTTATATCAAAAACAAAATGTACATATGTTTATTCTTACCGACTGATCTGATATCCTTTTGCCAAATATCAGGTATTCATGTTTGCCCTCATCGACTTCACAAGGAAGTGCCCGTTTTCGTACAGACACGTTGGAAAGGCCCCCTCCACCCATGGGGACCCAGCCACCCGTGCTGTCGTCACGCATCATCACCTGAGCCCGAACTCGAACAAGATAGTTCCCACTGCAACAAAAAAAATCCAAAATTAAGACTGGTTAAAAAGCAAACAAAATTGCACATACACAGAGGACAGATAAGTGAATTAAAAGGAATAATATTTCAAGTAATAGTACATGTCAAAATGTCTACTTAATGTGACAGTGGAGGCCACTGTAATAAATACATGACACAAGGAAGGTCTTTTACTCTTTTTAGAAGATAATGAATCATTATCATTTCATTAAAATGAAGAAAAAAAAATTGTAATGCTCCCTTGGAAACCACTGCACAGCACTTCAAACTGACATACACTTAATATCAAACTGGTTGTTGGCACAGAAGTCAACTCTATTCTTATATCAAGCATAGTCCATGTTCAAACACATGTAATTTTGACACTTATCTACAAGCTCTTGTTACCCTTCTAATTATGATTAGTGCATCAATTTTGACAAAAACTTAAATACATAATAAACAAACCGCAAACAAACATATTGTAATACATGAAAATGAAAAACCATTTAATTTCAGAGATATCTTAATGAATAATGAACCTGCAAATCTTTTACATAATTTTTCTTCCAGATATGATAAATGTATTGTAACAACCGATGCAAATTTTGGATTAAATGAAATTTTTTTTTTTTTTTACATACAAAATTCTGAACTTTATATTGAACAGTATCCCACTTTATCTAATACTAATAAAACAGTAAGGCAACTGATTTTTTCTCAGAAATTCTTTCCCTACCTCATTCAAGTTTAGTTCCTAAAATTTGTACTTTAAAAACACAAGCAATATAAATACAAGCGTTTCCGCTTGTTAACTTTTGTTTATGTTGCAACTGCAACAAATAGAAAGATTCTAAACCATTGACATTTCTATTACTGAAAATGCAATTCACATCTTTGTCCATTTATAATTAAACCGGTGCCACCATGAACTCCGGATATACCAACCTCTGTGCTACATAATATAAAAATTTTGAAGACTACATACAAGCACCATTCTAAGTACATGGAATTAATCTGTTGGGAATACTCATGGCTACAATAACTCCCTTTACATAACAAAACAAAGCATTTAAAAAAAGTTAGTTGACAACTACATAAGGTTTATGACAGTTCTAGTATTTTGACACGTACCCGTTTCCAGTCAAGCAAACTTGTTACCAATGTCACTACTTACAATGACATATTTGAAAAGTGAGTACAAGACAGTCAATAACCAAACCATGTAACTGCCAACTATCAAACATTTTAGTGAATTAACTGACAGTTCTATTAGAAGTTAACTGTTAATTCAAAGTGTTTTCTTATTATTGTTTTTTTAAGCAATGTGGATTAGTATGATTAATCGAGATAGAATAGTTTCTCAGAGGCTTAAAAATGGATGGTACACAAAACATATTACTCTAAGTCCAACAAAACTTGTTCTAAATGATGAAGATATGATCCTAAACAATTGTTAGACTGATAAGCAATGAAAATATACACACATTCCTGAACACTTGAATAAGTTACAATGCTCAAACATGAAACTGCCACTGTATATAAAGAACACATGATTATCTGAAATTGATGTACATGTGAATGGAGCCACACATACAGTCAATATCTAAATATCTTAGATTTCTTGTCACACGCATCATTTTTTACTAAAACACACTAAACATCACTTGTGAGATGGGAACAGTGAGAGATGGATTTTCAACGAATGTCATCTTGGAATACTAGGCTATAAGATTCACTGTCGGAACATCGGTCTCCTACTCACTCCGATTCCATGAAAGAAGGTGGTAAACAAGTAGACACATAATCTTCTCGCACGCCCACGAAGGTAATTGAATCGGAGCCATGCATCAGAGGAAGAAGTCGTTCATCGATACGATGAACGCCAAACGTTGGGGTTATGGACAAACACTAATACTTTAAGCTTCATTAATATATCGCTAAATGACATTTTAATACATAATAGTTGTAAACGATGAGTGAACTGAAGTATACGTGCCAAAATTGATCCTTTTAAGTACAAATCTATTGTGACCTAGCCCTAATTTTCAGCACACCAACAACAAGTAATCACTGTAACCACATAACTACATTCATGACACATTACTCACTCTTCATATGCCTCTGTCATGATTCGCACAAATATATGGTCTAGTTTCGCCCCATTTCGCGCCTGTCTTCACCATTTTTGGCGCATGTGAAAGACATCAGCCACCACTCGCAATAGACAGGAAGTAGACTGCCTCACTTGCCCTGAGAAGCTTATATCTATCTCTTGAATGATGTCATTGCGCATGTCCGAGCTACCATTCCAATAAAAATATAGTCCGTCGTGCATGCCGTACGATTATTGGCAGTTCAATTTGAAAACATGAAATCTTCTGCCATTATACGCGATTTCGAGTGTTCTTGAGTAGAGGAGGTGGTTCAATAAAGTCAATTACGGCCAGAACATGGCGATACTTTCCTACAAAACCGTACAGTGATATAAATATGGAGACTGATCTCTCTGCCTTCTCGATGCGTTTATTAAGAATGTGTTCAATAAGTCACTTGGATATGGGCTAAATTAGAGTTCTTAGAAATCGTGAAACATTAGTTTCGTTTAAGAATTTCTGCTAATAGAGGAGAAAGCTGTGACACTGATCTCTTGGAACTATGTCCCAAATGAAACTTTTTCCAATCAAAACTTGCTCATTCACAACACCCCTTTTTCATGTTTGTGAGATACATTCAATAATTTTCCTTCATTGAACAACGACTTTGTGATATATTTGACATTATGAGAAAGTATCTAGTTCCCCTGATATTTATTCCAAAAAGCAGGGTGATTATTGACAATATTTTCAGTTACATTTATGTCCTATCGAAATGCGATTTCAAAGAATTATCAATTTCAATCAAAGAAATAAAATAATATTATATATTGTTTTTGTTACTTCAATTTTGTTTGTTCATAATTTTTAAACTTATTCTGTTAATTTTAGAAGTCTAGAGGCTGCAGTAAAGACCTCATAGAAATAAAAATAAAAGAAAACAGGTCTTTGATTAATCAAACAAAATTCTAAACTTTAAATAAAACAAGGCAGGATGAAAAATATGTACTTTAAATTAAAGAGCAAATGATTTGTGCAGAAATTATAGTGAATAGGTTAATATCTTTCATGAATAAATAAACATTAGGAGAACCAAACTAAAACAAATAAAGAAATAATAATAATAATAATAATAATAATAATAATAATAATAATAATAATAATAATAATAATAATAATAATAATAACAACAACAACAATAATAATAATAATAATAATAATAATAATAATATAGAAATAAAAATTTTAATATTATTATT
This sequence comes from Gryllus longicercus, assembly GCA_038098605.1. Classification (NCBI taxonomy): domain Eukaryota; kingdom Metazoa; phylum Arthropoda; class Insecta; order Orthoptera; family Gryllidae; genus Gryllus; species Gryllus longicercus. The sequence continues at coordinate 300,884 of JAZDUA010000705.1, forward strand.
ATTATTTAATATTTATTTTGTTAATTGTCTGCCTTTTGTCATTTACCTATTGCCTCTTTGTGTGATTGCCGAATAATGTATTATTGTTTTTGTGCATTGCTTGTATTTTTAATATTGCTGTTTTTTAACCATAAGGGAATCTATTGACTTATTGAGTTAATTAAATGCTAATTGCAGAAGTACAATTATGATAGACATTTGAAAGATTTATTTTTATTTTTTATACTTGCTAATTGGCTAATAAGATTGAATTTCTTTTCTTTTACTTTCTTTTGCTTATGCAGTATTGAGAAAGTATTGTACTGCTGCGGGGAAAAAACAATTTTCACAGAAAAACCCTTATTGCCGGATCGTGGTACTGAAAAGTGAATAAATCTCGTCCCTATACAGTACATAGTAAATTACTTCCTCTAACAGGTTGTGTGATCAGTATCCATGTTTAGTGGGTCCTACATATATACCGAAAAATCGATTGGGCGGCAAAACGACATTTGCCCGTCCGTCAGTGGTCGAAGCTAGCGCCTAAACCGTTTAACCTATTATCTCCAAAATTGATATTTCCCAGTCGATCTGACTGATGTCGCCGCTCCCGGAATTAGAAACCGATGTATTCGTTTTGGGGGTACTTTCCATGAAGCGCCTCGGGCATTTTCATTATTAAAAAAAAAAACAACCGATAATGGAAATACGAACGTCAGAGACAAGCCCCAAAAAATGTTTGTAATTTCTGAAAAAAACAAAGAATAGAGCAATATGGCGTTTATAACATCTTATAGAGTCCATTAGTACTATCCCTACCAAAAGTTTAAAGAAACAATTTGGGGCTTTTTTGAGAAAATCTTAGTTTCGTAATTTTTTAATATTGCACGCAATATTGCTTGAAAACTACTAAAATTTTCAATAAAAATGTACATGGCATTAATGAAACGACTAATTATCGGCAACAAATGTTATTTAAAGGAAAAACCTCTATATTCAATTTTGTAGTTGTAGGAAGACGCTGGAAAAATTCAAGCTTTTGCAATTTTCAAAAATTCAGAGTTAAAAGTGAAAATCGGACCTATACCATCTTTATAAGTGCATTTTACTCAAATCTTACAAGAAATTTAAAAAAAATGGAGTAATTCTTTTAGAAAATTGAAAATGTCCGGGGGACTTCATGTAAAGAAATGTTTTGAAGAGATTTTCAAAATAGCGGCGCCTCGAGTGGTGACAGATCGGCCGGGGAATATCCATTTTGTTAAAAATCGTACGTTAGTTTAGGCGCTAGTGATGTTCATAGACTGACAGACGGGCGGACGTTTTGAAAAACAAAAAACAAAAACAAACAAACAAACTTCACAGAGACCGTTGTATTTCCGTTGAATCTCAAAATCGATTTTCCGCAGCATTACATAACTTTTCCTATAAAACGTATATTACTTCGTTTATACGTAAGTATACGGAAAAGTAAAAATCAGCTCTTTAAAAGAGATGATGTACAATTTTTTTGAAAAGAAAAAAAGGATAGTTTTTGCTAAATTTGCGCTTGTAATTTATGCAATTTTTAATAAGATTATTTTCTCCAAAACTGTTTCAATTTGTTTTCCACGGACAGAAGAAGGGACGCCTAAAAGAACGGCGAGTCTAATTTTCGTTGAACTTTCCGTTTGTTCGAAAAAAAAGCAAAACTTGAGCATTTGTAAACTACAAAATGAGACAGAGATTTTTGCTTTAAACAAAATCTGTTCAAAAATCAGCTCATTAATAATATCATTAACATATCATAACTCATTAATAAGGAAAACAAATTAAAATCATAATTTACTACAGAATATCACAATATTAATTGAGGGGTAGGCCGGCGTAATCCCCAAATCACAGTTTTAGATAAGAAAAAAACGTGTATAAGCTCCATTTCTCACATTAAAAAAGTCCTTTGTAAGGATGAGAAGGTAAACTAGTGGTGCTAGTACAAGACGTACGTTCTGGCCATGGTTATGTAATACTATTTCTACCACAATTTCTCTCCTAACTATTTTTTTTGTAAACACTCATTAGCAATCGTAGAACATTTGGTGCGAAAAATAAGCAGTATGAAAGAAAGTAAAACACTATGATATTGTAATATTTCATAAATATATAAAAGTATTTGTTTTTATTTCCGCGAACTAATGCAGCCGTCATTATCATCTTATCTGTGCGGCGCGACAACTCATTTATTTATTTTCACATGTACACAATTAAATCAGGGTTTTTAACCAACATGAGACCTGCACCATTTTCTTAAACGTCCTTCAGACCATCCACCAACACAATTTCATCAAAAATGATTGAGGGGTTTTTGAGAAAAAAAATGTTTAAACAAAAATAAAAATTACGCGAAAAATATTCAAATTTTCGAAAAATCGTACAAGACATTATTTCAAAATCTATCTTTAAGGAATAGATTTCACTTCAAGGAACATATTTAGGGACAAAATCTCTATCTTTAATATTTTCGTTGTAGGATGACACAAAAAAAAAATTAAATTTTTTCAATTTTCGAAAAATCAGAGTTTTCAACCAACATGAAATCTGCACCATTCTCCTAAGCGTCCTTCAGACTATCCAATAACAATATTTAATCAAAATCGTTGGCGTCATTTGTTTGAAAATTTTGAAACGTTCCAGAGGCTTCATGCAAAATACCTCCCAAAATTAAAATATCGATTTCAAATTCAAGGAGCCGCAATATCAGCCAGATCGATTGGGGAAAATCAATTTGGGGGAAAATAGGCTGAACGGTTTAGCCGCTAGCGTTATTCACAGACGTACGTTTTGCCTTCAATCAATTTTCGGTATCAAGAACCCATAAAACATGGATTATGGCTGCATCACGTGTTAGATGATATTTTTCTAAATTTAGCAAGCGGATTTATCCACATTTCGTTACCAGGGCCCGGTAATAAGAGTATTTCGACCGGAAATTCGTCGTTTTTTCGCGCAGCATTACATAATTTTCTCTTCTTAAGCGCGAGAAAGTAAAATATGTACATATCGCAAGAAAAATCATAATAGTAACTAATTAATAGTAGCATAAAATTAATTGAAATTTTGAAATATGTGGATTTAAATTTGAAATTATTGAATTGTGATCGTATTGCAAGGAACATGCTAGTTCTGAAATCAACAAATGTGTTTCCTTCTATTAAAGTCAGAACATACTTATTAGTTCGAGAAATACAGAAGAATGTGCATTTTTATTAGTGGCGGCTGATGCCCGAACAAACAGGAAGTTGCAGCTCCATCCAAAACAGCCCACCAATCTAAAAGAATCCATCAAATCTTGGGGGAATCCCCCAATCTGCCAACACTGGAAAATCAGAAAATCCCTGGCTTCGAAAGTATTTGAACGTCTTTGAATTGGAGAATATTCTTATTCCATGTTCTTTGTTGATTGTGAAATGTTATCGTATTGCGATTTTAGATGGTTAGTCGAGATACGTGTTGTGTTTAACATGACCTTTTTATAGTATTAATCAAAAGATGCAACATTCTTCTATGTTCTGCTACAGTTTGAATCGATTTCACAGTCAGTTTTCGACTAATAAGACCGTAAAGTTTATTATTTTAACATGTGCTCTTATGGTGACTCGGCAGAACTGAGCAGATATTTTAAAATTTTGAGAAAACTACCTGTTAAAAATCTTCTGGAAAACTGTTACTTAGGTAGCTATCATCACGAAAAATCAATGTGAGAAATTTGAAGAGCATCTATCCTTTCATACTGGAAAATTCTCCAAAATAACAAATAACAAGCCTTTGTTACCCCCGAAGGAAAACGTTGGCGCGCTTTGCAGAGGAAAGATGAAAATATCCTCCCTCCTGGAAATCCTTACTTTTGATATTAACCAGATTTCCAGCAAATCTGAAATTTGATAGATACGATGGTCTAGGCTCTAAATGAAACGCGCAAGCAATAAATATTCCGCATGAACCATCTCGATACTACACTCTTCGAGCAAATGGTTGATCTTGCGAGATTATAGATTATGTTGTACGTTCAGTGCAGCAACATTATTTTGCATTGTGCTGATTTGTGATTCACTCCAGGACAATGATTTGATTAGACAATTACGCATATTCCCTGTATTCTCTACGAGATTCACGGTGGATTGTCATTGCCTTCCACAGCATAGTTGCTCATCTTATAAACTGACTCTGACCAACAACATTGAGCAAATATAAGCGCCCAGACCAATTATGGGGGTGGGCATTCAATGATCAAAGGTATTAGAACAGCATTTGCCGACTGGCGGAGAAATGACGTCGGAGCACCGTTCCCCTCCTCGAACAGGCGTTCGGAGAAGCAGTGCGAGCAAGGGGGCAGGGAGGGGATGTTTCAGGCAACATGAGAGCCCATCTACGCCCATTAATTTTCTTTCTATTTAAGAATAAATTTATTTTTGTAGATAACATAATAATGGCGAAGTGTTAAGTGTGATCGAAAGAACTGCAGTATGTTTAACAATTCAACCGACAAAGGCATTACGCAGCTTTGCAACCCAGAAAAACCCGCTAGATGAAAATTATGGGAATTTACAGATACCCTGCAATCATGAGATAAATAAATGATTTTGTAGATAGAAGATTATAAAAAAGGTACTGAAAATCACGAGGATTTACATTCTCTAACAAGCCTGGAGTCCGAATTCTCCCACGCGAACTCTCCCTTCGTTAATATTAATTTCACAGGCACACGAATTAAAAAGTTGTCAGATGCAAAGACTTGACACATATTTCTCTATGTACGTCGACGCGCTGAACGCAAATTTGAAGCCAGAATTGCGACATACCCCCCTCCCAATTTTTTAAATCGCGAAAACTTCCGTAATATTGTATTTTTTGTCTTCGGAGGTTGTTGTTGTTGTGACCAGAAAACAACAAAGATAAACACGGTTTCTTACGACGTGTTTTATTTCACAATCCAAAAGAGCAAATCCAATAACAATAGCCAAGTTCTAACAAAATTCCAGAAGAGAGTCCAAATACGTCGCTAGATCACCAAATATCCGTGGGGCAGTCCAGAGTCCGTTAGCACTTCGACGTATCACTTATTCACAATGTCACTCTCTAATCACTTGTAGGCGCTCGCTATCGACTGCCTCCTGCTTGCCCGAGCGGCTCTTTTATAGCCCGCTCGAGGCGAAGGTCCGCTGGCCAACCCGGTGATACGGGTGGGTTCTCGCGCGCCGCTGTCTGCTCGAGCGTGACGGTACTGCCGCGCTGTCGGACAGCGCACTCTCTTGGGCGGTATTGGTACCGTCATCCGGCGGCAACTTTAAGGGTGTCTGTTCGGCCACGGCACCCTCCGCGCCCAAATGCGTTGCGTATGGTGCAAAACGCACTGAACGGGTAACCCTCCTGGGCCGGAGCTCTGTCCTGGTCGAACAGGCGGATTCTCTGCTGCTGCTGGTGGCTGCTTCCTCCCGCGTGTCCGCTGCAACTGCTGGTGTTCCAACGGCCGTGCGCTCCTGTGGGACATAAATTATTTCCCTCATCACTTTCCTGCGGAATTCCTCGGGTGATATCCACGGCCTGTTGTCTACTTGACTCTCGTTAGTTCGAGGTCTGATCTGCCCCTGGTGGCGTGTGACCAGCCTTTCTAATGTTCGTACCGCATAAACTCTGCTGCCTCGAATCTCTTGTATTACCCCGGGCACCCATGCTGGCTCTTTCTTAAGTGACTGAATATATACCTTGTCACCTACCTTGTATTTTGGTCTAATACCTCCAGCTCTATGCGGGTCGCTAGGGCTCAGCAGTGACAGCAGGGTCCGGGGCTGCCTGCCGTGGAGCATTTCAGCTGGGCTTCTGCCCGTTGAGCCTGGCAGGACCCTGTACGTTGCCAGGACCCTTAAGAGTGCTCGGGACTTTGGTGTCCCCGCTGCCCGCGCTTTCCCCATAGCAGTTTTGAAGGTTCGGACGAACCTCTCCGCCTCTCCATTAGACTGTGGGTGGAAAGGCGGTGCACAGATGTGTTGGATGCCGTTGCTCGCACAAAATTTTGCGAATTCTTGGGACGAAAACTGCGGACCATTGTCTGAAATCAATACCACAGGTAGACCCTCTGTAACAAAGATCCTCTCCAGCATCTCTACGGTCTGTGTAGAGGTGGTGCTTCCCATTTCAACCACATACGGGTAGTTGGACTTCGCGTCCACTACCACCAACCACATGTACCCCCAAAAGGGGCCGGCGAAATCCACGTGGACCCTTTCCCACGGTTCCGCCGGTTCCGGCCAAGGTGTCAAGTCTTTGGGGGGGGGGCGCTTTGGTTAAGCTGGCAAGCCTCGCATCTCTTTAGCATTTGTTCAATGTCGTTGTTCATACCTGGCCACGTACAGTGCCGTCGCGCCAGCTGCTTCGTACGTACTACTCCCCAGTGCCCTTGATGTAACAATTTAAGCACTGTCTGTCTGAGGCTCTTGGGTATGATTACCTTTGTGAACTCTTCGCCCTCTAACAATAAAACTCCAGCTTTGCACGACAATCTGTCCTGTTTGTTAAACCACCTGGCGTTGCTTCTTAATCTTCTTGCTGGCCAACCTTCTCTGATGAAGCGCCGTACCTGGTTCAACTCCGGGTCCTTGTCCGTCTCCCTCGCTATAGTCCTTGCCTCTAACGGAAAATCTGCTAGGTTTCCCAGATCCTCCAGGTCCAACTGGAGGCATTCTTCTTCAGACGCGTCGAATTCTGGGTCTGGGCCGGCGGGTAGTCTAGACAACGCGTCCGCGTTCGCGTGTTGCGACGTGCTTCTATAATGGATCTGGTAGTCGTAATCTGCAAGAAACAACGCCCACCTCTGCAGCTTCTTGGCTGTGGATTCTGGGATCTTCTTCCCTGGGTGAAAGAGTTGCACCAGAGGTTTATGGTCAGTGATGATGTGAAATTTGGTCCCGTAAAGGAACTCGTTGAATTTTCTCACCGCAAAAATGATCGCCAATGCTTCCTTCTCTATCTGGGAGTAATTTCTCTGGTGTTTGTTTAGAGTTTTCGACATAAAAGCGATTGGTCTCTCGACCCCTTTTCCATCTTTTTGGGATAACACCGCCCCCAGACCGTAATCTGAGGCATCTGCCGCCACAGTTGTGATCCTTCCCGGGACAAAATGATTAAGTCTTACCGTGCGCAGTAACTCTTGTTTTAAACTGTTCCAAGCTTTGTTGCAATCTTCCGACCATACAAATTTGACCCCTTTCTTTCTCAGATGGTTTAAAGGAGCTGCTATCGTCGAAAAGTTTCTAATGAATTTATTATAGTAGTTAACTTTGCCTAACAGTGCTTGCAGCTGTTTTAGATCTGTTGGCGGAGGCATCTGAATAATAGCTTGTACGTGCTGCTGGGTAGGGGCTATCCCCGTGCTGTCTAACACGTGTCCCAGAAAAACTACCTTTTCTTTGAAGAATTCACATTTCTCCTGATTTACCTTAAAACCCTTGTCTCGCAAAACCGTGAACAACTTTCTCAGGTTTTGTTTATGGTCTTCTAAGCTGCGTCCTGTGACGATGATATCATCCAGATAATTGCAGCAACCATCCAGGCCCGAGGTAATTTGCTCCAGACAGCGCTGGAAGATTGCTGCCGCTGAGTTTACCCCAAAAGGCAATCTGTTGTAGCTAAATAAACCGAGCGGTGTGTTGATTACCAATACTTCCTTGGCCGCGGGATCCAAAGGTATTTGTAGGTAAGCATCCCTGAGGTCTATTTTAGAAAACTGTTGTCCGCCTGACAGTTTGTAGAAAAGATCTTCCGGCTTGGGAATCGGATATTGCTCAACCTCCACCTGTTGGTTCACCGTGCTTTTGAAGTCGCCACACAACCTAATCTTCCCGTTCGATTTTTTCACTAGAACTAAAGGCGTGGCCCACTGGCTCACTGTTACTGGCGTAATCACCCCTTCTTTCTGCAGCCGTGTTAGTTCTTCTTTCACTTTGTCCCTAAGTGCCCATGGCACCGGTCTCGCTTTGTAAAAGCGTGGTTTATGTCCCTCTTTAAGCTGGATCTTAGCCTGAAAGCTCTTGCACTCTCCCAACCCGGGCGAAAACACCTCCGCGAACTCAGAAACTAAATCCTTGATGACGTGAACCTCATCCTGGTCTGATACCTGGTTTACCTCGTCTACGACTCCAAACCCCAGTTTATCGAAGGAGTCCAACCCCAGGATATTCGTTACGTCATACCGGTCGACCACTAATATTTCTATGACTGCCTGCTTGCTCTTGTATGATGCTTGCACGCGCACACTTCCTAACACCTTAATGGGCGTCTTCCCGAAACTGGTCAATCTTTTTTGTACTTTTGCGTAACCAGGAGACCCTAAACGGCGGTACGTGTTTAGATTGATCAGCGTAACCGGTGCTCCCGTATCTAACAGGAAGTCTACTGGTTGACTGTCTAACTTAATTCGCACCGTTAATTTTCTCTGCCCTTCTCCGCTAATGACCTCACTAACCATGGCTACCTCCATGTCTTCTTCGTGTCTTGCGCTTCGTGCCGCATGCCGTTTTTGTTCACAGACTTCTTGAATGTGGCCCACTCTCTTGCAGTAAAAGCATTGTGCTTCCCTGAACCTGCACTCGGCTCTATTGTGATACTTCCCGCAACCTTTACAAGATTTCTTTCTCTTGAAAATGTTCGTACTTTTCCTTTCCTTTGAGTCGCCGCCCCACTTTGCCGACTTTGCCCCTATCTGATTATTTTGTCTACCTTTCCTCACTTCACTTCTTTTCTCTCGCGCCGTTCTCATACTGACACTACTACTTAAACTGTTAACACTGTCTGAGCTACTGTCTTTCACTGAATTGTTATCGGTAACACTACACACGCATGATCCGGCCGTGATTTGGCGGGCTGTCTCACGCGTGGTCTCGTAAGTCTTGCACAAGGTTTTTACTTCTTCCAATGAAGGATCTCCGTTCTGCAAAGCTAAAAACCGAATTTTGTCCTCCGGCGTGTGCAAGACTACCATATCTCTGATCAGTGTTTCAGCGTATGATGTCTCTCCCTCTGATGGCGGGCATTTGAATTGACACTGCCGCGCCAGGCCAGCTAACTCTGTAATCCACTCGCAGTGCGACTGTCCTTCGCTTTTCCTGCACTGGAAGAATTTATACCTGGCCGCCAGTACATGTGGCGTTTTGTTAAAGTAAGTGTCTAATTTGTGTTTAATTTCTTCCCAACTCCACTCTGTTGAGTCTCTTTCTGGGAGTAGTTTTCCTAACAAACTAGTCACTTTGTTCCCAACGCAGCTTAGAAAAAACGCTTTTTTTGTTTTTGCGTCTCCTACCTGGTGACATAATAAATGCTGTTCGAAACTCTCTAGGTACTCTGACCACTCCTCCGAGTCGGGCTGGAAAGAGTGGAATTGGGGCGGGGGGCGTCTGTTGATTGCTTCCAACAGAATCGCCAGCTGCTGCGCATGCGCCTCCGCTTGCTGCCGCTGCGCCTCAGCTTGCTGCCGTTGCTGCTGCGCGAACGCCTCCTGTTGCATCTGCATCTGCTGCTGCATTAGTGCTAGCATTTGCACTATCGGGTCGCCGGCCTCCATTTTAGTTTTCCTCGTCGCCAAGTTGTTGTGACCAGAAAACAACAAAGATAAACGCGGTTTCTTACGACGTGTTTTATTTCACAATCCAAAAGAGCAAATCCAATAACAATAGCCAAGTTCTAACAAAATTCCAGAAGAGAGTCCAAATACGTCGCTAGATCACCAAATATCCGTGGGGCAGTCCAGAGTCCGTTAGCACTTCCACGTATCACTTATTCACAATGTCACTCTCTAATCACTTGTAGGCGCTCGCTATCGATTGCCTCCTGCTTGCCCGAGCGGCTCTTTTATAGCCCGCTCGAGGCGAAGGTCCGCTGGCCAACCCGGTGATACGGGTGGGTTCTCGCGCGCCGCTGTCTGCTCGAGCGTGACGGTACTGCCGCGCTGTCGGACAGCGCACTCTCTTGGGCGGTATTGGTACCGTCATCCGGCGGCAACTTTAAGGGTGTCTGTTCGGCCACGGCAGTTGTCAGACCCAAAAACTTAACACGTGTTTCTCTGTGCATGTCGAGGGTGGGGCAAAACCGAAAAACTAGTCCAGACCAAAGGGATTAGAAAAGTAGTCCGAGAGTCTTCACCATTAATTTTTTTAGGGAGAGAAAATGCCTTACTCACAGCCAGGTGCAGTGGATAAAGGTGAGCCATCCCTGGTTGTGTGGGACTTTCATCCATGAGAAGCTCCCTGTCTTCTTGTGTCCATGTATCTCTCCGCGGAAACAACGGTGGCGAGATATTCATGAAGAGACGGGCGTGTAGCTGGGCTCTTGTGTGAAATTAAGTACGGAGCTTTCCTTATTTTCTTTTCATGACGAAAGTGAGGAACTCTTGTTTTATGCTACACTATCTGATTTGAGCATAAACTGTACCATATTTAATGAGTAGATATCCACGTGTAAAGCTTTGTTTAGCTTTCTTCTCTGAATATCCCATGCTACGCATATAAATATTGTATGTATGACATTATTGTCTTCGCACCCTACCCACAAAGTTAATATTTGGGGTCGACTGATCTTTTAAATATAAACATTTAAGATCGAAAGCAGCTGTGTTCGGAGACTACTTGGGAAAGGTAGTACAAGATAAATTTTCTCCCGGGCGACGAGTGGACGCGGGCGGGTGACGGCATGGATCTCGGCATGTGGCCGGGCCTTCAGCGAGCTGACGGCTTTGTTTGACCAAACCGGGTGCGTATTTACGATTCCTTTTCAAGAAGCAAAGAGAGGTCCGCGGGAACACAGCCTTTTGCCTTACAGAAACTGCGTTTTATGAAAAGAAAGGGCTCCAAATTGAGGTCGCGGGCGGCGACAGAATCTGCACGTCGCATTGCCCCTTCCTAACAGTAAGATTTTATACTTGGGTTCTTATTTCTTAGCTCGCGAGGCCTTGTCTTCACGATGGAAAAACTCACGGTATTTCGCGTCTTTTTCGGTCGTACCGCTAGATCGTCTATAGTCACATGATCATAAGTACTGCTCGAAACGGTTGCGATCATGCGACATCTAAAGGCACGACAGAAAATGACGCGAAATACCGTGAGATATTCCGTCGTGAAAACAAGGCCTCACGCGCCAAGAAATAAAAAAACAAAACAAACAAGAATAACTAGAGTGTAATGATTGGTGAAAATATAAAGAATAAAGTGTCGATAGTATACACGGGTGTCAACACTAGCAGAAAATAACAAAATTATCTCAGACTTGAACTAACCTAAGACATTTTGGTATTGTGGTGAGTTTTCGTTGACATTTACAATTAAATAATTATACGAGTCGTCATGCTATTCCCCAAACAACACACAGATCTTTGAGAAAAAGCGGCGTCTATTCACTAAATTGCCATGACTGTGAAGCCAAATATATCGGTCAAACAGCCAGAACTTTTAATACCAGAATTAAAGAACATATACATGCTTGGAAACACTACACCTGTAAATCTCACTTTGCCAATCATTTACTCCCGACAGGCCATACATTTAATCCACACACAGGTATTCGTATACTGGAAATAGAAAATCAATATCACACCAGATTAACTTTGGAAAACCTCCATATTAATTTAAATAATAACTTACTAAATGAAAACATAAACCATAGCCCATCTCCTCTTCTAAAATTATTATTAGACACCACTCCCACACCGCATTCTTCCGGGGCGGCACAGTAGATAGCGCACCGCACCCAGGCCATTACCCTCCTCCACCCCACAGCCGGGTACTTATGCCCCTTAGCTCGTCCGATCCTGCGTTCAAAACGAAAGTTTCAGGGCTGCTCTCTGCGTCCCTTGAAATACTCCCATCGAAAATATACATCGCGATTTATCAATGCCACTGCTGATAGATCATATCAAAAATATCGTTAATTTTTGTTGTTGAAAAAGCAGCTGATTCGGAAAACCCTCTCATTTCCGAGATTGCCTCATACCAACCCGATCAACGGGCCACGTAAAGGCGTCTGAAACACTTCCTGGAGTAAGAGTAATCTGAATGAGAGAAATGAGACTTGAAACATAAACTTAGTCATTCCCGCAATGCGCGCGCCAGTAGTTCTGTTTTTCTTCATGTTGCACGATTGGCCATAGATGCCCGTAATTGTAGGAATGGTCTCACCGCAATGGCGTGAACGTGCATTGCGCTTTCCATGCGTTCACAAAATTGCACAAAGAAGTCTTGGAACCTGCGTTGTCGTTTTGTGGCTTCCATACAGCAGGTAAAAAACGGCCCAACTTACATTTTCATGTTTTCTCTTTCAAAATTTTACATGTTCAAATTCAATTTCATTCACTTTTTTTCTATAATTGACTTAACACCCCCTTTCTTTCTTTCCGTTCTTAAAATGTTAAATATTTTTTCTAAAAAAATTAAATTATTAGTAGTACTATTATTCTTATTTTCTCTGTTTCTTTGATTCATGTTTTAATGTTTTTTCTTGTAGTAATAAACTGATGATGAGGCTAAGCCATCGAAAGCTGTTATTGTAATGAACAATATTGTTGGCAATGACCCATATAATTAACCTAAGACAATTACATTTGAAATACGACACACAGTGAAAATTACAAAATTTGAAACATAAATCGAAGTCAGATGATTGAGCTAAGATCTGTGGCTTCCTCAATTCAAATTCACATAATAAATGAAAAGCATCGAAATTAATGAAGCATTATTGACATCCCGTCGTACGCAACAATATCATTGTAATATAGCGAGAAAGTATGTGATGTTCTAGACCACTAGTTACTTTATTGCACTTACTAACGTAAGAAAAGAAAGTATTGTAATTGTGCGTCGGAAAACGGCGTATTTTCGACACAAAAACCCTTATTGCCGGGTCCTGGTAACGAAAAAGTGGGCAAGTTCAGTTACTAAATATTAAAAAAATTCTCGAAAACGTGTAACCAGAATCCATGTTTTGTGCGTTCTTCGTATCGAAAATTCAATTGACGGTAACACATCTGTCTGTCCGTCTGTGCACAACGCTAGCGCAGAAACCGTTCAGCTGGTTTTCACCAAAATTGATATTCCCCAATCGTTCTGACAGATGCCTCTGGATTTTGAAATCGATATTTTAATTTTGGAGGATACTTAACATGAAGCCCCTCGGACATTTTCACAATTTTAAAAATGGCTCCAATGGTTTTGAGTAAATTTTGTTGTTGAATAGTGCGAATGACGTTTAAAAGAGTAGTGCAGATCTCATTTACGTTAATGTCATCTAGTTTTCGAAAATTGCAAAAAAAAAAAAATAAACTATAAAATTGAATATGTATCTCAAACAAAATATGTTGTACAAAATTAGCTCTTGAAAAAAGGTCATGTACAATTTTTTGAAAAAAATGCGTAGTTTTTGTATTATTTTGCACTTGATATTATCGCATTTTTTCTACAAAAACCGTTTCAAATTTTTTCTTTAAATTTTCTATTCTTATGAAATAAGGGACGGTAAAAATACGGTTCTAGTTCCATTTTCCGGTATTGTTCAGTTTTTCGAAAATTGCAAAAAATATTTAAATCTAGAAAATTGGAGATACAGATTTCTGCCACAAGCAAATGATGTAAAGAATTCTCTCTTCAAAAAATATTATGTACTATTTTTTTAAAAAACGAGTAGTTTTGCGTAATATGGGCTTGAAATGTGCGATTTTTTACCTCTAAAACCGCTCCATAAAGTGTAGGAAATTAAAACTTTAAAGTAATATGTTCGTCAGATCGTCTACGGTGAAGTACTCCCCAAAAATACTTTAAATGAAAGTAAAATCTCTGTCCTTCAAAACGGCAAAAACAATTTGGCCCTTACTGGCCTAATTTTTTAATAAAAGAAGATAAATTAGTACAGGCTCTTACGGAAAAACTTTCGCGGGCATAGTTTTCTTTATTTTGAAGACGTTATACGATTAATGTACCCGTTAATGCACCTTTCACGTATACATATGGATATACGGAGTCCTATACGAAGTATAGGGAAAGATATGTAATGCTGCCCAAAATCGATTTCGAGTTTTCAACGGAAATATGTTTTGGAGTCCCCTGATACCGAAAAACTGTTGTTTTTTTCAAAACGTCCGTCCGTCCGCCCGTCTATCTGGTGTATGTGAACAACACTAGCGCCTAAAGCAGGTGCCAACTCTGTGACGTCTCAAAAATCTGCTCTCCTGCTCGGTGCCGAGACGGGGAGCAAAGGTGGTGCCGGACGCGGCGGCGGGCGTACAGTGTTCCAACGGCGGTACGAAAGTCGGGGTAAAAGTTTCGATAATTACGTTTTTGAATGGTAATTATTATTTAAATGTTTATGATTCAATAAAAACATGAAAAATTTGAAAAAATGAACGAAGATTATTTCATAACACAAAGCAATATCCGACTCTATCGTAACCAGTACTGTAATTCCACCTCAATTCTAACACATAACATTTTTGAAGAAGTCAGTTTTAACATTCTAATACAATATTTTATACAATGTAATATAATATAACAATTTTAGTTCGTCGTGAACCAATAACATAGGCACACAAAATAAAAAGTTGTAAATAAGTATAATAAAAGTGACAAAAAGACTTGAGACATGTTTCTCTATATATGTCAAAGCGCTGAATCCAAATGCGAAGAGAGAATTGCGCAACCTCCCTCCAGTTCTTTTTAATTGCGAGAAACAAGTTTACAATTTCACGGTGGTTTTTGTCGATTTAAAAGTCTGGAATGTGGTGGCGCAATTCTGACCACAGAATCGGATTAAGCATGACAACAAACATGTGTCAAGTTTTTGGATCTGACAACCCCCGAAAACAAAAAAAAGTACAATATCAAGGTGATTTTTCTAGATAGGAGAATATCTATTATTTTAGACAATGGATGGATTATTCATTATTCATTTTAAAATTAGCTTTGATGTTAAAGCAATATTAAATGAATAAAATCCGTGACGAATTGTTGGTTTTGATAATATCTTCACAAAACAGAAGAACGACTAACAAACAAGACATTAACAATAGGAAATACAAAACAGATCCTTTGCTTCCTCAGTAAGTTTACAGGGAGATAATCTTCATTGTTTTACATTACTTCTCAGCCTTAATAAACATGTCATGGAGTTTTGCCAAAGACTTCAAATTGTATTAAAACCTTACTTCCCATATCTATTCTTTTTCTATGGAGTCTCACTGGCAATCTTGCATCTTCCTGACCTTCTTTTACTACCAAAATTTTTCCTTGGTGGCGCTTGGTGGAAGAGGCGAATGTTTTCAGGAGACAATTGACAACGATTGTAATGCATCACTTGAAGAAATTTGTTCTCGTGATTTTATGAAGGCGTTTTTTCATGGAGATTCTACTGCTGCTGTGTGTTTGAATGCATGGTTCAAGTCCCGAGGTACAGACAAACAATCCTCAGGCGTCTGCGGCTGTGGCAAAGTCGAAAGTCACACTGACGGCAAAGCAAATCGATCAGAGGAACCCCAAAACTCCTGGTCCCAGCCCGGCGGTCGCCGTTTACGGTGGCCGTCAGGTCGAAGGACCCAAAACGTAAAGCAGATCCTGACAGAGATGATGAAACTGCATAAGGATGAAGTGTCGGAGTTCACCGCACTGGGGTCGCGTCCCGACCCGGAATGGTGTTCTTTGTCGCCAACTCTGAGAAGAGCAAACAAAATTATATAAACGTTTAAACGAAAGCAAACGAAACGATAAAAACGTGAAGGGCAGAGGTACACCCCAACTCAGGGGCGGTCCTCCAAAGTCCCCCGATCCACGGATTATTGTGCGATTATTGAGGATTCCAAATACTGCCGTTAAACTATAGTTCGTAAAAGAGGTGCTCAAAACAACCTTTCCCGACTACTTGCAGGTGATGCAAGGCAAGGCGCAAGGAGTTGAAGGTGACGTTCCGCACTGGTAAAATTGACAGCCCTGTAGCCAGCGACAGTTGTGTCATACGGACTATCCGAGGGTTTGGATGGAAGTGCACCACGGCGAGCTAGTATGTCCCTCTTATCCTGCGGAAACTTTCGCGAACTATACGTCGTGCAACAAACGTCTTAGGTACGGCCACATGAAGTGTACCTGCCACGCAAACGTGGCAATCTGCCTTAAGTGCGCAGAACCACTTTCGTTTGCGCACAACTAGGGAGTGAGTCGATGGTAAACGAGAGAGCCTTTCGCCCGACCTCAGTGTGAGGGCGCGCTCGTGTTCTGTTTAAAAGCAGGCGGTGCATATGGAACTCGCCTAGACCAACTATGACGTTGCGCGTCATTCAGATCAAAGCCCGCAGATCTAGGGCGGCCATAGCCCCCCTGGAGAACGCGCTAGTCGGGGGGTGAGCTCCCCGACTCCGACCTGTGGCTCTCCGAGTCCTGTACGGTAGGAGGCGGCGTCTCCGGGGTTAAAATGCACATTTCCATAATTGAGTCGAGGCAGAGGGAGGCTGTGCAGGCAGCATTGCTTGTGACAACTTTCAAACGGTGACTTTGGCGGGCAATGGAGGGAAGCATATCATGGTCTCCGCATTGGTCTTCGGCTGTCATATGGCCCGATACTTGAGCATCTTGGTCAGTGACTCAGTGCCCTCAACGTTGCCTGAGATATTTAATTATGCTCGCCTGACCCCTTGCGGGGTCTCGTCGAACTATGAATTGAATTATATTGAATTAATGCCTTATTTTACGTGACGAGACTCAGGCCATTAAGCCTGCTCTTCCGTCTGACCACGCAAATTTCGCTACGCTCCTTTCATCAACTAGCAGAGAAAGGAGGTATTTCTTGGGCCAGAAACAGGCGATTTGAATTTGGCTCAGAGGCGTCATGGCGTCATTTAGGCTTGAGGATCTTTTACATGCAAGTAAATCTACTAACATGGGACAGCCGGCTTTACTTCCCCTCCGAAGGAAGGCGTACGAAGGATTTTTTCGCCCTTAAAAATGCACGGCTTCGATCGGGTTTGAACCCGCCAACTTGGGTACAACAGTCCGAAACGCTAACCGTTGAGTGCGCTACGCGCGCTAAACTATGCGCTAAACTATGGGCTTCTATATGGTTGTTCTTTGGGGGTTTGACTCCCCTCCCCCGTACGGGGACGGGTATCGGGAGTCTGGGTTGTTGGTAGACGGGTTATTTTGTTCGTGGAGAGAAGGCTTGTTTTATTAGGGCTTTGGATGACGGCGGGGGGAAGGGGAAGGGCAGGGATAGGAGGGAATGGGGTGGGGTGAGAGGGAGGTGAGCAAGGGGTTGGATATAGGAAGCGGCGGAGTTTTCGACGGCGTTTACTGCTGTGTCAGTCATTTTTTACAGTTTGTTGTCAGTTCGTTAGTCGTTTGTCTTTGCTCTCTGACTTAAGATGATAGGAGGGGGAAGTTGGAGGATGTCTAAGGGTGCTATTTCCGGGTGTGTAGGGGTGGGTTTCTGAGGATGTGAGGAAGGACTGGGTTTTGGAATAGGGGGTTGTTGAACCATGAGCCGCAATGGATGGCTACTCGTCCAGGGTTTTGCTAGAGATTCTCACGCCACAATTCTGAGGAACCGAAACTCTATTCACCAATCCAAACAGCGTGCCCCATTGTAGGCGGATAATGACTAGCCGTTAATGACCAAAAAGGAAGCTGTTACCTCCGGGAGATGGCGCAATCCTTATTTCAAGAAATGTCGGTGCTCGGATATACCAGTCCTTCTGCCCTTGGTAATGCTCCTAACACCTTGGGAGCGGTTCTTCTCTGGTGTAGATGAGGCTATTTAACTATTAAGGCTCTATAATTCAAAATACACTAATATTAATACAATGTGGGCTACATGTGGCCGATCTCCTATGTGTCTTGTAAAGTAAATGGGTTAGTTTTGTATGCGGAAGCTGAAAGGATAAGAGGCTTAAGTCCAACGTGCTGCCAGTGGAAGCGATCTTAGTTGTAACTAGTACGGCTTATAGAAGGGACAAGTAAACAAAATATTTCACACACTCGAATACCGACCGACGAGCAGGTGAACTTCAAGCAAATTGTCAAGAGACGTGAAACGCGTTAAGGACAACACACCTCGAAGAAGTATATTTTCTTAGGAACGCCTAGCCGTCCGAAGCTTCGTTGATGAGCTCCATGA
Organism: Gryllus longicercus; assembly: GCA_038098605.1. NCBI lineage: Eukaryota > Metazoa > Arthropoda > Insecta > Orthoptera > Gryllidae > Gryllus > Gryllus longicercus. Next base: position 319,028 of record JAZDUA010000705.1, read on the forward strand.
CGCACTGTACAAGAATTAAGGTTAGTAAGACTGATAACCTTAGCTGATGTATTGAGTCATGTACTAGAATTCGAGGCTGCAAAAGCGCCTCAAAATGTCACGGACGAGTGCAAGCATTGCCGCTAGAAGTAGATGCATACTATCAAGAGTATTTTGAGGTCATTGAGAGATTGTTAAACGCCAGAAATTCAAAGTGTCAAAATGTGACGGCCGGTGGAGAAATTCGATCGTTCATTGAAGAACCATGTGGGCAGCCGCCAGCAGAGAAACTAACGAAGTTTGATGGAATGGAATAACTAATGACCTGTAAAACAAACCCCACCTTTCGAAGAATACGTTCGGTCCACTCGACCGATCTGACAGCTTTTACGCAGACGCTTTCTGGGCCAAATATCTTCTCGACACTTGATCTGAAAAGCGTATTCTGGCATGTTGAATTAGATCCAAAAGATTGAGGGAAGACAGCATTTTCCATCGGATCATGTTTGGCAGTGATTGGTAATGCCTTTCGTGCTGTGTAATGATCCCGCTACATTCGAAGAAATGATGGAAACCGTGACGAGTCTGTCTTGGGAGATATGTCTTGTCTAACTACACGATATAATAGACAATAAATCTTTTCAGGACCATATCTTGAACCTAGAACAGGCATTCAAGAGGTTGAAAGGAGCGAACTTGAAACTCAGTCCGAAGTAAACCCGTTTATGTCCTAAGAAAGTAAACCTTAGGCATGTAGTCTCTCTAGCACGAGAGAACCGGATTCGGAGGTAATTAAAACTAAGAGAATTGTCAGTACCAAAGGATAAATTACATTTGAGAAGTATACTGGGTCTATATACCAACTATCGTAGATATGTTTTGGGATTTGCCAAACCTCTGACTTAGCTAACAGAAGAAAAGCTATTGTATCAATGGGATCAAGATTGAAATTGATTGCGCTTTCGAAAAAAGAGACAATGATGAAAAGCGACATGCAGAGTTCTCCTATATTGAACTATCCGCAGCCTTTAGGAAAATATGTACTTAATACGTAGTAACGTAGGCATTGGAGGAGTATTATCGGAGATACAAGATGGACGGGAGAGGGTTATTATAGTAAAGTGCTATCAAAACTTGAATGCAACTATTGTGTAACCCAAAGATAATTACATGCTGTGGCGAAATTCGTTGAACACTTCTACAAGTACCTTTCCGACAGAGAACTTTGGAGATCGGATCATGCTGCTTTGAATGCTGTTGAACTTCCAAATCTGGGATAAGTCGCCATATGAATTGCAAGAATACATATTGACGATAGAACATCAGAGCGGAAACAATCACTTGATCACTTGAAATAATCACTCATTCTCTCTCCAGAAGACAATGCCCTGAAAACTGCAAACATTGCTGCCATACCGAAGACAAGATGACTCCTAGCTAAGGCTCAAGCCTTTCGACTCCCGTATAACGTGGAGGAAACCATGGCGTGCTCTCCTGCTGCCATTCTTACAGGAACCAAATTACGAACCGCTGCCAATGACACTTAAAACGTGCGTGGCTGCTGCGTGGGTTCGCCAGACTCCAGCAGGCCAATAATGTTACAAACATAATGCGTCGACGAAACTAAAGTCGGATTGAGGTCTGCTTTGCATCATTGAATATCTCGTCGAGAGTTGTACTTACATACGTGATTTCAGAAAGATACTACGAAATTAGGTTTTTTCCAAATTTTTCCCCCAATTTTGGGATTTAGGCTTCATTTGTTTTCAAGCATATATTTTCGAAACTAATAGTCGGATTGACGTCCGCTTTGCACAATTGAATTTCTCGTCGAGAGTTCTACTTAGTTGTACTTAATTTCGTAGAATCCATCTGAAATCACGTATACAAGTACAACTTTCGACGAGAAATTCAATGGTGAAAAACCACACTTCAATCCGACTATTAATTTCGAAATTTAACGCTCGAAAACAAATGAAGCTCCAAACCCGAAATTGGGGCAAAAAATGGGGAAAAACCTAATTTCGTAGAATCTATCGGAAATCACGTAAACAAGAACAACTCTCCACAAGAAATTCAATGGTGCAAACCACACTTCAATCCGACAATTAGTTTCGAAATTAAACGCCCAAGAAATGAAGCCCAAAACTCGAAATTGGGGCACAAAATGGGCAAAAACCGAATTTCGTAGGATCGATCTGAAATCACGTATACAGGTACAACTCTCGACGAGAAATTCAATGGTGCAAATCACACTTCAATCCGACTATTAGTTTCGAAATTAAACGCTCGAAAAGAAATGAAGCCCAAAACTCGAAATTGGGGAAAAAATGGGCAAAAACCGAATTTCGTAGGATCGATCTGAAATCACGTATACAGGTACAACTCTCGACGAGAAATTCAATGGTGCAAACCACACTTCAATCCGACAATTAGTTTCGAAATTAAACGCTCGAAAAGAAAAGAAGCCCAAAAGTCGAAATTGGGGCACAAAATGGGCAAAAACCGAATTTCGTAGGATCGATCTGAAATCACGTATAGAAGTACAACTCTCGACAAGAAATTCAGTGGTGCAAACCACACTTCAATTCGACTATTACTTTCGAAATTAAACGCTCGAAAAGAAATGAAGCCCAAAACTCGAAATTGGGGCACAAAATGGGCAAAAACCGAATTTCGTAGGATCGATCTGAAATCACATATACAGGTACAACTCTCGACGAGAAATTCAATGGTGCAAACCACACTTCAATCCGACTATTAGTTTCGAAATTAAGCGCTCGAAAAGAAATGAAGCCCAAAACTCGAAATTGGAGCAAAAAATGGGCAAAAACCGAATTTCGTAGGATCGATCTGAAATCACGTATACAGGTACAACTCTCGACGAGAAATTCAATGCTGCAAACCACACTTCAATCCGACTATTAGTTTCGAAATTAAACGCTCGAAAAGAAATGAAGCCCAAAACTCGAAATTGGGGCAAAAAATGGGCAAAAACCGAATTTCGTAGGATCGATCTGAAATCACGTATACAGGTACAACTCTCGACGAGAAATTCAATGGTGCAAACCAGACTTCAATCCGACTATTAGTTTCGAAATTAAACGCTCGAAAAGAAATGAAGCCCAAAACTCGAAATTGGGGAAAAAAATGGGCAAAAACCGAATTTCGTAGGATCGATCTGAAATCACGTATACAGGTACAACTCTCGACGAGAAATTCAGTGGTGCAAACCACACTTCAATCCGACTATTATTTTCGAAATTAAACGCTCGAAAAGAAATGAAGCCCAAAACTCGAAATTGGGGCAAAAAATGGGCAAAAACCGAATTTCTTAGGATCGATCTGAAATCACGTATACAGGTACAACTCTCGACGAGAAATTCAATGGTGCAAACCAGACTTCAATCCGACTATTAGTTTCGAATTTAAACGCTTGAAAACAAATGAAGCCCAAAACCTGAAATTCGGGCAAAAAATTTGTATAAACCTAATTACGTAGTATCTTTCTGAACTCTACGTATGTAAATACAACTCTCGACGAGAAATTCCATGGTGCAAAGCAGACGTCAATTCGACTATTAGTTTCGAAATTATACTCTTGAATAGAAATGAAGTCCAAATCCTGAAATAGTGGCAAAAAATTGGAAACAACCTAATTTCGTACTTTCTTTCTGAAACCACGAATGTAAGTACAACTTTCGACGAGAAATTCAATGGTGCAAAGCACACGTGAATCCGACTATTAGTTTAAATATTATACGTTACGAAACTAATAGTTACGTATACGAAACTAATAGTGGGTTTGAAGTCTGCTTTGCACCATTGAATTTCTCGTCGAGAGTTGTACTTACATACGTGATAGGTTTTTTCCAATTTGTTGCCCCAATTTCGGTATTTGGGCTTCATTTCTTTGACGGTATAAAATGAAGATACGAGGACGATGAGGAGGTAACGCAATGTTCGAAGTTCTTTTGAAAGAATTGATATTGACATGGCCGGCACATGTCCATTGTCAAATGATGGAAATATGTACATACTTGTGGCCATGGACTATTGTAGCTAGTGGGTTGAAGCCTAGGTACCTCTATCTAACCAAGAAGTCCCCATTATCTTCGAAATCCTGGTTAAGAAATGGGATAGCAAATTTTGAGTACGATTTGATTAACTCGCGAAACTCGCGTCCTTGGAGGCCTGTGAATATTGTTAAAGATATATCTTCCTTTCCTAATCATCTTTCGAAGGGTCAGATAAAAACTATGTGATGATCATCTCTTCGACGAGTAATGTGAAGAAATATAAACCTCCTACACAGTAATTTATACATACATACACCGTGAGACAGCATATTGATAAATATGAAATGAAAATATATACATTCATACCTGCTCCACCATTCATACATTCTTAATGGGCATTTACCATCTTCTGATGATGTGTCCAAAGCTCTGAGTAGTTGCAATTCTTCATCAGATGAAACTACACCAGTTTCACATCATTGATTCATTGTCCAAAATGTAATTTATGGCAATGAGAATAATACTTTTTATTTGTAGACATAGAAAAGTAATAAACATATTACAAACATATTCTATAAAATTAGAATACACTATTTACACCATATTTCAAAAAACATACTAGACTGTGAGATCAGAACTCTTCCTATAATTTTCCCTCCCTCCCTTCCATTGTCATCAACTAAGAATGCAGACAGCTTGTGAAACAGCATTTTCAACCACTTTTGACCAAATACAAGCTGAGATACATAAAGCTACTGAAACTAAATGAAATATTACCATCATTGGAATAAAAGTGACAGACTGGTTTTAAGTACTGAAACTGAACACTATTTGCTGGGTTACTGCTAATTAAGTACTGAGTACTAATAGCAGAAAAGTCGAGGGAGCTCAGGACATTAGTAGAAGTATCTTAGTAGTAGTTGCAGCTACTTGCTGAATGACAAAAGTACAAATGACAAAAAGAATACGAAAGAGAAGAAGAGGAAGAAGAGGAGGAAGAAGAAAAAGAGGAAGAAGAGGAAGGAGAAGAAGAAGAAGAGGAAGAAGATGATGATGAAATCAACAAGAATCTAATACCAACACATACACTAGAGCATTAGTGACCAAACCCCTATTATTGTGTTAAATAATGCAAAGTAGTTATACAAAAGCATGAACTTTCTCATATTAGATTGAAATGTCGTTCTTGAAATTACATGAGAACTATGAATATTTTTAAAAATGTGTTCTTGAAATAATTTGATTATCAAATACTGAGAAATACTTGGAATTAAAAAATAAATATTTAGCTTGAGTATTAAAGGTAGTGATGGTTTTCAAATCTTAAAAGTGGTTTGAAAAGAAAACCTACATTTTTGCAACAATCAAAATTCCAGGTGACAATTAAAATGGATTCTATATCATATAATTAATCAAAATTACTTCTATTTAAGCAAAAGTTTAGGAGTTATTTTTGAGAAAGTCTTGTCATTGTATCCTTTTGAAAATTGTCTTGATTATCAAAATTACAATAAAATTACTCATATTTAAAAATAATTATCCACAACATCATTTAAAGATATCATTTCAAAGAACAGATTTTATTAAAAAACTAGAGGAGCTCCAACAGCACACACTTTCTCGCATGGTTGAAAATAGATATGTAATATTAAAATAATGTACTTTCTGCCATATAAAAACTCTGTTATAACTTGAAAAAGGCTAATTCAAACGAATCGCCTCTTGTGCTCATCTGCATTTATATCCTTTGTCAGGAACCAACATGAATAAATTTAAATGTTACACTATTTACATAACATAAAAGAGAAAAACAAGAATAATTTCACAGCCAACCTTGATTTCATTTTAAGTGAATACCATAATCAGCGATTTAAACTTCTTAAAGTTTGGAAGTGTATTAGTTAGTTCTAAGTCAAAATTCATTAGCTTCCTTCAATCTATTTTCTGTCATAACAATATTATCTACATCACACAACCATCATGACCAACAACAACGTGATGCATTCGAAGAATTTTGAAACATTTGTGTTTCTATTTTCCGAACTGGCAACACCTGAAAAGAAGCGCATGAAATACGATTTTACATTTTCGATTCTTTTTTTGCAATTTTCGAAAATGCAGAGTGCACCGAAAATAGGACCAACATCCATATCTTTATAGTTCTTTGGTACATACAAAAATAAAAATGGAAGACAGAATTTGAAGCCGAGAAAATTGTTTTAAAAGTGCCTATTGTTTCGTCTAAAATTACGCAAAAAATATTAATATTTTCGAAATATTGAATGTGACCCCTTTTGAAGCACTGTTTTTGATTTCATTAAGACAAAAATTATCATCCAAATTGTAGTTAAGGACAACGCTGAAAAAAGTTTTTTGAATTTTTGCAATTTTCGAAAAATTAGAGTTATTGACGAACCCATACCATTCTCTCAAACGTTCTTCACACTATTCAACAACAAAATTTAATCAAAAACGATGGAGTCGTCATTTTTTTAAAATTTGGGAAATGTCCGAGGACTTTATGTAAGATACCCTCCAAAATTAAAATATCGATTTCAAATTCAAAGAGCCGTGACATCAGCCAGATCAATTGGGAAATATCTATTTTGAAGAAAATCGGCTGAACGATTTAACCACTAGCATTGTTCATAGACGGATGGACAGACAGAAGTTTTGCAGACATTAGATTTTTCGATATCAAGGACCCACAAAACATCGATTCTGGCTACACCACGTGTTAGAGGATTTTTTCTTCTAAAGTTAGCAATTGGATTTATCCTTTTTTTCATTACTAGGACCCAGGAATAAGTTTTTCTACCGAAAATTGGTCGTTTAAAAAATGAATATATTTACATAGTAATTATATAACTTTCTCTTCTGAAGTACCTTCTTATGAGCGAGAAAGGAAAAATATATATCTTCAGTAATGTAGCTAGGAGGGGGTCAAAAACTTTTGCAATTTTTGAAAATTTACAGGTTTCAATGAAATTCTAACTTGCACAGTTTTTATTAGCATAATTTACTCAGTTTGAACAAAAAATTAAAGAAAATAATTTTGAGCCACTTTTGAGAAAATGTTGATTGAGTTTTAGGTAAAGTAACAACAAAAATTAAAATATCCATTTCATTATTCAAGGGGCCATGACATCAGCCATATCAGTTTTGAATCTTTTGAACCTTTCTCGATATCAAGTATCCCGCTAACATGAATTCTGAATGTTCTGAGTATTCTATGAAAGTAATTTAATACACATAGGAGTAAGAAAAAACCCTTTTGGTTTCATGGACTAATAAACAATTTTTTCTAGAAAAATTGGCACTCTCCCTCACAGCATTACAATACTTTATCTATATTATTACAAAATGGTACTTGAAAAAAAAAATTAAAAGAAAAATGTGACTACAATAGTATTATTTAATGCATTTGAAATTAATACTCCTCGGCTGTCAAAAATCTTGACTGTTTAAACAGACGAACATAATTGTTAACAATATCAATTCATATTTACAATATAATACTTTGTAATAAAATAAAGTTTTTATACTGAATGTTTGAGGAGAAATGGTAAATTCTATAGGTGTACACATGGGGGTATCCAGGGGGATCATCTTGAAAATTTAAATATTTTGAAATGGAAATAAAACATTGTATTTCCCTTTATTTCACCCTTTTTAACCTGACAATGGTGGTAATTGTTTCATGACATTTAAGAAAGAGGCTTTCGAAGCTCAATGGCAACTCTGCATATGGTTCGACATAAAATCAATTATGTTTATAAATTGTAATTTTATTCTCCTTGTAGTATGTTTTATTTATTTACTAGTAAATGTCATATGTACATAAAAGAGTTTAATAAAAAAAAGGGAACCCTGCAAAGTAGTTGGCCCCTACTCTTGTTTTAGGCTGCATACACTAAGATACATTCTTACAGATGTAGTCGTAGAGTATATTTCAATAAGAAAATATTCTCTAAACATATATCTGGTTTTCAATAGCAACAAGTTTAAAAATGTTTCAAATATTTCAATACACTTGAAGAGCACATAGCCGTATACCACTTCAGATTGAAATTGAGTTATAAGCAAAATGAGTTAAATGCCCTGACTAGCCGTGTTTAAAACAAGGAATCTATAACAGACTGTATTGTACCAGGTCTTTCTCTGCCGTTTGCAGTTAAAATTTAATACTGCCTTATAGATACAAACTGAAAGGCTGAGGGCCATTTAAAGTAAGTAGTAGTCTTTCAATTTTGGCCAAAGTATGGCATATTACATCGACAATTTAGATAATTTTCTTCGAGGAAATTTCACTTCGCCCATGCTTATGGCAAAATGCTTCTGATGTAAGAAAACATTTTACTGTGCTCTGTGAAGCCTGTGTTCTATTGTAAAGAGAACTAAAAGTGCATTGAAACCTGCAATTCGATGTTTGAAAATTCATTGTTAATTGGAAGTATCATCATCTGGGATGAAATCAAATGGTTTTCAGGTATTTCAGGTATATGTATATTCTTCTTTACGCAGAGATGCTTTTGGTTTATAAATACGACATAATGTGGAAGAAAGGTATTCAAATTGGAATTAACATGAAGAATGAACAGTTTTCTAAGCATCTTATTTAAAAAAGCTTTTTAAGTGTGCGATGTGACCCCATGTAATAGGGTAATTTTGGACACTTATTATATTTTACTATGTGTGAAATTTTTCTTATCAAGGGGTAAAATGACAGTGAATTAAATTTTTCAAAAGCAGTCTTAATAATGTCAAAAAATTATAATATTTTTACTTTAACCTTTATTTACAGAATGCTTTCTGAAAATATAAACTTTCCATTATCTTACCATGCAGTTTTAATGATTCTGACTAAGTAAGCTTTAGGAACGTCTTTATCAATAACATCAGGAAACACACAATGACTATTGCAAAAGGGCGAAGAAACTTGATTTCTATATCCTTGGCTCCTATATCTGTCACAACGCCATGTTGCCTGTTCAGAAGTTTTCTTCCTTAAATACAATCATAACTGACAAGTACAAATGATTCTTCTATCACTTCCTTATTCTGAGATAGTTGAAGCTTTGTTGTTCTTTCCTTTTGAAGCAATTATTTAATTTTCTTCTAAAATTTCACTTTCCCTCATATCTTGTCCTAACACATTTCCTGGAGGAATGTTAATTTTCTTCTTCTTAAAGACCTCCACAACTGCTGGATATTGGTTGTTGAGTTGTTTTAGAATTTCTTCCAAGCTGCTAATCCATGATATATTTATGTAACTTTCTTCATCTCATGATATGATAATTTACTTAATGCACGCTTTATTTCAAATGGAAGTAACCCAGTTACTTCATAGGCTTTTATTCTGTTTTGACACTGATGACTGCATACTTTAATTAATGTTTGGTTAATCAGTGGTGGAAATGTATCTTTTGAAAATGTGCCTTATGTGTACTTTTTCCATTCCCTTAAGACATTCTGCCACATAGTCTTCAGTGGTCTGAAAAGGCAAACTTCTAGAGGTTGCAGTGAATGGATGCTGTTTCGAGGGAATAAAACAAAATTTATACTCTGACACACACTTTTTCAGTACCAGTTGATTTCAAAATTATTACTTATTACCACAAGAATTATTTTTAACCCTCTTTATTCTATAGATAAGGTAATGCAATTCTCAGAAAGTCTTCAAAGACTAATTGGTGAAACCATCTGCTTCTATTGCGATTTCCCTTGACCCTGCAGGGTCACATTCCTGACAAGAATCCCAGACACATTCTACTTTTTACGAAACAAAAAGAGGAAAAAAGTTGTCACCTGTCAAATGCTCTGTACCCCTTTTCACCCCCTAGTTTTTCCTGGGTCATCACATAAATTAGTTTTGTTATAGTGTGTTGCCATGAGAAGTGTTTTGAAGAAGAATGTTTTCAAAGTAACTTTTAATTGTTATGTAATTTACTTCTGCCTGTGACCTTTTTAAGTTTTTGCTGTATGTAACAGAAATACGGCTGGAATGTATTTTTGGAAAATATGTTATCTCTTCTACACCTAGGAATTGTTTGAAAATCATCTCTCTTTGAGCTCTCTTTTATCAAGATATCCTTTCACGATGTGTATCATATGTAAACGGGAAACACCAGTGGACAGCTCCGATAATGCCAGTTCTCTCTTCTTCTGGAGTTAGCACAAGTTGACTTTGCTTCTTATTAAATTTGATTGCTATAGTTGACCTTGACACTTCAAAAAATTCTGCAGCCTTTGGTAACAAACATTTTCCTGCTACGACTACCCTGAAGTAACTTCCAGTATAAACACGGCATCATCTGAAGTCTTTCCACACTGGCACACACTGGTAGATTACTATCCTTAGAACAGATACACTAATGAATTAAAAGCAGTAATTTGTATAGACCTTTGAAAATTCTTTAAACAATAATGTTACATACATCAATATTATTAACATTAAAAAATTCCTTCAAAAATGAAGAAATCTATTCAGTTGTTCATTATCATTTGATCTTATTATTTATATATTGTTGGTGCTACTAGAGATTTAAGTACTTCCCATTGTTGAACATTTGTAAAAATTATACTTGGTGATTTACTAATTCCAATATGAGAAATAAAAGTGGAAGCAAGTTATTTTTAACTTATTATGACAAATGAAATACGATGCAAAAATGTCCAAAATCACTCCAATGGAATGTCTCTTTTGACACTGATGACTGCATATTTTAATTAATGTTCATTTAATCAGTGTTAGAAACAGACCAGTTCCCTCACTAGTTATGAATTAGGAGGATTTATTTTAAGTAGCACTTAAAATAAATAAATGAAGACTTCCTTTCACAGACATTTTGTCTGAGTAATAATTAAAGTGACTGACATTTTTCTTCTGTGATTATGATTTTGAAATCCTGAAATTTTATAGTGGATGTGGATGCACCATTTCTTTGATATAATATTACAAATGAGAAAATTTCTCAAGAAGATTAGAACTTTGCATTGAAGATTAGCAGTATGCATTGTGTATGAATGCACATTGCATGTGATACAAACTATGCATTGATGATACATGATTTTTACATTAATAAGTGTAAATTAATGCATTAATAACTGTAAATTAATGCATTAATAACTGTAAATTAATACAATAATTAATTCATTAATAATTGTAAATTAATGCATCTAGTTCATTAATGCAGTATCCACTTTTATAAGATTCCTTTATAAGTAGAATTCAAATATTTCTCACAGCTATAACAACACACTTGTTAAAAACCATACATGGTCATGCAACATTATTTATTTGAAATATTGTGTATGATCCCATCTTTAAATATTTAAAGTACTTTCTGAAACACTTTGTGTAAGGTATTAATATAAAACATTATCTTCACAATCTACTCTGCATTGCTGTTTGATCAATTGAATAATTATGAATATTTGAGTAGCGTGAAGAAGATTGTATAATGTGTGATACAAAATAGTATTAACACTACTTTTGTAATAAATTTCAAAAATTGTAATTTAGAGACACCTCATGAAACAAAAAACAAAACATAATACAATTTTATAGAAACTGATAAGCGTGTCTTTCTTCAGAAATAAAAATACTGAAATGTTATAATCTAATGCAAAATTTCACTTCACAAAATGCACATTTTAGAGTGTTTTATTTACAGTATTAACAATACTCCATACATTTTCTATATCAAAACAAGTTTTTCACTTGCACTTAAATTATTGGCAAAGTATAATGTTTACACTCCTTGAAAAAGTACATTTGTTTATGGAGATAACAGTGTTTGCCTTGTGGATGATGCAGGGGAAGATTTTAATCTAAAATTAAGTGTGCCAATCATTTTATTATAATCAAAGTTGCTGATTTTGGCACTTGTGATTGTTCTTGTTGAATTTTCAACCTGTTGTTAATGAAGTGAAATGTCAAGAGGTACATTCTGCATTTCCGATCTGGTGTGATATTGGAAGAGCTCTTCTGAATTATAGATGAAATAGTCACATTAAAACATCACCAAGATATATAATATTTATAATTATTAAGTGGAGAAAAATGCATTACATTGAATTTGTGTTGACATCAGCTGAAATTTAAAACACCATCGCAGACTTCCTTTCACAGACATTCTGTCTGAGTAATAATTACAGTGACTGATGTTTTTCTTCTGCGATTATGATTTTGGAATCCTGAAATTTTATAAGTGGATGTGGATGCACCATTTTTTTGATATAATATTACAAATGAGAAAATTTCTCAAGATAATTATTTCTCAAATATACTTGTTTTATTACAATTATAATTGTAATACCTCATACAGAATGTACATCAATGTTAGAAATATGAACATTGGTTTTTAAATACCACAGGCATTTTAAGTTGCAGTAAATAACTTGTATTTAACATAATGATTCTTTTGAAAAAGTAGTCTGCTTTACTGCGTATAGTATATGGAATACTATAAGCAATGAAACACTGGCTGTATACATCATTGCATGAAAAAAAAGTTATGATGGCTACAGTCAATATTATTAATAAAACCATTGAAACTTGTAAGTTGAACATGTAGCCATTAAGTACCTTATAAATCACACTAATCAAAACACTCTCCAAACTTATAAACAGGGCAAAGTGATTATAGTTTACACTGTACATTATATATCACAAATGAATAAATATTAAAGAATTGACAAAAGTAGGTAGCACTTATGTGGGAGTTAATTACCAGCTACTTGCCTCTTGCACACAAAACACAAGTAGTATGCTCTAGTAGGAATTTTAAGGCCTCTAATTGTCAGTAATCTTCTTTCTCCCACATTGGCTACACTCAAACAGAACGCATAAAATAAATAAACACAATTTCTATGTATATTCTTAAGAATTCCGTAAACCCTACAGAAAATCAGATGTTTAACACAAACGTCTTGCTATTACAACTCTCAGAATAAAACAATGTATCACGGGAGAAAATAGTACTGATGTGCTTTATATCTAAAATATGACAACTGGCCATATCAATTAACTGCCAATGTTATTTATATATAAAAACATCATAGTAGCTTCGTACACCAATAAAGCATTTCCTCCAGTCAACCTTGGACAGTGTGTTCCTATGAAGTGATCTGGGATATGTGTTTTAAATCATGTCAGCGTTTTTTGAAGATTTCACAGACACTACAGCAAATAGCACATGTATGAAGAAACATTTTTTTCCTAACTTCAGCCCTGTCTCCGGATGGGTGTAGAAGAATTTGTTATTCAGCCACGGTAGTAATAATCTTTGGTGGTGTAATTTACATCATGAAATTATACAACAAATTGCAACATTAATTATATTAATATAAGATTAATAATTTACTTAGCAAACATATCCATTTTCCTGCCGCTACATAAATGGATAGAAAATAGACAATCTAAAACATGACTACACACAGATAAGTGAAAATGGAAGAGCTGCTTATAAATGCAGCATCTGGTGCAAGCTGAGGTGCAGAGTGGCTGACCTAGCTTCACTTAGTCCTTCTCTCTGGGACACACGAAGGAAACACTTATGCATGGAGCGGCAGTAACTGTGTTGGAACGAAATGAGTCCACATTGAAGCCAGCTGCAGCTACTATACATCTTAAGAGTAAGATATCTTAAGTACAAATAAGAAAATTGAGATCAAAAGACATTTTATAACATGAAAGATTATGTGTAACTGATTGGTTGTTTTTTTTGAGAATATTTCTGGGTTTTTTAAATAACTTTTATACTATACTTCTATTCAGTCTTAATGCATAATTCTGTTTAGTCACCTATGTTGTAAAGGTGATTGAGCTGTTTTATTGATCACTATTAATAAATTCCCCCTGATTAATGAAACACTATAGCACTTCAACCACAAACAATATTGTTTTCACTGCACTGGTCTCTTTTATCTTCTGTAGGTCTGTCAACACAACTTGCAATTTAAGTTTATTCACTCTTCAATCACTCAGTGAACATCCTCATTTGAACTACATTGTACATAGTTACACTCTACTTGTTCTTGGAATTTATTAACAATAACCTGCAATATTTCGGTGTCCAAATTGTACTATGCTTCAATCAAATTCACTGTCTTTTGTTTCAGTTTCACATCAAATGAGTACTTCAACAGTAAAGTCTATTTTCTCTTTATCATTTTATGATGAACATAGTGATAGGCCTTTTGGCACCTTAAGTAGGGCTAGTTTCCTTCTAGCCCTGAGGCAGGAACTGCAAACATCCTCTTAAAAATTCCAACACCGTCTAGCGAATAAAATTTTTAAAAATTCACTCAGTCCATCTTTAGCACCGAATCCATCATTGTGGAGCATCGAACAACAAGTGCACTGGAAGAGCTGTTGTAGACTGTGCTATGTCTTCAAATCACTGTACACACAAAACACAACAAAAAACAGTGTTCTTGTGACATCCAGCTTGGAAGCCTTGACATATATTGTTGGCATTGTGTTACTTTGGCATCGGATTAATGTTGCAACTCAAATCACACATACACCATGTTTCTTTTCACAGTCACACCAGATGGCCTTCTGTCTCCATTGCTGCTGGGTAGTTGAGGCCTGGGTTAAACGTTGACAATAGAGGAGCTGGGGGGACGGGATGGCTCGAGTGCTGCGTCAAAGCAGCAGACAAATTTGGACCATTCTGGGTTGCATGGTTATGCTGCAGGGGAGGGTTGTGAGATACTGTCACATCGGGTGGCACAACAGCTCCTCTATGCTGCGGGCGGCGAAGAGATCCAGTGTTCACTTGTTGTGGCAGGTGACTGAATTCCATCTGGGGCGGATATGGTATATATCTGGCATCTGGCGAGATGTTGTAATAGGCGCCATCAACAGTGTGTGGAGGAGGGATGTTATTATAGTGCATCTTATTCCCTGCAAGGAATATTAAGAAAAGGATTTTACCTGTTTTTGCTTAGATTTCACAAGAACACTTAATATATTTTATAATTTAGAAATGTTCATGTAATGGTGTGTCATTTCATAAACTTTCATAAACAATAATTGGTAAGAATGAATTGCTCATTCTTGAAATTGTAGGAATGATTAAACAGAACTTTTCATTACCAAAATTCATCCACAAAATGCAATAATTACTGTACTGTCGACATTTTTTAACTCAAAAGAATTATACACCCTACAATAATAAAATGGAAAAGTTATCATTAAAATATATCAAAAATAACTTATTAAAATAATACGTCTAGAATATAGAATTTCTGTTTATTTGAACTTGTTATTAGGAAGGCAAATACTAATCGATAATTTATCAATGTACATCATGTTCTAAAAATTAGGTGCTCTGATGACTTTAAAACCAAATCTAGTATTCTGACATTCATTCTCCAAGCATCTGTACTCAATGATTTAGATTACTACGTGAAACAATTCTACAATTATTTTTTTCCTTTTTAGGTGTTTCCTATGTTGATATTATAATTTATAAATTATTTTTGACAAATGTGTACATAATTCAAACAAATTAATTTTCACAAGATAATAAGCAATTAATTGTTTAAGTGTTTTGGAATTTTTTATAATAATTTTCTAATTTTAAAAATTAAGCGAATTAAAAAAAACAACAACAACAAAAAAAGAAGAGCATAAAATAAATCTCATTATGAACTTTAATTTCTTTAAAACCATCATCATCTAAACATGATATAAAAATTAAAAATATTTTTCATCATATCATAATTAGGAAAATATCATCTTTTCATTTATACTTGCTAACTAACCTTCAACAGCATGGTTGTATGTATTTCGAGTCTCAGCGGCTTCCTCATGCAGTTGTTTTGGTTGGTGCTGCATTTCATAAGTTGGATACTGGTAGGGGTACTCCATTTTGTCAATCAAGTAGGTGCTTGCGGCAGCTTTTGTTCCTTCCTCCTGTGGCAAATAAATTTTCAAGGTAGAATATAATTTAATACTAATTGTCTGAGAATACTGGATTCCACAGTATTGTCAAAGATATTTTTTTTATGGTAACAATTATTACCAGATAATCCTGGTTGCTATCACCATTTGAATAACTTTCACTCTTCTCTGAAACGGAACTTAACGTTTCGCCCGTAACAGTTTCATTGTAGCTACTTGGTGCATACATCTCTATAGTGGCAGATTTGCTACTACTCTGCTCACTTGCAGCTAAAAGAAAACATGAAGATATTTTATGTCTCAGTTTTCATAAAGGCATTAATTCAAGGTAAGAGGAAGGAATCTACTTCTTGATTTAGCAATTTAAATTTTCACCTCCACTTTTGGGGTCAAATACTTAAGTGTATGAAATCTCTTCAAAACTTGAATGAAAGGTATAATCAGCATTATATGAAAACATTTGAGCTCATGTTACATAAAGTATTTTATACAATTCATTTGCAGAATTAATAAATTCAAATCAGCATAGTTATGCATGTAATCTATCAATTGTAGGCTACTTCTCTGATTAAAACAGTAAAGAGAATTAATTTTGATCAGCAGGGATGCAGTTATCCAATCGGAAAATTCAAAACAAAATATTAAGTCATAATATTTGGATAAATGCATCCTAACTGATCGCTGTCAAACCTCTGTTTTAATCAAAGTATAGGCTAATATTGTACAGTAACATGAGAAAACTATGTATATAATTGAATAAGTAGAGTACGGAAAACAAATGTGAAATTATTTCAACTTGGATAAGTGAATTAATTCTTGGAATCAATTTAAGTTGCTTTGATATGTTACCTTCCCGCATCCTCTTCTTCCTTTTTCTCAAAATAAAGCACACAACCAAAGCAACATTAAGGAGCACCAAGAGAGCACCAGTGACAGATACTCCTATTATGACGAGTCGTGGAATATCAGCTTTGTCCAACAGAACATCTGGGATAGTAGGCGGTGGTTCAGGCTGATCTATGGAATAAACAATGGGTGAAGAGAACCCACCTGTGAGTCTTTTGTTGGCACGTCTGTGAAGACAGCAGCCTACAAGGAGCACGTTGAGGACGAGAAGTGCAGTTCCCACCACCGTGACGATTATGATCACCAGACTAGGAAGACGCCCTTCACCGCCTGACTGGTAATCTACATCCTTGCTTGACTGAAGAGAAGGGGGTGCCTCACCTGCAGGGGGCATGCAGTTAGTCACAGAGCCAGAAACCCAGACAGAACACCAGGAAAAGACATGAAATGAGGAGCGTTTGATAGCTGACAGTGACATATACACAGAAGAAATTAGGAGATATTGTAAAAAGCACTTAATAGAAACTTTAATGACATAAAAAGTCATTGCTCCAATAAGAACATGAATTTTTCTTAAAATATGTGGTCTTTTGTTCCCATACTCTAGAAGAGCATCAAGAGGCACAAGAATGTTTTGTAATAAGATCATATAAATGTTTTGTTTATTCTGATAAAACAAACGTGTACATGCACTTGCACTAATGCATGTTTAAAGTTTGGATATTTCATTTCATTTAAACTCAAGTGCCACTAAAATTTCACACATTCAATAAAAACAGTTTTTGAGATATGTGCTGTTGTACCCAAATGTCTACATTAATACAAATGTGCGTAATGTGTGAAACACACAGGAAAGCTAGAGAGAATTAATAATGTACTTTTAGATTAAATGTTTTAATGGAGACATCATAAACAGATTTTTATTAAAAAATTTACAACTAATGTGCTTACTCTCTCATTTGAAGCCTTTTCTTACAAGTAACACAAAAGTTTACACTAAATTCTACACTTCGTTCTCTAATTTAAGAAAAACAGTAATCATAATAAAAAATGTTGTATTTTTGAAGTTTAAAACAGAATGAAAATAATATTGCTTAGAAATAATAAAATATAACTGGCTAATAAGTCCCCTAACACCTAAGAGAATTGCCAGAACGCTTATCTGAATATTAAAATCTTAATTATGTGTGCTTTAATAATTGTATATAATTGTATATTGTAGTTTCAATCATACAATTTTAATGAGATCTTGAATGTATTTCTGTATTAGAACACTCCATTAGAGGTACTCAACATTTTAATAAATCTATATAAAATTAAATTGGAGCAATGTTTTGCAGAGACATTTATCAATAAAATCAATGCAATCAATGCGTACACAAATTGCAATTTCATTCACAGTATTCATGTTAGTGATAAAGATGACATAAAATTGACATTTATAGACAGTACAAGAAGCAACTACCAAAAAGCAAAGAGCAAAGAAATGAGGTTTTGATATAGAAGACTAGTTAAAATTATAGATTTTTTGTAGCAAACCCTCCACCATTAGAATACATATAAAGATAATATCATTGTAGCCCAGAAAAAAATTTAATGAACTAGAAGACAGTAAAAGAAATAATACCTATATTGAAATTGTTCTGAAATTAACATTACAATAAAAGTGTATTATCTATATTGCATACTATCTTAATTTTTAAATAAGATTTTTTTATCTAAATTTCACTACATGTGAAACAATTGAATGTTATGAATAGAGATCATTGCATTTTTTTAAAAACCTCCAAGGAAAATTGTTAAACAGAATTTGAAGATACTCACTTGATGTTTTTGCCCGTAAGATATCAGGAAGGTATCTACTACCACCCAACTTATTAAAAGCCATAATGCTGATGGTATAATCTGTGGCCATTGCCAACCCAGTAATGGTGTAAGATGTTGCATTGTCATGAGTTACATCAACATAATGATATCCTTCATTCATTATGCTTGTTGGGCGGTATCGTAGTCTATAAGTTGGTTCCATACCACCATTAAATCCTGGTACCCAAGACACTGACACAGAGTCATGTGTTACATTTGTGACTTTCAGATCTGATGGTGGATCAGGAGCTGATGTGACATCCAATCTCACAGTTGTTGTTGAGAAACTTATATTATTCCGAGCTTCACATTCATATCCACCATAATCAGAAGGACGTACATATTTTACAAGAAGAACTGATTCATATGTAACCAAATCCAACTGAAAGAAGGAAAATAATAAATTATTAAGTTTAAATCATTGATGCGCCCATGGATTATGTCATAATATATTATTTTCTTATAGTATTTTGCTTCATAAATAGAGGCAAAAATTTATTAGAACTGCTGAAGGTACATAAGTAAAAATCGTATGAACTTGCAAGTCAGATCAGGTATTCACACTCAAAAGTCCAAGTGAAATTGTCAATGTCGGGATAATAATAGATGAAAACACTACATTAGAAATCCAACTATTTTTGATTGAAAATTATTTTAACTGTTCTTTAAAAATATTTTAGACATTTTTGGCATAAATTGTGGGCTTGTAAACATGAAATAACAAGTGTACTTGACTTGACTAATATATTTTCTTCTGGGAATTATTTTTGGTAATTTAATAAAGTTGATGTTAAAGTTAATGATGTAATTAAATAAAGCTTACTAGAAAATTTGGGTGTTAATGAATACTATATTTTCACTTATATTATTAGTGGAACTTTATGTAATAGTATGTTACAATTTATTCAATTAGAAGTTCAATTCAATTTGAAATGTATTCAGCACATACCTGGCGCACTTCTATGAAGTATTTTTCAGTTGTGTTAACGGGTATAGGAGACCCTTCCCTGGACCATTTGAATCTTACTGCCGGAGCACCAGATGCCCGGCAAACTAGTCTGCCAGTGTCACCTGTATTGCTTGCTGCTTTAGCAATACTTGGTGATGTATCAATTTCTGGTTTATCTAAATAATAACAATAAGTTTGTGGTAGAGCATCTCAAAAAATTAATCAGTAAAGTAATAAATGAATAAATAAATGTTATTAAACGATAATTTTTTTAAACATTAAATAAAATGAATTCAAAGAAATTAACATTTGAAATAATTTTTCATTTTATAAGTTTCCTAACTTTCAATATAGTGCATTTAACAAATCTATAACAATGAAAGATAATGTAAAATTCCTAAACAATTATTAACAGCTTCTTACATTTAACAATCAGGTAGATTGATTTGCTCGATTCATTGCCAACTTTATTATTTGCTGTGCACACATATGGTCCATTATCTTCTCTTTTAGGTTTCTTTACCAGAAGATACGATGTGCCATTGCGAAAAGTTCTCACAGTGCGTTGGTTCATTTCCCTTTCACTGAATCCTTTGTGAGACCATATGATATGAGCTTCTGTGAGAGGATTACCATCAGCTGAACAATACAGTTGAGCATCTTCTCCTGGTGAAACCATTATCATTTGCGGTGCTTCTGTTACAACTGCAGCATCTAAAGTTTTAAAAATAATTAATTCAATACTTAGAATGTATTATAACAGGATAAATTATTATATGATGCTCTTGAATGCATTGCTAATGTATTAACACCAAAACAACACAACAAAATTAACACAAAATGACATGCCAAAAAATATATTTACAGCAAATATACAAATAAATTTCATGAAAAAAAACTGTTTTGCTAAAATGTTTCTTAACTCACATTGAACAGTGATGTTCACAATCACACGAGTTGATCCTTCACTATTTACAGCTTCACAGGTGTAAACGCCTGCATCATCTTTTCTAAGATTTGTTATATTCAAAATGGGGCCCTCAGCTACCACACGGGTATCTTTCTTCTTTGCTGCTACATTTCCATCTTTGGTCCAAGTGTATGCAATACTGGAAGGATTTGCTCTTGCCTGCAGGGCAAGAATAAGTGGCTGGCCTTCTACTCCAACATGTGTTTCTATAGGAGCATCTTCAAAAACAGGCTTATCTGTAAAGAAATTATGCAGAGAAATATTGTATGTTCTTTTATAATTGGTCTTTGTAATTAAGGTGCCATAATTTGAAAAAAAGGATTTAATGAACTTTCCAAAATCCATTTTAAGTTTTATAAATTTATTTTTAATTTGTTTCTTAATGAAAAACAACAACTTTTCCAATGATGATGACTAAAAGAAATTATAATATCTTTTCTACAAATGATGAAATAAAACAAATTAGTACTTACAATGTACGTCAAGAATAATAGCATCATTGACACTTCGTTGGAGAGCAGTGTTTGTTGCTTGACAGGTGTACTTTACTCCATTCATTTCTGATGAAATATCTAAGTGCAGTAAAATGCTTGAAACTTTGCCACCATGAAGACCTGGTCGGGTCACATTAGTGATTCCGGGTACAGCTATTCCATCACGATACCAAGATAACACTGCTTCTGGATTACTCGAGCTGGAGTCGCAAGTGAGTGTGGCACGAGCACCAGGAGTGAGTTTCTCTGGATCTTTGCGTATTACAACATGTTCAGGTGGAACTTAAAAAAACAAACACAAAATTATAGCATTTAAAGAACAAAGTGCAACACACATACTTTTCTTCAAACTATATGAATAGACTGAATTAAATGATGACTCTTAATACTTACAGTGAACACTTAAGGTAATTGTTTCAAACAGAGGTATCTCTGTGGCTGAGTTTGATGCTTCACACTTATAAATGGCTTCATTATCAGTAACATTTGTTAAAATAGTCACTTCAGCAGAAACTGATCTATCTGTCACTTTTCTCACAGAATTTATCTGAAAATAAAGATCAATATTTCATTACTTAATGTCAATAAAATTACAAATAAGAAAATTAAAAAAAGCTGTAAATTCTTATTAGAATAAGGTATTTAAAATTTATCAAAAATTCTAGGTTATAAAAATAAACAATGAGACAAACAAAAATAATTTTGTGCTTAAGTAAAGTCATGACAAAAGTGTCTTGATAGTGATCCACAAATTCCTAAAGATAAAAACAGTAACAGAACCAACATTAAAAAGTTTATAAATTATACCTTTTTGTCATTTTTGTACCATGTAAGTGTGGCCAAAGGATTCCCTCCAGAAGATATACATGAGATCTTTTGCACAGTACCAGCTGGTACACTTACACCATCAGTGAAGCCATGAATTATGGGCTGACCTGGAGGATCTGTTACAAAATGCACACTTCACACACTGAGACACTTCACATTATTTTAATCAGAAGTATTCATGTAAACCACAAATTGTGTAATAAACACCACAAATTCATGAACTATGATGAAAATTCTTCCTGAATAAAACATTTTCATTATTTATAACTGTTTCCTTTTGGTCTTTCTTTATGAAATACCTATTTGCATTTAATATTTGTCTTTCATAATACATCAGAATTTGTAGAAGAATTTACAATACAATTTCTAGTAATAATCTTTTAAATAATATTTCATTACACAATAAAGACATCATGGCCATATTTTTTTATATTTTGAACACTTACATAGGACATTAATAGTGTGAGTGCTGACAACATTTTCTGTAAGTTGCATATTCAATCCATGGCAGATGACAACTAATGATCTCCGATTTGGAGTTATTAACACAGTAATATTGGAAGTTGTAATAGATCCTCCTTCAGTGGACTCAATTACACGACTTGTTGCATTCCGAATGTGACGTCCTCCTACCATCCATTTCACTTCTGCTGGAGGATTACTGTTGGCAGTTGTACAAGTCAGAGGTACTTGATCACCAACTTTAGCTTCAGTTGGACCTGATATACTGACTTGCGATGGAGCAACTGAAAATATTGTTCATAATTAAACTTGAGATGTCTTGCATTTAAGTGTTATACTATAGTCAACAAGAATTACAAAAAAATTGAATCTTCCTTGGCTGCTTTAGCTATTGCTATTTATAGGGTGTGGCACATAAAATCTGTAAATTTTTTATTTAGTGGAGCCCTGTTTTAAGGTTAAATATTTCTGCTCCATAAAATATCACCCCAAGAAGCTTACGAATCCATTACTCTAAGAAAAATGCATTTCTATCCCTCATTTAGTAGTATTTACTTTTGAGTAAAACACACATTCATGGCTATATGGCTATTCAGTCATACTTAACAGCAGCTCAACAGGACACTTAACATTTTTGAATCAATTTTCCCCACTTTTGAACAAAGTGATAGGCAAGTTCCTCATAGTGAAGAAAGGCAAAAGCACAATGCAGCAGATTGAAGCCCCCAGAAGTGATGCAAATGCTTTGTTAATATTTTTTGTATGATCTGGTCTTACAAGAAAATATGGACATAAAAATGAAATTTGTGTTAAATCAGAAAGTTGGGTTAAAATTTTGAAAATAAATATGTACTTACATAGCACAGTCAACTGGATATCTGCTTTTAGTGGAGCTGGACTCATTATATTAGAAGCTTCACATCGATAGTGTGCTTTATTATCACTTGCATCAGCAGTAAAGGTGTACATATTTTCTGATAGTCTTCCTGCTGTTCTGTAGGCCATTCTGATCTGTTCTCCATTTTTGTACCAAATGAGTTGTGCTGGAGGATTCCCTCCTCGTGACCTGCATACCAGCTCCAATGTTTGACCACGACGAATAATTTCTCCTTCTGTATAGCCTTCAATGTAAGGAACACCTGGTGGATCTGTAATAAAAAAGAGGTATTCCAGTCAAAATTGCGTGTTTGTATTGTGGAAGACACATCACAAGAAAAGAAGAAAAAAAGTCTGGAATTGGACAAATTTTAATTTTTACTCAATTATCTAAAAAACTGAAAAACAAAAAATAGTTAAAATTAAAGAACTATTGATTATATTTAATGTGATAATATTTACAATTATAACATTAAAAAAATTATGAAGTATTAGTATCCCTTATTGGGGCTTCTTGGTAGCCAGACTCCCACCTGGCTGCCGAGAAACTTTCTGAGGTCTCTGAGGCATCACACCATTAGGAACCAGGTTCCACACCACACCACCATATTAGTCTACCCAGTGGATGGTCCACATTACTCTCCAAATCTTATGGTGAGGTAGCCCTTGGGTTCATTCGAGTGCTTGTATCTTTGAGCAGTATTAGAGAGCCAGTTCTAATATCTGGTAGCCCACTAACACTTTTAAGACCGAGGCATTCAGGAAGGATTAAGGTACAAAGGCAATATATGAGGGACTGAGAAGGAGAGAGAGGATACTTACAGAGGACACTAAGTTGCACTGTGACTCTCAGTGGCATATCAGCTGGGAGAGCTTCATGTCTTGCTTCACAAGTATAATCTGCATAGTCATCTTCTGCTGTTGGTTGCAACTTGATTCTACTTCTCACATTAAATCTTTTTGTTCTTGAGTTTGGGATGGCAACTTCAGTGACAGACTCATGCTTTTCTGTAAGCAAATATTAAAAATTAAATATCAATTCATTCATATGTTTCAATTGAGAAAAAATATGGGTAAATTGAAAAATTTGATAAGAAATAGGGAAAGTAACTGATTTTAAGAAATAATTTTGATTATTGTATTCAAATGTTATTTTGTTTTCGAACATGGAATATTGTTCCTGATTAGTTATTGTGAGGAAAGCAGATTTCCAAATCGTTAATTTCTTTAAAACAATGTGCATTAAATTCTTTCAGTTTTATTTTCAGGAAATCAATTGTGTAAAAAGAGAGTAAAAGCAAAAGTTATTGCACAATAATCTTAAAAGGAATATAATCAACAATTTTTAACAAATATTCATGGAGGGTAATCAATCTGAAAATTTGAAACATTTATTCATTGTCATATAAAATACGGAAAAAAAGGGTGATGGGTCTGCAATATAGTTGGCCACTAGCCAAAATGAAATGCTATAAAGAAGGAGCCAAAGGAGTTTCTGCAACCCCTTTTCATCCACAACAAGACTGGAAGAGAGCCAGCATAAAATAAGCCATGCCATTACTGTGCTGCAGACTATCTTTTCATCAGAGATGGATGTAAAACTGGTTCTTCAAATAAATTTTTTGGACATTCAGACAAGAATTAAAACAAATCTTTACTTTAATATTCACATAATTTATATTTGTGAAAGTTCTTTTTTCTTAGATGATGTTCATTCTTACTGAGAATTGTGGTAAAGAATGGCTTAATAAAAAGCTATTTTGTCTTCTTACCATATGTGAGGTTATTTTTTAAGAAGAAAATTAATTTTTTTCATTTTCCAAAGTTTTTGAAGACAGAAAATTTACTACTTATTAATGAATACTCATTACTACTATCTCTTTAATTAATTTATCGTTTTTGCAGATGTTACTTTTGGTTTATTTGTTTTGACAGAACAAAAGTTTTAGAAATATTTTTTTGAGAAGATGAATATGTAATAAATATAGAATTAATGAAAAACCTTTCAACATACCTATTTTAAGTTCTACATTTCCTCGATACCAAACAATCTTTGCGGCTGGTTTGGAATTTCTAACTTGACATTCCAGCTCTAGTTCTTGGTTCTCTCGAATTTCAATTTTTGAATTTGGTGGATGATTGACAATCTCAATGGAAGACGGAGGAGCTGAAAACACATAAAATAAAGCATGAGTGATGAAAAGAAAGAGGCAAATAAAAACTGAAATTTTTAGACTTTTTTATTGATTCAGAAAGGAAATTTAGAACATATCTGCATAAAATAATGATCTCAAGTTTTTGTTGTCAAAATAAAATTAATATGTTGGAGATTTAGTAGCATGTTATGCATTAAGGAAAAAATTCATTAATTTTCTAAAATTTCTTTGAGTACTATAATTATCCATAGTTTTATTAATAATTTATTTTTAGAACAAATAAAGGGCAAACAATTTAATATTTAAAAATTTAGTTTAACATAACTAACTAGTGGATAACAAGAGCTAGTGTCTAGCACCTAAGACTCACTAGAAATGTTCAACCCATACATATTTTGGGATAAAATAGAATTTATATACAAAGAATTTTATTCCTCGTATACTAAATAAATCATGACAAAGGAAGGAAAATGAAGAGTATTCTATGAATTACATATCCATACAAACTAATACATTTAATCTACACTTTTTTTGTGTTCTCTTCTCTACAAGTAAACCAAAGTTCTCCCGAAAATTTACATTTTTTCAAGCTTATCTTTCGGAACCCTTTTACCCCTGAAAAATTGTAATTGCTGCGAGTTCAAATATTTTAACACAACAATTTGCACAAATGCTGTTTTCTTAATGAATATTTGTTTTTCACATTCAACTTTCCAATCAGAAAAGTACTGCAGCTTCCTTTTTAAAACAATCATAGTGCCTCTTTAATGTAATTCAAATTTTTTCTGTAATCAAATTCTACATTTCACTCCAGAGGTCACCAACGTACTTCTTTTTTAAATTTACGATCTGGATAAGTCATGTTATTGTTCTTTGCAGTACCCTTTATTTCCGATTGGTTTCATCAACGAAGGCGAACAGACTTCGCGACAGACAGAGCAACATAAGGATAGCGGAGAGCGAGGGGGCGTGACGACATCGTGCCAAGAGGCGCGAGTACGGCGCACCTGGCGAGATCCCAAGCGAGCCCCGCCCACGCTCCCCCCCCCTCTCTCTCTCTCTCTCTCCCCGGCTGAAATACGGCGGTCGCTCTTAACCGGAACATTCGCCGCGCGATTCTCCATAATTATGACGATTTCTGCGCCGCGATTGGAAGAGCCACCTCGCGGCGCCACCGTCGACCTCCCTCGCTGCCGTAAATCAAGAGGGCGTCGCCGCCACCGCCAGCGCGCTCTAGGAAGCGCCGCCGTGAAATACGCGCGTCTTATCGCTGCGTTCCAGGGGGCCGCGATTAATGAGTTGAGAGGAAGGGAGCGGGGTAGTTTGGTTTGCGAACGGAGGCGGTGCGGCGGTAGCGGTGGCGCAAGCGACTCCCGCGAGTCATCAACGACTTTGAGTGGTGGTACAGCAGAATGAGGGGGGGGGGAGTCAGTGAAGACTGGCAGTAAAAGTTAATGATATTACTACTAATGGGAGTATGGTCAGTACGGACGCTATCCACTTCCGAAGAAATACTAGGTGCGTACTAGACAATCAGAGTTGAAATGCGCAATGGAATTAAAATTTCAACTCAAACTACTGTATTTAATACTCGCATCTCCGCGAGTCTCAATAACTCGATTGCTACCATCGTATGTTGGCAAGAAATAATGAACACTCATTTCAGAGGTACATACGAATTGTGTTTAATGAATTCTACGTTCCATTTATTCCAATATTGTCTATTAAATAGTGCGAGCAACTTTTTAACATTGATTGATGCCAAATGAATTTGGGGGTCATGGTCGGCAATTAACACTTACAAATTATTCACATTTATTTGAAAAACGTTGGCTACCTTGGGCCCCAAGCCGATTTACTCTTTATTAGAATCGTCGCTCCACCTTCTGAAGAATATTCACACGATATAGTATATGAAGCTAGATTGCAAGATTGTATACTTTGAAACTTCCTTTTTCAGAAATATTATTTAAACGCGTAATTATGTGATTAAAACTGAGAGTACTGCGAGTTTGATTAAAAGCTTGACGAAAATAAACAGCGTTGGCTCTTTGAATTTCGATATTTATGACTTGTTCGTTTACACCAATTTGATGACACAATTCATGTGCACACATATCCTCATCTGATTTTCGATAAGATTAATTGATTAATACAATATTCTTTGTAGAAATGATATTGGATCAGCAGATCAATCATGAAAACTGCCCCTAACCTCTAACAATACGATCTAATACTTCTAATACTTCGAAATAATGATCTAATACTTCGAAACTTTAACAGCTGGTGCTTCAATCCACATGGCTGGCAGAAGAATACATTCCGCAGAGTGATGTCTTCAGCGATGCTCAATTAATTTTGAACCTTCCAAAAAATCGTCTACTGGCCTAAACAGATCATAAATTCTTCGTATGTTGTCCTGACGTTTTGTCCCAAAAGATCAGGGCAGACAATACTTCGGATCTGAAATGTTATAACAGGAGCAGGGTATGCAATCCTCTTGACAGTAGTGTATTACTAGCAAAGCGGTTGCCTATACTGCCCCTGCAGAATAATTCAATTTTATCTGAGTAATGATGTACTAAATACAGTGATAACACTTATTTTCCCCATGATAACATCTGATATGAAGACATTCTAATAATATGGAATGAGAACACCAATGCAAAAGTATCAGATGTGACGTAATATTAACTTTGTGGCAGCGAGTAAATGATTGATGTAATATAACTAATATGTCCTCTTCGGTAAAAAAATTAATTGTGTGTGTTTTAATTTACAAATAGTTATAACCTCCATAATTTGTTTCACATTTTAGGTTAATGTATTTTGCTTTACTTCAAATTATATTTCAGATCAGTGTGTATGTACCCTAATTTAGAGCGCTGAATTGTGGAGCAAAATCAGAATGAGCTAAATTCGGTTAACAAAACGAGGGGTAGAATTGTTCAATAAAGCTCTTTTTGAAACGTCAAATTCAACCACAAGCAATAATCAAAAGTCGATATTCCGTAAACGAACACAATTCCCTATTTTTTCATCTTAAGAATGCAAGAAACACACGGAATTAATCAAAAGCTCGTTAAAACAGATGGATTCATTTTCAACAACACTGTCGTGCTGGGTCAGTTGAATACATAAAAAAAAGCTTTAAATACAGACACATGCAAATTATTTGTCTCAAAAACTACATTCCAAGAGAGAATGTAGACAGTACATACTACAATTACGTAACATGATTCAGTATTTTCTATGTTGACCCTTCACTCTAGCATCAACCAAGGTTATGTACATCTTGGCTATCTTGGGGTGCCTCATAAATATTATGAGGTTTAAAGGTTTGTTTATGACTTATTTTGATCTATAATTGATACGCATTTTAAGAGGATTTTCTCAGAAAACAGTTCCTTTGAACTTAGACAATTCTTTTGAAAATACTTCATCAATTTTTTATTGAGTTACTTATGGACTGTTCCTAAGCCATGGACGCTGTTAAAATTATTTTCATTACAGGATTCTGGAAAGTGATTTCGAATAATCGAATAAAGTACATAGAAAAGAAATCACAAATTAACTTATACATGAAGCTTTATTACATACGTGTGAAAATTAATAAACAGTGTAGCCGTTAGGTGATTGTACTATTCACTTTTTTATCATTTTGACACTTTGTTTTTATTTTTCCTCCCAAAATCGATTCGCATAATAGCAGATTTGTACAATTTGGCTTTCCACTGTTCTATTTCAAAAACCCAACATACGCGGGTGCGTAAGCAACGCCTAAACCTAAGGATAATGCTTAAATTAATGCTAAGGCAGAGGCTAAAACTAAAGCTAAGACAAATTACAGGTAAGACTAAGACTAAGTTTGAGACTAAAACTAAGGCAAGAGGAAGGGCTAGGCTAAGACTGAGGCTGAAACTAAGCCTAAGAGGAAGACTCTAGGAAAGGCTCAGGCCAAGTCCGAGGCTAAAGCTAAGGCCAAGAGGAATGCCTAGGCTAAGGATGAGGCTAAAACTAAGCCTAAGAGAAAGACCGACGCCAAGGGCTGGAGTACTCACAGATGACGGTGAGGCGCGCGTTGGCGCGGATGGCCTTGTGGAAGCGCGCGGGCCCCACTTGGCACTGGAACTCGGCGTCGTCGTCCAGCGTGGCGTTGACGATGCGCAGGTTGTAGACGCCGCTGCGCGCGTCGCCGATCACCGAGTAGCGAGGGAAGCCCGGGATGGTGCTGCTGAAGCCTGCGCACATCACCCCCGTCGTCACCGTCACACTGCTCGCCCGCCTCTCGCTTTACGAGGAATGCGAGCATTTACAGTCCATTCCTTTTCATTTCACACCAATTTGTCTCTCGTTTCACGAAAAGTCACACGTGAAACATATTTAGGAACATTCGTATTATTTTTCAGAATGTGGGATTACATTCCCCTCCCCCCAGAATTAAAACAAAATCGTTGTTAAAAAATGAAGTTTGTGTCATTCAAATTTAAAGTTTAGTGACGAAAGTTCATTTACTGCGCACATACAAGAGAATTGTTATAGAAAAGTGACAGGAGAAGTGAAGAAAGGGGAATGGAAGTGCTCTACCAAAGTGGAGGACCCAGGATCGGTCAAGGATCACCGAGCGAGTTTCTATTGAAGGTCCGCTTCGAACTGTGAGACCGGCTATTTTCTTTCAATTTCTTCTACTTCCCTTCCATGCTGTGTTCGTGTTCCCCTCTCGGCCTGCCTCGGCCTAACTTTCCCTGCCCCCCCCCCCCCGCGCAAGCACGTGAACCCACTCCGCCTTTCCGCGCTTCACGCCGCCCTGCTCTCTCCCGAGGGGGCGCTTAGCGCCTTATTCTGCGATCGCGCTTCCCTCTGGGTGGAGAGCGAGACAGTGTAACTGGGAATGTCCATTTCAAGCGTCAACGAGAATGGGGCACCACTTCAAAGCTGAATTCGGAACTCGTTAGCGAGCATCGAAATAATTGTGCCTTCGTATTGCGACAATCGATGGTTATCCTCTCTAAAAGAAACAGTTCTCCAGAGAAAATGCAAACTGATCTGAGCACAATTCTTTTTATCACACTTCAGTCCACATAATGTTCGTTTCCGCTAATTGTCGTAAAAATGGCTAGCCACTTTGAACATTAATAGCAGTTTTGATCATTTTAAAAAATACCGATAAATATGAATTATTTTGTGATTAATATAATTCCTTCTAACCAAAAAACTACTGCTATTTTTCATTGAGTCAAATTTGGTCGTAAAAATTTAATGCATGAAATAAACGCAGTTAACATTTCACTGACGACATTTTGCTTCTTTTTTAAACTAATTATTGCCATATCGTCAGTCAAATACTCAACTGTGTACTAGGTTCTTTTTGTCGTAAATAAAAAGTCTACATTTTTGATATTAAGAAATAATGTTTCGCAAACACATCTCTAATAGCTGCTCCAGAGCCTCGCTCCTCCTCTAGCCTCTCGCCCTGCAAGCATCCCCCCAACCAATGATATTACCTTATCCGCTCCACAGAGCGATAGCCCTCCCCCTTGCCTGTCGTTGCGGGGTCTTTGAAATTCTCCGCTCGCTCGCAATCCCCGGGGGGGGGGGAGGGAAAACGCTCGGAGACTCCCCTGAAGAGATGTGGCCCGGCCCCGCGAGCGGCGGCGGGAATAGATTGTTTTACGATATTTCCCACGCCTTGTAAACAGTTCCGACTTCTCGAGGCGACTCGCGACCCGGCCTCTGAGCAGGCGACGGGGGGGGGGGGAGGGGGGATCGGAGGAGTTGACAAGAGGTTTCACAGGAGAGGAGGACGGCTATCTGAAGCGGAAGGGCAAAACGTGAGGGGTGTGGGGGTGGGGGTAGGGGGGAAACGGAGAGCGATTCTCCGTTATCGAGAAATCCTGGAAAAATATTTCCGATCTCTTTCTAGACACTGCTCGCCGGGACTTGATTTCGTCCAGCCACACTGCTGCGGTGGGGTCGCAGTCGAAAGACTGAATGTCGAGTTCGAACTCATACGGGGAATTCATGTGCAGAATAAATGCTGGAAAAGTATTTTAAATATTTACAGGTTCAAACTGGGCTTTAGGGCAGGCGCTATTTCTTGGTTTTTCTTCTATAGCCAATGTCTATATAATAATTTGTTGATATTTGTACGACGCTAAAATTAGATGCTAATAATACGGGATGGTACTCATCCAAGAATTCAGCGATATTACGGCAAGAATGCCACAAAAGATTATTAGTTGCACGCAGTAATATTAATTCAACATTCTCAAAACAAGAAAATTGCAAATATATTTATAAGCTGATTGATTCATAATGCAAAGGCGAAAGACTACTCTGATAAAATGAACGCCACAAAATAAAAGAAAACAAAGAATCTAGCTACAAATAATAGTAGTTTCCATTATTTTAAGTGAAAAATCATTACAATGCAACTGTGAAACGAAAATCATACTTTCTTGGATATTGAATACAACCAATCGCAAGCTCCAGTGATAAATGGAAATACCTCAGAGTGACAAAAACATGAAAACAGTGATTATGCCATTGAAATCAGTTTTACCAAATCTGAAATAGTAGGAGGGCGGGTGTCTAGTAGTATGAAGTAAAAGGGCGGGTGTCTAGTAGGATGAAGTAGGAGGGCGGGTGTCTAGTAGTATGAAGTAAAAGGGCGGGTGTCTAGTAGGATGAAGTAGGAGGGCGGGTGTCTAGTAGGATGAAGTAGGAGGGCGGGTGTCTAGTAGGATGAAGTAGGAGGGCGGGTGTCTAGTAGGATGAAGTAAAAGGGCGGGTGTCTAGTAGTATGAAGTAGGAGGGCGGGTGTCTAGTAGTATGAAGTAAGAGGGCGGGTGTCTAGTAGTATGAAGTAGGAGTGCGGGTGTCTAGTAGGATGAAGTAAAAGGGCGGGTGTCTAGTAGTATGAAGTAGGAGGGCGGGTGTCTAGTAGTATGAAGTAGGAGGGCGGGTGTCTAGTAGTATGAAGTAGGAGGGCGGGTGTCTAGTAGTATGAAGTAGGAGGGCGGGTGTCTAGTAGTATGAAGTAGGAGGGCGGGTGTCTAGTAGTATGAAGTAGGAGGGCGGGTGTCTAGTAGTATGAAGTAGGAGTGCGGGTGTCTAGTAGGATGAAGTAAAAGGGCGGGTGTCTAGTAGAATGAAGTAGGAGGGCGGGTGTCTAGTAGTATGAAGTAGGAGTGCGGGTGTCTAGTAGGATGAAGTAAAAGGGCGGGTGTCTAGTAGTATGAAGTAGGAGGGCGGGTGTCTAGTAGGATGAAGTACGAGGGCGGGTGTCTAGTAGGATGAAGTAAAAGGGCGGGTGTCTAGTAGTATGAAGTAGGAGGGCGGGTGTCTAGTAGTATGAAGTAGGAGGGCGGGTGTCTAGTAGTATGAAGTAGGAGGGCGGGTGTCTAGTAGTATGAAGTAGGAGGGCGGGTGTCTAGTAGTATGAAGTAGGAGTGCGGGTGTCTAGTAGGATGAAGTAAAAGGGCGGGTGTCTAGTAGAATGAAGTAGGAGGGCGGGTGTCTAGTAGTATGAAGTAGGAGGGCGGGTGTCTAGTAGTATAAAGTAGGAGGGCGGGTGTCTAGTAGTATGAAGTAAGAGGGCGGGTGTCTAGTAGTATGAAGTAGGAGTGCGGGTGTCTAGTAGGATGAAGTAAAAGGGCGGGTGTCTAGTAGTATGAAGTAGGAGGGCGGGTGTCTAGTAGGATGAAGTAGGAGGGCGGGTGTCTAGTAGTATGAAGTAGGAGGGCGGGTGTCTAGTAGTATGAAGTAAGAGGGCGGGTGTCTAGTAGCATGAAGTAAGAGGGCGGGTGTCTAGTAGGATGAAGTAAAAGGGCGGGTGTCTAGTAGGATGAACTAGGAGGGCGGGTGTCTAGTAGGATGAAGTAAAAGGGCGGGCGTCTAGTAGGATGAAGTAAAAGGGCGGGTGTCTAGTAGGATGAAGTAGGAGGGCGGGTGTCTAGTAGGATGAAGTAAAAGGGCGGGTGTCTAGTAGTATGAAGTAGGAGTGCGGGTGTCTAGTAGGATGAAGTAAAAGGGCGGGTGTCTAGTAGTATGAAGTAGGAGGGCGGGTGTCTAGTAGGATGAAGTAAAAGGGCGGGCGTCTAGTAGGATGAAGTAAAAGGGCGGGTGTCTAGTAGTATGAAGTAGGAGGGCGGGTATCTAGTAGGATGAAGTAGGAGGGCGGGTGTCTAGTAGGATGAAGTAGGAGGGCGGGTGTCTAGTAGGATGAAGTAAGAGGGCGGGTGTCTAGTAGGATGAAGTAAAAGGGCGGGTGTCTAGTAGTATGAAGTAGGAGGGCGGGTGTCTAGTAGGATGAAGTAGGAGGGCGGGTGTCTAGTAGGATGAAGTAGGAGGGCGGGTGTCTTACCGAGCGCGAATCCGTCCTTGGTCCACTGCACCTGGCCGGCCAGGTTGGTGACCTCGCACTCCAGCATGGCCTCGCTGCCTTCGTGCACCTTCACGTCGCGTGGCTGGATGCGGAAGTACTGCTGCTGGCCACTGGCGCCAGGCACTGAAACACAAACACACTTTGAAAATTTCGTGCTCCGGATGCGCCAACAGCTGTTGTCTGTCCCTCGCCTTGCTGTAAGTGTATAGCGACTTAAAGTAGTGTTTCACCAAGGTCGTGAGATGGAAGGAGAGGGGGACACTTAATCGAGAGCTACAATATTAAAAATTTAAGTCGAAACGAATGCCTGATTGGATAAGTGTGAGATATATTTAAATTGGATAAAAGTGCATGTTTTTATCACTGTATGTGGCGATGTTCTTTCGTCGCTGGTTGGGGAGATCCGACACCGATCTTCCGCTAGCAGGGGAATTCCCCACCCAGACATCTCTTCTTGGCGGGGCATCGCCCCAGCCAGGACAAGCTCTCAGCTCCCGACCGGTCTCCCGGCATGGGTTGTAATGTAGCGCATGCTATTGTAACGGGTGAAGATAGGACAAGGAAGAGGCAGGAAAGATTGCACGCAGTATTTGTTAGGGTTCTGCTCCAGCATTTGTCTAGTATTGATCGGAGAAGCCATGGAAAACTGCCGATCAGCACAGCATACATTTTCGCTCCTGACACCGGCTGAATTCTGCCTAGATAACTGGCTAATGTCGAAAATCCTGCCCCCGTCGGGACTCGAACAATAGGATCCCGGTTAGAGGCGGTGCAGTGACATCACTCGTTGCTGTGAGTCGCATCAGCCGGAACAAGACACCTTCCACGCAGTCGTCCCCTTCGACATGGTTCTCGGCCATTCACTCAACAGTAGAGAAAATTTATTTTCAATGACCAAATAAGCAACAGCGTCTTCCTCACAAAAAAGAGAAAACATTTAAGAAGGGGAAATAATATAAAATAGAATATTTAAATAAAGTTTTCTTATAATATGATGTTATATTGTCAGGTAAACAAGCATGAAAAATGAACCTTATCCATATTAGCCATTAATGGCAAGAATAATTGCATCATCACTGATACACAGCTAATCGCAGGAGGTGGCAGTAAACTGCAAAGCCGAACACTTTGTTTGCACAGTTGTCAAATATGTGTGACGACATATCACCGATGTTCATGTTGCCAACTACAAAAGTTATTGTATTCGTACAAATTTGAAAACTCGCTCCAAACGTCACTTGTTTTAAAAACATAATCTTATTCAATAAAGCTTAACATTATAAACTAGTTCAATACTATAACATTGAACTATTAAAGACTGGCCACGTATATAAAACTCCCAGGGCGTTTGCGTTAAATCTTTGCTAATACCTAAGACTCCTACATAACATTGACTGCTGCCGGGAAGACAGCTTTAACTTCACCTCAGTCACTGAACTTGGTGTCGTCTTGCGTTTGGTATCGGTGACAGCTGCTGTACTTTCAAACCATTTGAACTACATGAATGATCAGAAGTAGCTGTAGATGTTAATTTTTTCTGACCCTTCTTTGTTTCATTGTTCGCTCCAGTCTTCACCTGAAATGCACACTCGCCTTTCCGAGGAACGGCTTTTTTCGTAACGAACTACGACGTTTCTTCGTAGTTCTTCGTTACTACTACGCGATACATATAGAGCGGGTAGGTTTAAATAATAGACGTTACTAACAGAACTGATCTACAACATTAAGCATTCTTTCATCTCCATTCACACACATGCATTTTCTCTTCGTTTATCGGTTCAGATCCGCATTGGAATATAGATTTTTGACTTTACAAAATCTGAACGTATCGGAGACAGAAGGAAACGTCCTCGAAAGAGGTTTCGACCCCAAATGTTATGCGTCTTTCCTCGAGCCGTGAATTCAGAGCAGAAAAGGAGAGGAAGCGCCAAACCGTAGGAAACCAAGTAGCCAAACCGGAGCACTTGGCACGCAATCGCACGCACTGGCCCTTTCGGCCGCCGAGGGCTCCCCCGTCCGGACCCCGGAGCGCAGGGGCGCTAGCGAGGCGTGGCGTAGCGGGGTGCGCGGGGCGAGGCGAATCTCCGCATCTGGAGAGCGGCGCGCGGCGGAACGTGACGTAAACAGGCCAGCCATTTCTCTTCCGAGAGGCCGAACGGCCGGAGGCTCCAACTCCAACGGCTGCCGCCGCCGCCGCTGCCTCTCGCGGAAAATTTTTCTTGTCCGCATCAAATCTTGAGCGCGAGCGGTAATCCAATGCAAGGGCAATCTGCGCGCGCGGCCCGCGGCCAGCGGCGCGCCCCGCCCCGCTCCGCCCCCACTCCGCGCCCGCCCCGCTGTAAAACAAAGTTGGCGGAGATGGGAAATTACGCATTTAGCGTCCGTGGGGTGATGGGGCGGGGCGAGGATGACGAGCGCGCGGATGTGGGCGAGCGGGGGGAGGGCGCGGCGCACGGAGCTGCAGGGAGTGGAGGATGCCGGTGGGCAGGCGGAAGACCGAGGAAGTCGTTAAATCAAGAGGAAAGGGAAACGAGGAAGGGAATAACGCAGCATGAATGAGAAAACAACCGGAGAGATCGAATAAAAATTGTATATAATGATAATTTAAACGTAGCACTGTCAGCAAATTATAGAACTAATTCCCGCGCGGAAAAAAAACTGGGAAGGACAGTGGTGAGAAAACGTGCCGGTACAAAATGGTACGGCAGTATCAAAAAGTACGAAAAAAGTACATTACGTTTTTGATAAAATCATCTGGTTTTAGGTGCGAAATACTCGTCATTACAAGAATCACAAATTATACTGTAAAATATCTAATGTTTTTTATTCATTAATTACATTTGGTTATGCTTCTTTCCTAGGTTGAAGTAGAAAATACAAAAAAGAGACGGAGAGACACGACGAAATGGAAACTTTAAAAGATTAAAATGAAGTATCGGAATAGTCAAAGCTTTGAGTATTTGCATTAGGAAATGTAGCCTGGAGCCGCCGCAGGGGGGCAGAGCGAACACGGACGACCGGGGCGGAGAGGAGCAGGACAAGATACGACCTTCAACGCACACATCTCCTTCCACGACACACGTGACGACACGCTGTGATCTAGTCATGGCAAAAACGTTCATAGAGACAAACATTTTCAGAAACTGTTCTTAACACATATCAAATATGTTTTCTTCAAATTACTAGAAACTATAAATAGGATCCATAGGATATATGTAGGTATCACGATATATATATCAAGAAAAATTTTTAGTAGACCGAGAAAAATTATCACTCAGAAAAAAATAAAAGAAACGTCTAATTGACTACACCTCGACGTCTAATACACTTTTTAATATTTATAAATTATAAGTAATTTTATATACCTATTAAATATATTTTATCTTCCAAAGTATTATTTTATGTTGTCTTTCAATTAATGACGCAATACGCAAAGCGTAGTCTCCCAAACCCACAATTTGCTTCAACCAAGTGGACCGCGTGTTTGCCGTCGCAGAAAAAGGCCGCTGGCGCGGAAGCCCGCGAAGAAAGGGCGGGCGTGCATGCACGCGTGCGGCGCGCCTGGATTATTTACGCGAGCAGATTGGATCGCGGCTCGCGCCGCCCAATTAGGGCGCAGCGTCCGCGGCCCGGGAGCGCCGGCCGCCGCGAGTGGGCGCGCGGGCGATGGACGGGGAGGGGGCGAGGGGGGAGGAGAGCAAGGGGGCGAGAGGGGGGTCGTAAGGACGATGGGGTGAGGGGGGCGAGAGGAGCGAAGGGGCTAGGGGATCGAGGAGGTCGAGGGGGTCGAGGGGGTCGAGGGGGTCGAGGGGAGCGAGGGGGGCAAGGGGGGGGCAATGGGGCCACATGGCGCTCAGGATGAGGTGAAGCGTCAGTTGGAGGCACACGTATCACTCACTTCAGCTCTGCTCTCGGGTTTCTTGGGAGCTAATGTTCAAGTCCATATTCGTGACGAAGACACACGTTCACGTCGACGTTTCATGAATAAGAGAGGGGGCGATGTAGTAGCGATGGTAGGAAGGTTCGGATGAGGACTGGAATCGTTGGACGTATATAAATGTCTTCATCCTTTTCCTACTTATTCTTTTACGTATATCGACTTACTGACGTATCAATTACTAACGGCTACCTAATCAGGTTCCTGCTAGACTGTGGTTTTCTTTATATTATTTCCAGCTATTTTTCAGTACTACAGTACACATATTTGGTTGAGCAATTCTACAAATTATACTTCCAACCTCAATTATATAGGGTTTTTTGTAATTAAAGATACATAATACAGAGCATGTTAATATATTAAGAACACGTCAAAGTGAAATAAATCAGATTATGGAGAAATGTATGACCAAATAATACGAGAAAAGTCTCAATTGCTTAGTGTCAACGAAGAAAAAGAATATCCAGAGAAAAAAAAATTAACAGCAGCTCGTTCAATTGCCCCGAAACCTGAGCCTCGTCGCAAGCACAGCATTGCGGCGACGGTGGGCCGTGACACCGCGGAGAGGGCGGGGAGCGGGGCAGGGGAGCGGGGCAGGGGAGCGGGGCAGGGGAGCGGGAGCGGGCGCGGAGAACGGCGTAGGAGGCGGAGGATTAGAAGATGTTGACCTAACGAACTTCCGCAGGGGCGAAGGGATATCCGAGTGGCGGCGGCGGGAGGAGGAGAAACAACCAATCCGGCGATGGCTGCGAGCCGCCCCGCATTGTCTTTGTAGATTTAGGGGTCGTAAAGGAGGCAGCGACGCTAGCGCCGCGATGCGGCAGGCAGCGCACGTCCGACTCAGCGCCGCCGCCGCTTGTATTGCGACATCAATACGTAACGCTGGAGTCTCCCGCCGCGCCCCCGCCACCCACTCCCCGATCCGACTTGCACAGCGCCCTCCGCTCCCACACGGCTGCAGCGGAGGGAACTGATTGGCAGGGATGATTGCAGTGGATCGATGATACGCAGGAAAAAAGTTTATTGCAATGCGATCATAACACATGAACATTTACAAACAAAATCTACAAATTTTTACACATTGTGGGATGCAGTGACAGTTCTACAAGGCTGATGAAAAATAAATAGTGTCTTTAGAAAATTATAAGGGAATATGTGCGAAAAATATCTGGTGCATTACGGACAGCGGTATTCTATCGGGCTATGGCTACCAAAGAAAAATTTAACTACGAAGAAGAATCTGATATCTAGGAGATGACTACTAAATGCAAAAGCCACTACCAATAGTTTTAACTGCTGATTCATGGAGTATGGAGCATTATGCAAATATTATCAATCAATATTATCACGTTAATCATCAGTGCATGATAATCTGTCAGACACAGCTTTCTTTTATTTATATAAAGATTCGTGCAGGTTACGTGATTTTTCCTGTCAGGTGTACTCAGAAGTATGTATTATTTTTGGTATTCGGTTATTTCTGTTCCTTCTTTCGCACTAGTTTTCCGACTTCTTTACACACTCACAATTTGAACGATTTAAAATTGCGTAATGCCTGCTTTGAATAGGAACGGATTGAAATTACTAGGAGTTTGTAACTCTAGTTCATTTCTAGAAAGTTCTATGTAGCAAGGAAGATCACATGCAATTTAATTCACATAAAAGTAAGAAAGAGAATAAGTATTTCCTCAAGGTTTCGCTCAATGACGCACGCCCTACTTTACGTATAATTCAGAAAATTGCTTCGAGACTACCTCTCTCCTGAATCTCATTCACAATCCCCCTCCGCGAAGACCTAATTCAGGCTCTGCCTCTCAGAATGCTTATCTCATTGCACTTCCGATTTTCGTTCGTAAAGCGGTTGTAAAAGTTGGAGCTAGTAGTTATCTATAGTAATAGGATTGAGTACGCCTAGTGTAAGAATTTGATGAAGTTATTAACTGAAACTAGATATTACAAATACAAGTAGGTTTAAGGACACGTAAACTTGAATGAAAAATACTCTTCATTATAAATAGTTTAAATTTAAAGATGATATTTTGGAAAAACATCATGTTTTCAAGTTTGTGACGGTTTATTAAAATTTAACTTGTAATCAAAAATAAACTCATAAATTAAATGGAGATTTAAAAATTTGAAAATGGTAGCTGTTTCTCAGAGTATGTTTTGATTTAAAGTTTCAAAACTAACATATTTGCGAAGAGAATATTCGTTATTTTCATCTCCGCACGGCGAAAAAAATTCTTCTTGAGTTATATTTTATATTACAATACTATTTTGAAACGATTCGTTGTATGGAAACTGTACTTTCTCACCGTCACACATATCACTTGGGAATTGGGATAACCGTGAAACTAACCACACCGCGTTGAGATCCAGTATTTCTGTGGTTGCATTAAAGGACATTATTATATTTTGCTGTGACAGTTTCTGCTGATTACACAATCCAATCACGTGATTTTCTGTTTTATTTAGAACTGTGGCGTCATTTCCGTGTCAGGAAACAGCAGCTCAACCGGCGATCACGGCAAAACGCAGACGGCTCGATTCCGCACACCACAACCCAACAACGAAAACAACCCAACAACGAAACAGTATACACGTGCCGTTTGAACTGGGCGCTCTTGCACGAATATACCAATTACCGAGACAAAAAACAACGAACAATAACAACAAAAAACAATAGCGTCCATTTGGCCACGGCACGTGAAAGCTGTCGCATTATGTCACGTCTCCGTAAATTTTCCCACTTGTTTATATAATTTTTCGATGTCGACAGCATAGCGATGAGCGCTAAATCACACAGAGAGCGCAGCACCGTCGCCACGTCAATCAGCGCGCCGTCGACCGCGAACTGTTTGCCGCCCAGTCACCTGTAACTAACTTCGTCGCCCCCCCCCCCCCGCATGCCGCGCACTGGCGCCCGCCTCGCGCTGCCGCGCGCCTCGGGGTCAAAAGCACACACTCTATCGACTGCGGGGACGAGCGTGAGCGCAAATGACCAAGATTCGATATTAGGTTTGTTACGAAGGAGGTTGAAAATAAATTGAAATTTAGATTGCCTGGTGAATATATCTTAATTTCTGGGAAGAGTACGTCTTTAATTTTAAGGCAGACATACAACAAAATGAAATTTGTTAATTCACGAACGACAATTTTTATTAAAACATTTTTCATCAACATCTTATCTGACCTGTGCAGCGTGTAAAAGGTTAAAAAAGTTCTCATTCATGATTATACAATTTCGCCTTATAATCAAAAATTCTAATTTTCACAGAAATTGAGATATTGTTTGACTCACGTTTTGTTAATACAGTCTTATGCACCGTTTTAGATAATTACAAGTTCGATAAACAGCAAATAACCAACGTCATTAGACAACCCAACAGCAAATAACTAACCGTGCTTGTTATATGTGCTAAAGGCCAAGTGTCGTATACTTTTCGCAATACATCTTCTTAAAGGAAAAAAAATAAACCATATAAACGAGAAAAAACACATTTTTAGACAGCCACTGGTAAAAGGGGACGAACATTGCGTGCATAAAATGATACGATACTCAAGTGTTCAGTTAAATCTGTGAATGCAACAAAGGAAAGAAACAACTTTTGTCTGACCGGATCAGAAAACCTCAACGTAACATTAGAAGATTTATACTTGAATTAAAATAAAATGGAAGTCATTTTTTAATTTGTTCTAATGAGCTGTGGACTATTGAATCTGTAATAGACGCCGAACGTTAAGAGAGGCTTTTATTTCGAAGCGTTAGGTCAATTTGATAGAATAGTAATTCGATGTTTTCGTAAAATATTACACGTTCGCTTAAAAAACACGTATGTTAGGTGTATTAAAATATTAAAACTTAATATCATATAAATTCATTAGACAGTCAAATATGCAATCAAACTACGAAGATAATACATTGTGAAGGGTGCTTTATGATTAATCAATTATCTAAGCCCCATGGTTTTATTTTCAATTCGCAAATACGAGTATGCAAAAGCTCAACTTGCATCCTCTACATATACCAAAGTAGATCACCAAGCCACTTCATAAAAACATTTTCAATCAGGTTTTACTCTTCAATTTCATATATAGCTGGCATATCAAAATTTAATATTGCAAAAAACTCACGTTTTTATTCGATCTCGATTTTCGAAAGATTCATTTAGACTGACATAATTTTCACCTCATGCACATGTCATATTTAGCTTCTCTAAAAAGGTTATTATGGACTTACGTGCTTTTACATGGGAGTTCTCAATTGCACTCTAAAGAAACATTGGACTATTTTGTTAGGTGCTTCGGTTAATGCATCAAAAGAAACATAATGTAGGGTCGGGGGATCCGTGAGCGATTCGTGACCTGTTGCTTAGGATACTGTTCCCGCAACGTTTCGAATGGATCAAAGAAAACCGCAGAAACAACCGAATATAACAGCTGGCCTCTGAAATTGGCATACGGGTAGTGTCCGCCATACAAACTCCTCGTCCATTCCTTTATTTTTGGATTTTGTCTGTTGCAAAATTTAACCTTTCGTGTCTCGTAGCCGAAACGCAACACTCGTCATTCTGGTAATACAATTTTACGTATAATTTTCTACACTTTCGTTATTTTAAAAAAGTTCGTAATAAGCCTTGAAGAAGAGTGTTAATTAAGCAATGTACGCGTAAAATCAAATTACACAAAACATTTTTTTCAACCAGTAACTACTTGGCAGTTCGGGACAGCCAAGTAGTTACTGACTCCGGCCGCGGAAGCCTACCAGTCTATCAGCCCCAACTGCAAACATTTTGACCGGCAAACAGTCGAAGCATTCCACTTCCCAACGTTCCTTTTGTCGGCGTTGGCGGCGGCGACCGGAATTGAACTGTCGCTATCGATTAGCGCCGCGAGCGGTTAATTATTTCTTCATCGCATTTTTTAATTTCCCCCTCGCAAGGCCGCGCGGCCGCACTTGGCGCCTGCGGTGAGGTGCGTCGCCGCCGCCATTCCCAGGTGCCTCGCTGCAAAGGGAGCACCTCCAAAGCGATTCACTTCCCGGAAAGGGCTTTCCTGCGATTGCAGCAGAGGACAAACGACGCGACATAGAATTCTGTTATCTCGTATTGATATTGCGTTTTCGGAGAAACAAACCGGATCCCTTATAATAGTGTTAGAATTTACTGCAATTAATTTAGCAAAGACTGGCGTGTTTAATTACTAATTAATTGTTTAATGAGATTATGACTACGGGAAAAATATAATGGAAAATAATCCTTGAAAAACTTATTGAAATTAAATTGTTTCTTCAAACAAGAATGATATCTTGCAATAAGTGTACTTCATTCGGTTCGATAATAAA
This sequence comes from Gryllus longicercus, assembly GCA_038098605.1. Lineage (NCBI taxonomy): Eukaryota > Metazoa > Arthropoda > Insecta > Orthoptera > Gryllidae > Gryllus > Gryllus longicercus. The sequence continues at coordinate 362,057 of JAZDUA010000705.1, forward strand.
TAATTTTTATATTTTATTAACCTTCTTCACAGCATCGTAAGAAAAGACTACTGAAAACACGGTAACTGGTGTTTTTTCGGTAACTTTCTAAAATCACTATTATTATTCTCCTCCAGAATTATAATTTAGTTTACAGCTACATCAAAATTACTTTGGTTCGCGAATGAATAATCGCGGCCAGTCATTTAGAGCTCTTTTTGTAACGATCAATGGAGATAAATTCATGACAAAAAAAAGCCTTACGAAATTGCACCAGAAAACGAGCTCTAACGAGGACAGTTGTACGAGTTATCAATTTGTAGACTACCCATTACATTTACGACAGTTGTACAGAAAAACATGGCGCGTTATTGAAACAATTACTCAGCAAAATGGAAATTTTTTCTTCACAATCACATGTGTGACGGTATTTTTCCAATTTCCGGAAAACGAGGCGCAACTCGTTACAAGAGGAAATCCCTTGGGGCAAATGACTTCCGCCAGGGAGCCGGTCACTGGAGCAGAGCCTGAGTTGTGGCGGCGGCGGGGTGGGGGGTGGGGGTGGGGGGTCAGGAGCGCGGGCGAACCGAAAGAGGAGGCCCGCCGAGCGCCCGGACCCTGCGATACACCCGCTCCTCCTCGGGGGGGGGGGGGGGGCGCCCATGCAAACTTAACGCGCGCCCGTAAAGCGAACGGCGTCTGCTGCTCCGAGGGCGGCGGCGGCAGTGAGTCCATTATTGACCAGAGGCGCCGTGGCGGTCCTCGAGGCGTCCCCGGCCTCCTCGCCGTCCCCGCCCCGCCCCCGCCCGCCCGCGTCGCGTCGCGTCGCGTCCTCCGAGGCTGTGGCACGTGAGCTCTCCGGCGCGGGGGCTGCGCTGCATCCCAACGCCGCGCGCTGCGGCTGCGGTCGCCCGGTGACCCCGATGCGGCGCCCGACGCCCAGTGCCGCGCCGCGCCGGCTGCTGGTTTATTAAAATGAACCGGCCGGCCCCAGGCAGCGCGGAGCGTTGCGGGGCGACGTGGGGCGTGACGGGGGGGGGGGGTGTTGCAGGGTGGTGCAGGGAAGCGCGGGACGGGGTGGGGTGATTGCGGGGCGTCAAGGGCGTCGCGGGGTGAGGCGTCGCGGGGCGGGGAGGGGCGTTGCGAGGCTGCAGCGTGACTCGACGGCGCGGGATGTCGTAGCGGAGCTGTGGCGCGGGGCGGTTGGCGCGGGGCGGTGGCGCGGGACGGCGGCGCGGAGCGGTGGCGCAGGGCGCGGGGCGGGGCGGGGCGGGGCGGGGCGTCACGAAACGTCATAGTGTGAGGTGTCGCGGAGTTTTCCCGAGCACAGAACGCCGTGCACTCGATGCGTGCGTATAATTAAGGAACAAATTGAATGCTGATTGAAAATTGGCGGAGGACGCTGTTCAGGAACCCTGCAATGAATGTGGCCACATGATGGAATTCGGAGTGTACGATTTCGGAAGGCCTGTTTATTAATGAGCGAGTTATAAGGTTTAACACGGAGAGCAAATTTACGGCAAACTGCGATCTTTCTCACAAAAATATGCGATATGAAAATAGATTAATTTATTATACATCATAATTAATTTCCCATTGGAAGGGACTTAACTTACATAAGGTCGTAAATTGTCGTGCACTGGTAGTGAAGTCTTGAGCTATGAACTACATTGTCTCTGGTAATTGGAAAACCAAAAATTAACATAATAACGGAATTATTAGCAGCATAAATCATTTCAATAAAATAAGAAATAATGTCCTATTAAGAATATTTGATTATAAACATTCCACTCACAACAACTAGTATGAAGATATCAAGCTATTTTCTAACAATCGATTGTCCAGTTGTATAAAGATCAATCTAGCCTTTCTCCCATAACAACTAAATTCATGAAAAATACAGAGAGTAGTTCATGGTCTCGACGTGAAGAATAAAAGGGTGTTACGTAACAGAGCACTTAGGGAGTGGTGAACCTCTTAGGCGCCTAAGTGACTCTTCGCGTGTTATCCTCCAAAAAAACAGTACACTCCCATCGCCCGGAGGAGACTAACAATGGACAATTGAACCAATCCGCTTCTTTTATTAGCCGTTAGCCTGAGTCGACATTACGTGACTACACAGAAAAAGTGCGAGGCTACCAAATGTAGTGTTTTATTTTTCGAACGTTGAAGGAGGAGGATAGGAAGGAGTAGCGAGCGTGGGAGCTGAAAGAGAAGTTGGCGAGATGAAAAAAAAGTTCTGGAGGAAAATAGTTGAATATAAAAAGCGGCAAAGAGGTGCCTGGCTATTCATTGTCAACAGTTGGTGTTCTTGCAAAAGTTCAAGCGTTCTCTTAACGTTGTAGTTTTCATTTTGGCATAACAGCTGGCAAATATATTCCGCTTTTGTTTCTTTATTGTGAACGTTAAAGAGTTCTTAATGACTAATCTGAACATTTATGAAACTTTTAGAACTTACAGTACCACTTCTCTAACATTTATTTGGGCGCCTTTGACACTGACCATGAACGCTGTTGGAGGTTTGGGTAAGAGTAGTATTATTGAAGAAAGAATTGGTCGGTTTGATTCTGATTTTAATCATTCCATAAATTATTCCCAACGTACAAATAAAGGCATTTGGCGTTAACACTTAATAATGATGTGGAAAAAATTTAATTGCAAAAATAGTTACAGAAAAATCAAATGCATTATATAATGAGCAATCCTTTCTAATATTTTTTAATTAATTTGTTAATTTCGTCTGTTTCAAATGTCGCGTGATTAGTTCACCCACGACAATCCTTATTACATTTCACACTCAATTTACCACAATAATGAGTTGACATAAAGCATTTCATTGCGCTTCATTTAAAATTTTGGATTCGTGGGAATAAAGTCACATCACAAGGGTATGAAATAAAGTTGAAGAGATTCTTGAAAATCTATTTCATGTTTCAAATAAATTTACATTCATTCTGGCATTCGCACAAGCACTGAATTGCTTCGTGCTCTGAAACGCCTCCATCACTCTCGCATGTCGCTCTCGAAAGGCGGGCCGTACGGACAGGTGGTGTTGCTGGGAGCGGCGACAAATGGCGGTGCACCCGGAGGAGTCTCTGGGAGGCGCCGAGGAGCCTGAAAAATCGCGCCAGCCGCTCCTCCCCCTTCCCTTAGGGCGCGGCGGGCGCCAGCCGTCACGCGCGCCGCCGGCGGGGGCGGGGCGCAGGCCGGGGAAGGGATGGGGCAGGGGTGGACCGGGAGAAAAGCGAGGGGGCGCGATTGAAGGGGAACGGGGTGGACGGAGTGGTGAAGTGGGGGGGAAGGGCGAGGGCGGGAACGGGGTGGGGCAGGGGTGAAGCGGGTGAGAGGCGGAAGGGGAGGAGAGCGAGGTGAAACTGAGGGTGGAGGGGGACGGGGGAAACGAGTGAGGAATGGCGAGGGTGGAGCAGAGGCGGGGAGAGGTCGTGGCTAGGGCGGGCGGGCGTGCGGATGGGAGGAGGGCACAGGTGGCGAGCGAGTGAAAGCTCGGGAAGCAAAGGACACGGCGATGGTCGAGGGAACGAACGGGCGGGTGGGACTGGTCCCAGCGGTGAGATGAGCCACGGAGGAGCAGGTGGGAGCGGCGGGACGAGGCGGGCGGGCCCGTTTTGGGAGAAAGAGGGGGGCGGGGCGATTGCGGTGTAGGAGCGTGGCTTTCCCGCTGCCCCGGGCAGCCGACGTTGCGTCGCAGCTGCTGCCGTCTAGTACCCCTCCACGACGTAATGTAGTGCCTCGTCATGTATCATTGTTTACGACCGCGTCAGCTGCCTGCCGCCGCTGCCGCCGCCGCCGCAACCGCAACTTTCGCCGCCGCCGCCGTCGAGCGCTCAAAAACGCAACTGGCGGAACGGATTGGCCTCGTCCTCCGCAGCCCCTCGCCTCCTCCGGAGATGCTCCAGCTCTCCTCCGCCTGGCCTCTCGGCCGTGCGTCTCCAGGTGCGAGGTGGGGCCAGCGGCTCTCAAAGGCCCGCTCTGATTTGCTACCTCTGGTGAAGATGTTCTGCGTGATACGACGCCGTTTGGAACTCCATACGTAATTACAGCAGTCTGATTGATATCTGGTAGTATGTTCCTTTTTTAACATTATAGTTTCTTTGCTTTCCTCAAATCATTGTCAATATTTTTCCTCTTAATTCTCAGAGACATCCGCAATATTGATATCCGTCCGCTTTCTAGTTGCTTTGTAGCATAATATTCGTGCAATTATGAATTGCCTTTCAGTTTGATTTGTTGATACGTTTCATTTCTACCGTTTTGTTTCAATTCTCAATTAATTTAACGGCAAAATACGTGCCAATACTGAAAATTAGAATGTTGATTACGATTAATTTTATATGACACCTTCAATAGTTTATAGCGATTTTAATTGAGCTAATCAAATATGCAAGTATCGTTTAGTAAACTGAAAATGCGCATTTGCTGTATTAAACTACATTAATGTTTAAAAGATAAATAGTTCAACACTTGAATGTTAAATTATCAAAACGCAAATGTTGCTTTACAATGACGTATAGGAACAGACATTGAAACATGTCATTCAGAAATCTTTAAACAATACTGTAGGTTTATAATAATTGAAAAGTGTAAAAAAATCAATTTTCAGTGATTTATCTCATAATATATTGAAAAAAAAAATGTTCAAATGATTTTGAGGATGAGTAACCACGAAAAAGGTCGATCAAGCTAAAGAGAGAGAGAGAGAGAGAGAGAGAGAGAGAGAGAGAGAGAGAGAGAAAAGGAAAGAGAGGAGAGCGAGAGGAGAGAAAGAATGAGAGAGAGAGGAGAGAGAGGAGTGAGAGGAGTGAGAGAAGGAGAGAGAGAAGGAGAGAGGAGAGAGAAGGAGAGAGAGAGGAGAGAGAGAAGGAGAGAGGGGAGAGAGAGAGACAGAGAGACGGACGGAGGCAAAGGGCGTGGTATGATAAAAGCGAGACGGACGGAGGGAAAGGGCGTGTTAGGAGAAAGAGAGACGGACGGAGGGAAAGGGCATGGTGGAAGGGGTGAGAGGGGAGGGGGAGGGGGAGGGGGGAGGAGAGGAGTTTGGCGGAGGGAGAGAGGTAGCACATCATTCAAGCGACGGCGATACGGCTCCTAACGGATCGCTGTGGCGCCGGTTAATTATTCGCGCGGATATCAGGTGTGCGTGTCGCATCCCTTGTACAGTGCACCGCATTAACCATACACCGAAAGAGCGCGCACTAGGAGGTTCGCAGCAGAACCAGAAAACACATTTCGCAGCTAACGCCTGCGCAAAAAAACTACAGGATTTTGACAAACGAACACTAGTCTCCCAGTAATAAACTAAAAAGACAAATAATTGAAGAATACAGATTTTAGTGAGGGGCATTTATGGCTATGAGCCGATTCATTCTACGAGGTATGACCGCGAAAATTATTCATAATTAATTGTGTACACAAAATCAATATATATATATATATATATATATATATATATATATATATATATATATATATATTGTTTGATAAATTAAAACATCTAGTGATTAAACATATGCTTATTTACACAATTGTACCCAAATTTTGGTTATTCATTACACATTCAAATAAAACACTACTACTAAAGTGAAATAGTATTCATAAAGAATACTTGATTACTATTCCTAAGTTATTTTGACGAGTTATTAAACCTCTCAAGCGAAGTACGGAATGCGAAGGGACATGCAAAAAAATTCCAATTCAATGATACCCTTAACGATTTAGCCAATCTGTACTTCCTAGGATCCTTTCCTAATTTAGTCAGAAGTCCCTACACCAAGATCAGTTCGGTGTATCCTGCCTCATTTGGGTAATTCCTTCTGCCCAGCGGTTCCACACAGACTCTTAAGTGGTGGAGCGTTCCTGGAGACCTACTCGTGCTTCCGCAAACGGAGTCGCGAGCGCAGGGAACGGACAAGGGAGAGGGCATGTAATAGAGAGTGAACGGGGGAGGGAGGGGGCGTGTGAGAGTGGGCGAACGAGTAAGTGCGGGGGCAGGCGGGTGAGAGCCGGTGGGCGGGCGGGCGTCCGAAGCCACCTGCTCCCGGCTCGGCTCCCTCCCCCACCCCCTCACTGCTGCGCGCGTAATTGGCACTTGGGGGCGCACTGGGCCGAAAGACGGCGCCCCTCTGCCGCGCCGCCCCCATTGTTCGGTGGGGCGGAAATGAAGCGGCGCTACCCGGAATACCGCCAAGGGCGCGCGGATGGGCGGCGCACGGCCCTCAAGAGCGCGATCGGGCGGTGGGCGGCGGCGATGGGCGTTATGCGTTGGACGTTGGGCAGTGGGTGGCGGCGGGCTGGAGGCGGCTGGCGGGCGGGCGGGCAGGCGCGGGGGCGTGCTCGCGGGGGCGTGCTCACGGGCGTGTGGGCGGGCGCGGTGGGGGACGGCGTTGGTGGGCGGTGGCGTTAATTTTAAAGGTATGGCTAAAACAGAAATCATTTTCAACTTTTTCAATTTTCAATTTTGCGAGGTTTTAACCAACATGAGACCTACACCATTCTCTTAAACGTTCTTCACACTATCCAACTACAAAATTTCATCAAAAACGATGGAACAATTTTTTTTTGAAAATTTGTAAAAAGTCCCAGGGGCTTGATGTAAAGTCCCCTTCCTCTTAATTGAAATGTCTGTTTCAAATTTAAGGGCCCTCGACATCAGCCAGATGAGGGATATCAATTTTGAAGAAAATCGGCTGAACGTTTTAGCCGCTACCATTGTTTACAGACGGGCAAATAGACATAGGCAGATAGGCAGACTGTCAGAGACGTTTTTCCAACATTCGATTTTCGAGTATGAAGGATCCACAAAACAGGTTCTGACTACAATATATGTTGAAGGGTTTTTCCCCTAAATTTAGTAACTGAATTTATTCTCTTTTTCGTTACCAGGACCCTGTAATAAGAATTTTTCTGCCGGAAATTTGCCGTTTTTCCGTGGAGCATTACTTAATTTTCTCTCTACTCCGTTGCGAGAAAGTAAAAAGCTGCATAGTATAGCTGTTGCACAGCATCGATTAGAGTTTATAGGGTTATGTTGAGATGGTAAGTCAGTCTCCCCGCTAGATTAGACAGCTTTGGCTGACACCAGGGCTCTAGCTCTGTCCCGCGCGTAATATAACTGATGTAATTTTGCATAACGAAGAGCTAGAATATTCATCGTCATGTTCAGAACTTTTGAATGTTGTTGAATGAATGAACGATTCGGCAATTTTTTCCCCACGGCGTGGGTAGTTTGTGTCCTACACCAATCACGCTCAAGGGCAAGAAAGGGAGGTCTCGCAGTCGCAGACTTTGTCACGTCGGGCAGGCAGGCAGGCAGGCAGGCAGGCAGGCAGGCAGGCAGGCAGGCAGGCAGGCAGGCAGGCAGGCAGGCAGGCAGGCAGGCAGGCAGACAGACAGACAGAGACAGAGCGAGAGAGAGCGAGTGAGAGAGGAGGACGGATGAGTGGGGCAAGGGATGGGACGGGGGTAGGAAGGGAAGGGGAGGGGAGGGGAGGGGAGGGGCGATTTCCGAAGCGTCCTAATCGAGCCCCGCCGCCCGCGCTTCCTTAATAAACAGCCGCGCGGTTTGTCTCCGCCGGGGACGGAATTGCTCCGAGATTGGGCGTCGCGGCCAGAGCAAAGGCAGCGGCGGGCAGAGGGGCCGCGATGATGAGGCACGGCGCCGAACTTGGCCATCGAGGGGCGAGGGCGGAGGGCGGAGGCGGCAAGGTGGAGGCCGGCGATGGAGACGAGGAGCGGCAAAGGACGGCGGGCGACGGAGGGCGCAACGCAACGGAAGAGGGTTGAGGTGGCCGGCAGCGGGAGGCGACTGAACGTGCGTGCGTGTGTGTGTGTGTGTGTGTGTGTGTGTGTGTGTTTGGGGGCGGAAACGGCGCAGCCAATGCGAGGCGCGGAGGACCCGGGTCGGCGGGCAGAGAACCACGGCGCGTTTCGTGTAATTACTGGGTGCAGAACGGTTATAAATTGTTGGGGCGACCCCAGGCGCCGGCTCGGAATTCCGGCGCTCGCCCCCGCGCCCGCTGACGCCCGCTGGGTCATGAAGTGCGGCGACGAGGGTCTTCGCGAAACGAGGAGCACCCGTCGCACTTCCCCCGGAGGCCGCCACGGGAATTTAAAACCCTCTGGGCTCCGCACGGCTAACACGCTACTGTCTACTGGTCATTAAGATTTCAGAGATTAAGTCATCTAGGTAGCTTTTTTCAGTTTTTATAAACAAATTAAAATATCCACTTACGATAAATACATCAATATAAATATTCAATGTTTTCTAGATCCCACACAAGAATGATGATCGTTACATAAACGGTTCGCTATGTTCATAAAATAAATTGGGTGTCTGGCTTGTTTAGAACCTACTTCAGATGTTATCATTATCATTAAGCATGTTAGATTATCAGTTGGACAAAAAAGAATATCATAACAATTACAGTCACTCTCCAACTTACACGAAAGTTTACTCTATACTTGGTGGACATACTTGTTTCGATTTGAAATTAAATTACAGTTTTCTGTACAATGGTTAATTGCACAACAAAATTTATAAATGGAATTACCTAATAAATATTCGTCGGAGTCTTAAGAAAACACATAAATTATAAGAATAAATTAAATGCAAGTAAAATAGGGTTGTGTATTTCGTTGCACGTAAATACGATTTTTAAAAATAGTTTCTACGTACATTACGGAAAAGAATTGACCACACAGTTAACAAAGCGTTGTTCTTAGAAAAGTATTTAATTTTATATCAAGTTTTTTTTCATTTCTTTCTTCTTTTTTCAATCTTGTTCCCGCATGTGTGGAACTGTTCAGAATACTTATGAATCATTCAGAGGTCGCGCATACGTAAAGAGCTGACTTTAATGCACTAATAAATATTCTGAAACGTGACGTTCGAAATAAAAATGGAAAATATGAATTTTTAAAGTTTAGTCTAAGCCATCTGTGAAACAACCGATATTTCGGGTGCAAACCAATATGGCTTTCAACATCTATCAACATTCTGAAACAATCATAAAACAAATTAAACAGATGCAACGGGACTATGATAATTTTGAGGTTAATGCAAGGAGCATTTATTATACTAATTAAATAATTGTAACTAATTAAGACTAGGTGATGGAATCAAAATTTTTAGATAAAGAACACTGGCGCAGGATGCTTGATAATTAAGAAAATATCAAATTAATTTTCTCACTAGTCAGTGCGAAATGAGAAAAATATTGGCGGAGTTATTACATTGTCTAGCTTTTTCGATGTTGCAATCACTATTTCTGCATATATCTTATTAATTACAAAATATGAAAAACAATTCTTCAGACAAATGAAAAGGGTACAATGTAATACAAACAAGTGGTCTCTATTCTCATGAAGTGTATATCCTTATGCGTAATGACTTATTAATAAATTATACGACTCAGCAATGTATGTAAGCTGTAAACAAAATGAATAGTGTGCACACAAATACAAAACATCACTACAACTATTTTAAATCATACTACATGGTGTAGAGAATTTTTTAAAAAAAATTAACTAAATTTCTAACTCCATTTCAAATAACTTAAAATCTCGCATCCTTCTCGTAACTTGTTAAAAGGGCAAATGTTAACATATCACCTCGATGTAAAAATACTCTTATTATATTAATTTATTAATTACTTCATGTATTTGCATACATTCCACTGGTTTAACGAACAGTGTATAGACAACAACTATATTTTCCAAATATATGTTATAACACAGGGAATTCAGTATTTTTACTGTAAGATTCTATAGTAACGAAATTCATTGAATATCTCAATTGAATACCTCATAAATAACCATAAATCAACAAATAAAAATTAATTTTAAATTTTGCATAAACAAAAAATTCTTTAAAAAATGAAGTCTGATTACATCTACATACTCCCCCCCCACACACACACAGAAAAATCCTGGCTGCAGTGTCATTTCCAAAAATTAAACTCCGACGGGCAGACATCTACCCTTTCCCTTTCAACAAATGACAATTCATTTGCTTTTCTGTACTGCAGATGGCGGCGGCGAAGCGCGACTCGGAGCCAACGCCCCGGGTGCCTCGCGCTCACCCGCTCTCGTCCCCGCCCCCGCCCCGCCCCCGCGCCACCTGCGCCCCGCCGGGCGGCACAGTTGGACGCGTTTGGACCGCGTGGGGGGCGCGGAGGGGCGGGGCGGGGCGGGGAGCAACGCCGCCGCCGCCAAATGATCAGCGGGTGCAATTTATCGGCGACCGCCAATATCAGCGCAAATTGGATCGCTCATGCCGCCAGTTAAAATGATGAAGTAAACGCGTTAGGCGACGCCGAACTGCCGGAAAAACGTTATAGATAAATACTGCGCCGCTAATGTGTCCCCGCGGGCGCCCCTACCCCCGACGGTGCGTCGAGGCCGCGGCTGGAGCCAGCGCTTGGCACTTCGCGGCGACGCGTTGTGGGGCTTCCCCGGTGGAGAGAATGGTGATCAAGGAGACCAAATGAGTCTCACGATGGTGGGTCGAAGGTGATTGGATGACCGGGAATGAAGTGCATCCGAAATTCGGAACGAAGAGAAAGATAGCCACAAAGGAGAGCTGAAATAATTTTTGTCGAAAGGAAATATTCTCTTTTTCCCTTTCGTATATGAACAAAACAATAGATATCACTGTATGTCGGAGTAAATTGAATATGCACAGAATAATATGAATTTAAACCTACATAAAACAAAAAATTGTGTTTGGAGAAAGATGGAAATAACAAAATGGACGGAAAATATTAGAAATTAAGATGTTTTGAAACGTATCAAAGAGAAAGGAAGACTGCTGTGAGAGTAAGAAAAATTGTTGTGATAGATAGTAGGAAAAAGCTGGATTTGTAATTGCACTTGCAAAAACATGGATTATGAGAGAGAAAGCAAGCAAGCAAGCAGGCATAATGAGAAAGGCCTTAAAGTGCTGTGCGGAAAGTAAAAAACGAAAAGGCAGGAGATAAATACAAACATTACAGTATATTGAGTAAGAAGAAGGGTACAGAGAGCGGAAGAAGAATATAATGAACAAAGAAGAACGGGAGATACTGTAAACCGGCTAAAGGGTAGGATTATCATGCTATTGATTTAGAAGAACTGAACAGCACTTGCTTTGCGACAGAAGAAGATAATGTCTGAATTTTGTGTATGCAAGCAAAGCAAGTGACTCCATGAAAGGTTCTAATAATACTCTTTTAGACATCATTATTTTATCTCGCCTTTCTCAATATATGCCTCCATATTCATCACAAAGCGAAGTACGAGTGTGACTCAGTACGAATGTAGGAGAGTACGACTTAGTCACGTACTGAAATATTATTACGCTCTGTTAAAAAACAACTTTATCAAGCAATTGGTCATCAAATGCAAACGCAAATTGGAGTAATATCGACATAATACCTACCAATCTATCGCAAAACTCGACAACCTCATTTAATTTTGCAATTTTCGAAACCGCCATCTTCCGAGAATATTAATTTAGCAACGCCCAATCCTGTCATATTAATTCTCGAATGAAACAGATCAAAGAGTGGCATTGAGGAGGAAATTCTTGTCGCGTGTCCCAATATACCTCGAACCAATATTGGTGGGGACAAACAAACATCAAATGCTAAATCGTCGGCAGAGAGGTAGCCAGGAACATCACATTGGAGCAATCAAATGATGTCGATACACCGAGTAAAGGAAACAAGTAGGTATCAAGGGCTTGTACATTAATTGGAAACCTGGAATATGTAAATATGATCTAAAGTGAAGCTAATGAATTGCGGAAGTAATTATTTTTCAGGTCATGCGACAATCGATCGAAAGCTTCTGTGGTACAAGGTGGTTCAAATATGACCGGGACTGATTTTTTTTACGAAATACTTTATTAGCAAAAAATTATTTGTACATGTCATTCTTCAAAGTACTCCCCTCCAGATTCTATACATTTTTTCCAACGTCCTGGGAGCATCCTAATGCCCTTTTCATAAAAGTCTTTTGGTTGTCGGCATATCCACTCCCGAACACTGTGGATGACTGCGTCATTATCCGCAAATCGCATGCCTTGCAAATGTGATTTAAGCTGTCCAAAAAGGTAAAAATCACTTGGGGCCAAATCTGGACTGTACGGCGGATGTGGTAGAAGGTCCCACTTCAATTTGCTGATGGTTGCCATGGTTGTTTTAGCAGTATGAGGCCGTGCATTGTCTTGAAGGAATGCTACCCGTTTCCCACCTCTCTTCCGTTTGGATCGGATCTTTTCTTTGATTTCTGTTTCCAAAAGTGCTGAATAATAAGCTGCATTGATGGTGTTAGCTTCTGTAAGAAAGTCTACATGGTTAACACCCATCCAGTCCCAAAAAAATGTTGCCATCACTTTTCCCGCCGAACGGATCTTCCGCGCTCTCTTGGGTTTTGGAGAAGAGGCGTGTCGCCATTCACGTGATGCCTGCTGGGACTCAGGAATAAAATAGTGAACCCACGTTTCATCAGTGGTTACAATGGACTTCAAAAATGCATCTCCTTCATTTTCAAACCGCATTAGAAGAACACTGGCAGCTTGCATACGCATCAATTTGTTCTCGTCCGTCAAAGTGCGTGGAACCCACCTAGCATTCACTTTTCTATATTTTAGGTGTTTTTTTATCATGTCTTCTACACTACCCACACTGATGCCAATTACTGATGCAACTTCTTTGATAGTGATGCGCCTGTTCTCACAAATAACCGCATTAACACGATCAATGTTTGTTGGGGTTATGGATGTTCGCGGCCGACGATTATGAGGTTCATTCTCAACGCGCTCTCGTTCCTCTCTGAAACACTTACACCATTCAAACACACGGGTCCGTGAGAGGCACTCTTCCCTGTACTGTTTTTTGAGTCTCTGCAAAATTTCCGACGGTTGAACGTTTTCTCCAACGAGAAATTTGATGATAATGCGTTGTTCCACGCACCGCGGCACCTTTTGTTCACTCATCGTTCTAGCAAGACCCAGACGCGACTGAACAGGTTCTAACCTGCAAAGGAGGGAGGTGGGGGGTTGTGGCTAGATTCTCTCCAGGCGGCGCAGTTAATGCGTATGTCGGGGTATTTGAAAAAAAATCAGTCCCGGTCATATTTGAACCACCTTGTATTTAACTCATTTCAGGTAAGCACGCGAGTGGGGGGGTAATTACATTGGTAGCGTATGCCTGCAGTTAATGACAATCCAGTAACAAGTTATCAAATATCATTTAGCAGAAAAAGGTTGCGCTTTCAAAATTACAAGTTTGGGCATGATTACGTACGCTTTAAACAGGTCCCAAAACATAATAAAACAGAAAACCGAGAATACCATTATATAAGAAAATGAGACTAATAAACGTGATAAAGTGTAAGTAAGACGAGTGCTAATGATATTTTCAGATAGGAAAGCTTTAGTGAATATTATATAAAGGAACTCAACCTGATAAATGTATTTAACTCATTGTGTCTCGATGTATCTATGTTAACTCAAGACGTCGCATATACGGAAAATACTGTGTTAGAAGAGAAGTTCCATTTTATTACCGTGTATTAGCTGCACGACTCTAAAAGCTACGCTACTGTATGCTCGGCCACGCCTAATAAGCCTTGCGTTTCGTATTGATAGATTGATTGTTTACGGTCATATCAACTGCTGTAGTCATTTAGACCAATTAGCGTGGTGCATGTTTTATCCCGTGAGGTGGCGGTTTTCCCCTCCCGCTGGATGGTGAGATCCGGCGCCGACCTACACGTCAGCTGGAGAGGAATTCCCCCTCCTGGTATCGCCCCCAGCGGAGCACCGCCGCGGCCGGGTCAAGCTCGTAGCTCCCGGCATGTGTGATAGTATAGAATATGTGTCTGTAATAAAGGCTACGACAGGGAAAGGAATAGGAAGAAAAGAAGCAATCTTTCTTTCCTGTTCCTTTCCAGCTAGCCTTTAATACAGCTTTTTGGGTTACTCCTATGGCATTCGCCTGACATTGATTCGCTTTTTGGTACAGTGACCCACTTTTTGGGGTACTTCTATGGCATTCGCCTGATATTGATCGGGGAATCCTAAAAAAAACTACAGATAAGAGTAGATTGTCTCTAGAATTCTCCTTCAGACAGCGGATGAATTTGACCTAGCTATCTAGCTAGTGTCGAAAATCTATCACCATCAGGACTCAAACCCTGGAACCTCTACAGAGACAGTGGCAAACTCTGAGCTAAATTAGGCGGTCTGTGCATTTCGGAAATAAGTTTCAATAAGTCATCAAAACTACACAGCTCGTACACAGTTGTTATCCGCTAGTTACAGAACATCTAAAAGCATTTTACAGTGAGCGAAACCAACTTTCTTTTCAAACTAATACGTTCTCGAAGTATCTCGAACACAACTTAATTAAATTGTGAATTAGGAACAACCTTAATTAAAATGTGGTATTAGGAGATAGATTGTTATGATAGATATGATGATAATGAACGACATGATTTGAATGACGATGAATCATTAGTGGAATCGAAGGAAGGAAAAACTGATGAACCCCGAGAAATCTAGATTCAAACCCGCTTTGTTGAACTCAAATTCAATACGTATCGACCGGAATTCAAACTCCAGTACCCAGAGGTGGAAGGTATGCAGTCTGACCACTACATCACGTGTCGAACCTGTATAGTGGCGTGTGTGGTGGGAAGGTGAGGTTCTCGCAACTTGCTCGGCAGCGACGTGGCTAGCAGCTGAAAGCGGCCCGAGGTGTGCGGGCCGTGGCGGCAGCGACGCAAACCCGCAACCACTCTCAAGTCTCCAACCGAAAAGGAGCAGCTCCCCCACGAGTGTCGTAACGCCGGCTCAGCCCACCACCTCTGGCCCTTCGCTCGAGGTGATCGCTGTTCCGCCCCCAGCATCGCCCCTTCCCCAGCCCCGAAACTACCGTCTCCTTCCCGCGAACTGTCGCAACGGTCACTCCGACCCCCCCCCCCCCACCACCGTCGTCACACCCGCTCCTTCCACTCCGTCCCTCCTGCTGCCCCTGTTCCGAGTCCACCGCTTCCCTTCACGCGGTCTGCGGGGGTGCGGGGCGGAGGGGGCGGCGCCTGCGAGTTACGCCACCCGCGCTTCATTAGCGCTCGCCGCACTATTTCACGCCGCCGGCACCGGCAGCGCCACCGGGAGGCGAGACGAGGCGCGGCGCGGCGCGGCGCGGCGCGCGGGCGCGGCGAGAGGACGAACGCGCGAACGGAGCGGACGGGCAGATGCGAAGAGATTGGATTCCGAGGGTTAATACGAGGTGAATCGCAGAGCCGAACGTCGGTGCGGTCCACCCCGTACGTATCCATACGAAACGGTAAAGGCCCATTCACAAAGCAAACATAAACATAAGCATAGAAGTTAGGACTACATCCATAATTGGAATCATTCACAATGCGTTCGCAAAAGCATAACACGTAAGACGTTAACTTAAATGCTTCAAGCTTCTGTGCTAATGTTTAAGTAATACGAGTAATACGAGTAATCCGTACATAACAAATGAACCAATCGCAGAACGGTAACTCAAAATGGAGAATGGGAATTGGAGCGAAGTCGATAGGAAAACTAACGCCATAGGGGCCATGGACACAGTCGATACCTCGAAATAGATTCTCAAATCTATGCAATAGTAAACTAGAAGGTCTAATAGCCAATAGAAACTCTTATTTTGCTTACGTTTATGTTAGACATAGTGAATACTTCAGTCTATCACTTATGATGATGTTTATGTCTACGAGCTATGCTTATGTTTACGTATTCATTGTTAATGGGCCTTTAGTCTATTTCAATTCCACGCAGGGCGCGGCTAAATTGCTATAACTTCGGTGAGTCGAGATATATAAAACAAATGACACAAAAACACGGTAAACAGCATAACTTTTAGAAATACGGAAAAGTTTATGAGGATTACATTAAGGTGGTAAGGAATTATAAGATCAGTAATGAAAGTAAAAGAGCCTGTTTGAGCGCTCTGTAATGTCAGAGCATGAAAAAAGTAGGGGAAGAACACGCGATATTCAAGGGATACGGCAAATGTAGGATGTGGTTGTACAAGATGGAAATAGTTCTATATGTCTGTAATGAACGAGGGAAATGTGCGGCCGTGCCATGCAGAGAACAAGGGCAGCGAGGCGTGCGGCAGGTACTCGTACGCGAGGACTTTGGAGGGCGCCCGACTGCGTACCATGGGAGCATCTGATGCTCCGCTGTGGCCGCGAAAGGGGCCTGGGCCTCGAGGGCGAGACACATGTGCAGCCAGCGGGCGCGTATACTGAACGGGCAGCACGTGACCACGCTACGTTGGAAACGCTAAAGGGCGAGGTAATACACTGAAGAGGGTGGAATGTGTGACGGGAGTGTGTGAGTGCAAGCACGCTTAGACATGAGCGGGACGAGAGTGGGGTGAATGGTAGGTAAATGGGGAGGGAGGTGATTGGGAAGTTGGTACGGGCGGTGCCAGAGAGAGGCGTATTTGAGACGATGCAGGGCCGAGCGGGGTGTATAGGCGGAGTGGGGGCAGGGTGTTGGAGGAGCGACGGCGGGGAGAGGGTGGACAGAGGCGGCGAGATGGCGGGGAATGGGCGGGGCAAAGAGCGGTGAGAGCAGGGCGAGAGCGGGAAGAGGCGGAGCGGGGGCGGGGCGCGGGCGGGGCGCGGGCGGGGCGCGGGCGGGGCGAGGGCACGGCAAGGGCGCGGCGGCGGGGGGGGGGGGGCCTTTCTACGAGACGAGGGAGAGTGGATGGAAGCGTTCGTGCGGCGCTGCCGCCGGCGGGTGCCGGGCGCGTGAGGAGGCAGCGGTATTTCAGCGGAGGCGGCGGGGCAGGGCGCTCGGCGCGGCAGCGGCCGCCGCTCGCAAATCTCGAGGGCAGGCGCCAGGCAGCGAGGGGCTGACGAGCCCACAATACGGCCTCATTAACACCCGGCGCCTGCGGCCCACGGCGGCGCGGCACGGCGCGGCGCCTGCTCACATACCAGCCACGCCCACTCGCCATCTACCGGTGTTTTCTACCTCCTCAGCAGGGCCCCATAATCTTCCTAACAACGCCAATTGATACACAGAAAAAATTGTAATCACGCCACCCACACAATCAAAAGTAGATTCTTCCGTTCTTTATTCGTTTCGGACATGCGACAGCGGTTTAGATTGGGAGCAAGATTGAAGTGTTTGCATGAAAATAAAGTTTCAGGAGTAATCGTCCCCGCTTGATATTCCTCTGCATCCCGACGCACAAATTTGTACGTTGTCACATTCTCGCAAAACTGATTTAAAACTACCGACTTGAAATAACATTTTTGGCCAAAGTTTGTGGATCTACGGGGCCGATTTGGCTGCAGAGCATGAGGCCGTAAGAACCCGATGAGGCAGATGGATGCTCTTTTTGCTCGCAGTCAGGTGTGATCTCATTCGTCTGGGAGCGATCCACGCGTAGTGCACGAAACTCGGTCGAAGGGAGCCACCATAAAATCACGCAAAGAGATTTCGATGAACGGCCAAACGGTAACATTGGTGGCCAGATACGACACATCACATTACCAGCCGCGTCGAATAGTAGCATTCCGGGCGTCCAGACGTATCGGATCGAATGGGCAGACGGGTTCAGGAAGACGTCCAAGGGTCGAGAGATGCAGGGTCGTGAAGGGTACCAGCAACAGTATGTGAGAGGCGTACGGGACGGTAAATGTTGGAGAGCGATGGCTGCAGGTTGGTGATCGGTGAAGCAGGGAGGCGGGTGCACAAGGGTGATGGATGTAGGCAATGAAGGAGGGCAATGGGTGCACGAGGGCGATGATTGCAGGAGGGTGATAGGTACATGAGGGCGATGCACGGTGGGGCCAAATGCCAAAAAGCTGGTCAAAAGTCGAAAGCGTTGTACGATTTGACTGAAACTTTGTATTCAGAGGTTTATGATCATTCTAATTAATAATCTGTAATAAAAATTCCGAAAAACAAAATGGCGGACCAATATGGCGGATAAAATTATCAAAATTTTGTATTTTTAACACAAAATGATCACACTTATAAGTAAAAATGAGTTCATTCGGGTTTTTAAGGATGCTGATTAATAATCTTGAATGAAAATGCCAAAAAAAACAAAATGGCGGACCAATATGGCGGACAAAATCATCATTTTCTTCATTTTTAACACAAAATGATCGTGTTTAAAATTAAAAATGAGTTCATTCGGGTTTATAAGCATGCTGATTAATAATATTAAATAAAAATGCATAAAAAACAAAATGGCGGACCAATATGGCGGACAAAATTACCATAAGTTTGTATTTTTAACACAACATTATTATGTTTATAAGTAAAGAAGAGTTAGTTTGAATTTTTAAGGATGCTAATTAATAACCTTGAATGAAAATGCCAAAAAACAAAATGGCGGACTAATATGGCGGACCAAATCATCAATTTTTTCCGTTTTTAACACGAAATGATCGTGTTTATAATTAAAAATGAGTTGATTTGGGTTTATAAGCATGCTGATTAATAAATATTGAATAAAAATGCTAAAAAAACAAAATGGCGGACCAATATGGCGAACAAAATCATCAAAAGTTTGTATTTCTACATGTTGCACGCGCTACGAAAATTTGTCACAGGCACTAAAACGGCAGCTACGGGCAGCTGTTTTTTTGTGATTCTCACAGAGAATAACATTTCGAATAATGTCATGTTAAGTTTTTAGCCCCGCACGACGGTGCACATTGTTATTTTTCATTTTAAACACAAAGTTTTGATTATAGCATTTTCATTTTTCGCCAACAATCAACGTTAATTATTACATTAACAAATTATTTTTAAAAAAATTAAGTATACATATTATGTTTCTACTTACTCTCAGGAATAGATTCCATTTTGTTTTATTGAATTCGGCCGACTGCACGCTTCTCTATCCTTCGAAACACAAAGGTTCTGAAAACACGTTTCACAGCTGACCGATATCGATCGCTCGAGGCCCAACTTTGAACTGATCTCTTACCTCAAGTATAAGAGAGAAACCGTTACTAATTGCGGAATTCAACGGCCCAAATACCAACCTATTGAAGTAGCAACGACAAAATCCCTATCTAGTAACTTTTTTTTTGGACTTTTGGCCAGCTTTTTGGCATTTGGCCCCACCGTGCGATGGGTGCACGAGGGCGATGGTACAGGAGGGCGATGGGTGCAGGAGGGCGATGGGTGCACGAGGGCGATGGGTGCACGAGGGCGATGGGTGCACGAGGGCGATGAGTGCACGAGGGCGATGGGTGCACGAGGGCGATGCGTGCACGAGGGCGATGGGTGCACGAGGGCGATGGGTGCACGAGGGCGATGGGTGCATGAGGGCGATGGCTGCAAGATGGCAATTGGGGCACGAGGGCGATGGCTGCAGGAGGGCGATGGATGCAGGAGTGCGAATGGTGCAAGAGGGCGATGAGTGTAAGAGGGCGATGGGTGTAGTAGTGGGACGAGGGCAGGAGAGCGAATATGTGCAGAGGCGACAGACGCAGCGGAGCAATGAGACCGGGGGCAGTTAGGTGCATCGGGGGAGAGACGCTGAGGGGCGGATGTGCAGGCTGTGAGTAAACCGCGGAGCGGAGCGGTGTGCATGTGTCTGTGTGTGTGTGTGTGGGGGGAGTTCGCGGTCGACGCGAGCGGTGCGTGCGAGCGCGGCCCGGGCGTCGAACGAGCGACCGGCGGGGCGCGGCACTGCGGCGCGATTTATAGCACGCGGGGCGGGGTGGAGCGGGGAGAGGGCCTGGGAGGGGAAGGGAGGAGAGGCAAGGGCCGGCCCAGGCGCCCGCCTGCCCCGGGCAGGAACACGGACGCCAGTGAGTTACGGGGGCGGTAATGCGACGCGAGGAGTCGCCCGAGGGTATCGATTAGGATTTAACCGCCTCCCCTCGTCCCGGGGCTCGAACCCGAGCGGCCTCCAGCGACGCCTCCGCGCAGGAGATGCTAATTGAGCAGGCAGATGCGAGCCCAGACCCCCTAACCCTCCCGACCCGCCCCTCACTCCACGCCGTGGCGGTTGGGGAGGGTCTGGGTTCGAACCCAAAACATAGACACCTCAGAAGCAATAATATGCAGATCGGAATTATCTTTTCATCAAACAAAAATAATGCTCTAATGGAGTTCACTATTCGAATGCGAGAGATTATTTTAAAACATAGGCAACCCGCAACACAGCTTCCTGTAATCTACCAGTATCAAAATTATATTTAGTTTTAAAATTAGAAGCAATAACACTTACACTAAACCACTCCCGGAACAATATTTAGCTGATTATAAATGATTTAGTATTCCAGTTGGAAACGAAAAAAAAGTTCTACCTTCGCAACCAAATGCTACTTTGCGTTCACGAACAGAGTAATAAAAAGGGCGTATATTCACGTTTGTGAAAGCTCTTATTTGGTGAATAAATGCATTTATGTCGCCATGACGTCAACGGGAGTGCGACGCTGGCACTGAATTAACACACAAAAATAAAATAATATGGAGGAAGAAAATGCATTCTGATTGCGCCTGATGAGTAACTTTTCTAAAATATTTATTCCATTGTTCAATTGAGTTTGTATTGAAATACATAAAAAATATCCGACAAATCTTTTATACTTACAACGCCACTGTAGTACCTATTCTCTTTGTTTTTGATGGCGTTTCTCGCAATTCAAAGCCACCATATTTGTAGTTTTACAAAAGCAGAAAAAACAAACGAGAGGTTCGTTTTAGATTATTTTTAGATTAGGCAAGTATTGTTAATGAGACAAAAGCGATTTAGGGAAAATTAAATCAAGGAGCGGTCATGAATAACACATTCCGAAATGATTGCGGCAAAAGAATAAAAAACACTTTTATTTGCTTCTATTCTAATAAACCAGACGCAGTGCTAGCTGGCAACATCAACATCACCATTCTCGACGAGAAGGTACAGCAGATAAGAAAGAGTCACCTCCCGTCTTCGCCAAGAGAAAGCTGACAGTGCCGTTCGCATTACCTGCAACAGAAATAAGTAACAAGAGTTTCATTATAAAAGTAATAATTAAGCCATATAATGATTGTATTAAGAAAGCACTGAGGACGCTAATATTTCTACAAACTAGAGATTTCTCATCAAAAATCGTCAACAGAATACACTGTTAACTCTACTATAAGGTTTCTCACTGATGATTTGAGTGATTTTAGCTTAATATGTTTCAATTCAATAAAATTTGAAATTTACTAAATTGTTTTTCTTGATTACAAATTCAATTCCGTATTAATTTCATAAATATTATTTGCCAATGATAGAAAAAGAAATCACGGTTGTGAATTCCTTTCCCTTTTTGTTAAATAAATTCTCAGTTTCCTGATAGTCAACGTTTCAGTGATTAATTTGAAACACACCTGATCCCGATTCAGAATGTTTTAACATAATTTAAAGTGATATAAAATTAATATGCACTAAGTATAAGATGAAGTGAAGAGAATAACCTGAATTAAGCACAATCTTTTGACTTCATGGACTTATTTTTCGACTCGGCCACCATCGTTTCACAAGCCCTACTTTAACATTGGACATAAAATTAATTCATTTTCTTTACTTATCCGTCTAATAAGGCACCAAACAACAACCCTCCGCCATTCCCAGTAAATTAAATCCGCTTTGAGGCGCGACGTAGCCATCCGCGTCACATTCCAAACGCGCGGCGCATTTCGCGCGCTGATTAAAAACAATTACGCGCGCTCGTCATGAATGAGACGACGTCGTAAATGTAGGCCGGCGAGTAACGGCAGCCGCGCTGGGCTGCCCGCCGCCGTGCCTCGCACTGTCCGCCCCGTTCGCCCCACCTCGGCCTTCCCCGCCCTGTCCCGCCCCGCCCGCAACGCACCGTTCACAACGCCCTGCCCCGCCTCGGCCTTCCCTGCCTCGGCCTGCCCCACACGCCCCGCCTCGCTCCGACGGCCCTGCCCCATCCTCCCCGCCCTGCCCATTCCATCCCGCGCGCCTCGCCCCTCCTGTCCGCCAGCTTCGCCCGCCCTCGTCTCGCTAGCGCGCTCGCGGATTCCCATGCAAATACCTTTCTTGTGTCAGAATACAAACAAGTTTTGCAGCCCTCCGAATCCGGCCGCTCCGCTCGACACAACAGGCGACGCGACTCGGAGCGGGGAGTGGGGGGAGGGGCCGGGGGGATGGCGGGGGGGGGGGGGGGGGGGCTGGAGAAGCGCGGAGGGGAATCGCGATGGGGCAAGTTCACAAACTCCACGGCCTCCATCCCTCCGCCCGCCGTCGCCGTCGTTGTCGTCGCTGGCGAACAGGCGCGCCGTCGTTCCAGATCCTGCCTGCGCGGCGGAGGCGTGGCTGCGGATGGAAGTAGTTTGCGATGCAGAAGGGAGGCCCGAGGGGGCGCCCTTGATAAGGGCCAATGCCGGGCCACGTGGCTCGCCCTGTGAGGAGACCGCTCGTGATGGCGCAGAGGATGCCCCGGTGGGTCTGTGAGGGAGACGAGTACAGGGCTCATGTCGAGGGGACGGCGCTCGAGTATAATGACGGCTGAGAGTGAAGCGTTAAGGAGAGGGCTCTGCTGAAAGGGGAATGAGCTTGATCACAGAAACGCGACGTGATAGCAGAGTAAAACATGCGAGAGTGATGCACACCGATGGCAGAGAACATTTCAGGCGAATACGGTTGTGCTAACAAACACGGGGATTTGAGGAGTTTGAAGATTAACAGGGCAGACAGACATCGAGGAGCAGAGAATCTAGCTTATATCAACTAGAAGCGTTAATGTTCATGGAAATGATATTCAATTAATTATGTTCTATCAGTAATAGTGATTATGGTGAAAGACGGTTGTTAGAACAAGTGCGCAAAGCGAAGCTGCGAACGAAAATTATTTTGATGAGTTATATGTTTGAATGCGAGAGTTAGCGAGAAAATAATGTGGATCGAATGAAGCATAGCAGGAGTAAATATGGGAAGATTCGGCTTGCTGTTTGAGTCTAAATTATGAAGAATTGGCTGAAAAATTTGAAGATATTTGAACTGTTATAAGAAATAACACAGACCGAACACACAAACGAATATGAGTAGCCTCAATACAGGGAAGCGCCTCCGGCGAACCGAGGCGTCGCTCGCCCGGAGAAGCGCTGACTCAGTCCCCCTGCTGAGGCGCTGCCGCTACCTCCGCGCTTCACTTCTACAGATGATGCAGAAATTTCGTCAATCCGCTCGAATACATTCTTGCCACGTATAATGTATAAAAATCAAATTTCTCCACGACTACGCAATTGCGAATGCCTGTCCAAACACGAGAGGGAACGTTTTAATATTAGGATACTTGACAATCATGTGCAAACCAGGACAAAGAACAAACCCACACTCGCGAGCAAGTCTTTCAAAAATAAAATGTTTCCAGAGAGTAGCGTAATACGTGATTAACAATCACATACCCTTAGCGTGTGAAGTGTGATACTTTGCAAATAGCGAAGCATTTTCAACTTCCCTAGTTGAGAATACATATTAATTTACTCTTTGAAGCTAGTCACGCGGGATCGCGGCAATTTCCTCTCTGAAGTGGAGCCAAAGCCCTGCCTCCGAATGAGGGTTTTCTGTGCATACCTGATCTTTTCATTATTCCCCCATAGATGCAAAGGGCTAGACGATCTGAAAGGCAATAACCCTCGATAAATTAATCGATCATCCCTCTATACACTGTTTAAAAATTAATTTACGTCTAAGTCGCAATTACGGCTTGTTACTCGTATATCGAAAGAATGTGTCCTAAAGAAAGGTTGTCTGCTCGAGAGAAAATTTCATCTCATCTGCATGGTTCTTTCACGGGATATCGAAAACACTTCTCAAATGACAAGCCGGACGCGAATTACGGGCGCCAGATTATGCATCTCTCCGCCACTGAAGCCTTGCCGAGGCAGTTACTCGTCGCCTTTGGCGAAGGTACAGCATCGTCCGCCTTATTTTGGAGGAAGATGAGCGGTAAACCGATATAAGCCAGGGATTTGGTACCTCGGAAATGGGCGAGGACGCGTACAGGGAGTTTGCTCACGATTTGCTGTAACACCTATTGCTGAAAAATCTCCGGAATATGGTTAGGATATCGAAGTGGCGGATAGGGTGAAAGGGTGAAAGGAAAGCGCCTCAGAGGCACATCTTGAGCAGGATTTCGAGTCGTGAACGCGGGTGCCCTGCAGGTGAAATCCCATTTCCGCTCGCCACCGGCGCGCCTCTCGCTTCGGAGGCGGACGGACACACGCGACGTATTTCTCTCCTCGCGACTGCTGCTTGTGACACGTGTCAAAGAGCCTGTACGCAGCACACGCCACGTAACGTCACAATCCTGGAACTCAGAAAACAATTCACCGCTTCCATAAAATTTGCTTTAATTCTTAAAAGGGAAGAGCGTAGGATTTTTAGTCACGTACTTCAGAAATATAAGCCTCCTTCACTATGCTGTAATATGCAATTGAAATGTCATAAGTGATGTACGTCATTAAAAACGACACAAAACGAGAAACAGTAGGAATGCGAATTATTTAACATCACCTACACGTTTAAAGAGGACAAGTTAAATAGTTAGTAATGTATTCTTCTGTTAGAAACGCGTACGTTATTTAGGATACACGCCGAAACGGGGAAGGCAAAGTATCAACGGTTCATTTGCTGAGAAAAGCACTGTGGTCAATCATAAAAACAACGAAACGGGCGCAATGAAAACCTGAAACAAGTACGGTCGCGCACTACGACAGAGAACTTATTGAAGATGCAAAGCCACACAAAAAGGGAATATAACACGGATGAGTCCAGAAACGAAATTTCGCAGGACGCGGAATGGGGTTGTAAGAGAGGATAAACTTGACCGACATGTCGCCCAGGACATCCCCGTTGCAGTAGCTATTCGCACAGCATCACCGAATACACCTTCAAACCCTTCCCCCCTTTGGCGAAAATAACCTTCGCCAGCGGATACTATTAAAACCATCCCCACCACAGGAGCCATTCCCTCATCACAAAACACCAACCCCTCTCTGTCTCCTCCTCCGCCCGCCCCTGCACCATCCCCACCCGCGCGAGCGGGGTCCAACTTCGTGTTCGCGACCGGTGGCGTCGCGTTGGCCGCGGCCGGGGGAGGAGGGGGGGGGGGGGGGCGACGACGACAGCAGACGGCAACGGCGGCGGCCACGTCGTTCACCCAGCAATAACCCCGTGGGGTTACGATGCGCGCGAAATATAAAAACGCGCCCGCCATTGCCGCTCCGCTCCGCCCCGCCCCGCGCCCGTCTTCCCAATTACGCATTTAAGGGCCCTGTGCCCCCCCCCCGCGCCCACGCTCACCCCTCGGTGCAAAGCGCGCTGCGTCGTTGGCGCTCGCATGAACGCGCCCGCCCCGCCCCTCCGCTCCCCACGCGAGGGCGGGGATTGCGTCGAAACGGCGACGGCTGACTTGACGAATTGTTCGCCAGATCCGTAAAAGCCCAAGTGCATCTAAAAGCGAAAAAAGGCCTCGTTCTTTAAACGTGTAATGTACGAGAGAGGTTTATTCGCGCCTACTTCGAAAGAAGAAAATTTCCAAAATTAAGAACTGTATGTAAACCTATTTGACTGTATAAAATATTATACTCTAAGTTACTATGAGAAGAGACCAGTTTGACAAGGTCGAGATACAAATGAATGCCATGTACAACGATGGTATTGCAAGAGCTAGCGATTAAAACAATTTACTAATGAGCTAACTAAACCAACCCATTGACGAATTGAGTGCATGGATAGTAACCCGCAGTTATGTTGTCAGCAAGTAGCCAAGCAGTGACTGTTAAAGCGGTCCCTTCTTATAAAACTCTCTCTATACCATATATCTACGTACATGGTTCAATGATGTGGAATACATATGAACATTAGGATAAGTGTGATCATGTACATTAAGGTCGAGAACGTGGTAAATTGAAAGTAATACTTATTTAATCAACTCCAAAACCATTTAAATTACCTTGCTGTGAGCATCCTGAACAATACTAAAGACCTTAGAAAACTAAGATCCACAAGTCTTCAGCCTTAGATACCCAATAGAATAAATAACTTATAACAGTCACACAACTTATATTTCGTGATCTCTCACCGAATGTTTATGTATTAAACAACTGGTTCAAAGAAAGCAATACAATAGTTTTCCGAGAAAAAAAACAAACAACCACCTCACAATAATTCAAGTGCAATATCTTAAAAGGTCCATTTCGCGTGTTTTTCTTGGAGAACCAAATAAAATCTTAACGGCCCGGGCGTATCCATCAATCAATACTTTTGGGCGAGTGGGGGTGGGGGTGGGGCGCTGCGCCACGTCGTGACCGCCGAGAAAGAAAAGAGCCTCGGCCGGCGCGGCGGTGGCGTCTGCTCCCGCAGAATGACTCATTCATGCCGGCCCCGCCGGGCTGCGCTGGGCTGAGCTGCGCTGGCCTCGCCTCGGCCGGCGCCGTTTCCTTCGCGAAGTCGTTCCTGGGAACCCAGCCGCCGCCGCCGCGGCGCGCCGTCTCCGACAATTACACTCCCTAAATAAACCTGAAAGGACGGCGATAAGGCGCAGCCATGCGGCGAGCGGGAAGAAGAAGAAGGCAAAGTGGAGGCGGAGGACGAGCATGAGGAGGAGGAGGAGGAGGAGGAAGAAGAAGAAGCAGCAACAGCGGTAGCGGAGGTCGAGGACGAGACTTCGGAAGAACCGGCGTAGCGGCGGCCGCGGCCGATGCCGGCAGATAAGCCCCTGTGTGGGCGACGCCCCGAGGAAGGCGGGAGGGGGGGAGGGAGGGAGACGGAGGGTCTGACTGCTTTGTTCCTCGCCTCGGCCTCTTCCCGCCCCAACGCCGCCACCGGAAGGAACAGTTCTCCCTCGGGAGTTGGATCTTTGTGACGCCGAAGGGATTACAGGGAATAATTCTTGCGGGGCGAGGAACGTGTCTGCGCGAAGCTAAAATTTGTTGAGATCAAGATGTGTAGTTTTCATGATACGTAACTCCACACTCCGACGATCTACGGGTTTTCTGGTGGGCGAAATCAGTAAAATGCAATTGAAGTACGTAATAATGGATTTTGAGTTGCAAAATATGCATATTTTTGTTTCGATAGAATATCAATGGAATAAAATGAGCCATATCATACTAAGAACCTTCACACAACACTTACATATCTGCAGTTCTTTTTCACTTTGCTTTATGTGTATGTGGAATATTCTGTCTAAAGACAGGCTTGTGTCTTACTATCAGAAGAAGCCTCTGTTTTCCTCGATAAAATCTTCCTAAGCAAACAGTTCCTGAAATAGATAACCACTGTTTTCACAGTTGTTTAATATAACAATGTTAATATTGGAAGTATCGGAACTGTATATCATTGTAAGGGTAAGTAATAATAATAGGCGTAAAAAAGCTAGCAGCTCGAGAGCTATTAATGTGCCATATACGTTTTAGTGAATACAGTACAAAGAGCAGTAGGTGGCAAATGCGAATATTACTAGTATTCCCCCAAAAAATGTAAACGGCAGGGAGCACAAGTGTTTCGTAAGGTACAGAGCAGTCAACGTTAAATGGCTGTAACTCACTGCTTCGGGGGGACTCGTGAGCGGCGCGAGGCAGGTGGAGGGCGCTGCTTCGAGGCAAAGGCAGCCGAGAGTGGCGCGCGATTGGAGTCACGCGGGAAGATTAGGGCGCCTTGAAAAGAGACAGGAATCCGAACAGCCACAAATGATATTTATGAGATACGAGACGACTCAAGGGAGCTTCCCCATTTCCTTCCGTCTGCTCTTTCTCTTCTCGGAGGCGAAAAGAAATAGCTCCTTTCCGATGGAAGCAGTCATATTCGAATTCTGGATAAGTACGTTTGAGGAGACGCATTCCGGAATAGTGAAGATTTTTTGTTTGCGATCGTGCGACTGTGGCAGCAAGCAAATAACATCCTGCAATGAAATTGGAAAGATAGAATGGAAAGCCGCGAGATCCATACTTAACTATTTAGTTCATACAGTGGGGTTACTTTTTTACTTGAAATATAACAATAAAATTATTCATAACCAATTTACTGTGGTGTGTTTTCTGGTACGTGACATAAACGTAAAGAAATCTTATTTTGAATAAGATATCAAATAATATAAATTATAGCTTTCTCGATGTCGTTTAAGGCATTTGTAACACTTAAATATTTATGTGTTATGATTAAATTTCTGGATTTCTACCCACATCACTTAAAAGATGTAATTATAATTTGCCAATTATTAATTATAGTAAGTTTTTGCTCGACAATTTCATGTGAATTTTGAACTTTCAATAAGAAACCAACTTGAAAGAAAATATACAGCAATGTTTTATAATCACTAGCGGTTATTACTTATTACTCTACGCAAGTAGGTGCGCAAAAACAGAAAACATGCAGCAGTATCATAAACATCCATTATCTGATAATTCCTTCAACGACAACACACGTGCGCTCATATACGTACGCATTTAAACTAACAGCTTCGAAACGCGAACCGAGGACGCGATCTCCAGCTTCCTGCTTGAGCTGGAATAGCGCTCATTCTCCACTCTTTTATGCACCCTCCCTCTCTCGTCCGACAATTGCCGGTGCAGGGCTGGCACGAGGGCGGGGGCGGGGGTGGGCGTCCTACTCGCGACACGTGTGCGAACGCCAGGAACCCCAACGGCCGCCGGGGAGAGCTCTCAATGACCCCCTCCCCCATTCTAAAAAGAAAGAAAGAAAGAAAAAAATGCGCGTGTGACGCATTTAACTGTG
The DNA here is from genome assembly GCA_038098605.1 of Gryllus longicercus. Lineage (NCBI taxonomy): Eukaryota > Metazoa > Arthropoda > Insecta > Orthoptera > Gryllidae > Gryllus > Gryllus longicercus. Next base: position 390,820 of record JAZDUA010000705.1, read on the forward strand.
GAAGGGATGGGATGGAGTCTGCATAGATGGAAGAGAGAGACAGGGGATGATGGCGATGCCGGTTGGATACGCAGAAGACAGGGAACTGTTGTGAAGAAGCCATGTGGTTAAGATTACAACATCTGCGGAGGAACTAACAAGGAGAAGGAAAGAAAAAAAAGCACGAAACAAAAAAGAAAAGAAGGGGCAGGAAGTACGAAAACAACCTTTTCGTAATATAAAGATGAATAATTCTCTAGCATTTATTGAAGGCCAAGTTCGAAGCTAGATGTTTCAGAGGGGACAATTTGTTCCCCAGAATATAGTTGATATTAATAGATGAAACATGTAATTTAAATAAAATTCAGAATAAAATGGACAACTAATAAGCGGAAGTGATGCTTTCCAAATCGAATATGATACGTCTTGTCACGGGCATACATTTAGGCCTACAGAGTTTATTTAAAGGGTTGAAAGTGGACTTAGGGTCAATAGTCTGGAAAGTACCGGGGAAGGAAAAATTGACGAACAAGTCAGAATGTTATGAACACAGCTCTGTAAACGGCAAACAGATCGTGAGCACTGACCGGGAGCCCTGCAGATAGAAAAACAATAAAAAATGTAAACAGTTGGTGAAAACGAATCGATCATTCCCAGTAGCAACTCACGCAAATAATAGGTAAGTATTGCCGGCAAACGCTTACAGCAAGATTAAGAGGGAGAAAGAAGAAGGCGAGAGAGGGACGAAGAAGCCGAAGCGGAATAAGTGATAGAGAGGCCAACGTGAGGTAAGTGAGAGAGATGAGGGTGGAAGGCGAGATGTATGAGAGGGACGAGGGGTCTAGGAGGAGCGACACAATGCATGGCGACGAGAAATGTTAAATGATGATGTGAGAATTAGAGTTAAGAGGCGCTTGAGAACCTAAGTTGGAGAGAGAGATGAGACAGGAGGTAGAGAGGAGAGGACTAGGACGGGGTGAAAGGAGGTGAGCAAAGACAGACGAACTTCGAGTGCCGAGACGAGGTAAAGGCGAAAAAGGCGAGAGAGCTGAGAGGGGCGAAATAAGGCGGACAAAGCAAGGCGAGGCGAGAGAAAACGAGAGCGCCGAAAGGAGCTAAGGGCAGGAGAGGCGAGAGGACTGAGGAGGGGAAAAGTAAGGCGAGGACATGCGAGAGTGCCGAGAGGAGCTAAGTGCGAGAGGGCAGGCACGGGGAAAAGTAAGGCGAGGGCATGCCTGAGAGCGGCGTGGGGGGGGGGGGGGAGGCAGAGTCCGAGTAAGGCCGCGGACGCCGCCGTCCAACCACGAGCGGGGGGGGGGGGGGGGCAGGGGGCGAACGCCGGCGAGCGGACAGCGCCGCCACTCGTAATGCGATTTCGACCCGCGCGCCTCCTCCGCAATAGGTTACGTAATTTCCACGGAAAAGAGCGGAGCGGAGCTATGCATATTCATGCGCAAGCTGGGCGGGAGCAGCGCGAGAAATAAAAAAAAAAAAAGCGCGAGGAGAGAGAGTGAGAGAGGAAAAATTTAAACACGCCGTATCGACTGCTTAAAATGTATTGTTTAAAAGGCCTCGCGCTATTCGGTTTGCATCGACCGTGCGGCGCGATGGGCCCGGCCAGGCCAGTGGTGGCTGGACCCGACGCGCGGCGCCGCGTTGCGGGCGGCGGCCGAACCTCCGTGCTGACGTAAGAGGCCGCCGCCCCCGCCGCTGCGCTTGTTTTTCTCCCCCCCCCCCATGGAAACGTCGCTGGAACGTAGTGTGTGTGGCCGTACACAATTCTCTTACTACAATTTTAAATAGCGGTGCATTCAAAGGTTTCAATCTATTTTAACTGGTTTTCGCCGTTCTCCCGTTTACTATCGCTCCATTTACAGCTTTCGCCGACATTGGTAGTGATAGAAAAATAAAAAAGTTGCACGGTTCAATTTTCCAAAAAAAAATATTTGAAGCAACATTCCCCACCCAAGCGCAAGAACAGTGTGAGGGCGGTGAAAAAGTCCACGACTCGTATCTTGTGTTAGAAGCTAGTACGAAACTGTCACAGCCAAAAAGAGAAAATTCACTGGTGTCGAAGTGAATGCGTTTAGGCTGGGCATTATTTAAGGTATTTGAAAGCTAATATTCCCGAAAGGGAATTTTTTCGGCTAGAAGTGCTGTTACGGAGAGAAAATATATATAAAAAGTGTGATTAACAAAGCTAGATAAACTAGCAATAAACAAAATAATCGTTATTTACAATACCTACGGAAAAAAGTAGTATTTTATTATGCCAATAGGAAATGTTGCGACACAAGGCGGATAGGCCGACAGGCGCAATCCTAGAAGATAAATAAAATCATACGTGCGTCATACACTTAGTTTTAGACAGCCTTATTGACTTTCATTATACAAATTACTTTATGATACACTAAGGTCAGTATTAGCTGATGCGGTCAGACGAATGTATTTTGTTGTACACCGTTTTACTTGAACATTTAAGGATTGTTACAATTTTAGCACTAATGGTAAAATTGACCATTTAGCACTTATGTATGCCCTAAAAGTAACCGCTTTTACTGATGCCTGTCTAAAAAATACATTTTATTCATCAATATACCAGGGTGTATTATCGCACGCGAGAGAATTTTGGCAAAGAGAATCAATAACAATGGAAGTAATTATTCCAACCAATCACATCGATATTCCATGATTTCCTTGTACAAGAATATGCACTGTTTCTTCAAGTGTTATATTCCTTAGGAAGTACCGTGTGTCTGAAAAGCAGAGCTCAACTTATCAACAGGACACCTGTCTAACCATTTCTTTCCTTCTTCCCCTTTAAAAGAGCCCTGCCAGATCGATGCGCCGTAGAACAACCAATAGAACTAGACTCGCAGATCAGAAGTGGACCGAGAAATACGAGCCTCCGCGGCCGCTCTCTCGATCTGAGCGGACGGAGGGGTGGGGGTAAGCTCCGCGGGGCGGAAAGCACCGCTCACGAAGAAGAGCGGATCTTTCTCGAGAGGATGAGTCGGTAACGAAAACAAGACGGTCGGCGGGGTCGCCGTGTCTCATGACATTTTTCTTTCCCTCTCGAGTTGGTGGCTCCCCACGGGAGGCCGATGCGTCCCCCCACCCACCCACGAAACGCTCAAGGAGCCGGCGCTCTTGTAGATGGATACCAACCGATCGCCTGAGAGTGCTTTCCCGGGGTTAGGTCATCTCGAATACGAAGCGTTACTTCTTTCTTATCAGTTTAACATTAAAAAATTAACAGTCTATATCCTTGTAGTCTACACATTCACTATTACTTGCGTTATGATTTTATCATGAATATGATGAAGGCGAACAGTTTTTAAATTTAGGAATTGGTAATATGATGTGAAAGTAATTTCATTTTACTTGAAAAAATGAATTGTATTGTTAGAAATATAACTTGGTCCGAAGTTAATTTTCCAAACAAAAGATTGGAATTTTAAAGATAAAAAAACAACAATAACTCACAACAGAAAAGAAAGTGCGACGCGATATTCAGTAGTTTCACTGTTTACATGGGCGCATAGGTAGAATGCAAAAGTTTATGAAGCTTATTAGACTATTTTTTATTCATAATTCTTAAAATCTTATATCAAAAAATTCTGGAAGTTTTCTGACCTAGAGTCACTGTATATATTTTTATAAACTGCGTTTTCTGTACAAAACCATAGCACATTTTCGAAGATACCGAATCATCACTAGGAAAACTGGTTCGGTAAAAATTTTACAAAGGCCGGTAATTAAATTTCAATGAAATGTAGATAAATGAGGACTAATGAATACTGCTGTTTATAATAGCCGAGCTTTGGATTACGTCCTTGGCCCATCTTCGACATAGACTTACTTATTGGGAATTTTTTAAATTACATTTTCCACGCCCATCTCTACCGACTGCTTTTTGACTTTCACATTCTCCGCCATAAGATTTTCTCTTTAACTTTTCATTATCCATCCTCACCTAACTTCTCCAAACAACTCAAGAGAACGAATTGAAACTAATAATGCAACACATCGACAGCAATTCCGAACTGTGCACGAGAGCACTTCATGAACCTCCCCATCGCAGCGCAGGGCAGATCGCACTGGCTGCAGAGAGGCTCCGACGACCGGGGTAACACCCAGCGTCCACTTCGGAAGCAACAGCGAGCGGCCGCGGCCCCCGCGCGCTGATTAACATGCAAAGAGGTTATTTCCGAAACGCAGGCGTAATCCCATTAACTTTAAAAACTTGTGTTAAGATTCTTAACCCCTGGAAGTAATTATTGAAGTTAACGGCGCACCGCTCTTTCTGGCGGCGGGCGGGCGTCCGTGCGCTCGCGCCCGCCGGGAGTTTTACCGTCCCGCTTCTTTTACGGCTTAATCATTCATCGGAGCGTCGCCCCCACACCCGGCCCCCTTCCGCGTACAACGCGCTCAAAAATGTATCGTTTGCGCCGGTAATTTCGAAAAAGAGGAAGCATCGGCCCGCGCTATTATTAAGTAATTTATTACGGGATCCGGAGGGGAAGTTTTAAAGAAGGGAAGTTGTGCGACTTGGCCTGCGAAGGGGCGGAGAGGGGGAGGGACGGGGTGAGTGCAGGCGAGCTGTGAGCTTCGAGAATGGATCAGAAAGGGAGGGGGGGCGAGATATAGACATCTAAGTGTGCTTGCAGAGAATGCGAGAATAGGATTTGACGTTGAAAAGACTTATAGAAATTTTGTTCAATAAACGATAGTGTTTTCCAGTATTCTTCAGAAATACTAGTGCACATACAAACTGTCAAAGAAATGAGAAAATTGTTATCATCACTCGATGGTATTAAAATGTCTATTGTTCTTAACATACATTCTATTTGAATTTTTAGCCCTTCCGTTAGCGTGTCACTAAATATTGTACAACAACACGTCGCGAACAGTGAATAATCAAATTTCAATCAAAAATGTCTTATTCATTACATTAATCCTATCAGTGAACCTTCGTGTGGACTATCTTCCAATGAACCGCACTAAAACCATTCTCCTGCACAAGAGAATGAATGACTAATAAATTCGAATTAGAATCGAAGAACCGATCGTATCCAGGCAAAATCAACTAGAGCATATGAGCACTCGATTTGCATAGATGGAACAGAGGGGAACGACGGCGAATCCGCCGCTGGCGAAAGAGGAGCCGGGCGGAGTCGCGAGCGCCGAACCGCTTCAGCCCTGGGGGGCGGCGTGCCCTCAGGACCGCAGGGAAAGCAGAGCGGGGCGGGGCGGGGCGTGTTGGGGCGTGGCGGGGGCGCGATTTTCCGCCCTGCGGCCTCCCCGTCCTCCCGCCCTCGCGAGCACAAAAGCACGGGCGGCGAAGAAGGGCGGAAACTTTCTTTCTCGCTGACGGTAAGAAAAGAGGCCGCTACGCCGCGCTGCGGCGCGCAGAGTAGGCGGGGCGTAAAGGGCCCACGGCCGGGTCGGCGCGAAGGGCACCGGGAGAGGTAGGCGAAAGGAGTAGCGAACTGGGAAGGAAGACCCAAGGAAGTTGAACGAGTGAACAGCCAAAGCGATAAGACGGCCGCGAGCGAGTGGCAGTACGGTGCACGGTATGCAAACACGCGTCTCGCCCTGACGCAGTCGGGTGTTCGGGCAGGTGCGGCCCGGGTGGGGCTAGGGCGGGGCGCGGGCGGGGCAAGGCGGGCAGGCGGGCGGGCGGGGCAAGGTTGGCTGGCGGGCGGGCGGGCGAGAGCGGGCGGGGGAGGGCGGGCGGGGGAGGGCGGTCGGTCGGTCGGGCGAGGGCGGGCGGGGGAGGGCGGTCGGTCGGGCGGTAGGTCGGGCGGGCGAGGGCGGGCGAGGGCGGGCGAGGGCGGGTGAATGAGGCGCGAGCAGACGGGCGGGGCGCGGGCGAGGCTCAGGCAGAGCACGGGAGGGGAGAGCGGGGAGAGGGCGGGGGAGGGGGCTGGCAGGGCTGGAAGGCGAGAGGGGATGGACTCGGGTGAGCGGATGCGATGAACTGCGCAGTGACAGAGTGAGCTGGCGAGTTGAAGGAGCTGGAGAGGGATTTGGCGTAGTGGGCCGGTCTGGCCCCGACGCCCTTCTGGCAGCACAGAGCACGTGATGGGCAGCTCAAATGCGGGGGCGGCCACGTGCCGCAGCACACTCCAGGTGATCACATATTCGTCGAACTGACGCACAAAAAGGAACGTCCTATACTAACTGTAACATTTTGCGATGTAGTTCACGATTACAATTTAGAAACGATTAATTTCTCTCACAAGCAATCAGATATACGAAGCAGCACAAAAATGATTTTCTGATGAAGTGGTAATTAAAAAAAATTCTTCCGATGTATTTAAGAGTAACAACTATTCAAAAAATATTCATACATGAGATATATAGTCAGTAAACATAAAAAATAGATGTGGGACATTATTTTGTTGAATAAAAAAGTTGTTGAGATTATAATTATGTGCTGTGATGTACAGGTTACATATCATGAAATCCATATTGCAAATTGTTTTGTGCAAATATTGAAACGGATTCGTTATGTGATTGTAATTGAGTAACTTAATTCATATTCTAACACAATTTATACAATTTTTGGTGTAAAGTAAAAGTGCGAAGCTCTAATAGAAGTAGTGCTTCTTCTACATATTCATATGCAAATTAGTATCATAGAAATCAATGTCTCTGAATCGAAACGATGGAAGTTCTTTTTACTTGCAGAAACAGATGATCGCTGGAAGTTGTCGCTGCTCAGATAACGTAGCAGAATTCAATGATCCGAAAACACTCACGATCCCTTTGTAGAACGGATTTTGCGGCATGGAACATCACGAAAACCCATTAATGAAAAAATGAACCGTTAAATGAGAATGGGGATTTCCCCAGGTAGTGGGTAAGTTCTTAAACCTTCTCAGGTTGAACACAAAGAGACATGAGGAATCACTTCGGAACAAAGATGCTTCTTCAAACTTTTTATCAAAGGTAATTATTCGTACTAATTAAAAAATACGTTAAAATCTACATAAGACGTTATTTAAAAACTCATTCAATGTAAAAATATTGTCTTAATTGTGGCAGCAGTCGAGATTCATTAGAACATGATTTTTTCGCCGCGAATCGGTCATCTTAGGACCACGCGAACGTATAACTGCGCGCGACGCAAGCGTAAATGACGTCTCTGAGCTAAATTCGAATCGCCTATTTCTCGCCCAAGAAATACCCCCTTTCTCTGCTAGTTGGTGAAAGGAGCGTAGCGAAATTTGCGTTGTCAGACGGAAGAGCGGGCCTGATGGCCCGAGTCTCTCCACGTGAAATAAGGCATTAATTCAATTCAATGACTGTAGAGACAGAGGCTAAGTCATATTTTTCAGTGGGTAACTGCACATGACCTTTTTTTCGGGGAATCAGCACTTCTATGCTGAATCCAATTTTACACCTCAAGGTTGGTAGCCGTGGGGGGGGGGTAAGGTATGAAATGATGATGATAATGAAGGATGAATGGACAATTACATACAGGCACACACACACACACACACACACACACACAAACATCATGCGCTGAGCGGGGTTCGAACCCGCGGCCTTCAGACACGAGATGCTACGGCTCTTCAGCGTTAGCGACCTCTGCTATTCGGGCCGACTTAGACCCCGATATCGTTATTAATTCCCATTCTCTACCGCGCTGTTAATGTGGTGTAGCGTGCGGTGTACCGTGAACGTGGTATGTTAGAGATTCGTTCCCTGCACCTGCCCTCGCATATTCTCCCTCATCCTCCTTATTTACCCGCGCAGTGTCCCCCCCTCTCCGTCCGGCGCCGCCGGCACCCGCCGCGCGTTCCCACGCCGCTCCATTTGCATGGCCCCGCCACATCCGCTGACCTCGCCGCCGGCCGCGTTGCCAGGTGGAGGCGGAGCCGGCGGCGGCGCTCCGTTCCCCACGACCCTTGCACAGCGCCCAGCCTCGGCTCGCCTCGACGTCTCTTGCATCGCCTCTCCCCTCTCTTCTCGCCTCGCGTCAGCGTCCCTCACGACCCTTGCACAGCGCCTCGCCTCGACCCTCGACTGGTTTCCTGCCTAGTCTCTTGCATCGCCGCTCCCCTCACTCCTCGCCTCGGATCTCCTCTCGTTCCTCGCCTCGTCTCTCGCTTCTCCTGTCGCCTCGCCTTTCGCGTCATCTCACTCTCCGAGTCACTCCCCCACTTTCTCACCTTCGCTTCCCAGCCTGCCCTCGCTTCCCAACCTGCCCTATTTATTTAGTAATCCGCTCCTTACTGGACCACCTCGCTCATCCTCCTGCGCACTCGCTTGTTCGCTAGTACACTAAAAAAAGGGAAGCAAGTTCCCACTTTCACTTCTCCACACGTCCACACTCGACCTTCTTCCACTTATCTCCACCTCCCTCTTCCGGTCACTTACACTTTCCCTACGGCGATTCTCATTGCCCTGCCATCCGAAACCCACTGACCCCTGCATCTTCCAACCATATGGTATGTCTCGACCGTCCCTCATACACTTACTTCGCCCGTTCGCCTGCCTAGGGTGTGAAAATGGCGGAGGCGAGTTACACATTCCCTCTCACTTCCCAACCCGCTCTTTCTGTCGCTGCGTCTGCCCCTCTCACCCCACTGGCCCTCTGCACTTCTCCACCTGCCCGCTGATCGTCTCTCGTGCACGCCTCTCCTCTCGTCGCCCTCGTTCCCGGATCGCCCGTCCACCCGCCCGTCGGCGCGTGAAAAGGGCGGTCGCGGTCGCCCGGGGCGCGCCCAGCGTTAAATGGACGACCCAACGCCCCCCGGGCGGCCGAGCACAATACCGCGGGCGGACGCGCGTCCAGGTTAACGCGCTACGGGTGGGGGGGGGGGCGAGGGGAGGAGAGGTGCGAGGCCCGTCCTGTCAATGCCGCGTTTTATGCCACACGCCCCTTTGACGGACGCGCCGCGCCGCGCCGCGCCGTGCCGTGCCGCGCCGCGCCGCGGACGCCAGATTATTCGCAAATACGCCACGCGCCTAACGGATTCGCAGAATGAAGTCAATGCCGGTCGGAATGAGGGACGCTTTTTCAGGACGGGCAGCAGAGATAAATATGTTTTTCAATTTCCTGGCTGCTTCATTGCTTGAACAAATATGGATATGTTTGCAAATGTTCTGTTTGGAAATTATGAATTATGCTCAACAAAGCGAATCATAGCTCTGGTGGACAGAGCTGGGAAGTTTCTGGCTCATTGAACGCCAACTCCCGGCATCAATTCTATCAAAATCTTCCACACCATCGCTCTCTTGATGCTCTGTGGCATTTAAATCTTGCGCTGGTTGACCTTCCAATCGGCGGAAAGAGGTTTAAAAAATTCCATTTAACAGGCCAACACACTCGCCGGAAGGCCTCACATTGCGATGGCACGATCGGCAGGCGACTGACTCGCATTTTTATCTTACTATGTTCCAGCACCCAGATTTAAATTTTAATAGAATATCACAGAGGCCATCCTGCGAATGGAGTTTTCACAGCATCCGTAAAGTGCACACAGAACTGTCAATATCATTCTCTCAGAAGCCTTTTGAAGGTGCCTTAGGCACCTCGCACACTTTTTTACGACGACTTCACGATTTTGCAACGCGTTTTTTTACGCAGTGCATTCATGAACAATTGATGTAGCTAACGTCCACTTTTGCTGCAGATTACAGTTTGATTCAAAGGCGATAGGGGAAGCGGGGGATCGTAGGCGTATTTTCGTCTAGATTGCACAGAACCAGATACATCACGTTCATGACAAAAATAGCATGCTGCGAACGAAACATAAACTAGGATTTAACAATTCTGTGATCGAATACATTAATGATAATTTGGTGAACCTTAGGAACAACGAATTGCCTCAGAAGCCTGACGTTTACATGTTCCTTTCGTTTACGAATGTGTACTTTCACAACTACAGAATACTCGTATCTGATCACCGGCTGAACTGACTCACTGACTACAACCGTACCCGCTGCGGCGTCTCTGAGCTGGAGATCGTAGGTTTCGAGTCTTGACGGAGTAGACTTTCGAAACAAGTTACATAGCTAGCGCCGAATTCAGTCGCTGTGTGAAAGGGAATTCTAGCGATTCGTTGTTCTCATACCTATCAGTTTTCTGTGGTTTCTCCGACCAACACAAAGGGAATGCAGAAACGGTACCCTAACCAACTGACCACAGACGGCACAGGTTCTTACACACGAGCGCTACAACACATGGTGGGACCTTGGATAGATTGACTGATTGATTGTTAGTGATTCCGGGCACGTCAACTACCAAGGTCATTATTCCCGTAAATGTAAGGCATGATTTTGCTCGGGAGGAGGTGGTGATCTTTCCATTGCTGAATAGCGAGATCCGGCGCCGACCTACCGTCGGCTAGCGGGGTTTTCCCCCAACAAGGTATCTCTCACCAGCGGAGCACCGCCCCAGCCAGGACAAGCTCACAGTTCCCGACCGGTCTACGGGACCTTGGAACTAGTTCCCACTGGGACGGTCCCCTATACTTAACTCAATAAGCAGAACCCACACCAGTAGCTCGCAAATATGAGCTGGACAACAACATGAAATGCGGGCCGCTCACTTGAGCAATCCTGAGTTAGTTCCATCGTTTCTGCGAGTCTTGTCTGGACACATTATTTGTAAATACCTGGACCACCTACAGGAGAGGACCGCCACTATTATACAGTCACAAGGAACAAAGGATTCCGCAAGATGTTAGTAAAAGACTTGTCTCCTTTTCAAGCGATATTTAATGCTGTTAATTGGCTTTATTACTTCCCTTTCCACCCGAAATCTCATTCATTTCTGTATCTCATTCAACACTCACCACACCACTCTGTGAGTCCAAAACTTCAATGTTTAGCGAAGATATTAAATAGAATTAAAGAAGAACATTCCGAGTACTTTACGCATTTTAATGAACGTATTTTTTCTAAAAGTATTTCACTTGTCATGGTTTCACTAGTGATATTGATGATAATGCACTAATAACAATACACTTAAAAGAAGGCAGCGGGTTTCATGAAGTGTACGTACACTACGAGGAAGTATAATATTTTTTGTTAGAAAATTGTACGAAGGTGGAAAAGATAAAAAGTAAAATTTTTCTGTTCGTATGTGTTCAAATGTACCTTAATGCTGTAAACAAAAGCAAAACCGAAAGACGTCGATTTCGGAACAAGCGACAATGTTAATATAAATACAGCAATAAGACCAACAACGCCTCTAGCGACGTGCACCGCCACGGAAAGCAACAAAGCCGCGAAACGAGGAGCGCAACCTCACGAAAAACAACGGCATCGCGCCGGCCGGCGGGGGCCCTCCGGTCGCCGGCGGTGGCGGCGCCACGCGCCCGATGGCGGGGGCGGGGCCGGGGGGCGGTGCGGCCAGTGGCCAACGCCCGCCAGACAGATCGAGACGAATCGCGAGCGGCCGAGCATGACCCCTCCCCAGCCGCCGCCCCCGCCCACGACGGATTGAAGACCCCAGGCGGCAGGGCTTCTAAGCGTTCCCTCCCTCACAGGTTGTTCTAGAAACAAAAATCGCAGCGCGGCTTCCAACGTTCAAATCATCCATCGTTGGCACGAGGGTTGTCAGGGAATTAGTCTCTTTAATACAGGTAATTTTCTCTCGCCTGATTCGATTTGTGCTTGCCAATGACGTCGATTTTTTTTGTTTTGAAATTAAGTACTTTTTAATGCGAATGCATAACTCAAACCATGGAAAGATCTTTAAATTGTTGTGAGTCACTGTATTTTTTACTTTGATTATATTAAATATTATTTTCTGATAGTGACATACCTACCTAGAACAAAACTGAAATCCTCCGTAATCGTTGCAATAAGCGACGCCCGTCGGGGAAGGCTCCTCCGCGCGCGGCGAACCGCACCTCGGCACCCGAGGTGGGAAAGAAGCAACCGCTGCGGCCGTTCGTTAAAGCTCACACTCGCCCCCTTCCCCGCGCCGCGCGGCGGGGCCCAGGGGACGCAAAAATCCGCGCTCCATGCCCACGGGGCGCCCGTGCCCCGCCCCCTCCCCCTCTGCGCTCCGGACGCGCGCGCTCAGAAAGTTTGCGAACCGCGCGGGATCGGGGAGTGCCGAGCGCGGCTTATTAAATATTAAGCAGGAGGTTAACGTCCCCGAGCGTCGCAACGAGCGGCCGGCAGGGGGCGTGGAGGGACGGGGGAGGAGGAGGGTGGCGACAGCAGTCGAGGAGGCAGGGGGCGGGGTGGTGATGGTGGTGGTGGATGTACTGCTTCTGATGGTGGCAGGGTTGATATCGGTGATAGTGGTATTGTTGCTGATGATGGTGGTGACACTGGTGGACGAAAAGGTGGAGGAGAGGACGGATGAGAAGCAGATAGTGACCAGGTAGTGGAGGAGTAGGTGCTGAAGTGATGGAGGAGGAGAAATCGATGGAGGAGGAGAGTGTTGGAGGAAGAGAAAGTGTTGGTGGGGGAGAAGGGGATGAAGAAGGAAGAAGTGATGGAGGAGGAGAAATGATGGAGCAGGAGAAAGCGATGGAGAAGGAGAAAGCGATGGAGGAGGAGAAAGCGATGGAGGAGAAAGTAATGGAGGATAAAGTTATGGTGGAGGAGGAAGTGATGGAGGAAGCGATGTTGGAGGAGGTGCGGAATGTCGATGAATTATGTAAAGGGAGACACGGTGGAACAGATGCAGGAAGTGACAGAGGAGGTAATGGGGGTGGTAGAACGAATCTATGTGGTTGGTGTGGCAAAGTGGTTGAGGTAAGTGGTTAAGGTGGATACGTACGGCGTGGCTTCCCCAGGAGCAGAGATGGCAGGGCCATTCGCCCAGTAGCAACGAAGGGTGGGGGTCTTAGAGGGGTGGGAATGTGGGGTAAAGGGAGGGGGAGGAGTCACCCTCCGGGGCGCGGCACCGCAGTCCCGGGCTCGTTAAGGTGCCTTTTCCTTCAACAGGGGGCAGCGCCCGCTCAGAAGCACCAGATATGCGCGAGGGACCAGCGCAAGTTGAGGAAAGAGCACTTCAGCGTTACGACCCCATTTTGGAAAGTCGCTTTTTGCTGTTCACTAAACACACGCAGTCACGCATTATTGCCAAGAGATAAAGTCTTGCAGTTATTAGTTTTGACGACGGAACGTTTTCTGGTGATTGCTCGTGTGGCTATGAAAAATGTTAATGATTTATCGTAAGATTGAATTTTGAGGTGGCACATTATTACCAAACAAATGTTTAAAAACTTTTGAAGGTTACGGGTAACGTGGGCTAGAAAAGTTTACTTGCAATGTTAATTTATATTCTTAAATTATTTGTATTAAAAAACTAACATTGAATAACAAGTAAGTAGAGACGAAATTAAATTAAAGTTCATCACGCAATAGAGATGGTGATAAAATAAGTAGCAAGTAGACTATGTCATCCACTACACTAATGTTTTCAAAAAAAATTGATAAGAAATATTTTTTCTTCGTTTGTTACATGCTATCCCTGATTTCTAATGAGGTTACGCCAGAGCCCTTGATTATCGACCAATCTGGTATGACCTACAACTGAATTTGCAAGGGGTCTTCGTCGGAACCTAATTTGAAGGGTTTTAAAACAATACAAGAGGCCGTATAAGAAGACGTAGAAGTCTTCGATGAGATCGATGGAAGAAAGAAGCTGCGAAGAGGGGCGAGGGACATAGAGGGGAAGGTTAACCGCGCATCACCCCTACATTTTCTCCCACATCATCCAACACACATGTCCCTTCTACTCCTGCGCTAGTCACCATTTACGTACCTGCTGAGGTGGCTCAAGGCATCAACTGATGTAACTGCAGTACCTCTAAGCGGGCGATCCTAGGGTTCGGATACTGACGGTAACAGGATTTTCAAAACTTACTAAATAGCTATGTCGAATTCAGCCGCTGCGTAGAGAATTTTAGCGGTTCTCCTAGAAAGCTTCACGTGATTTTTGCGATCACCACTAGGCGAATACCGGAGTAGTACCCTAACAAACTGGTCACGGACCCCGAGCAATGTTTTCTTCCTTTTCCTTTTTCATTCCTCACACCGTTACACTCTCTTACATGCACTATACCATCACACATGTCGGGAGACCAATCGGGGCCTAGAGGTCGTCCTAAATAGGGTATCTCCCACTGGTAAGAGATACCTCATTGGGGAAAACCCCCCGCTACCCGACGTGTAGGTCGGCACCGTATCTCTCCATCAAACGGCGGAAGAACACCGCCACGTCCCGTGACAACAACATGCACTACACTTACGAGACTAACGGCCGTTTGCAGTTTAGACGCGTTCGGAACGACGAAATAATCAGTCAACCTAAAACAATTCATGGCGCTAAAAGCAATAATTCGACATCTGCTACAAAGATTCAGCAAGGAAAAGTCGTCAATGGATTCCAGGTACTGCAAAATGTGTTTGTCTCTGTGTATTGCTTCCTGTACATTCTCGGTTTAAAAAAAATCATTCTCACTTCTATTCCATTTTCCCCATCAACTTATCTATAAAATGCCACTGCTTCTTGTTCACAACCGTAAGTGTGAACTACGGCATTGACAATGGGGTGTCCATTCGAAATTCCTCATCCTCAACCAGCCCTCCACAGACGTCACCGCCACCGCTCCTCTAGCATTCCTCCATTCCCCATGTACGCCCTCTCAATTCCTGCACTGCGCTGTATCTTCCGCCCCACCTTCCCCGGCTCATAACGCCCGCTCTTCCGCCGCCGCAGCCGCCGCCGCCGCGTGCACGAACTCGAACAATGCGCCGGAGCGCCGCCACAAAAGAAGCGGCGGACAAAGCGGCGCACGGCGGCGGGCGGCGTCCGGGCGCCGCGGCGAGGAGCAAAAGAAATGAAGTGGAAACACGGCCGGGTAAGCACGAGACGCAGGCACGAGGACGCGCAGCGGGAGTGGCTGCCGCTCCCCCCCCCCCCCCGCACGTCCCCGCTGCCTCCACCGCTGGCGTTGACGCTGTTTCGACGCTTCACTGCTGCATTCATCTTCCCTGCGCCGGCCCTTAACCGAGTTTCTGCTCCGGCCGCTGCGGACTCCGCTTCAGCTTGTTGCTGTGTTCCGCTCCCCAACACGGCGCCTCTACTGCCACTGCTACCGTTGCCATTGCACACGTACATTTCCCGTCCAGCAGGCTGCATCAACAACTCCCTCTCTCTCTCCTCGCAGCAGCCAAATCCACCCCAGCAACCTCCCACCTACGCCACCTCCACCGTAAACCCTCGTTGCCAACCGTTGTCAACAGACATCGGCCGCGCCATCGCCGCATGTTCCAGCTGTCACAGCCAGAGCCACGCCTCCCTCCGCAGTCGAATCCGCTGCCGGCGTCGCCCGCCCGCGCTGCTGGTCACCGCCTCCGTCGCCGGAGCCACCGGCGCCGCCCGCGCCCCGTCCCCGTCCCCTTTTCACGGGGCGCTCATAACGGAGGCGATGAATGAAGCGCAACTAAATTAGCCGCGCCACTAGGAGGCGCGGGCGAGACGGTGCGTGGAGGGGCGGGGGCGGGGGAGCAGGGGCTGGGGTGGGGGCGAGCGGGAAAGGAGCGCTGCGGCGGCGGCGCAGCGGGAAGCAAGAGGAGTTTATTATGCGTGCTCTGGGATGAAGACGCCGCACCGGGAGGCGGCGGAGACTGCGTCAGAGTGCGCGCCCTTGTGCGTACGCCCGGCGGCGGCGGCGGCGTCGAGGAAGGGGCAAAGGCAAAGGAATGTGTGCGCTGGGAGCGCTGGCAAGGCGAGGACAAGGACTTTAGGAAATGGAAGAAGAAAGCAGAAACTTTAGAGATTTGGAAAGCGAGGAGAGTGCAGCAGGGTGAAAATGTAGGGCAATGCTTTGAGCAACGAGAACACAAGAGAAGAGACAGAATTAGATACAGAAGGAGACTAGGAGACGTAAGAACGTGTTTGTGTTTATGTTTATCGCGTCATTGTGAGACAAGGTACATAAAAACAAACAAGAAAAACTCCAATCAACATGGCTGACAGGTTACATAACGGTGCACATTCACATGACAATATGGACAATACAGGAACACTGCGGTGAATGAGATAAAGATATACAGTCAGAATTGAAAGTACAAAAAGGTATGATGCAAACAAATAAAGAGAAAAAGGGATTCAGAGAAATGGAAAATGGAGTCACGGAAGAAATGAAAATTAGGAACAAAAATTAATAGTTGAAATCACTCTACTTCAGTCAATTTTATGTTTAGATTTTTTTAAAAAATTGCTCAAACAGGCGAAATACACAATGCAATTAAAAATGAATGATATCAAATTCTTTTGTATTTTTCATGGGTCAATGGTGAGGCATTTTATATAGAAAGCTATTCATTACATTATCGATTTTTAATTTATTAACATTGCAATATTGTTTTTCGAAGTGTTCAGAGTAAAAAGGTAACTACAGCTTTGTGATAAAAAAAATTCTACAGCAGTGAGCAACAATACATTTTTACCCCACTAGCCGTTTTATTTAAACAGGCACCGCTCTCCGCCTCTTGTTTCTCGTTCGCTAACCAGGACACATTCCGCATCAAGGGTGCACTTGATGCATTTTGATTGGACGCACTTAAACAAGGGGAATTGGACGTTAATTATCCCAGGACGAATAAATGAATACCTGATTCCTTTCCACCGCTGCAGTTCGCACGCTTCAACTATAAATTCCGTATTTCATTTGTCAAATATCTGTCGCGAATTATAGAAGTAGAAGGCCGTCTTCCGGACAGTACCTTGCGTATATGACACTATAAATAAGTTCCAAAATGCATGTTCGCGAGGTAAAAAAAAATATTTAACTTACTGATTTTTCTACAGGCTACCATAATGTTTCACAATACTCTGTAACTTGTTGCTGTGGAACGAGTGAATAAACATCTAATTAAAATAGGTAATAATGTTTTCAACATGTATGTCAAGGCGTAGAAAAAACCTTTTTTATTTAATATATCTGAAAATTGAAAATTCATATCCTTGGATCTGTTCACCTCTCCCGCCCCTTTTGTGGTAGGGGGCCCTGACTGCCCCGAAAATTCTGAAAGGGACCCGTAGCCCTACGTGCCAAAATATTTTATTTTCGTAAATATGGTAAATTATATATTTTTCTCTTTATTAAGCTGACAATTTGGAGAATTGGCATTTGGGGAAGAAGCTTTGCAAATCCCATGGCAACACTGAAAATTGTACAACATAAAATCAATTGTATCGTTAAAATCATAACCTAATCGTATGATTCATGTGATAATTTCATCGTATCATTAGAATCATAATCTCATATAGGGTCATATGTGATTTACATTCTAGGGCTTATTGGTTATATATACATACAAAAGAAATTCCCCAATTGCAAGGAAAGAATGAATGACCATGTGGAGGCTATCAACTCCTCACATCGCACAAGAATCTCCGGGAGAACCCAAGCCATCCCCTCTCCTTCCTTTCAACGCATACTCTCCGATCTTCAGCTGCCCCGCGCAACATGCTGTGGCGCCGTCCCGCCCCTCCCCTCCCCGCCCCCTCGGCGGCATCCGCCATAAATAAGCCTTAACTCATTTTCCGCGGAAATGTGCACACACACGGCCCCTTCCGAGAGGGGGCAGATTCAAACCCGAAGAACGCTTGCAAAGCGATCACGCCCCGGCGGGGAGCGCGGCCGGGCGGGGCGGGGCGGGGCGGGGCGGGGCGGGGGCGGCGCGCTCCTTGAAAAGAGGCTATTGATCCCTGCCTCCGCGCGCGCGGAGCGTCTCCCGAAACCATCAGACGAACGGGCGGGGGGGGCGTCTCTGGGAGGAGCGGCGGGGCGGGGCTGGGCGGGGCGGGGGCGTGCGAAGGGGCGGGGTGGCGGCGCCGCGGGGCGCCGCGTCGGCGGCGGGCGCCTGTGACGTCAGCGGAAGCAGCCGCGCTTCCTGCGGGGCGGACCGCCGCGCCGAGCGGGGTGGGGTGGGGTGGAGGGGAGGGGAGGGACGGGGGATGGAGTTTCGGGGGAGGGGTTGGGAAGGGCGGGGAGGGGCGCTGCGACGCCCTGCGGACGCCCGAAACGGGAAATGGCGGAATAGCCCGCTCGCATGAATAAGCGGGCGAGGAGGCGGAAGAAAAAATGTTGCCATGTGAGAGCGCAGACAAGTTTTTTTTAACGCTTCGGGAGGTTTGCTGGGCAACGTGAATTACTGCGTGGAGGCTGCGTTAGTTTGGTGTTCTTGAATCGGATGTTCCAATTCTTAGCCAGTCAATCAGGGTTGATGCGAAGAAATAACAGCGCTGTGAACCTTCTCTTTTCGTAACATGTCAGTACCGAAGAACTAACAGAAGTCACACATTTTTAGGGCCAGATCTTACAAGAAATTCACGGAGACCCACACTGCAAATCACTTATTTCATCTATATTTTGATCATTAACAACCATTCCAGAATCAGAGGGTCCACATAATTACACAAATCGCAGCACATTGTTGAAATACTTTCTGTTCTAGTATTTAAAAATATGTGCTACTTCTAAGCCGCTGAGTGTAACAATAAAAAGACGTTGTCGATACAAACAACAGTTGCTGTACTAACATCAAAACTAACCAATAATGTGGATTGTGTGTTAAATCATTGTTATCTATCTAATGTGTGGAACTTAAAAACCTTACCGAATGATTAAGATCAAATTCAATTTTCAGGACAAACCGAAATAAGTTTCAGCTGACATTCTTTTGCAGGATGATGAATGAGCAAACGAACGATTGAATGAATGAATGAATGAATGAATGAATGATGAACGAATGTGAAGTACTACAAATGCACACAAGCAAAAATCTATTCGTACACCTCGAGGGCACTGCATTCTCTGCCTTCCCAAAAGCATTCTCGGCGAAAGAAGCTCCATTCCACGCGACGCTATCTAGAAAATCCGTATCGCCGCCGGCGCGTGCTCCGCGCCCGCGTGGAAACATTCGTCTACTCTCGTCTAGAGGCTCAGCCTTTCACGAGATGGCGCCCTGACATGTTTGCTTCGCGTAATTTGAGTTGCGGAAGCGAAGCTGTCATCTGCTGATGGAAGGAGCAGACGCATTCATTTCTGAAGACGTAAAAGCCATTCCTTTAGAGACAGAGAAACTCCGGGGAAAGGGAGCGAAAAGAAAAGAAGAAAAAGAGAGAAAGAAAAAGGAAAGGGGAACCTTGCCATGAGACATTGTAAAAGATAGGCTCGGGGCCGATGCTGTGTGGGAAAAGAGCTGTGTCAACACGAAATGGTCGAATACACGCGCTCCGAAGTATTTGCGAGAGTCTTTGGCGCTATCGGGTTGCAAACCAGTGACGTAAGTCTCCGACAATCTCGTGCGAATTGAATATGGAATTGTCGAGTGTTGCGCAGCAAGAATAAATGCAGTAAGAAAGGTTCCATATCCACGCCAGAAGATACAAAAACAAATAGAGGTAGAATTTCTCTCTCACGTGCGAAACAAAAATCAGCAATCAATGATTCTAAAAATTGGTTTATTGTTTTTGCGTCGGTATATACTTACTCACTGAAAACAACTGACTATAGGCAAACCCTGCCATTATATCCAAATATTTCGAATATATGAATATCTGTGCAGTTTTTCTTCTATCTCTTTGTAATTAGCAGTTAACGCTCTCGGAATCACTAATTAATCAATAATTGTTAGTAACAGTGTAAAGTGGTAACTTACGTGTGTGTGCTGTAGTCTTTTGCGCTATCGGGTTGCACTTAACGGCGCCAACGCGGCGTTGCCAGTGTCGCGCGCGCTGAATATGTAATTGTCGAGTGGTGCGCGGTGCTGCCTGTCCGGAATTGAGCCCCGTCGCATGCAAATGGCGCGGCGCGAATTCCGCGACGATGCGACCGAAAAGCGCCACGATGGTGGCGGGAAGGGGGGGGGGTGCGGCGCTTACGCGTCGCGGTGCACTATAATAGACGTTGCGCGGAAAAGACGAGACGCTTTAACGAACTAATCCAGTTTCAGACGCGCGCGTTGCAATTAAGTGGCAGGAGGCAGGCAAGCATCAATTACGGATTCCTGAGAACGCTTTGTGGAACGTACTGTAGCTACCTGGCTCGCCTAGACGTTGTTACATGCGATAAGCTTATTATACCATTCCGAAAAGTGACGCTCGACTGGCATGTAAGGCCTAATGAATTCTAAACATGTGTTTCTTGGGAAATATACAAATAGAAATTATCATCAGAGAAGGATTTTTTTGAATATCTCAATAGTCCAAAGTTCAAGGGTGAAATACCAAAGAATCGCAAAAAGAAGTAAGTAAGGATACAAAAAGCGTTTGTCATGCTCGATTTAATTCAGTGTATTCGTGTTAAATACTGACTTCGATTAAGAGAAAGCGTTGATTTGCTAATTTTAATGAAATGAAATGTTGCGATAACAGCTGTTTTTATGAAAATAATAACGTTTTAAATTAAATAACTATTTAGGGCTGTTGACATATTATATTCTTGCAAAAATATAAAGTTCTCATCAGAGTGTCTGAAGCCAAGGCGTTCGCTAGATGGGCAGAGGTCGAGGGCGTAGCGAGGAAAGCGAAACGCCAGGCCAGGGAAGGCTTCGGGGCGCCAGGCAGCAGTCTGCCCGTCGTGTCGCGTCGCATGGGCGGGGCTGTGACGAGCGCGGGGCAGAAGGAGGTGACTCGTGAGAAGGGGCTTGAAGGGACCGGGGGGGGGGGGGTGGAGGTCCGTCCGTCCCGCGGCCGGGCGGCGCCCCGGGGCCCAGAGCTCGCGGGTTGCGGGCTGCGCGCTTCGTTTGTTTCCTCGACCGCCGCCCGCGAGTTATGAGGTTGCGGCGGGCGGCCCTCGGGGGCGGGCGCGGCGACAAAGGCAGCGGCGTGGGCGTGGGCGTGGGCATGCGATGGACGACGAGGAGGGGGGGGGGGACACGCGCTGCTGATGTGGAACAAAGACCAAGGAAGGAGCGAAATAATACAGCGACTAAGCAACGGTTTCAGATAATTAATGTCGCTAGGCAGGAAGATGCATAAAAACATAATGAAACTATACAAGGACACGAAATGCGCAAAACGACTAAAAGAGAAACAAAAATAAGATGAAAAGTAATGCAAAAAATGTGCAAAATTACAAAGTGTCCGTGTTTTTCATGTTTTTTTAAATCATGTGCAAACATTTCATAGCATAAAACTACAATATTTTCTTGGTTTCAACGTATTGTGCTACATGAAAATGCCACAATAAGTGGATTTTATTGCTCATCATCTTCACCTGTCTCGAATTAATCTACATTCCGGTCCAAACGAATGAGGGTAGATAGGGTACACGGCGCAGGCTTCACCGAAGGAGTGGACGACAGAGCAGGGAACGAGTCAGACGGCTCTTTCTGATGCGTCGTGCTAGCGCTGAGGCGAGCGTGAGATGGCGCGTGAACGGTGGCTGGCAAAGATGCGGAAAGCTGCCGGTCGGAGGAGGCAGACCCGGAGAGCGGCGGGTGCGCCCCCACGCCCGCACGGCCGAGGCGGAACGAAGAACGCACACGCGCGAGCAGCTGGGGGCGCCTACACGAAGGCGGCTGCGCGCGCGTCGCCGGGGCTTCAAAGCCGGGCCCTCTCCCCTTCAATGCATCAGCCTCGGCGCCGGCGGGGGCGTATTGTTATAGTCAAAGCAGACCTCCAACTATCTCGAGTGTAGCTAATTGTACAGCAAGGAAAAGACGCCTAACTTGAAATAACATTATATTTAAAGTGCTGCAGAGGGAACTGAGTAGGGGATATAATTTCATCACACAATGGAAGCACAAGTAAAATGTCTCTTTCCACACGATACAAAGACGGAAAGTAAATTTAGTTTCGTAACTGTCATAATGTTATGAAATCTCGCTCTACAGTGAGAAGGTTTATGAAAGGAAAATGTACAACAAATTTGTGTTGCATAGATTTTTTTAGTAAATGCTTATTGTTTTGACCGTGGTTGCATGCGATTATTATCTAATTACAGTAGTACGTAAAAAGACATACATACACTTTTAATTGTGTAGCGAGGATGTCAAATCTGTCAGCGCTTAGGTAATATTTAAAACTTTAACAGCGACATGCAGTATGAAGAAATTGGCTAATACAAACGCAATTAGAAAAAAATAAATCATTGTATCAGGGAGAGATAGAGAGAGGGAGAGGGAGAGAACGAGAAAGAGAGAAAGAAAGAATAAAAGAAAGAAACGCATGAGAAGGCAGGAGACATATTTTCCACCCCTCTTTTCTCCATCTGAAATACTCCACTCTGGAACTTCACAGATTCCCATCCTGCGGCGGTCGGTTTGCCTCCAGTTCGCATCGCAAGTCCGCGTAAAAATTACACATTGTACACTCCACAAAACGACCCACGACAGATGGCGACATCTCCTTTTCGAGCAGTTTCCTTTGTGGCGCCCCCTCCCTTCTCGGCCGTTGCAGCCGCCGCCGCCAGCGCTGGCCGCGGTCGCGCGATTTCAATTCTTCGCTCGCGTAATTACGACGGGAACCATTTGTACGCAGAAGAATCGAATTTCGCCATTCACCCACGCAAGCGCGGCCGCAAGAGGCCCCTGGCCGAGGGGCGGGTGCGGGGCAGAGAGCACTGCAGATTCGCTGGCGGAGGGTGGATTGGGAGAGCGGGGCGCAGAGCGAAAGAGACAAGGCAAAGTGTTTGGGAAGCGAAAAGGACAGAAGTGGAGAGACCATGAGCGGCTGTTTGAGCGAACGCAGTCACGGGGTGGTGAGAGTGGTTGAAGAGCGAATACAGGAGTATGGGGGGGGAGGTAGGCTGGCAAATGAGGCGGCGATGGGTTGAGTCGCAGGGTTCAAAGACGGCAGTGGGGAGGGAGGGTATAAAGTGCGATGAATGACAGGAAGATGAGAAGGCGGGCGAGGACGCGGAGGGTGATGATGAGAAGAAAGGCGACGAAGAGGACTAGGAAGATAAGGAGTAGAAAGAAGGCAGACAAGGACGCGGAGAGAGCGGACGCTGATCGGGGGGAAAACGGAGACGAGAAAGATGTGGAGGAGGAAGTGAAGGACGCAGACGAAGAGAAGGAAGCAAAGGGGGTACGAGAAAGCGGAGGAGGACGCAGAGGAGGCTGGAGTGGAGGGAACAGCAGACGAGGAAGAGGCGAGCGAGGAAATGGTGGATGCGGAATTGTCGGGGAGGGGGCAGGGGACGGAGAAGGGGGAAGGGGGGAGAGCGCGGTCGTCGCGCGCAGCGCCGAGAGAGGCGTCTCCAGAGCGACGCTGGCGCGGCGCTAATGGCGCGGCAACCTGCGGAATCATTTGTCAAGCGGGCGTCTGTTAACAGGCGGCTCCTCGATATCCGGCCCCGGGAGGCCTGCGCGCCGCGCCGCGCCGCGCTCCGGGGCGGCCCCGCGCCCTCTCACCCTTTGTCGACGCCGGCCGCGCCCCCTCGGCTACGGCGGAGCGGGGGCCTATTTATTTCACGCTCTTTTCAGGGGAGGGGCGGGCAACTCATTCCGAGGTAAATAAAACAACGTTCTGCCAGAGAGACCCTGCGCGCAATGACCTCCCGCTGTCCACTCCGGGCGAATTCGGATTGCGCTTGCCAACATTTGTGAGATTGCATTTGGAGATGGAGTCGATGGTTTTCTTGATTATTTTATCGTGAAGAAGATTGATGTAATTAAATTAATTAGAAAGTGGATTGAAGTTTAATGGGATTTAATCAATTGTTTTGCAACATCCACTTGGTAAACCTGAAAGAGTAAGCAGAGCACAAAAACTGTGTTTTATACTATTAATTGTAGTAAATAGTATATGTTATAAATGTTTTAATATTTTTAATATCATGCTACACAACTGATATTTCGATTATATGTTATATCTCTAGAGAAGAGTTGAATTGGAGTGTCGTGAAGTGTTGTGAAGTCTAGTGCAATAGAGAAGTAGAAAGAGAAGTGAAGTGCAGTGTACTGAAAAAGTGTATTTATTAGTTAAAATATCTGTGCAGGTCTGTCATAAAATGTAGACTAATTCTGTTATTGTTTTTATTGTCTTTATTGTTATCATATTCTTATTATGCTTATTACTATTATTATCTTTTAACAAAATTTTAAAATGAAAAAAAATGGTATTAATATTCCTCACTGTAATATGTGTATTGTAGTGTTCTGCCACCAGGTTGTATAAACCTACCTGCAGAAATAATAAATCTCTCTCTCCATCTATCTATCTATCCATCTATCCGTCAATCTATCTATCCATCTATCCGTCAATCTATCTATCCATCTATCCGTCAATCTATCTATCCATCTATCCGTCAATCTATCTATCCATCCATCCATCCATCCATCCATCCATCTATCTATCCATTTATCTATCTTAATTTACATAAAGGCAGTGTTACTAAGAATGCTTAATGTATGGAAAATGTATCTACATGGTTTCTTTTCATTTTTCAACTCAGAGAGCGAGAGGCAAGCAGAACAGTTTGTATTTAACGTTCATTCCCTGGAACAGCTCTTGCGACTTCCCGCAGCACCGCCGTACTCTCCCCCCACGGAGCGGCATCATTTGCAGACGCTTCGAGGACGCAGTTGTCGAGTCAACAGCGCAGAAATGAAGGCGATCGATTGTACAGCGCTACTAACGAATCGGTACAGCTGTGTATTTGCCCTTAATATCGGCTAATACCTCGTGCTCGCGCTCTAAACCAGCAATTAGACCCGACCTGTTCCGCGCGGCGCCAGGGCCACCTCCGCGAGCCCGGCGGGTTTCCCTGTCGACCTCGTCGTCCCCGCGCGCGGGGGTGTTTGCTAATTCACGGGTCTCGCGCGCGCGCGCGCCGGACAGGAGCACCGACAACGCCCCCTCCGCCGCGCCGGACGCTCAATTAATATCCGCGTCATTTACTTCCCCCCGCGGGCCGGCGGGCGGGTGCGTTCAATCGCATCGGAAATGTCTTGCACGCGCGGGGGGGGAGGGGAGGGGAGGGGAGGGGCGGCCGGAAGTCCATTACTTTCGCCACGCGCCGAGGGAGCGAGGCGGGGGTTGGGGAGGGGCGATGCGGAAGCGAGCCGCCCGCCCGCCCGCCCCCGCGCGCGCTCTCAATATTTCACGGAGCGGTTCCGCAGCGCGGGCCCCGCCCCCGCCCCCGCGCCAGAGCCCGCCGCGAGGGGCCCGGCGCTCGCAACGCACAGAGGCCAAAGGGTGCTCTCATCCAGAGGGCGAACGGGCGCCGGGTCCGCGCGACTCTCAATACCTCACGAATCGCACGGCTAGAGCTTGGCAGCTTGTATACCGACAACAACTCATTTTTATCGCATTATTTGTACCGGCTACGCAGAATTCTAATTCTTCTTAAACCTGCAAATGCATTTTCAAACCAGCACTTCTTCAAGTGTTGAAGTGTACGAAATATTTATTTAGATTATATAAATAAAAGTTTGCTGAGAATTTATAGAAATGTTAATTTATGACGCACATCTAATTAAAAATTGCGTACTGCGTGCCATGCACAAAAAATACATATTTGATAAATAAATATATTTTGTCGGAACACATTGGTTGCTACATAAGAAACTCAAAGGGTACATGAACGAATATGTATCCATGTATGAATCTCTTTCAGGAAATCCGAAATGTGTAAAAAATATCAGCCCGGAACTCTGTTGAACAATGCACACAGTACTGAGAACATGTAGAAAACATTGAAAGACAAATTTACTCTAACTTTGAACTCCCATTTAGATGACAGTTGCGAGGACAGACGAATCTACAGAGAATAAATGTGCTAATGTACGAACGCACTGTGCTTTGTGTCAACGGCCTCTGGATTACTACTAAATTAAATACTAAAGCTAATCATTGAGTGTTCAATCAAAATGTCGTTGTTGTGAAATGGGAACATATATCAAGAATGTTCTTAGCGCACTTACATGGACTCGGGCTGCTGTTGAGAAACCAGACAGCTAAGGCTCCGAGCACTTTCCGCTGAGCATTGGCATTCTATCTCGCTTCAAGATCAATACAGCGCGTTTGCGAAGCAATAAAATCTCTGCTGTAACTCTTATTGGTGATAGCTACATTTTGTGTTTTGACTGGCTGACTCCAATCTTTCCAGTGATATGATGAAAGTTACATGAAAAAAGGAAATATGCTTTTATATTGAGCGAAAGATATCGATTCGTGCGTAAAAGAATAAGAATCATGTTCAGACAGCAAAGCATACAAAGGTTCGGGCGAAGATGAGGAAACTGTCTGTTATGGCTGTAGGGAACAAACAGAAGAATGGCGAGAGAGTTACAATATACTTCGCAGTTGGAACGGTAGAGAACCTCGAAATTTAACTCTTCAATAACGTATCCAAAAAATGTACAGTATCAGTGTAAACAAGAGAATGAAGAACATAAGGAGAACAAATGACGATAGAACATGAGCGAGAGATGCCGACAAGCCTGTTAAGTAATGACCACTTGAATGATCCTGTCATAAAACAGAACATACAGATGTCTCAGAAAAAAGTTATAAACTTCTAGGGCATGTAGGAATGTCAAAGATGATAACTTTTGGACAATGAACGTGTAAGTAGTAAATTTCATATCACAAAGATATGTATATGTCTTTTTCCCATGGTTGGTACGCAACTCATTATGTGCTGATGCTTGTCGGGTTACGTTCTGACGTAAGCGATATGCCGTACATTTGTACATGACACCTGGACAATGAGGGGAAATGTCATGTTAGTAACTTAGTTGTATGAAGATTCCCTCCGTAAGTTTATCGAAAAAAAAGTTATCATCTAGGACTACATCCTTTAGAAGTTTGTAACATTTATTCTGAGGCACCCTGAATTTATATTGAAATGGCATGAAATGAGTGACAAGAATGGCACGTACTGGAAACGACACGTGCGGAAGTCAGCGAAGTGTTGTGAACTAACATCGAGAAGAAACGAGATAAAAACGAACAATGTTGATGTACTTAGCGAAGATGCGCTCATACGGAGCCCAGAGACAAGCAGAGAAAACAAGGAGTCGCCGCCAGGAATGCGAATGGGCGCGCCGCGCCTCGAGCTGCCTGGGGCGGACTAGAACAAGCGGCGCCCGGCGGAACGGAGCAACACAGCTGAAGACATTACGCCGCGAATGGGCGGGGCGCCGGGGGAACGGAACACGCGAGGGGCTGGGCACAGACTCCCCACCTCCGCGAGCGGGAACGGTGCCGAGTGGTGCCGGGGGCGGGGCAGGCCCGGAGCGCTGAGAGGGGTTTTTGCGTCAACGGCTGGCGCCTCCCCCTCCACCCCCGGGCCCGTTGGCGCCGCGGCGCCCGCGCAGGCGCCCAGCTTCGCCGCCGCCGCCGCCGGCGCTTTGTAGGAGGCGCACGTCTGCGCCCCGCGGGTAAAACATATTCCAACACGACACACAAACGAGCGCGCGAGGAAATGACGCCGCGGCGCCGCAGGAAATTCAATACGAGGCGAGGCGCCAAGCGTGGCGCCGCCCGGCCCCGCCCCGCCCCGCCCCGTCCCTCTCGACCGCTCCGCATCCCGCGCCGCCCTACCCACGCACGACGCTCCTCTACGAGTTGTTGGTTCGCCTACTCCCGGCTCCCCCGTTCGCCTGGATGAAGTTTCGCCATACGCCCTTCGATTGTAAACTGTAAAGGGGGCAGACAATAGCATATTTGTTCCGCGCTCTTTCGTCTGCACGCATGCCAAGTCAATTGTTAGCCCATAGCTAACTAACCCTTTCCTCCTCACCATGCTCCTTTCGATTCTCCCTTTACTCACTATTCACGAAGAATGCTGCATTGTCCTGCGCTGTTCCTCTATTCTTCGAAAAAAAAAAAGTTTTGTCTTATGTCGTTCGATTGTAAATCGCTTAACAAACCTGTTTACTCTGCGCTCCTTTCTAGAAAGAATGCCAAACCAATTCTAAGACATTATCCATTTACGCCGCTTTATCACTTTCCTTTCCTTCTCATCTCTTTATTCCCCTTCCATCTCCTCCATGCCATTTCACCTCTCTTATTCGTGTCTATGCGCTTCGATATGCTGCAAGTTCGACGATCCATCTCTTGGCTCTCTCGTAAGGGAACTCGCCCGGAACAAGTTACGCTCTATGCCGTTCGATTGTAAACCGCTCATCTAACAGAATGTTTGTACGTGTGCTCGTTCGACTATACCTGTTCGTCCGTATGTCAAGTCAATTGTAAGCCAATCGTAGTCTTGTTAATTTGCGTGTGTGCTAATCTTCTCTGTTTGTATGTTAATCTCTGTTCGCGTATGGTAATTTGCTTGGTATTCGAGTGGATTGAAATTCCATTTCGCAACATCCCTTTCCTTCATTATTCGCTAGCCCACTTTGCCTTTGAATTTACGAAATGGAAAATACATGCCAAATAATAACATGCGAAAAGGAATTTAGTTTTCAACTTCATATTTCTTTCACTCCAAAGAAACTTAATTTCACTTGCGTTATGGCTACAAGTTGAATGACTTGTTCCCCTATACGGCACATCTTTTCTCAAGCAATTTTTTATCTCCGCTTTACATATCATTTCATTAGTTCATTAATCAATATTTCTGGTAAGACATTTTTCACTGTCCCAATTTTGGAACGCACTATTCGTACATTTATTACTCACCTCCCACGTAATATCGCCCACTTGTATTCCGTCCCCTCTCCGAGCCTTGACCCCGCCGCCCTAGAACCCTTGTACTCGCTGCGCAAGAACGCCGCCTGGGTGATTAATTGTTAGTGATTACGGGCGTGTCAACTGCTGAGGTCACTAATTTCCTAAGTGCAATGCCTGATTTTTCCTCGGGAGGTGGCGGTGATCTTCCCCCGATGAATGACATAATCCGGCGCCGACCTACCGTCGGCTAGCGGGGTAGGAATTAAAATGAATTAAATCGTTGCCTTACTTTACGTGGCGAGACTCAGGCCATGAGTGGTCTGCTCTTCCGTCTGACCACGCAAATTTCGCTAGGCTCCTTTCACCAACTAGCGGAGAAAGGAGGTAATTCTTGGGCGACGAAACAGGCTATTTGAATTTAGCTCAGATGATTCATTGGCTTGAGGATTGATGATCGTTTACAACCAAGTAAATCTACTGACATGGGACAGCCGGCTTTACTTTACCCCCTAGGAGAGGTGGACGAAGGATTTTTTCGCCCTAAAAATCCACGGTTCGATCGGGTTTGAACCCGCGTACTTGGGTATAACAACCCGATACGTTAGACCATCGACGCTGCAATATAGGACAAGGAACAGGAAGGGAAAATCGCACACCGTCCGTGGAGCGTTTGGTAGGGCACTGCTCCGACATTCGCTTTGTACTGATCGGAGAAACCGCATAAAACTACCGATCAGAGCAGCCGGCCGCCGGGATTCTCCTCCAGACAGCGACTGAATTCCCGAGCGAACCTCTCCCGGCCGCCGCCGCCGCCGCCTCGGTCGCATCGCGAGCGATGCCGCGCGTGATCGCCTCCGCCCGGCAAAGTGACCGGAGCGGCCTGCCCGCCCACCCGCCAGCCGCTACGTAATCTCCGGCCGGGCGGGGAACAAAGCGCGCGCGTGGCTTTGAGGCGCAAAATGAGCCAGGGACATTCGTCGTCGCCAGAGACGCGGCGCGCGACGCCTATTGCGCGCGAAATGAGCAACTAAAACCGTCGTCGCTCGCAGAGGAGCGGGGCCCCGCTCGCAGAGCCGGCGCCCGGCGGAAACCGAGTTTCTGCTCCGCGCTCTAGCGGCGCAAACGATGGGGAAAATAAAAAAAAAGGGGAGATGCTGGAACGAGTTCTAAAGTTGACACTATGTAAATCTCTAGAACAGTAGTTTTCAATGATCATATTTTGGATCTTGGATCACAATTATCACGTCCCAATTCTTATGATGTTTTCTCTGCGACAATTATATAAAAAAATTAATCATACTAGATCTACGAGTATAACGATTTCTTTTACGATACGTTGCCGATTTCACAAAACATTAGGCCCACAAGTAACATTAATGAACTATTCAGACATAACATTTTAATATATCTCCGTAGATATCAGTCTTCCTGTAAGAATAAATGCATGTACTAGACGCTTCCTTTCATTTATAAATATACTTGAATAACAAATACTTAATACATTATATGTATTTAATGAAATAATACATTAAATTTTTAAAATACTAAATTCTCATTGGATACTAGATTTCTGTAACTTATTCTGTAACGTTTGCATATTTAAGTACGTGAAATATTACTGACATCAATGAATATCTCGTTGGATTAAAATCTAGAAAAATTATATATATATATATATATATATATATATATACATACATATATATACACACGTATATATATACAACATATATATATATACACACACACACACATATATATATATATATATATATATATATATATATATATATATATATACACACACATATATATATATACACATACATACATGTGGAAAAATATGATTCATCTAAATTTGTGTATAATGCGCCAATAGGCCGTCCTCAGCCCTAGCAACCAGCTTTTATTGAACTACCCGAGATCACCACCACTAGCACTAGTAGTGAGTGCATTGACTAGACTGCTCCTCTTCAGTATCTGGGAATCGAAGCGAATTCTGCTGAATCTCGTGGTGGTCGTGCTCAAAGCACGTTCAAGGCAAATACCTCCGGTGTTCTCCTATTTTCCCCTCTAATCACTCCATCATTACTTCATCATTCATATGTCAATCGGAAAGGGTTCATTCAACATCACAACCTTTGATGTCGGACACACTGGGAACGCTAGGAACCGAGGATCATAAAAATAGTTATTGACTTCATTGGGTCGATTTAGAGGCAAGTCCGTTATTTCTGATATCGGATGTATGTCGTTTAATACTTTCCGAATACCACCTTAGTATAAAAAAATAATATAAATAAGAAGGAACGTTCCTTGGAACATGATTTCTCATCCGCATCTGTAGCTACCACTCATTCGTTTCGATTGTTCTTCCTAAAGGACGGCAGTGTCTAAAATCTCTAACGAACGCCGGCCGTTTAGAGTCTCTTTGCGTTAACTCGATATAACAGGAATATTACAAAAATACGTAAATGGCGCGCGGGAGCACGCTGTGGGTCGCGCTCGCTCGGGCCAAGGGTGCGTTCGGGCAGGCGGCGGCGGCGGCAGCAGGCGCGGGCCGGGAGGGCGTGGGCGTGGGCGTCGCGTCGTCGCCCTCCGCGCGGCAGGCGTCGCCCCAGGCGCCTGCGCCAATTCAATTTCGACCTTCTTCCTCCAGGTCCTTCCCTCGGCCCTTCGGCGCCCTAATTGCCGCTTATGCTTCGTCGTTCGGGCGCCGCGCCGCGCGGCGCTGCCTCTGCCTCCGCCCCCGACCTCTGCCTCTTCCGCTTCCGGCGCCGGCCGCCTTTGCCCTCGCACAGACTGCGCCTGCAAACTTGTTTCGCCTAATCACGCCCGCGCGCTCTCCTTAGTCGCTTCGGCAGTTCACGCTCAGTCGTAGACTTCATAAGATAGTTGCAGGATTGTAAAAGATAATATTAAATAGACACAATGCGACGTCTGAATTCGGAACGCCCTACCAAAATATGACGTAAATATGGATTGGAACGAAAGTTCTTAACGTTTAATTCAGCTGATTTTAAGCAAACGCTTGAGTTATCCCTTATTTAGTAACGTCCAATACAACATATACTTCAGAAGAACAAGAATTGCCTTTCGATAATAATATGTTAACATAAAACTGTTCTTTAACATATCAAATAGCATCGACTACCGCGGAAGCCTAACCAAGCATTAGGAATTACGCCAAACAAACACGCATTTAAAACTAAACGTACGTTTAAAGGAGACATCATGCCCACAAGAAACGGTGAAAAAAACGAAACCGTCAGACCTATGGAGAGTAAAGAAAGAAGTAGTTAAGTAACGATGTAAAGGTTTCTTCCGAAGTTATCGAAAAAAATAAATAAAATAAAATAAAATAAAATAAAAAAATAAAAATAAAAAAAATAAAAAAATAAAATAAATTAAATAAAATAAATAAAATAAATACAATAAATAAAAAATAAAATAAAAGGGCGGTTCTCGAAGCAAGAAAGGAGCCAGGACTATCGGCGCTCCAAACCCGCAGACGAGCGCAATCCCGGCGCGCAGGTTAAGAAGCGAGGAGGCGCGCGAGCGCAGAAAGAAAGGGAAACGGGGCGCGGCGCAGGCGAACGCAGCAGAGACACGGGCGCTCTCCAGAGCGCACAAGAGCCCGTAACGAGGTCGCCCGGCGCCTGGCGGAGAGGACGCCGCCGCCGCCGCCGCCGCCACCCCCGGGGCGCGGTGCGGCGCGGGAAAGAGAATGCGCGTCCGGATACACGCGCGCCGGCGGCGGAAGCCCACGAATCAGGGCGACGGCGACTGAAAGCGCCGCGCCCCCTCGACACAGCGCCGCGACCGCGTGAATTTGTATGTGTGTGTGTGTGTGAGAGAGAGAGAGAGAGGGTGGAAGCGGCGAGGCGAGAGACTCGACGAAGAGGTCCCCTGCGGCAGTCCGTACGCTGATGCTCATTGGCCAACTACTCTCTCGCGAAAATCTTCGAAGTTATCCGTCGCCTGCTGTCTCAAGCAGGTTCGAACGTACAAGCCAGGCCTGATAGGCTAGAGAAGTCCTGCCGGGTCGTACTACATATACACCTAATTATTAGTCGCCGAAGATGGGAAAATTTTGCTTTTCGGATTTGTCGGAAAGTCATATTGTCGGAATTTTGACGGAGTTTGAATATGCTGATCGGAAGACTCATGTTTCTGATCTACAACCTTTGTGTGAAAGTAATCCACTTAAAGTGGATGTTAAAGAAGATAATATTCGTGTTGTTAAATTTAATGGAACTGTTAAATTTGTTTCAAATATCATATTAGTTCTTGATATCAGATTAATATCTCGCTTGTAATTTGTATACGCAGGCTGTGAGGATAAGGAGCGGTCTGTTGTAGGAGCAACGGAAGATGAAACACATGGAAACGTTAGCAAAGATGATTGTATATACAAGAACAATTGCTATTCCCAACTTACACTTTTTGTAATGTATATTTCTTGTCGAGTTTGTTTGGCTTTGAACTGCATAATATGGGTTTGTCTATGGGGTTGTATTGTAGAAAACAAATTTTCCAACTAAAATCCGTTTATTGATAGAATAATTATCGAAAACGATGTACATAGTCCAATAATTACAATATTCAGATAAGTTTCGAGGCAATACAATGACATTGCCCCGTACCTGTCAATAATCCCCAGTGGGCCAACTCCAGCAACTTTCACATCAAGCACTTCAATTCATGAAAATAGGTTATTATTGTTCAACCTTGTTACGATTAATTTCCTCTAGAAGCCGACAATAGCGTGCAAACATGCCGAGAGCTTCTTCGAAGCTGGGTAATCCTCAGTCGAATTACACAACTAAAGCGGTTGGGCGAACGTTCTCGGCCGTAATTCAAAATCGAGGAATAATCCCCAGTTGCGACACAGACGCGCAGTCACTACCGCCCTCGCCATCGCTGTCGGCCGTCGTACCCCACCCCGCTCCACCCGCCCGTTCCGTCCTCTTCCCCACCACGTGCACGGCCCACCTCGCCCCGCCCGCTCGTGCTACCAATTAAGGTCCCGCGATTAGGTCGCGGGCGCTAATTATCGCCGGCGCGACGCGGGGCTTCGGCGGCCGGCGCCTGGCCCACGCGGTCGACTTGCGACTCCTCAAACGCCCCCTCCCCCCTGCTCCCCCCACCCGCGACCTGTTGGCCTCCGCGCCATGCCGGCGCTGACCCCAACGCCGCGGCCGCGCCCGCTGTCCAACTCTGTAAGCGCCGTGACGCGCCCTGTGTACCTAATAAGCGGCAAGAGCAAGTTCCGGATCGAAGAGGGGGGGCGGGGTTCGGGCCACGGGGCAGGGAGCAGGCGGATTGCCCCAAGTACGATGTTCTCCGCTTCCTGAAGGGTGGGCGGTCACAATTACGGAGGTCGTGTCGCGTTGGAAGGGCTTTCCGAGTAGGTACACCTTTCAACCCGACGGATCATTTACTGACTGGAGTTTTACTTTCATGATAAATTAATGACATGACAAACTGTCTTTGAATTATGTGATTGCGTGGCAAATTTTAATAGTAGCGAACACCGCTCCCAGGGTCAATTTTAAAATAAAACGATTAGTGTTTAGATTTCAGGGCACATCTATAGGTATAACAGTTTTACACAATATCATAAACTGAGTAATAAATATTCGTAAAAGTGACTCGTATTTTATTAATATGACGTTTTCAACAATGTGACACTTTTTGACAGCGCAACTTTAAGGCTCCCCGGTATGTCGAAATGACTTATTTAGATGACCCTAACGTCATTAAAAAACACTAGAAATTCGATGAAGTATGAATAAGAACTTAAAATATTAAGATAGTGCGCCAAAGAGGAGTGAGAAAAAGCCGCATTTTAAACACACTGAAAATAAATTTACTAAGAAATTTACATTCCTTAATTAGTTACAATTTTAAAGCAGATTAAATAAAGTTCCAAATATTCTCCAGACTCGAAAACGCATGTTATATAGTTATTTCAATAAACATCTCTTCTATATTCGCATAGTTGTATTTGTTTCCGTCCCTATTATAATGACTCACTTTTTACAATGTTTGGTTTATCTTCAGCATACTCAAACTTCCAAGCAGGTGTACCAAGAAATATTAGACTAAAACCAAATTTCGTTCGATATACTGTTCATCGCTTGACTAGGTTGCTCCGGCAGGCGCGTTGGGCCTCATTGTAATGATAAATGTTTTGACGGATTCCAGGGTCCTGTGATCCTTGTAATAGAACGGCATGTGAAACAGCGAAACAACGGGTGAAATCAGCGTTTCCAAGCGCTCGCAAGAAAAGCAAACGACCACTCGCTCAATGTTGCGGCAGGCAACAGCAGCTTGGCAGCGGCGCCGGAGCTTTCGTAACGCGACCACGAACCTCGAGCGGGGGTCGAACCCCGAGCCCGCCCCGTCGCGCCTGTGGGAGCCGTCGGGAGCGGTGGGAAAGCGCGCGAGGTGTGACGGCGGCGGCGGCGGCGTCCGCGACCCCCCAGTGGTGGGGGCGGGGGCGGAAGAGGGACGTTGCTCCGGTGAGAACGGAAGCGGCGGGGTGGAGGGCAGCCGCTATCGCGCGGCGCATCTGCAGGCGCTAATTGGCTGCCCCGCGTCTGCCCGGCCCCCGCCCCCTCACGCGCCACCCAGTCAGCCGCAGCCGCCGCAGCCGCCGCCGCTTCGTTCTGAATGGGGCGCCCGATTCGAGATTTCTGGGACGGAACACGACTGTTATCTGCAGTTCCATACGCAGAAGCGAACACATAATGGAAGTGCACGTAACATTTAATAGTAATCTCCTTTCATGTCCGCTAAAATGTGATACGCCTACTCTTTTCACATAGTAGCCTGTTCAACTACCAGGAGTTACATGACGCTGTCAAGTTTCTTCAACAAAGGCTGGTAATTAAAAAAAGAATAGAATTAATGAAATTCACCGAGAAGAGCTTACCTGCATTAATTTCTAATTTTATAGAATTTGAGATAAGAATCAGTATCGGAACAACACCATTGTGGGGAAGTTTACGAAGAAAAAAATTAAACAAAGCAGGAAACGAAGCAAACCGAAACAAATAGAAGGATGAGGCAACTAATCTGCACACAATGCGTGGGATTTTCACGTGAAAATGCGTATTTGCGGCGACGCGGCAATCGCAGGAAACAGGGGCTCTAAGCCTTGTACTCATTAGGCACTGGGAATCGTCACAAACAGTAATGCCATGTATTGACACACATAATGAGATCGGCGTTTAAGTGGCGCGGCTCGGCGTGGGAAAGTGAAACGAACAAATTACGCGGATCATGCGGTGACATTCCTCATTGAAAGAATCCTGCTCGCCGGCTCGGCACTTGCCGAGCGGATTAACCACTAGTTGTACTACTGAAAAGGTACTAACGTAGGTGCTCTGGTGGAGCTCTACAGACACGTGTTAGAAAATAAGTTGCTGATCTATTGGAAGTTAGGCAACGTATTGGTTCTTTGTGGAAATTGGGACGTCGCAGATTACTTTTCTACTGTGCTCGTGATTCGTCTAATTTTTTTAACACAGTGTACGATCACATCACGCTAATTGCTTTCGAGAATTACTTATCATGACGGTTCTACACAACCTTTCTGTATCTGTTAAAAATAAGAAAAAGTTGTATAATTTAAAAAAAGTCTGATAAACGAAATAGCTAAACATCTTTCACAAGATGGAACAGTATTAACCAAATAAGCTGTTATAACCAAGTCTCGAATACCGGATAAGCACCTACTCAGCTACAACTCTTTTCCACATAAATGCAACAAGATGTAGGATTTACCAACAGTACGATTCACAAAGGAATAAAGGATTCTATGACGACACCGCTGCCCGGTTTAGAATAGAAAATTTAAAAATGTGGTTCGGTAGGTTTGGCGTCGCTTGGAAACGCGGCAACGCGAACCGAACCGAACTCTATCCCTCACTGGCGGAGCTCCGTCGCGGCTGGCCCAGCGAGTGGATGACCGCCTCGGGAAATAAGCGGCAGAGGCGACGAGCGACGCCCGATCGCAAGGAAAAAATCGCGACGCCTCGCAGCCGCTGTCCTGTTGTCAGTCGGGTGCCGCGTACTCGGCTGGCGGCGTAACATCGCAGAGGGCCACCCAATCCACCCAGCACCTCAGGCAGGGCCCGTGTCCTCACCTGAAACAACGAGAAAAGAAACTGTTAGCTCGGTGTGACTGCTGATTTAAAACGAGGTATAACAAGTAAATCAATTTTGGGCTGAAAGGAAAATCGGTACGGTTTCAGGCATGCATTCAGCAGAAAGCGCCTTAATGTTATGTTACCCGGCGCACAGCGATGTCTACGGTCCCGTCCAATTCGGAAAGAGAACGTTTTCATGGCATGACAGATTTCAGATGCTCCTTAATGGAGTTACTTGCCCATAAAGGCGCGCCATAACCATTATGCGGGTGTTCAAAATGTGCAGAGTGTACGATCAGTGTGCAACAATAGCTGCCCAAGGAAGATCATTGTAATAAAACAAACTAACAGTGGTCCTTTAAATACATAGTGAGAACCAATCGATATGGAGAACCACACTTTGTATCATTGCAGACACACACGATTCAATCACATTACGTCGATATGCTGAAACTATGATTGCATTTAAGGGGTGTTTGGAAATGACACTTTTGCACTGGTTCCGTAATGTTTGCTAGATAGGCACAAGAAAATAAAATATTCGAGAGTATATACGATCATCGCGGTCAATAAATGACAACTTATTTCATGAAATCATAAACTAGTCTTCTTATGCTATCATATTTAGATACACATGAGGCGCGGTAACCGTGGGACAATAAAAAGAACCCTCAGGGCAGATTCGTTCGGTCGGTCGACAAAAAGTATTTTCGTTCGTTCAGAAGTATTGACAGCGCGGAGCAACAGCGGTGAATTTGGCGACAACCAATAAGAATTCTATAGCCGGCATTGGCACGGTGGAGGTGTGGTGAAATAGCGGCGAGGGAGAGCTGGTGTGTCAAGGGAGGCTGGCGTTACGGTAATTTATAAAAGGAGGGGTTACAAGCGGAATACAATCGGTAGGCAAAACATGCGACAGGCAGTTTTGACGGTTATAGTGGAGGTTTTGTCAGGAGCAACGGTGAAACGGGTGAGAGCAACGGTGGTATAATAATGTGGAGAGCAGTGTTGTACGGATATGCGGGGACTGGAAGGCCACTGCAAAGTCGGGTGGATTAAAGACGCACTTAAAGGAGATGTTGGACTGACTGATTAGTGTTCTCGGGCGCGTCAAAGGTTATAATTAGTCCCGTACGTGTAGTGCAAGTTTTATTGCTGGAGGTGGCGGTGATATTTTCCCAGCTTGATGGTGATATCCGAGGCCGACCTACACGTCGACTTGTGGGATTTTCCCCAACCAGAATCACTCACCAGCGGAGCACCGTCCCAGCCGGGACGAACTCTAAGCTCTAGAATCTCGCCCGGCATGAGTTGTAGAGTAGTGCATGTAAGTCTAAGTGCGTGTAAGTAAGGAGTGGGGCTAGGATAAGAAGATGTAGGAAAGAACGCGCACTGTCCGTGGTCCGTTTTTTAGGGTACGGCTCCGGCATTCACCTGGTGTTGATCGGAGAAACCACGGAAAACTATCGATCAGAGCAGCCGACCGCTAGAATTCGTCTCCAGACAGTGACTGGAACTAGACCTAGCGGCGTAGCTAGTGTCAAAATCGGGCCACCGTCGGGATCGAAATTTAGAACTTTCCGGGCTGAGGAAGTGCAGTGACATCAGTTGATACCCTGAGCCGCCCAAGCCGGTCGAGGTGATGGAGTGGGCGAGGCGAGGCGAGGCGAGGAGGGATTAGAAGATGCCGGGTGGGTTGCGCTGTACAGCATGTACGGGATAATGTGTGTGGTGTTTGTGGTGTGGTGTGGTGTGGTGTGGTGTGGTGCTGTGCGGTGTGGTGTGCGGGGGAAGGAGGAGGGGCGGGGTGAGGAGGGGAGGGCAGGGTCGAGGTGGAGACAGGCCCGCGCGGCAACCGGCGCGGAGAGGGATGGGTGCAGGTGATGCGTCGGGCGGAGGGAAGGGAGTGGGGAGTGGTTGTTGGCGGCTGCTGTTTCAGCGATACCCGCGTGTTAAAAATATCCGCCGCGCCGGCGCGCGCCGCGTAAACACGGGCCATCGTTTATCTAAGCGGAAGAGCCGCTGCAAAATCAACACGAAAAAATTGTAAAGCCAATACGGCGGGCGAAAGACGGCGGAAGCAGCGCGGCCAGCGGCCCAACGAGAGACCAGAGTGGGGAAACGTAAGGCAACAGGGAGGAAGAACACACGAACACAACGGCAGTACGCGGTACTCTTTCAAAACACGAAGAACAAAGTTTTATTTACTTGAGAAAGATGTCTGCAAAAAACATATTGGTTTTTGTGACCTTACCAAAGATTAAAATTGTAATTCTCGAAACGCGAAAGAAGGAAGGAATAAAGGCTGACAGCGAGAGGAACATGACGTACCATGCCACTTTTTGGAACTGTTAGATCGCTATGAAATAAATCTTCATAAGGAACTGGACAATCTGTTCTTTCTGCGGGCAGCGTCGGGTGGAATGTCAGGGCGCATCGCAGGGGAAGCGGTGGATCCGCGAGGAGTGTTGGGCTCTGAAACTCGAGTGCACTAACATGGCCTACTGCGGAGCAGAAGACACGTGGACGTGATTGACGGCCAAGGCACAGAGAGGCGAGGGGTAAAAGCCGGTAAGTTGGAACGGGACAGGGTGGAACGGGGGCGGGATGGATAGAACCAAGAGGGGCGCGGTAGGATATAGTAGACGCATCAGGAAATGCCAGGTCGGGATCAGAACGTGATCGGCAGTGAGTAGAGTTTCGAGGAGCGGTGATTTTCGGGCAGAAATGTTCCGGAGTGGATTGGTTAGGACACGGTAGACGAATCGCGTGACAGCCCGGGAACAAAACTGTGTGGATTTTCGCGAAGAAGCGATTTTCGGGAAGAAATGTTCCGGGGCTGAGTATTCCATGGGATTTGGACTTTTGCTGTGTGGCTTCTCCGAGCGGATGCGCAGATTTGCAGAGAGCGGGGGTTTGCGGGGCCGGGGGCGGCGGCGGTGGCGTCTCGCCGCGGAGGCGCCCGGGGCAATTACGAAGGCTGCCTTGCGCCGCCCGCCCTCTCGACGCGGCGCGGGCGGCGGGGCCGAGGCAGTCAGGCGGGGAGGGAGGGGACGGGGACGGGGCCCGGGCCGCCACCACGCTCCGCTGGCTGCGCGCGGACAGAGGTCGTCCCTCGGACGGTGGCTTGTTTACGGCGCGCCTGTCCGCCTCGTTAGACGCACTCCGAGAGGAGGCCGCTTAATTGGCGCGCGCGGAAGAAATGATGGACTAGAGACACGGCCGTAATTACAGAGCGCAGATCTCGTACAATAACACCGGCAGCAATGGAGCAAAGAAATCTGAATGTGGCCTTCAGAAACGCGCCGGTTCCCCTAGCTAAATGAATGGCAGCGGCGGAGAGCCGGGTATTTGCCACGATGAATGGACGCTGATATATTATTTGTTTCATTTCTGGACGTAACTGATAGGTTTACTGCAAGGTCAGACATTTTTTTGTTTCTTCTTGCTTGTAAGACGAGGTGTTCACAATAAGAATCCAAATATAAACAAGCAGAAAAATCCTGCTTATTTGATCATATGTTGTGAACTTATTCATAAGTACAAGGAATAAAAATATACTCCAAACACTTTCTTGGGAATGTATAAAAATATTAAGACATTTTAGAGGTATTAATAATTAAAATACGCCATGAAAGGCAAGATGTATACAACTGTTTTGAAGTACTATTAGTAATGCTTATGTACGTAAGTGTAATTGTGTACTCAAAACATTAATATTTGGTGCAGTTCGACACAAAATTATTTCAGAGAAAAAAGAGTTCCACGAGACATGTCACCCCGATACACGTCTCCCCTTCAATACCGGCGGCAAGAAACGACCGTGATGAGGTGAGGAGGGTGAGGGGAGGCGTTGGAGGAAGTCAGCGGGCGACCGCAGGGGGCGCGCCGCATCGCCAACGAGGGCTCGCGACAGAAGCAATTACTTGGCTCAACACGCGCCTCTGCCCCGCCCCGCCCCGCCCCTCCCAGCCCCCTCCGCAGCCGTCGCAAGAGACGAGGCCCGCCCCTCGCGCCCCCCGGGTCGCAACATTCCTTGTACAAATTTTTAATAACGCTGCGCCGAGGAGGAGCCCCCGGCGAGGTCGCCCCCGAGGCAAAACACCGCCCACCCGCCCCGCCCCGCCCCCTCCGCTCACCCACGCCTGCTCCGCCCATCTCCCTCATCTTCCCACCGACGGCTCACACTACGCTCAAGGACCTCCCTGCCGTGACGCTTCTCCCGTACATTTCGTTCTTTCATTTTCAAGCTCCTAGCTCACCCTCGCAATGCCTCGCATTGACCGCGGGTATCTGGATTTCGTTTTCCTCCACATGTCTCAAACTTCCGTCCATCCTTTCCTTTACTTCCACCCTCACCTTTATAACGCTCACGAATCTGCGTTTACTCTCTGCGCTTAGACGACACCTACCCTTTCCATGTCACTGTTCTTTACAGGAGATTTTCCGCGCTTTCGATTTGGTATATTGCCGCGATTCTAGTATTCCTTGCGTTGGGCTCATTGTCGTAGGACACTTTCTTTATGTTTGTTCAGCACTTGTCCCTACATTTGCTGTGTTTTTTTGTCGCTTTTGCTCCCTGAATAACCTGCAGAGTCTCTGTCATAATTTCGAACTGCTTAACACTGCTTCCCCTTCTCAGACTAGCGGATAATCGTATTCCTAATGTCTGTTTCAAGCAACTCGCGCTGATCTTGCTTTTCTCCCCGGTGGACCTCGTCTCTTGACAATATCTTTCTCTTATATTCATAGCTTTGTTTCCTTATTTCATGTATTCGTAAGGTATAATTTTAGTAGTTTCCTTTTCTACTGGTTACAGTTCCCTTTAGTCTCTACCTCTCGAAATTAATCTCGCATCATTGGTTTTCTAAGTGAACACGTACGCGACTAATCTGTTCTCAATTTTAAATAAATTATTTATTTTATTGCTACTTTCTCCTAGGTCTATTTGTCCTAGAGTAGGGTGAAGAGAATTCGACACAGGTTGCAGTAATTCTAGAAAGTTCGAGCAGTAGCGATACAATTAGTTTCATTTGCTTTCGCAATATTAGTAGCCTGTCTTTACACTACTGCAAAAAATCAAGGTGCATCTTTTCAATCATTTCAAACACTTCCCGTTTCCACTGCATTCATTTGACAAGACATATCCATCTCTCCTCCGCCTTACCCCGCCCCCGCCCCTAAGTTTTTCCCACCGCTGCCCTAAAGTTCCCTCTGGCGTGGCTCTCTGAGCTTCCTTCGCGGGCCGCCCCGCCCATCCTCGTAACCCGGCCCGCCCCAGCTCGCGGGCGTAATAACGCGTAGACGCCGCGCCCCAGGCTAGTGGCGCCCGCGTCGCCCTGGCGGCCGGCGCTCAAAGCTCCCGCGCCCGCCTCTCCGCCCCAGCCGCGGGCAGCGCCCCAGCGGCCTCCCAAGCCACCCACAGACGCCGCACTCCACCCATGCACCGCTTTCTCTAACCACACGAAACGCGCTCAATTTTTTTTACAAAACTGTCTCACTATTTCTTAAAAAGCGAATCCTTTAAACAAATCAAACGAATTGAATGTAACTTGACGTTTTAAAAGAAATATATGATACAAGGCAAGTATTAAAGTTCACCACTAGTCTTGTTTCGTACATACACTACTTTTAAATCACTTC
Source organism: Gryllus longicercus (assembly GCA_038098605.1). NCBI lineage: Eukaryota > Metazoa > Arthropoda > Insecta > Orthoptera > Gryllidae > Gryllus > Gryllus longicercus. The sequence continues at coordinate 433,177 of JAZDUA010000705.1, forward strand.
CGACTCTATCTACCTAAAGGTCATATGAAATATTTCTCCTTTAAATTTATTCGTGAAAAACTTACGTTGATTAACGCAACTTAATTACGAGTATTTTAGTCATTTACCATTAAAACATTGACTTGTGTGTAAACGATAAATGCCATGTTTTAGTGAGTAATTTTGTCACCATCTGCGGATATTTGAAAAATATTAAATAGGGTAAAAATAAAGATATACTAATATTCAAAATTGTCTAACTTGCAGTGCAGGAACTATTTATACGATGATTTCAATGAATGTCTAAATACACTCTGTGTAGTACTCTTTTATTGTGATAATGCCATTTCGGAAAAAAAAATCCATCTACTATATGCCACGCACTCCACGTGATTCGCACTTTGCTTTCGCGTCGTTCACTCTCCTTTAGAGTTCCTCCAGGGAGGCACCGCCCAACGCCCACCGCCCTCCCTCGGGCGGGCCGCTCGGCCCTTGGTCCTCTCCGCCCGCGGGCGGTCCGGCGCAGTGCCGGCCGGAGCGGCGACCGCCCGGTGATAAAGCGGCGGCCATATTTCGCCGCCGAAAAGCGACTGCTAACATTGCTGCCAACTACAACTATCACACGCCGTCCGCGGGAATAAATAAAATGGCGGCGCGCTGGGCAAAATGGCTGTCGACGACGGCGCCGCCTATAAATAAATATTCCTTGCCTGGGCCCGAGGTGCCCCCTGCGATTAGGTGTAATCCATATTTATTCGATCGCCCAACGGCCGTCGGTCACGTCCTCATTTCCGGCAACTAGCCCAAGGCTCTAAAGCAACAGTTGTTTGCTGCTAAGGGAAGTGCGGATCAAGAACCTTTATCCAGAAAGTGATTGCTGGCAAACGATCTTTCGATGGAATAAATTTGTACTAAGGAAACAATAAGCATTATACAAGAAAAATATTTTATATTGTATGAATCTTTAAAAAAAATTAAGCTGAACGTCATGATTAAACAATAGAAATAACTTATTTACCCCAAAACAGTGAAGGTAAAGTAATGAAATAGCAAATGACGGGGTCTCTTAATTCCAACGACAAATAATTGAGACGTTCAAAATAAGAAAATAAAGAGGGGCATATTAATTCGTGTATGATCGTCTTTCTAGCATACTTCAATAACTTCACCACTCGTTCCACTTCAGATCCGCAAGAACTATCAAATTGACGACGCATTATGAAGCACAACATAAAGAGTACGAAAGAAAATTATAGGAATTATTCGTACAATATTTCGCACGCATAATGGCACGATAAGGAAAACGCGAAAGGAAATGAAAGGAATAAACATCACCAAGAGATTCCAGTAAACAAGGATTCGCTACAAAATCGCCACTTGTCACGTGGCTCCGCGTAGGAGAGCCCCTCGCGCGGCCACCTCGCTCGTATTTCAGCCTGCGCATGCGTCAGTAATTCGCAGCGATTAAGGCGATCGCCATTAACTCACCTCGTGCGCGCCAGGGCGGAACCGAGCGAAAAGGGAAGGGGGGGGGGAGCGAAGAGAGACGGAGCTGAACACGGCACCCGCTCCCTACGCCGCAGACCGCGCTACGCTACCCTGTCCCATCCTCTCCACGCCTCAGCCGTCTCATCCCACCACGCCCCCCTCCCGTTCCGCCTCATCCGTCCGGTCCCGTACGCCTCATTTTGCTTTGCCATTCTCGCTTCACCCCATACCGTTTTCCGCCTTGCCCCACTCCGCCTTTTCCCACCCTGTCCCCGATCAATTCCAAACGTGTACCATAACTGCCGTGTCACACGTCATCCGTCTCGACCTACCATGTCTCAGCTTGCCACGACCCGCTCTGCCCATCTTGTGGTGCCCCGTCTCAACCCATACCCTAGACACCACTATATCTACGCCTTGACCCCCTTTTTGTCCATCCTGTCTAGCTTAATCTCATCCCGTTTCGTCTCTCCGCCCCTCCCCATCACCTTGTCCAATTCCTGCCTCACAGCTTCGACACATACCAGTCTACCCCCAAACCTCCACACTCCGCTTTTCCCCGTCCTGTTTCGCAGCGCGCGCTCGAAACAGGGCGAAGTGAGTCGAATTAACTGCCCGGAGCGCGCGTTTTGCGGTGGGGCGGCGCTGCGGTTGCTTTAATGGCGACCGGCCGGTGGCCCTCCTCGCGTGGCGCGGCGGCGAAGCACTCTTCACAAGGAGGCGAGGAGTGGGACGGGGCAGGATGTGGCGTGGCGTAGCGTGGCGTGGCGATGCAGGACATGGCGGAGCAGCACTGGGAGGGACTGGGCGGGACTGGGTGGGACTTGGCGGGACTGGGCGGGACTGGGCGGGACTGGGTGGGACTGGGCGGGACTGGGCGGGACTGGGCGGGACGGGCGGGACGGGCGGGACGGGCGGGACGGGGCGGGTAGGGCGCGACGCCGAGGGTTGGGCGCGACTGGGCGGGTTGGGCGCGACGGGGCGGGGCGGAGCGGGCCCGACTGTAAGTAAATTCAGAGCAGCGATGGTCCACTTGGGGCCGCCCCGCACCTCGCTGTGGCTCTGTGCTTAGGAATGCAGTGGCCCAACGCGATCCGCTGGAGGCCCATCCTTTCGGCAATAAATGGGGCTGCGTTCGAGCTAACACGTAAGTTTCAGACTCGAATGAAATTTTAAGTTTAAAGTATCTCATAGAGTACTTGCAACATATGAAACTTAAGAAGACATCGGGCAATTAATTATTTTTAAAAAGCTGATGAAGTAAATGCGAGATTATCAAAATGAAAGGTGACAAAATGAAGCAAACGTATCGTTTTATCTATTAGAATCGGCTTATTTCTTACACGAAAGGCCGGTGAACAGCGAGAGAAGTAAGGATTTTTTGTTTTCGATCTATAAAATCATTAAAAGAATTAAAAACGACACACAAACACTGAATTTAGGAAAAAGCTAAGAAATGGCAACTAGTATGTAATAAAAGCAACTAATAATATTTACCTAAAATTACTTATAAACATACATTAACAGTCAATTTACACACCTTCAGGTCAGTATTATGATCGCTGCTGAAACAAATACGTTGAACTCTCCTCTGTTCCCAACATCACCCAACCCTCAGCACCGACAGCGACTTCCCAATCCCACAACCACAACCTTCGTCAGCCCAGACACCAATCGAAAGTTCACGATGGCGTGACGTCAATCCCCGTTCATCACCCGAGCCCCGGCTCAACGCCGCTCCAACGCGCACACGTTTTTGCGAACTGGCACGCACGCGCGCACACACGCACGCACGCCACAAAAGCCGACTATGAACTCTGCGGACACGGCGGGTTTAATAAATACGCGGCTCATTCTGTTTATTTATTTGTTTCGTTTTATTAGTACATGCCCGCCCCGCCCCTCCCCGCCACACCGCTCCACACCACGCGCCGCGCCGCACTGAAGTAATAATTCGCGTTTATTTCCGATAACGTGGAAATTCGGTCGGTCGGGCGGGCGGGCGCGCCGTGGCGTGGCATGGAGTGCAGCGTTTTCGTCGGGGACCGGAGCGGGGCGGGGCGGGGCGCAGAGCGAGGAAACCGGCAGCATTAAGCACATTTGGCACGACTATTAACAAAAGCGCTCCGCATAATGCCCCAGGGGCGAGTCAGCGGGCGGGGTGGGGGGCGGGGGGGGGGACGGGGCTCGAGCTGAGCTTAGACCCGATCTAAACCCGATTATAAAATACTCCCTTCACCACCCGCCTCCCCCACGCAACTAACGTTGTATCCGCACTACCGCTATTTGAATGGAATTTTGCTCTCGCGTTCTTCACGTCTAGTAAAGTGGGGAGGGGCGGGGGGCGAAACGATAAAAGAGCGCAGAGGTAATGGATTGTGAAGAATTTACCATTTCTTCACGTGAGCTCGAAATATTACGTAACATTTAATGTAGTGTGAGGAAGTGTGGGGTAAAATTATTCTCGACAGAAATAGTGTCGATATATTAAATAAACATCCCTTTAAAAACTAACAATATACCATGCTTTTCAAATGAAACAAATACGATTAACAGAAATAGAATACGATGCGCGAATCTAACCATGTGGTGTTTGCTACCACGTTTCTATGCCAGCTATGAAATTAAACTTTAACTTGAAATGTCTCAAAGGGAAACAATTTCACCGCGCTCGCCCACCGATTTACCGTCCCTTTTCCCCCTTTTATACCACGTTATACTCCAGTACACGTCTGTTCTTCCATGCATCATGTATCACGTCGCTATCAGAGATACCGCATACAGAATTCTGTTTGAAAGTCGAACAATGAAATTTTAATATTTAACGGAACACTGATTTCACTGAAACTTATTTTAGTTTCGAATACATCAAGGGTAAACAAACTTCCGCAAGATTACATGCATGGGCAAACAATGGGATCGTTTCTCTTCCGAGTTTTATGGCAAGAATCTCGCAAAAACTTGTCGCTAGACTTCCAAAACTTTTCCCTAGTGTTGCAGCACATTCGCAGACCCAAAGCCAGTGATTCCTCCTCGAAAGTCGGCGTGGAGAAGGAAGAAAGCGGGGAACACACAGAACCGAACACTCCAGCTGGGTTGTGAGGCTGAGCAGCCGCAAATCGGCAACTGAAGGGGAATGTAAATGTTGACTTTGTGTTGCTGCCTTTTTTCGTTGAGGTTTCGAAAAATTTAATCGAAGAGTTTTGCCTTACCCCTTTTTGTTATATCTCAGGATCGTATTGTTAAAGCTGCTTTCTGGACTCAACAAATTTACGTTCCTCATTATTTTATAACGTGCGGCAGACAAGAGAACGGAAACGTAAAATGCCTGTGTATGACGTGGTAAGGAATTGAAAAATAACTTACTACGTTTTTTCGATTTTTTTACTTATTTAAGGTTGATTTTCAACTTCTAAGGTTATATAGCGACCACTGTAAGTAACATTGGAGGTAACGGTAACAGTATATAGACACACATACACATCCATGCACCGGGCGGGATTCGAACCCGCGACCCTTCAAGCACGAGGCTTTTTTCAATTTGATGATTCAATATTAAAATATTACATTATTAAAAGTATAAGAAACATTTATGTGTAATACTCATACTGAAAATAAATGAGCCAAAATTTACAATCCAGAAGCATGTTTCCATCCGCAAAACAAGCCCTTCTTCCTAACCATCTCATCTCATCCCATCTAACCCAGCCTGACAGCAACGAACTCTCACCTCCGCGAGCAAATCCCCGCCCGCGGTAAACCCGAGAGAGGCGCCATGGCCGCCGCCGCCGCCGCTCAATGCATCATAACTCCAATTAGCCGCGCTACAAGCCCCGCCGCCACGCGGGCGCTGCAGCCTCTGGCGCGCCCGCCAAGGCCCCCTCGCAGCGGAGGAGCCCCCCGCGCCTTCACGACGGCGTCCGGCCCAGCGCCGCTTATGCAGCACCTGGCCGCGGGCGGGGGCTGCGGCGGGGACGGGGACGGAGAGGCCACGGAGGTGGAGGAGGGGCGGGGACGGAGTCGGAGCCACAGGCCGATGTGGGGTTGGAGGACGAGGAGGAGAAGGAGGCAGCATGAAATGGGGTTGGGGTGGATGCTGGGTTGTAGGCGGTGACGGACGTGATGTGAAGGGGAAGGTCAAGGATTGGGGATAGAGACGGATTCAGGGGCTGAGATGAGGTTGGAGGAGGAGGAGGTGGAAGCATGAAATGGGGTTAGGGACGGAAGCTGGGTTGTAGGCGGCGACGGAGGTGAAGTGAAGGGGAAGGACAAGGGGTGGAGATGGAGACGGAGTTAGGGGCTGAAATGAGGTTGGAGGAGGAGGTGGCAGCATGAAATGGGGTGAGGGGCGGATGCTGGTTGTAGGTGGTGATGGCAGCCTGGTCGACGGTGTGGAGAGAGACGGGGATGGCGGTCGAAGACCTACACACGAAAATGAGGAAACGTGTGAGCGATGAAGCGCGAGAGATTCCAGTTGTTGGGAGGACAGTCATTCACAGTGAGTGTGTCAGAAGGAAGTGAGAAGGTAGCTAAGGCAGAGACTTGTAAATACTGTAAGTTTAGATGGGTTTTGGAAAAAGACACAAACACATGAATAACAGCCTTACGGAAGTGGTAACAATAGCATTAATAGAGATGGGGAGATACGCGCTTGAAAATTTTGATAGAGAGTGGGGGAAAATTAACATGTGGAATAGCGAAAACAGAAAACGTCAGATATAAAAAGACAAAACTGGACAAAATGAAAACTAGCCAAGGACATACGGTTAATTGGCGCTGGAGAGAGAGTAAGCTGAATACCCCTTCCATCTAATGGGGCACTAGCCTGCCGTCGAGAACTGAGACATGAGCAACCAATACCCACAACGCAGGCGAAGAACTGGAGCGAAAAACACGACGCGTGCACCTCCTGCCCGCCGGCCCGACCTCTAGACGGTCGGAGGAGCGTCATGCATCACATAAGCCAGCAGCACAGATACACAAGGGACGCTGCCCCGAGGCAAGCGCATCCGGGTGGGAGCGGGGGGGGGGGAGGTCCTCAGGGGAAATCGCCGGCGCTGCGCGCCGCCCTGTTGGCGGTGGTTGGCGCGCCTGATGGCGGATTAGCGGCGGCGGAGCTGCTTTGCGTGGAGGCCGCGGGCGCCGTCTGCCCGCGCGACGCCCGGTGGCTGATTGACTGTCGGCGACAAAGCGAATTTACGGCCGGGTGCAAACCAACGGATTCATGCCCATTACACGCAGGACGCGTCCGGAAGGATTTTGAAAATTAGTTCCTGCCCTCGCGGTTGGTTTCGTGACCTAAAATCACTCTGCTACCTGTAGAAGAGTGTCGTTAAAAACGTATACCCGGAAGGAACTGTAGACAATACTTCCATTAAGACGCGAAGTATAGAAGAAACATTTACCCAAAGTGTGTACTGGAAAATATGTTAAAATACACAATTCTTTTCGCCACGGATTGAGATGTATATTCACAAGAAAAAAAGAATAATATAATTTAGGAGAGTAAAAATAATTACTCCCGGTATAAAATGCAGTGTAATTACGGTACACCATGAAATAAAAATTTTGTAGAAACGAAAGAGAATCTGTTAAATTCATTTTCAATAGAAGTGAAAGTAAAACATTTTTAACTAAACATAAGTATATTCTCGAAATATACGGTAACTACTAATTTATTTAATACTAAGCTACATAATACATCTTATGACGAAAATGAAATTGGAATAAAAATATGGTCTACTGTTTACTCTAAACCACTTTGTATAAAATTAGATAATTGACATAGAACCAACAAAAAAGATGCGCATACAGAAATAATTGCAATTTCACAGAGACCAAAGATACAGAGAAACACTAACCTGTACACTAACAACTTTTTATTACAATAACAATTTTGCAAAATGCTTGCTTTTCTGACACTTGCAAAGTAATTTTTCATTCACTATTTTAAACACATTATTATCAAAAACAACGAAAAAATCCCCTACAATAAAAGTCAGAAAGACTTAAAAACGGGTAAATAGCATGCAATAATATATTGGACCTTCACAATATAATGTATTAATGTTGCAGAGATCTTATTTTAAGGAGCAACTCAAAATTTTGCTTTCCAGAGAGACAACTTTTAAAAACTGATATTATAACTAAACCCACCACTTTAAAACTGAGAAGTAAAACTCGTGTGCATGTCCCTTTTCAATAAAACGCATTCACCACAACGAGTGTGCATATCTTCGTATCTAGTGTCGCTGGGTCAGCGATGATGGAAAACCGCCGCGTCCCGGCAAGCCCCGCGCCCCACCGGCGCTGAAGTCGAAGCAGCCTGGCAAATTCATAAATATATGCAAACAAACAGCGGTGCTCGCGGGCGCCGAATGAAGTACAGGCGGCACACGAACGCGCCCACGCAGGGGGTGGGGGTGGGGGTGGCGGGGAGTGGGTTGGCGGCGCCGACGCACCTGCGCCCGCCCACGCCCACGCAACGCGGGGGCGGGCGCGGGGAGGGCGCGGGGGCGGGGAGGGCGCGGGAGGCGTCGAGGGAAATCTGGAAAACCCGCACGTGACGGATCGCTCGCGGGGGCGGGGGCGGGCGGGGGCGGACGGCGAATTATGACGGGCTCAGTGCCCCTCCCCCGCTCGGCGCGCTTCATCCCTCGCGACGCCGCTGGAGCCGCCAAACAAATTCTCGAGGGCGCCGTAATTTATGCGCGAAAGATAGCCGCCAGCGGCGCCGCGCCCGCCCCCGCTCGCAGCCACGCTGTGCGTCGCCCCGGCCCGCCCCGCCCCGCGCGCCGGAGCCCATGGGTGGCGCTAATCCTTCGCTGAGAAGGTGCGCGCTCGTGCGGCTAATGTGTCGGGAGGCGGCGGCGGCGGCGGCGGCGCCGGTGGGGTGAAGGCTGTTTGGTGGTGAGGGAGGAGATGCGGCGTTGGAGGACGGAACGGTGACGGAGGCGGGGCGTCGGAACGGTTGTAGCGGGGGGGTTTGGAGGAGAGGCGGGCGAGGGCGGAGGATGGGCATCGGTGGGGGCGAGGCGTAGCGGTGGCGGTGGAGGAGGGTTGGAAAGAAAGGAGCGTGAAGGTAGAGGCCGATAGTGGCGAAGTACTGAGGAATAATAGTGGAGGAAGGGGGCGGGAGCAGTTCAATGCGTGAGATGAGGCGGCGCGGGCGAGGGAGAGGACGAGAGGGAGGTGAGGGCGAGGGCGCGGGTGAGGACGAGAGCGCGGGTGAGAACGATGGCGCGGGTGAAGGCGAGAGCGGCGGTGAGAACGAGGCCGCGTGTGAGGACAAGGGCGTGGGCGATGAAATACACAGGCGAGGGCGAGGGCGGTGGCGACGGCGCGGGCGATGGCGCAGGGGAAGGCACGAGTGAGGGCGATGATACAGACGCGAGCGAGGGCGAAAGCAGGGAAAGCTAGGGCGAGGGCGCGGGCGCGGGCGCGGCCAAGGTCAGCGGGCGAGGAAACGGAGAGTGACGCCGGAGGAGGGTACAAGATGGGGCGGTGCGGGGGAGGAGCGGGGTCGGCGTCGAGGTGGCGACGTCGCAGAGGAGCTTCTGCGTGCCAGGAAGTTTCTAAAAAAGAAAACGGGACGTCATCACCTGGTGGCAGCGTATTTCTTTTCATTAAGCGCCTTGCCACGAAAGGTGACACCATGTCGGTCTGCAAAGTTCTAGAATTTACACGCTTGATGCTGAGCAAAGCGGAAGAAAGATTTGTATTTTACAATTTAATGTAATTTGTTTATCAGTAATAAAATGAATTAATTTTTCTAAATTAATTTTTCTTTATTTATAAAATGGTTGTCGTTTTCAACTACGAGTTAAAATTATACAAGTGGTCGTTTATTCACTTAATAATATATTTGTTTTTTGTTATGACTTTATTTTTCTAGATAATTGTAATGTCGGAGGAGGCAGTTATGGTTACAAGAGACCATTTAAAATGAAATAAAAAAATAGATTTGCCAAAAAAGTTATACAGATCACGCATTATTAATTTTTAAACTTAATTTTTAAACTGATACATTTTCTTCAGTCACTCGTACATGACACTCGGGTATGACAATTTTGTTCCATCAACTAGTTCGCTGTTGGATATTCATTCTGTCAGACGTTCGAACGCGACAGAAATAGAACGAAAAATACAACGCGGCGACACCACTACAAAGAGTATACCTAATCCATCTCTCAAAAGCGAAACTCTATCGAAAATAAAATTCGTTAATACTGTGAGCGGCGCGGCGCGGCGCGGCGCGGCGCACTGTCCCATGCGACCGTGGTTGCTGCAACGGGTGAATGATTTGAGAGCGGAGCGATTGATTTTGCGGGTGCCAGAGTTATTTAGTGGTTTGGGGGGCGCAGAGATGCTGTAGCGCAAAAATAGTCGCGAGTGCGCGCGGCGGGCGGCGGGCGGAGGCGGATGGCGTGAGCTCTGCTGACGAGTTCGGAGCAGATTGTGGCCACTGCCGCGACTGACCACAAATCATTGTAATTGTTCTGTGGCTCGTCATATATTTAATAAAATGTACTTACTGGTAGTAACAATGTTACTAAAGGTTTGTGTCTGACTTTCTAATAAACCTTTGTCACTAGATAACAATTCCCGATTTTATTGCGAGTCTCGGATACGAAACTGTTTCCTCGTTACCGAATGTTTTCGAATGTATCTTAAATTCTACACATTATTCTCATTTGTTTATTTTGCAACCGGATTTACACAGTTAGCCTCGGAAATTAATCATTGGCGAGAACGTAATGTGAGAGATTTGATATTGAAAAATTGGAAATTTCCTGATGCCTTCCTCATCCAATAAACATGAATACAAATTTCAGAATTTGAACAGACAACTCACCAATAGTCTTTGTTTAAAATAACACGAACAAAAGTATTTGACAGGCACTTATTAATAACGGAAACAATTAGTAAAAATAGCAGATTTATTGTAGTTCTTTGTTACATGAAAAGCACTTAAGAAATTATCAGAATACGAAACGTCTACATCTCGGAATAGACAAAAACTGGAAATATTTTCTTCTAGTTCTTGCAATACCTTGCTGAATATTACGTTGTTGAACTTAAAAGGTGCAGTCTATTTTGGATTGCAGTCGATGATTATGAAGGAGTCACAGCCATCAATTTTTTATCTCAAGAATTGTTTTCGTACGCGTAAAGCTATGAAATAGTTGTACGGAGCTGATTCAATACTTCCTTTTACAGATAATGTATAGTAGGTACGCGAATTTTGCGCGAAAGCGCTCTAGAGAGCATCGCGTATTCATTTTTGCGCGCGCGAGGTGGCTCTGTGCCGGCGTGGTGTGGCGTGGCGTGGCGTGGCGTGGCGTGGCGTGGCGTGGCTCCAGGAACGCGTGACGCGGGTCGGGAATTCGCAGGCGCTGCGCTGTGCCGCGCCGCGACCCGACAAGAGCGCCAGCAAGGGCGGGGCGCAGTCATGCATGTTTCGTGCGGCGCAGGTACAGGCGGAGGACGCCGTCTTGGCTGCGGCGGAGGTGGTAGAGACGGAGAAGCAGCGGTGTCTCTCAGAGTTTTGTCGTGTAAGGGGGGAGGAGGTAGGAAAAGCGCAATGGCCTCCGTGTGTGTGCTGTGGAGAAATCGAAAGCGGATTCTATTCATAGAGGGACATGGTTTCTGGAAGTGGCAGTGTTGCTGAAGTTCTTGGAGACAATGGTTAATATGGTTGTGGTGATGATGACCTTGGAATTTTGAAAATTTATAGAAAATCGGGTATATGGGAATCACCTAATGGTGGATACTCGTGGTGGCGACGATGCAATGGTTATGATACTGGCGGAAGCGGCAGTGGTGATACAATAGTAGTGCTGTTTCTGGTAATTAAAACGGTAGTTCTGGTGACGGCGGGGGTTCAAGTGACAAGGGGTTCTGGTGGTGGCAGGGAGTTCTAGTGGCGACGACAGTTCTGGCAACGGCGGAGGTTCTGGTGACAGCGGAGTTTCTGGTAACGGGGTGATAGTATTGATTCTGATGATGGTATTGGTACTAGTGATCGTGGTATTTCCAGTAAAGCTCGTTCTTGTGACTGCTGATTTTGGCGAGTGTGGTGGTTCTCGAGTCGATGGTCCTGATGGTGGTGGCGGTGATCGGGAAGGTGCGGCGGCGCAGCGTGGGCGCGTCCGCGGCGACGGTCGTGCGCTGCCGTAGCGTGAGGAGCGCAACGCGCGTCTCGCCGCCTGCATGCAAAGGGGCGTAGGCGGAGGGCGGGGCACGTAGCCGGCGCGACGGCCTCGGAACGCGCGTCGCGTCGCTTCGCCCCGCCCCTCCCCGCCCCGCCCCGCCCCTCTCGACCCCGCGCCATTCGGTCCCGCCCCGCCGTTGTTGCCCCAGTTTCCCCCGCCTCGTCACACGCGTCCTTGCTGCAACACACGCCCTGCTTCCCCCCATGAGGCACATTCGCTTCGCTGCCTCGAGCGCAAACGACCTTTCTCTTCGCGCGGAATTTGTGGAGCGCGGGGAGCGTTCCCCATGGTTCGAAAACAGGCTCCATTGAAAATTTTCTCCGTGTTCATGTACTCTCGCCTCTCCAACTACAATGTTTTTCACAGCGGTCACATACAGATACAGTTGACGGAAAGCGATGCGTATTGAAATAGAAGAGGTAGTAGCACGAAAGAAATATTCAGAGTTCAGCTAAAAAAATGATTGTTTTGAAACTATTTGTGGGCGCACGTCAGTTGATACACCAAGTATTTATGTAGATCTTAAAGGCCTCTGTGTTATTCCGTATGTAAAATGATGTAGTCCACGAAGTTCGCAGGGCGTGCGTTGTTGCTCCTCTGACAATACCTGCCCGAGAGTTTCCGTTCCACGCCGCATGCGCTGCCCCATGTCCCTCCGCGGCCGCCGCCCTCGCCCTCGCCCGGGCTTCACGCCCCTCCAGGCGCCGACCGCCGCGTGTTTATGCAGCGGCGCCGCCCTTGCCCCCGCCGCGTTCGTCCTTCACCTGCCGCCTCCGTCCCTAGGTGCTCCTCTGCAGGTCGCGGCCGCCGCCGCCGCCGCCGCCGCCGCGCCGCCCCGCGCGCTCCCAGGCGCCCCGTTTCGCAGCGCGCTGCCCTCGCCCCGCATCGCCCGAGACGACGCCGTGCCCTGCGCCCCGGGGCCACGCCCTCCCACGCCGACGCGCCTGCACTCTGGACGGGCGCGTTGCGAGAGACCTCAGATACCAACACATGGCAACAGCGTTGCCTTCATGTAGCATATATTCGACTTTTTATTAAATACATATTCAAGTAACAGATGATTGTCTGCAAAGTTAATTATTCTTTCGTTTAGTTCCGTATATCAAGGCAATCAAGAATAAAAGATACTGTAAAATTTGTGATATTCTTTGATATTTTAATTCACCGGTGTAACAATGTTGAATAACTTTACCACAAAATTTACATTTACTTTCATTATTTATTCTTCTTAATATGACAGTTAAGACCAACAGTTTGGGGGCGAAGAAAGGAAAAAAGAACTTTTTCTCTTAAGGGCTCTTTACATGAACAAGCGCGACTTGGGTAGTCTGACTCTAGTTACGGTACTACCAGTTCCATTTCGCAAACAATAAAACAGGTAGCAACTGCGAACAAATTCTCAATTGGCGCATCCTAGGCTTTCCCGTGTAAGCCCACCATTATTTTCAACACGACGGTGCTCATTTTCCCTCGCCAAGAGAGCACCGCGTACCTCGCTCTTTTATTTCGCCCGCATCCTCCACTCAGGCTCTAGTTACCGCCGCCCGCGCCGCGGCCTGCAGCTGCGCTGGCGTCGCGCGGGCCACACTTCTTGCCACGCCCCCGCCCACGCCCCCTCCCCGGCCACCCGCGCGCCCTGCAGCCCTTGGCCTCTCCTCTCTCCGCGGGCCCTTCGCACGCCCGGCTCTTCTTCCACGCGCTTGGCCCTCGCAGCGGCCGTGAGCAGCCGCTAACTCATTTTCCACCTTCGGTATTTTGCTTTTCTTCAGCTGGGGAAGCTCTGGTGTAGAGTTGGGAACGCCCCGAGTTACGTCGACGGTTCAAATATCAAAATTTACTGAACAGTATTGTTAAAAACACATACACAAATGTTAAAGATTCACGATGAAGTTCAATAATAAAATATGAGTTATTTCTCTTACAACAGGATCTTGTTTTGGGTTCCTACGAATGTGTAATCTCCAGGTAAAATTTAATTGGCTCGTGTTACGGCATGGAATTTGCGGAATTTTGTGCGTACACATTATTTAACATCAATATCACAAGTTGAGAAAAATACCTCGAGCGTATTAGTTTTCCTTATTAAAGCATGAGCCACTGGTATCGAACTCTTGGTTGGTCTCAATGTTGGAGCACAACCCCAGCGCCGGTTCCTCGCGCTGCCTCTGCGACTGCCCCTGCAGCCCACCCCCCTGGATGTGGAGGGGTGGAGTGGGGTGCGGGTGGCCTACTCTGGGCGCTACCTGCCGCCGCCGCCGCCGCCGCGACGCACGTGCTTCGCATGGCTTCGCGGGGCTCTGATGAAGCGGGGAAACTCGGGTGGTGGAGCGGCGGGGGGTGGGGGTGGGGGGAGAGCGAAGGTTAAAGGGAAAGACGCCGGGCGGTCATGCATGCAGGTATCACTCTTTACGAGTACGAATGTCACGATTATAATATTATTATTTTTTCACTAAAATGAATTTCTCAATGTGTGAAATTTTAGCTGGAAAACAAAACGAAGCAGAACAATGAGGAAAACCAAAGTCTTTGGCACAAGAAAACTAGAACAATGAAATATATGGAAAGAAATATCTAACTGCAGATTGAAATACACTTTTCTCTCTCATATTTAAGACTGAATCTCTTTACTCGAAAGTGTTGTATTTGGACCGTTCACAAAATACCACGTTACTTGTTATTACAACAGGCAGTAAGTATAATTTTCTCGAATTACAGCCAAAGCTCCTACAAATTGCAGTATTTTGTAAAATATTTATAGAAACTACCGTGAGTTTATAAAAGCTTCGGTTATCTGGAATATCTGGAATTCTTGCTTTATAATATCGAACATATTTTTCCATTAAAATGTCCGTCATGACAACTGTTGAAATACAGCAATACAAATCTGGGCGAACAAAATCGTCGATCTTCATCAGCTGCGATTTTATCGAAGAACGAAATATTTCCCAGCGAATTTCAGGATTCCAAGTTATATGGTAGAATTAAAACGTCAACTCAATTTTAATATTTTGCTAGTTATCAACACAACGAAAAATGATCATAAAACTATGGTAAAAACGAAAGATGTGTTTCGGGAAACAAACACAACCCTGGGAACAAAACGGACTACAATAAAACACAATCGCTAAAAATTCAATGCCCATTACAAATCAAGCAACCTTCTGTGAGGCAGATGCGAATGAACTGAAATATTTTCTAAAGCAACAATATTTAAACAATTTATGAAGAAAAAGATAGTGAAGAGAAGACATCAGAAGCAAATATTTGTTAACAATACTACTAGAGGAACACAGGGCAATATATTAAAAGAATAGGTAATACGTTAAATGAAGAACAAAATAAGAAACCGTAGATATCAAGGGCACAAGATATATGTAAAGAACAGACAAAGACAAAAGACTGGAGAAACGCGGAACCTAGTGAATTAATGGAAACTCGATTGGATGGCACCTTCTAGGGTACAAAAAACAGAACAGCAAGAGAAAACCGACTTGTGACGCGAGCATGACTAAAATGAAAATCACTCCACGACCGGAGAGCGAGGCAAATTCAAGAAACTACATTCCCAAGTCTGCTTAGACAAAGCCTCTGCAGAGTCCCAAGCCGTCAGTGAGACACGGCAGCGGCAAGTTCGACGGCCCGGTCTGCGCGGCGCAGCGCGGCACGGCGCGGTGCGGCGCGGGGCGGGAGGGCGTGCGGGAATTGCACGCGATTAGGCGGCGAGGGGGAGGAGGAGAGGGCGGGGCGGGGCGGCGCGTGGGCGGGGCATTAGCATATTTTCCATTTTCGCTAATTCGTGTCCCGCGCACGGCGTAATTGTTAAAGCCGCCGCCCCCGTGGCCGCCATCGGGCTCGTTACGGCGCTGCGGATGCCGAATACGAGCCGCGCAGATGCCATATGGAGCCCCGTCGCCCGTCGCCACGCGGCGCGCCCCTTTCCCCGCCGTTTCGGCGCCGCCGAATACGTCTCGTGAGGCGGCGTGTTTAGGGCTGGACGGGGCGTAGGGGGAGGAGGCAGAGGGAAAAGAGATTCCGTGTGGAAGTGAAAGCGAGGGCGAGAGGACGGCAAGGGGGAGTAGACGGTGAGGTGGAGGGAACGACGAGGGGCAGGGGACGGCGAGGGTGAGGGGACGGTATGGAGAAGGGGACGGCATGGGGGAGGGCACAGCATGGGGGGAGGGGACGGCGAGGGGAAGAGGAGGCGAAAGATAAGTGGACGGCATGGGGGAGGGGACGGGGAAGGGGAGGGGATGGGAAAGGGTAGGGGCAGTGAAGGGAAGGGAGCGGCGAGGAGGAGGGAACGGCGGGGAGGGCACAGCGAAAGAGAGGATTGTGAGCCCAAGAGCGGTGATGAGGTTGGGTTGTGAGGACGGCGAGGGAGGGGATGCTGTGACTGTGGGGGGCGGTGACGAGGAAGGGAGAAAGGGGCGGCGCGAGAGAGAATGCTGTGAGAGAGGGGCGGAAATGGGGGAAGGAAGGGGGAGGGAGAGCGATTGAGTAGGCGCCGTTAACTGCGAAGCGGTAGCAGTATGTGAATTTTCGGTCAAAAGCCTCGGTGTTTGGTAAAATGAAAACGCGAGCGCTGAAAGCGAAATTTGCAGTAGAAAATTTGGCTGTTCGTAAGAGACGAGATCCGATGCCCACTCCTCGTGCATGGAATATTCCTAGGTGTGATACTGTTTTCTTGACTAAGCTTATATTGGAACTAAAGAAGCAGATTTGAAGTTGAAGACTGATTGTAAAATTCTCAACAATGGCGCTCGCAAACAGGTTCATGGTCTACCATTAGGGGCGGGTTTCAATGAAATGTTTCTTATTTTTCTGTTTAGAATGCATGGGATAGTTTTATATTAAGACAAAAAGGAATTAACCATTTTATAAGGCATTGTTTTGCATTTTTCGTGAATTTCTACTAGTAAGTCATTTTTGACTTTTTTTAAAATTAATTGAAAGCATTTTTTGCTGATTTCAGCAATTTTAATGATATGAATGGTACTTGCTAACGATATGAATGGTATTTGCTACAAATATTCTCTACAGAATTACACAGTGGACTATTCGATTTCTTCGCTCAGAAATTGTAATGTCAGCTGTTGTATGTAATCTACAGTTCCTGTGACGTATATCAGCGCCATTATCAGTTTGACCGCTTTCGGAATAACTAAAGACAGGTATTTCCTGGTAAAGAACGGTAAAAAAAACTAAAGTTTGCAACCTGAGTTCACTTGAGCCTCGATTACATCAGTAACATAATCCAACAGCAGGTGTTACTCATCTAAACTGGTTTTTATCAATTTTTACTTCATTTTCCTTTACTTTTCGGGGTTTTAAACGCATTTTATGAGCATTTTATTGATAATTTTTGGCGATATTTTAGGTCATTAAAATTCGCCCTCTATTAATCACTATTAAACTCTTCAAAACAAGAGGCCGTCTGAAACTTTTTAAGTGACAAGAAACATATTTATTGTGAGCATAAACCATTTCAGCAAATCGGCAACTTAATGTTTATAGATTTTCCGAAAGATGACGGTTAAGAAAGTGTGAATCTTTAATGTTCAAGAGTGAATAACGAAGTTGCTGCGTAACGAACGCTGTTGCATTTTCACGATAATTTCAAACTCACCGCGAAAAAGCTTCATTTTTTGCGCAGACACTGGTGCGAAGTGATCCTCGCGAGTCGCGTTTATTTCATGCGCGACAAATGCCAGGCGCGTGACAGGGAACTCCTTTAAGGCTGCGCTCACCCGGGGCCACTCAGCAGCGCAACCGAGACGCACCAGGCCCTTTCAAACTCAGCCGCCGACCAGCGCCAACCGAGCGTGGAAAATGGAAGAATTCTTGAACGCTTGCAACCCTATTGCAGTCAACATGATAATGGATAAGTTCAGAATGGCCTAGTCTGAAGTTTGCCATTTAGAACAGGGTTAAACTGCCGGTGCCGGGTGCCGAAAATGCGCTATAGCAGCACCACTACCCCCTCGTGTGATACCCCCGTTTAAACCACTGCTTTGCGAGCAGAAGCGCCTCTCGGGAAACTACGTGAGAAGGGGTCCTAATTCCCGATATTTAGAACTGGGTTACACTGTCAGTGGTGAGAATGTGCCATTAACCATCACAGCAGCACCACAACCCCCTCGAGTGATACCTCCGTTTAAACCAATGCTTTACCAGCTCCTCACTCAGAAGAGCTGCCGAGTGGCTACCTGTGAAGGGGCTCTAAGACCTTCGGGGCGTCGTCGTCCAGAGGAAGCATGTCGACCTCCCAGGCGGCGGCGTCGGCCTCCTCGTCGCTCCGGGCGTGCGGGAGGTAGCTGCACCGCCCACGCCCGAATAACACGTCGACTTTATTTTCGCGAGAAAATGGAAAACCACCGGACACAAAGAGCGGCTGTTTTTTAATTTCGCGCAGGGATCCGGCAGCCCGGCGGCGGCGGCGGGTGGCTGGCGAACGACGTAATATGTTTCACCGTCAGGGGGCCGCGGCGGCGCGGTAGGGTGGCGGGGACACGGGCGGCACGCCAGGCGGAGGGTTCTACCCGCCGGAGAAAGCGGCAGAAGGGGAGGACCTGAGAGACGAGGAGGAACGAACGTAGAACCCACGGACTGAGGATGCTCAAGGAAAAGATATGAAGGTAGAAAAACTGACGGTTGCAAGATATCTGATATTTTTGGTTTAAGATTAAGTAATGGGAGGAGATGATAAATACGGATAGAGATAAGGGTATATAGAGAAGCGGTTAAGATGAGAGGTGGAAAAAAGATAAGGTTGGTAAGACCGATTAGATAACATGCAAAGGAATTTCGTTGCTGCGGTGTTGGGGAAAAGCGAAAAGTACAAGAAGAATCGGAAGAAGCACAAAGACTTCGACAGAATCGTGAGGCGCTGAAGGAAACAAAAACGTGCAAACGCTTGATATTAGTCGCAGGGTGTGGAGAAGGTTTCCCTGTTTCGTTTTTTCACAACAGATCAAGCAGATGTGTGGAGACAAGGAAGGACGTCTTGGACGAAATCGTAGTGCACTTTTGCTCATCCATCTTAGCTTATTGTTTTTGATATGTCATGTAATCTTTTCCAACTTTCTAGAGAACTATCAACATTAGAATATTTAAACCATTCTCATCCCGCACTAAAGCACAATATATCGTTTTTCGTATTACATTCTCCGGAGTATCCATGTACTAGGGGTCGTATTTATTACACGCGTGTTTACGCATATTCCTTTTTCATACAAACTTATCAACACAATGAAACAGGCGAACAAAAAAATCGCAGTTATAAATGGAACGATTTCAGAGTATCGACACGAAAAAATCGCACTAACCTTCATCACATAACTTACGACGATACGCTTCCTGCGATTTTTCCTCGCAGACATTTGTTACGTGCGCGAAGAGGCACGCGTCGCAAATCACACACACACACAACCTACCGCGAAGAAAAAAAATCGCGCACCACCCTAACACGAAATCTGCGTGGTGCGGCGCGCAACAGCAGGGGCGTCTGCATATTCTCGCGTGCCCTGTCGCGACGCATCTCGGCGCGCAGCGCGGGCGCCGCACGGCCCACCCGCCCGCGCGTGACTCACGCGTGAGCCCGCCGCACGCGCTTAATGCCGTGACGCGGAAGCCGCGCGCGAGCGGATAAAAAACGCACGCAATAAAAATAAATAAAAAGCACGGCGCCGCAGTTGCCGCCGCCGCCGCATATACATATTTTTCCTTTCACAGAGGCAAGGCGAATAAAACCGCGCTACGAAAGAGGGGAGGGGCAGGGGTTGTTTCCGGCGCCCGAGGGCGCGAGCGAGGCGCCACGTCGCTTCCGGTCGCGCGACTTCCTTCCGGTCACGGAGCGGCGCGCCCGCCGGCCGCCCGCGCTGTCCTGAGAGGCACTTAGGCGCCAACGCCCCGCGTCCGCGGCGAGCGTGGCATTGTTCTGGCGTCAGCGGGCGCCCCGAGGCCGCAATGGGTGAGACTGCTGGTTGCTTTGGCGATGGGTTAATAAATTATGGAATATTATAACGGGAAGCGTGAGCCGTTACCTATCTGCGCAAACGCAGCGAGTTGCAATCTTCGTTTCGCATACTACTCTGACCTCGATAAGTCTAATGCAGATCAATTTCCTGAGGGGGATATTAGGCATCTGGATAGCAAGTAACGAGTTTTAGGGTGGCTGCGAAAGCCCACTAGACGGAACGTTTGTTTGAACTAGAATACGCGTCTGCTTAGGATAGATACATACAGTACTAGAGCGTGAGCCTCCTGGCTAAGCGAAATGAGCGCACTAGCAGCGGAGCGGAGAGTGTACAGAGCTCGTGTTTGCTCTGTGCTCGCTTGAGAATCACTTTGAAGTCCCGGCAACCGTTGGCTCACCCCGAACCGAGCGGCGAACGGCGAAAGCTGACGCGGGAGGGTGAGGGCGTCCAAATACGCAAGCGGCCGCTGGCGGGCCGCGTGGGAGTAGGCACCCAGGAAAGTGATTATTCTTAGACGTCCACTAACTACTGGCAGAATCGAAGTTAATAAAACGCACTACTTCAAAAGGGTACGTGCCAGCACATTAATATCTGAAAATAATCCGGTGTGATTATCAGATTAGCATTCACGAAACGTTTTAAATTAATTTCTCAAAGGAATGTGGAGTGTTGTTGTGCACGCAGGAATGAATGACTCCAATTGTACGGTTGAGACTGAATTATAATAATACGCTTCTAGATAGATTTATAAAATAACGCTTCTAGATGGAAAGCATAAGCAAGCCTCCATTTTGACACCATACATTTTTACACAACCAGACGATCAAATAAGGGCTAAAAGAATTCTCAATGCACTTCTCACGAAATCCTCTTTTTGAAATTTCAATCTGAAAACAACTTGTAGTCATGCGCTCTGAATTTACGTTATATAAAATTCAGTTCAGATGTGGAAATCATCTCTCCGAACTACGATGATATTTTCAGTAGCATTTCAATCACAAACTGTCTAGGTTGCCCAGTATAACACAAAACTATTCAAACAATTCCTACCTCCCACTTATGCGAATCTAGTTTAGAAAAAATGTAATGGACACAGAGACAATTTAATTGGGTTTCCGTTTTTATGCAGAATTGTAGTATGCAGTTTTTTATTTTATTTTTACAGTTTTCAATTTTATTAATTTAAATTATGGTATTTGTATGCGCATGACGTATTTTGCTTAATTTCTGCATTTTTTCAATCACCCGAATTTGGGCATATCGGATTCGTCGCTATCCTCGCTTAGTTCCGATAATGACAGTTCATCTGTATTAAAAAAGATCAATAACTAAATATTCTTGAACTTTAGGTCTTGAGGAGTTCATTAACACAATTTTAGCAACTTATGTTATTTATGAAAAATGTAATCCCAAAAATAATTATAAAAGCACAACGATTCGGGTGCAGGTTACCCTTCAAGACATAGAGGTAATTAATATTTATTTATTTAAACTGTGATTAGGGACTGTGGAATTTAAATTAATATATATGTCAGGAGAAGTTTATTGTGTGTAGTGTTGGAGCGCCCACCGGCCAAGGCTTCGCTCCAATTGGGTACGCCCCCCCCCCCCGCCATTGCCGTAATGGAGCGCCGGTCCACGGCAGCTGGGTCGGGGGGCGGGCGCTGCCTACACGCGGCGCGCTGTCGCAGGTGACAGCCGCTTCGTCCACGGCGACGAGGGCGGCGGCCGCCACCTCCAACGACGCCCCGCGCGCCGGAGGAGCCGCGAGCACGGAGGAAGAAACGCAGGGCGAGGTGTTGCACGAGGTGGAAATGGGATCGGGAAAAGATAACAGAGCGGATAACACGAAGGTGGAATGTGCGGGCGTCAATGGAAGTGGGGAGCGAGCGACGGAGGTAAAAGTGAACACGGAACCACCGAGGTAGAGATGGAGCGAGGAGAAATACAGGCAAATAAGTTGGAGGTTGGACAAAGGGCCAGGAAAAGATGTAGATAACATGTAGAAGAACCGTACCAGCGGGAATGGAGTGGGGTTGTGGGAGACAATGACGAGGGCAAGGAAGGGCAGACACGACGGTAATGCGGGAGATATAGGCAGAGATGGAGCGGGGAGGGAACGACGTGTGTTTGAGCAGCGCGGGTGCGGGGGCGGAGGCGAATCCCCTGGGCCGCCCGCCCTCGCGGTGATCCATCTTCGGCCAGCCCGCCGCGCCCCGCCCCGCCCGTCCCCGCGCGGGCCCGGGGGAGCGCGAGGTGGCACTGGCGGCGCCGGCAAAAACGGAGCGCGGTCGCCGCCGGCGGAACGAGGTGTCCGGCGCTGGCGGCATTATCGCGGGCGAACGCGGGCGAGCGCGAGGGCGATGGCTCCCTAAGAAAGGGCCGCTACGCGACTGCCGGGCGTTACACGCCCTAAATCCAATACGTCACGAACTACGCTCGCCACAACACGAATATCGAGGGATTCTTGGAGATGGGGTGCCTCTAGCATTAGAACTGGGACGCACAGATGAAATTGTCTTCACATCCGGAATTTGACATGTATGTACTCAACACATAGCAGAAAAAAGTAGATCTACGAATCTAGTGCCTTTGAAAATCGGTAAAAAAAAATTTTGCATATTGAATTTTTTGACATCTATACATCCAAATATCCATACCAATTAATCCAAGTAAAGCCAAAAAGTGTAGTTCACTCATTCTTGTGTAGGTACACGAACATTTAGTAGCAGAGATGTGTACACGTCTCTGGAAGAATTAATGTTGAAATAGTTCAAACAAGTTTCCACAACATTCCATGCATCAAACTCCTCGCAAATGTTTCTTTCACCCATTTTTGAAAGAAGAAAAAAATCGAAAATCGTTTCCACCGCTGTTCAACGCTTCTCTTCATCTTCGCCGGAAGAAACTCCACTGGAGATTTGGCTCAGAAACATGGAAACCGCCTGGTGTGAGCGCGCTCTCGCCCAGATCAGCGGCGGCGAGGCTCGGGTGGCGCGAGCGGGGGGGAGGGGGGCTGTCCCGGCGCGTGAGAGAAATAAACGGTCCGAATATGTAAACGAGGGCGCGGGCAGCCCCGTCCGGCGGCCAGGCCTCGCTTCGCCTCGCGCGGAAAAACTCGCGCTGAGTTGTGCGTCGGACGCCGGGGGCGGGCGAGGGACAGCGGCCACTGCCGGGCCAGCAGGGCGGAGCGGGCGGGGCGGGACGGGGCGGGGTGGGCCGCAGACATGGCGCGATAACGGAAGGCGGGGAACAAGCGATGTGGAGAAGTGTGGCGTTCCAGAAAAAGGGGAGAAGTGTGGCAGCGGAAGAGAGGGGTATGATGTGGCAATGGTGGTGAGGAAAGGGGTGGGAAGGATGGAATATGAGCAGGTGGAGTAGGAGGGAGTACGCGATCAGGTGTGAAAACGTAGGCAGAGACGGCAGGGGGGTGACGTGGGAGAGACTAGGGAAGCCGGGAGATATCCCTGGCGGGGTGGATACGACGGTGGGTGAGGGATAAGAGGGTGGTATAAAGGTAATGGCAGGAAATAGTGAGGTGTTTACCACATTGGAATCATTATCGAAAGAACTTTGCGGAGTGTTTTGTCGTAAGTATTTATTGCTGCATAAAGCATTTTAGGTTGCATTGCAGCCATCATCAGTACTAGAAAATAATAAAGTATCTATATTACAATTAAAAAAATGAAGTTTTGTATGTGTTATACAATATTATTTATGAATTTTGTAAAAAAAAACAAATGTTATTCTATAGTAGATAATATTTATTTATATAATGTGGTATTAAGTCTGAAGGAGCACAGTGAGAGAGAGGGGCAAAGGCGGTAGACACGGTGGTTGAGCACGGTCGCAGGAAACCCCCGCAAGCAGTGAACGCTCAGGCATCGGGACATAGGGTGGTGCGGACTGGCGTCGACAACACAAGAAGGCAGCGGACTTGTATGAAAAATCCCACTCAACAGAAACGCGGCGGAGAAAGAAGTGAGGCGGACAGAGAGGATTCAGCTTACCAGCCAACTCAGAAGGAGACGGAAAACGATTGCGACGGAGAAGGGAGCCGGAGGAGAACGATAAGATAGATGGATTTCCGAGAGCACTATTTGTGACATCTTACGCTTTCAGACATAAGAAGTTACTGCGTCCCCACTCGAAACCTACCAGAATAGCGTGTCATTATAGTAAAAAAACCTCACTAACCGTTGTTACTACGCCAACTTATTCTAATCCGTATATACATCGCGAATTTCAAATTTAAACACACTTAGTGTTATGTTCGCAGAAGTAATGAAATTGAAGTAGACTAATGGGAGGTCCACTGAATGATAAAAAGAAGTACGCAGATGTTTCTTGAATACTCGGAAGTGATAATGAGAATTCAGGTAAATTGTACGATTAACATATAATTAACTCAATTAAGATGCATTCACATTGTTGGGGGAGAGGAGGATAGAGTGGAAACATCTCGGGAGTGAATCTCGCCCCAAGTGCAAAAAGAACAAGCAGCAGCAGCAGCGACGGCGGCGGCTGCTGTTCTCAAGTGCGGAAATTTGTATCCGAGGGCGGCGCTGGATATTCGGAGCGGGCGCCGGGGGGCTCTTGACCCAAATGCTGGCGCGGGGCGTGGGCGTGGGCGTGGAGCTTGCCTCCCCCGCCGCGGCAAGTGGCTCAAGATGCTCGCCGGGCGTCGCGGGCGGCGAGTGGCCAGCGGCAGGGGCGACGCCGCCCAGCTGCCGCCCAATCGATCGCCCCTGGGACAACCGCCGCTCCGTCGCCGCCCGCCACCGCCGCAGCATGAATATGCAAGGGCGACGGCATTCATTATCCCGTCGAAGGTAGGCCCCTCCCCACTCCCCGCCCCGCCCCCGGGGGTCGCCCGCAATCCGGGAGCGATTGGCCGGGCTGCGGTCGCCGTCGTCGCACGCTCCGTGGCGCGGGGCGGCGCGGGGCGGCGCGGGGCGGCGCGGGGCGGCGCGGGGCGGCGCGGGGCGGCGCGGGGCGGCGCGGGGCGGCGCGGGGCGGCGCGCGCCAAAGGCGCTTACGCCAACGCTCGCAGAAGCCGCACTCCCTTCGCGCTTTCGCGACTTCCCTACACGCGTTCCGTGCGTTTAGAAGCCAGTCGCGCTGTCAGTTGAGGTTGTTTGGAAATAGCTGTAGCGCTGGAGCTTACTCTAAGGAACTAAACAAACAGGTGAAGCATATGAGATGATATCGGATTTTACTTTAATTCGTATGATAGTGATTTTAATTTATGTGTTTTTGTAAAGAAAAGAGAGAGAAATAAAAAGAGAGAAAAATTCGAACGTCATCAAGAGGAAAAGGTAGGAAAAACGCGTTTAATATTTCCTATAGCGGTAGGAAAAAAAGGGCATGTTATTTCTATGAAAATTTTAATCATATTTGTTCTCACACCAGATTTGCCCAATTATAATGCTCAGGAGCCTGTCATAAATATCTCAGCATACCCGGTTGCTTCTGTAAATTCCTCCAGCTTAGGTAGAGCAAGTGCGCAAGTGCCGTTCTGTTGAATGCAGCCGTGCAAGCAGTGTCCGAGAACCCTTAGTTCTGGTCGAGGACGAGCTCTCCGCTGGCGCCTGCGGAAACGAGTTGCGGGTTGCAGCGCGCGCGGGGCCGCCGCACAGTGTGTGATTTCAGGATGCTAGCCGCTCAAAATTATTTTCTCGCAATCTACTCATTTAATTTTGACGAAACTTTGCACACTTACTTACCTAAAGGTACTTGATCATCTCTGATGACGGTGAAGGTCGCATGTATAGGGTTATAAGTTCGATTCCAGTTCATTCACAGAAAAAAAAAATGGAAATCTCTTGTATCGGGACATAGTTAAAAAAATTCACGCACAAATGTTTGTACACGAAAAACATGAATCAATGACTATTTATACATTATAAAGATACAATATTTGTGTTCTATATTGATGTACTTCGCAACTCTTGAAAATTTTCGAAACACAATAAGTTTCGCTTCATCCGAAATTTCCTGTGATTTTATTTTTGGCTATTTTCTGATTCTGCTGATGAAAGGATCAGATGATACTAAGAGTGTGTGAAACAGATCAGTATTTGCATTCAGTCTCGAAGATTTCCGTGAGAAACATTTGATTTTCTTTTACGTAACTGATTTATTAGGCCTACAAAATCGAGTTGATGATCGTGTATTTTGCCATATAATATTTTTACCTCTTCTCGTATCTGAATAGAGCTGTAGTGGCACTAATGATACACTAAAGTGTTTTCGTCCGACTGGTATTCACTATCACGATTTATTTGTTTGTAGCAGCTCTGATCCGCCACACCATCATACACCCACTTCGAAATTAGCATCCATTGTATTTTACCTGTCTCTGTGCTTTCAAGAACATCACACCTCACTTCACACAATCTAGGAACGGTGTGGTCCAATAGCGCTTGCAATTTAATTTCTACATACTGCTCTGTGACGTCTACACTTTCCTTTGGAGAATAAGGTTTTACTTTGGCCTCTTTCACAACATGATAGCGCGGGTAGAGTTCAGTCATATTCAAGAGCATTAATGCAAGAGCCTGGTCTTCATTCATACGCCTAGGCTTCCTAGAAACCTCTTCTCGTGCTTTTAACAATCTTGTAGCACGTTGAGGTGAAGCAAGGGAGAGCTCTGCGACAATTTTTGCTGCATTTCTTTTACCAGAGTCTCTAAGACATTTTTGAGTAGCTGCAACTAATTCAGAGGACGTTGCTGTATCGACGATAGCCTTCACCTGTCTTCGCTTTGTAGCATCAATAAATAACTTTCTTGGCCGTCCTACTTTTGTTATAGAAGATGAATTTAGAGTACTGTTTGATGGACCCACACAACGAAATTTCTCTTCGAATTCGATTTCTTTTGAAAGTCACAATTCGTTCCGTGTCAAAAATTTCTCTTCACACCTTGCCGATGTTTGCCATCGCTCACTAATTTTTTAACACAGCTTAGAAATTGCGATTTTAAGTGATTTGCTGATGTCTTCTGAACAATCTTCTAAGCCTAGTTGCAGAGTTACATGCTCTAACACCTTCTCGTTCTGTTTGTACAGTATATAAGCGCCACACCTCGAAAAGCGCGCGTCGCGTAATGAGCGGCATCGTCACTGAAAATAATATATTACGATTGAAAGAGCAGCTAGAAGCAGCTGGAATGTGATGGAAATCATGAAGAATAGTCTGGGTAATACATCCATGTTGAGTTTTCGGCGGGAAGTCATGGGGATAACTTTATAACTCAAGATAAAGATTAAAAAATTAAAAATTCAGAAATTTTAAGACTCCATTATGAGAGTCATTTTAATATTATTTTTTATTTAAATATCTCGAAATTAATATGAAACTAAAGTACAAACTTTACTGAATCCGATTCAGTCAGATTTATCAGTATATCTGCAAAGTAAAGGCGTCAATGCGTGCTTCTTCTACACTCTGCACAAAGCAACTGCACCGGGCTCATGACGTCCTGCCTGAAAGGGTAACTTGACCGCTCTGTTTAGGCTATATTTCTTCCGCCAGCGATAAACAAACTGTGCACCCATGTGCTCTCACTATCTAAGAAGGCATTAGTTTCATCACCTTCCCTTAAATGCTGAGTTGGGAAAAGGGTAATTTGAGCGGCTAGGTTCGTCAAATCTCACACTGTGCGCCGCCCGTGGAGCGCGAGGAGAGGCCCCAAGCGGCGGACGAGTGGCCATGTAATAGGGGCGGCCGGGGCGCAGAGGCGAGACGCAGAGGCGGAGAGGAACTAAGATAGAGGGGTGAGATGGACGATTCTTTCTGAGAGAGGGGATAGGCAAGGAGAAGACGAGGTTAGGAGATCGGAGAGGACCAAAAGGAGGAAGGAATGGGGTTGCAGAGCCGGGAAAGAAGGACAGATGGAGGGGAGGATCACAAACAGCAGTCGGATCGAAAAGTCAAACGCACGGGTCGGGCTGAGTTGGATCTGGTCGGGTCGGGTCGGGTCGGATCGGGTCGGGTCGGGTCGGGCAGGATCGGTCGAAATGAGTTGAGTTGTATCGGGTTAGAGAGTTGGGTCGGGCCGGGTTATAGAGTTGGGTCGAGCCAGGTTAGAGATTTAGTTCGAGTCGAGGAGTCGAGCCGAGTCGGATTGCAGAGTCGCGTCGAGCCGGGTCGGTTAAGGTGAGTCTGATGAGAGGGCCGAGTTGGAGCGGGTCGGGGCAGGGGCAGGGGGGCGGGGCGCGGAGTGGATTGACGCGCCGCCGGCGGTCGGCGAGTGCAGGGCAGAGCGGAGCGGAGCGGAACAGCGCGCGGCCGCGGGCGCGCGTGCGCGTGCGGGGAGCGGAGCAGCGGCGCGGAACGGAACGCCGAGGGCGCTTGTCTATCGCTCGGCCGCTCCACCGAGGGCGCTAAACACGGCGCAGTTAGCGCATCGGCGAAAGGCGACAGCTCACGGCCAACCACAAAGGACGAACGTTACACGGAATCCCGCACACAGTGTTATAAATGATATGGATACGAGTTGCTTTGACGTCACCGAGGAATATAATACATGTGAAAATACATTTTCGTGAAGTTAATTCAATGATTTTCCACCTGTTGTCTAGAAGATGTCGCATCATCCTTGGCAGAGGTCAATGTTTTGGGGTCATTTTCGAGTCCTTCTTCAGAGAAACGAGAAATAAAATATGAACAAGAATCAGAATGCCCCGATCACAGATAAAGATCGCATATCTACCAAGGGTTCGACGTTCTTCCGATACCAATAATACTTGCACTCGGACTTCGGTAGCGGAAGGTTCTACTTCACGTGCCTTAGAATGAGTGTTACAAAATGTCAGATGTCGTAGAACATAATGTTGAAACTTCCTTCAACATTATTATCAGAACAAAGTTAATTGCGGACACGACTGCTTTGGGGCACTTAAAAGTGGAAAGGACGTTGGTGCACGGACAACGGTGCACTTAAAAGTGGATACGACACTCGGGTCCACAGTGGGAAAACTTCAACGATGACCTGGACGCACCGAAATCTACCAGCACCTCAACGATCAGGTAACACACAAGTGCGGCGCAAAACTGCGAGGCGCCACCAGCGCGCGCCAATAACTTGCCACGTGCGTCGGGCGCGGGCGGCGGCGGCGTGCACGCGCGCACATTAACAGCTCGTGACGTCGCAGATACTCGCGAAGGGAGGGGAGCGCGCGGCTTCCCGTAAATTATTCCAAGAGCAACGTATGCGCATGAATATGCGCTACAAGACGCGCCATTCGCGAGAGTGTTTCAGATCCGCTTCCCCTCTCCCCCAACGCGCGCTTTGTCTCTCCTTCCTCCTTCTATTCTTCGCGCTATTTGCATTTCTGATTGCCTCCGAACCATAAATAAACAAATATTTCCCCGGCCGGCCCGCCCGCGCGCCTCTGTTTGTGCGGGGGATTAGAGCGCTGGGAAGTAAGTAAATGCTCCAGCGGAGGATCCGCCGCGTCTCGCGCCGTCCTCCAGAGAGACCGCCAAGGGACGTCGCGAGGAGATTTTTAATGGCTAGAGCATCCACTGCGAGATCCTCGATAAGATATACTTGAGAGTGGATGGATTGGGGAATCGATGCCCTTCGCTTCGTTCGGGTTCGAGAGCTGCTGGTGCGCAGATCTCACTTCTTGCTTGCAGGTCACCAGTGGATTCTAGGTTTGTTGAATAAGTCCGTGAACAATAAACAACGAGTTTTATGTAGTGGAAAATATTCATGCGTAAGGAAAAGAAATACCTCAAAAAGACGATTTGAAGAAACTGCTTTCACGTTCTTCGTAGAAAAGAAAAAAATATTCATTGAGAAGTAAAATAAAATTTGTAAGATATTTTAAATTATATAGAACCACTCCCAGTACTTCAAAGAATTTTGAAGGTTAGTATTCTAAGTAATCATGCTAATGTAAAAAGTTTTCACTGCTAGCGGAAAATTAACTATTTTAGAACACAATTCCTGACGTTGGAACCGAGTGGAAAGTCAGATTTTATCTGTGAGAACAGAGGAAATTGCGCAGCGACCAGTGACGCTTTGCGGAAGGTACACGAAAAACGGGGTAGTTGCGTTGTAGCGGCGATTTCTACGGTCCCCGTGCAGAGATCACGGTAGATCGTAAACTGTAACTACAATGCGACGCCAGCGCGACCACTCGGACGCAGCGGAATGGGAATGGCGGTGGGAGTGGCGGAGGCTCCTCGCGGAGCTCCAATCTGGGTACGGTGAGCCGTGGAGGGATTGGAGGAAGCTGGGGGGAGGTGGCTGCGGTATCGGCGAGGGGAGGGGCCAGGGATAGTTGCGGTTAGACTGCCACGAGGCGCGGAAGTGACGGGGGTGGGGGGATGTGTGAGAGGCAGAGACAGTCAAGTGGTGAGGTGGGCACAAGAGCAGAGGCTGCGTGAGGGGGGTGAAGGAGTGGTGGTGGTGGGCGGGGTGCAAGTGGTATTTACGGAGAGCACGGGGGGGGGGCGAGGGAGAGGGAAGGGGGAGTGGGAGTCACACCCTCCTGGTCGCGCGCGTTTGCCTTCTATTGGGCGTGACGTGGCTGTACACATGTGTCTGGCGTGTATTTGCAACCTCTATATCCAGTTACCTCTAATGCGGAGTTATATATTGCTCTTTATAGTTGGCTCGCGCCACGTTCGCTAAGCTTCATCCGCGGAATAGAAGCTTCTAGCTTCTCGTCCTGCGTCTACGAGAGCGATCCCGGGGCAGAAACAGCGGTGCGTGTCGCCCCACAATTTCTAATAACACTGTTTGTATTCTCCATGTTGAATCCAGGATTTTGGAACACCGCGCGTGAAAAATGCAGCTTCTGCAACGCATTTGCAGATTTTTTATCGAACAAATGGTACGTTGTCGTATCTAGTACAAATATAATCCTTTTATAATGGCACTCCCAACCAGTGAGGCGATTAAAACAATGGTGAAAAGGAATAAAGATTGGAAAGATTCAAAGATTTAGCACGGATACCTTGATTATAGAAAACGTATGGACATTTCGAAGATTATACGTTCTTTTCGACTGATCTGAAATATGTGACTTATTCAATTCGAGGAATTAAGAAATACTTAAATGAAACTATGTACTACTTGAATTAAATGCAAACGATAATGGTTTTTTTATCAACTATACATTTAGTTCTATTGAAACCCATGGTTTTAAATAAAATTATTGAACTTTTATAGCTAACCTATTTGCGAAGTATATGTTCTTTTCAAGTTACTTAAGACTTGAAAGAAAATATTCTTTTCTGAGTATTTTGGTCACTATCACATAACGATGAGAAGATAATAAACAAGATTGATATACGAACATGGTGATCGACATGAAAATCTCCTTCGACTTTAGCACTGAGTTAAATTTGAAGTACTATCTACTATGAAAAATACATAAATCATATCTGCATATTTTCCAACGCTTTATCATCTTAGTTTGCGGAGGGCATCAATTGATGTCATTGCAGGGCTTCTGGGCGGGAGGTCCTAGGGTTCAACTCCCGACGGTGTCAGAATTTCCCTAGGACCCAATAGGGAACGACCTACATAGGTCGAATTCCCCGTCGTCTGGAGAAACATTCTATCGTCCGGCTGTTCTTATCGAGAGTATTCCGTAATTTCTCCAATAATCACCAAGCGATTGCCGTAACAGAACTCTAACAAACAGGCAACAGATCGTGCGCCATCCACTCCATTACACACACTAACACTTACATGTAGTACACTACCACACCTACCGGGAGCTCAGATCTTGTTTGGGTTGGAGTGGTGCCGTTCTGGTGTGAGATACCTGGTGGGGGGACAACCCCCGCAAGCAGTCGGGTAGGATGGCGCTGTATCCCACCAACCAGCGGGGGGAGATAGCCGTGACCACTCGCGTTAAGAAATGCGCTATACTTGCGGGATTAGTGACCTTAGCAGTGGACGCGCCCGGAATCACTAATCAATAACAACATACGGGTCTACAACAATCGCTAGTAAAACAGTGTCCTGTTCCCGTAACTCGCGTGCCAACAACAAGTGAGAATCGCGTCGCACTCGTACAGCGGAGTGCCAATGCGGCACATGAACTGCAGCCTTGAGGAGGTCGCTGAGGAGCGGCGGGTGACAGTGGGGGGCGAGGCGCTCTCAGACAGCGAAATTAGCCCGAGCCCGTGACGAATGGGCGACGGCCGCCCGGCAGCGCAGACGCGACGCCCCGGGCGAGACCTTCTCCGCCGCCAAGTCACTCTCGCACAGCGAACACGAAAGTCATCGATCCGCGGTCCCCTCTCCCGCTTCGTGCGAAAATGGTTGTTCATGATACGAGTGGATAAAGTGACATTTTATTCTACGGGTAGGAAAGGGTCGTTTCCGGTTTTTCATAAACTATATTCAAAGAATTTCTTAATTTTTTTTGCAATGGAATAAATAATATTCTCAATTCGCACTTCGCTCTGGAAGAGAAACATTTGTGCAACATTTGCCGACCAACTAGGTCGTTCGTAAGTGCGGATCATGTTTTGCGGGCTGCATCCGCATCTCATCGCTCGATGGGCATGAATTTGGGCATCTAGCTTTGATGGCGTTAGAAAAGCTAATAATTAAAGATATTTCCACCATTTGCAATTATATTTTAATGCTTATATGTGAGGGTTTGGCAACAATTACTTTCCTCTCTCAACTAAACTGATGAGAGAGGAAAGTAATTGAAAGAGAGCGTACCTTAAAAAAACAAGCGTCTCATTTAAAGACAATTTGACTGAATAATCAAATGGGTTTTCAAATTTAAAAACATTACCACGACACATTATTATATTCTCTCAAATTGTACTGGGTTTTCCTCGCTTGAACAAAGTTTTAGGAAATTTTTACGTATTCTTATCACATTTCCAACACCAATGAAGTACTTGTTTTTCCCAACTTTATTGATTATAATTATGTCATTAATTAATGGCGTTGTTCTGCCCATCTTTAATATTTCGATGTGAAATATTGTCTAGATCCGTTGTAGTTTACAAATTACTCATAACTTACAACAAATCTCAAAACAACACTGAAGGCACCGAATGTTTTCACTGATTGCCCAAATCTAGCTTAACAGACCGATTAAAAGATAGAAAGATATCTTCATACAATAATTGTGACACAACACTAGAAACAGCAAAAATATAAATTTATTTTCATAACTTCTGATATTCAATGACAAATTGTCTCAAAACGCATAGCAGTAAAGAGATATAAGGTGAAAAAGCAACAGCGAAATCCACAGACACATACTTCACAACAATAGAAAAAAATATGGAGAAGGAGATGAATTTGTAAAAATGATTATTATAATGTGGTCAGATACTGTACTTATAATAGGTAAATTATTTCATTACCTCTTATATAGCGTTTAGTTATTCATTACACGACACATATTTTCGTTCTCTCCCAAATGTAAAGAGGGACAGTTCATGGCTCGCGCGTACTCTTGAGAAGACAGAAAATGTTACTTTAGACAACCACTAACTGAAGCATCTCTTTTGGGGCATACATAAGTTAAAAGTTCAATTTTTAGAACTGGTACTAAAAGTGAAACAATGCTCAAGTATTCAGGTAAATCTGCCACAGAAATACCAAAATACTTTCCTCTCATCGTCTCAGCTGCTACATCCGCAATAAACCATTAAGTGATTTGTATACACGTATTAAAATGAAATGCGATTTAGTAAGGCTGTCAAAAAGATTGTGTATGGCACACATAGCCTATAGTCCTCGTGTAGTCAGTTTTCATAAACGGAAGAATGTTTTGTGACACAATATTTAGATGATTACGTACAATGTTCATGACTAATAACGTTTATTTGTAAAATGATGTAAAACTCAAAATTTTAGTTCATTCAACTAGTGGAATTCTCTACCGTGACAACTTAAAATCAAGTTAAATAACTTAAAACATGTTTACTGTTATGTGTTACTGTTATGTTTACTGTTACATGTTAAATGTTTACTAAAACCTTAAAAAATGGGAACCGATGGTCTGTGTGATTACCTTTTATTACTTAAAGAAATCTGAAAGCAAGACATTTCTAAATTGAAATGAAAATTACTACGTTACATGTACATACAAGAGTAATACTGCTTAACCCATTAACTGCCAAATGAATTTTGAGCTCAAAGCGCTCGTTCATTGTCGTCGCTAAAAAAAACAACAAGCGGAAGTTGAAGAAAAAGTATCACCTAACAATGAAAATGACTGAGATCCCTAATTGGGGACCATGGTAGTAAATGAGTTAAATATAGAGATCTAGTAATACTGTTACAATATAAAGATGTTATAATGAATAGCAATTGGACAGTGCTATCAAACATTACAATTTATTGTATTTTTAATGAAAACTGTCCGAGACCGATATACCTTTCACAAAAGCGTTTTCTTGTGCGCCTCAGCGTTGAAATACACAACAGAATTACATTTCAGCAAAATACCCAAAGAGAAAGATCTCAGAGATATGAGTTTCTAGAGGGAAACCTAGCCACTGTTGTAGAACGCATTGCACTGTCGGGGACGGCGGCGAAACAGGTAATCGTTGTACCTTCACCGCAGAGAAATAGTCCCGAGCGGCATCGATCGTCCATTCCGAGTTCACATTGTTTGAACAAAAGAGGAAGCAAAAATGTAACCATTCGCGGTGACACCGTCCATTGCTACTTTTCCGACTCCAAAGAATATACGCCAACGAAATAAATACCGCACTATGTACCACGTTTCCGGGCTTTTTTTCACCGCAGCGTAAAAACCACGAAATGGCGCCCGCCATTGAGGTTTTCAGCACTTGTTTGTTCTGCGCGAAGCGACTCTCTTGACCGCAACGCACACAATAAAGTTGAGTGTGCTGGAACGCGGATAGTCAACGACTGCAATCTTCGTGGTGTATTCAGGGCCGTTGGATATTCATCCAGTGCAAGCTATAAAGAGAACTCGAGCGTGCTTATATTAACGACACCCCCAGAATTAGTCATATAATTTTTACGTATTTATTTTTGAGCAAATTTCAATATGTAACATGGGGAAACCTCTTTGTTTCGACAAACAGTATTGAATCCAATTGTTTAAAAAATCATGTAATGTTTCATTTAATTTAATAAAATGAAATACCGTTCGCCAATGTGATAACAGAAGTAAAATATCCAACCACTTAATTATGAATACATATAGGTATATTGTTTTCACCCTGAATCTGTTCAGAAATTTGATTTCCAAACTGTTTCAATGAGTTTGTTTCAGCAAATGTAGCAAATGAGTACGTCAACTAACAGTACTGGGAATAGATTAATGTATATTCTTTAATTTTTGAAAATATTTCCGTAATAATAACAAATCCATCTAGATTAATTAAATAATATTACAATAAAAATTACAAGGTCGTTAATATCTAGATTTTGGTTTACGAAACACAGTCACTCAAATGTATGGTGATTGAGTATAAAATGATTTTTAATCAATGAACAGACAAGACGCAAAACGATCTAACCTGAAAACTAATATATTTTATAGTATTTAACATAAATATACTGACATTCAGGGAGAGAAGACACTTAATGAAAGTGGTTCTCCAGTCAATCTATGCGAGAATGAAAAACGCCCCAGCGATGTCGCTCTGTTTGTGTTCATTTGGTGTCTGCCCAGTCCCCTCTTTGACCTTCCGTGTGCGGCTACGCATCCCCCTACTCGGCCCTAGGGGCGGTCACGTGTGCCATGACGCACGGCGTCCCACGTCATCGCGTCACGTGGACCCACGTGAAGCTCCTCCCGATGACCTCCTGGCATCTCACGTGCCGTAACTCCAATAAGCGCCGATCACACGAGCATCGTAATCGAGAGGATCACACTCAGAAATATCCCGTACGTGCTCTCTGCTTTTTATTGACGTTATGTTCCCGAACATGCGTATATCTTTCAGTAATGAAACTTACCATTATCAATGATTTAGAAAGGTGATAACCCCTCTTGTATAGCTGAGAAATACAACGCAAACTTGATTAAATGATAAACTGCGACTTACGATGCGATCATGGGAAGTTGAGAAACAGGGAGAATGGTGTTAAATACTAACAAATTTTCCGCCGCAAAGCAGCATTGATGCTAACCCAACTACCCTAATGGGCACCAGTCGAGAAAGCAATACCTGTCGACGATGTAATTTCGCAAGTATATAGAGTCATACATTGTTACAGAGAGTCATACACAGGGGGGTCACTGGGCTTCACACCTTGCATGGCTCAGAAATACAAGGAAAACTGGTCTCGTAACCTCAACCGCCAACGGAACAAAGGAGTTTGAAAGTCAAATATACTGTCACCAGTACCATTTGTTTGTGTGTAATGTTACGGTAAGCAAAAAAGATAACATCACTATGAAAGTCTAATATCGTTTACGAGCAAAAATTATTATTACTATTATTAATAATATGCTTTTTATGTTCACAAATGCAAATATGCAGTGAAGTATTTTTCTCTTAAACGTCAAATTTGGAATAAAACGTCTAAAATGTCTCATTGTGTAGAACGGCGGGTAGAAAACACACATCGGGTAATTCAGGGGACGTTTCCGAAATAGCAGGTGGTTGCAGTGTGTTGCGGGTTGCATCTGTCTGCTATTTTAAATTAATATATTTGTACCAGATATTATATTAAAAAATGATGTGTGCATTATTTCTCCATATAAACTTAAGTATACTAATTCTAACACCACTCCTGGCGCGGAATAAGCTTAAAAAGGGGGTACAAAGTTTTCCTTCACGTATTAATATATACTCCATATATGAAATCCATTCGAGCGATAAACCAAATGACTCTGTAATTTGCGTTATCGGCAGTGAGTGATTAAATATTTTTCGAAATACTAACTACTTATAAGAAAACAAATTATGTCAACGAATACCATTTCTTGGAATCAGTGATCAGCTACGCCATCATTAGCTTCACTTCAACTCATTTTTTTGTTATTCTTAACGGACTGCGGACTGTTAAATCTTTAACGGTCATAGATTTTTACGCGTGGCTTTTCGTTTTTCTATTCAGTCGCGTTATTTTGATATAACGCGCTATTCTCTAGTAGCGTGCAAGTGCATCAAATACCAAGCACACTCAACCCGCCAGCGAAACAGCGAGATGTACTGTCAGAAGAAGACTCCGGGCGAGCGGGGCACGTGGCACGTGGCAGCGCGCGTCGCCGCACGTGGCTGCGCGGAGGGCGCCGCCAAAGGGCCCTCCCGCCCTGAGGGCGGCACCGCACCACGCGCGCCGCTGGCTCGCTGAGGAGGCCTCGTCCCCGCCCACGCCCCCGAGGCCAGGCGACGCGCCGGCGGTTCGCGGAGTGTCGTAATCGATAGCGCTTCTAATTGGGGGGCCCTCATTAGGGGCTTGGGTTCCGAGCGCTGCTTCGAGAGCGGCTCCCGCCCTCTCGGCCCCCGTCCTCTTGTTACACTGATGCTTCATTATCATGACATTAGGCTTAACGCAATTATCCCATCACTTATTACTTCCCGCTAATAGTCTTAAAAAATCTTAATTGCTGACATCAGTAATTGCGGAGTGTGAAACAATAGAATAGTTGACCAGTAATGTGAGAGTTCAGAGTTCTTGTAAGTTAGATGGGGAGCTCGTTTTTATTACTGTATTAGTTTGAGGAAACGGAACGTTGTTGATATCAGAAATTTTGTATTCATGTTGAATACAAGAAAGTTTACAAATGTACGGAAATAAAACCATTTTTGATAATTAATGCTAAGGTTAGAGCAATATTGAGTAAAAGGGTACATGCCGGAATGTTTAGCTCGAGATTTCACTGAAGTCACTTGTCAAGAGATTAGCAACGTACACAATATACATGAAATGAAATTAAAAAAGCAAGCAAACAAATGAAAATGAAGTGGTTTGAGACTGCTGCTGCCGACGGCACCTGAAGCCTCCCTGACGTCTCGCTCTCGATTGCACTTCGCCACAGCCCCGCATCTGCTCCGTTCCGTCCCCTCTACGACATAACGGCACTCCGCGGCTATCGCACCGCCTCCGCTCCGCTCTAACCCTTCGCATCACCTCCTCGTCCCATCTCATCGCCACTCTGGTCCGCCGAACGACACTTCCTCCGCTCCGCTCTACCCCGACGCGTCCCCCTCTTTGTTCCGCCTTATCCCTACCAGTTCGTCGCGTCCGCTCCGCTCTTACCCGCTGCGTCACCATAACGCCCTTCACAACTTCACTGCCTCCGCTTCTCTCTATCCTACCGCTTTACCTCCTTCCCCCTCATCACCATCACTCCAATACTTTACCGCCTCCGCTCTGTCCCATCCCCGCCACGCGGCTATCGCTCCATGGCGAGCCCACATTGCCCAAAGCCATTCTACCCCGCCGCCACTACACTGCCTCCGCTTCGCTCTACCCGGCACGTCACCTCCTTACCCCGCCTCTCCACCACTTCTCCAGCCAGCTCTATCCCGTCCCCGCTATGGGGCTGCCACTTCATCGTGAAACGCCCCTCCGCCCCCCCTCCCCGCCAGCCCACAACCACTCCCCGCCAGCCTTGTGGCTACTGCTCCGTCGTCACCCCGCCCCGCCCACAGCCATTCTGCTCCGCCGCCCCTACGGTGCCACCGCTCCGCTCTGCCCGCCGCTTCACCTGCCTGTCCCGCCTCACCGCTGCTCTCCCACTTCTCCGCTCCGCTCTATCCCACCCCCGCTTTGCGGCTGCGGCCCCGTCGCGACCCCGCCCCGGTCCCGGTCCCGCCCTCGAGCGCCACCCGGGCGCAGCGGCGCGGCGCGGCGCGACGGCCCGGGAGTGGAGAAGCCAGTTAAGCGCTGTCGTGTCTTCAAGAGCAGAAAAGCGGCGGCGGGGGTGCCGCCAATTAGGGAAACGGGCTGATATAAATAGGGGCAAATTAATGGAATTAGCAGCGATGCGCTCGCACAGGACGTGCGGGGAGCGGCGCGCGGAATTAGAGACGCGAGACGCGAATTACGACCGCGGTGGAGTGGGGGTGGGGTGGGGTGGGGAGGGGGAGGGGGAATCGCGGAGGGAGGAGTGCAGGCGGAATCGCGCGCGGTTTATCTTTTGTGCTGTCGCGTACACGTGCGGGGTCTTACTCCCCGGCCCTTGACAGCACCGGCAACGCTACGGACGGATAGGGTGCGAATATCCTCACTGATGTTATGTGAAGGGATGAATTCAGTGCAAATCAGTGTACAAAAGAGCAATTCTTCTCTTTTCATTTCAATGAATTTTGTCATATTTAGTTTTTCCTTTCATATTAATATTTTAATATATAAGGTACTATGCATATATTATTTACATGTATGTATATTTTGCATGTGCGTAAGTATGAACTATATTAAAATGGTGGTTTGAAGGTATTAAAAAAAACAAAAATATTATTTACTCTACATAAGTCTCCGACCTAAGGTTGTTGATGAAGATATACTTGGGAGCCCAACATTCCCCATTATCATTATTTTGTCACGTATCAAAACAATGAGCATAATTCCAATGAATGACATGAAATTGTATATTGTGTTCAGGAGTGTTTCAAGAATAACTTGAAGAACATACAGTGTGTCCTCAGCAATCATCCTCAGCAATGTCAGGATTTACGAGTACACAACGACGCATGTGCGTAATGAACAATCCCGTGCAGAGCGCAGGCAACGAAGTGCGTCGCCGTGACAGCGCCGCGCGGGGCGGACGGTCGGACGGGAAAGAACGGCGCAGCGCCGTCATCTCTTCGGGGCGCGCGCGGCTATTCGTCATGCGCCGCAGACGCGGATTTGCGCGGAAAACAGCGCGCGCATTGTCTTGTCGCAAAACGAGCGCGCGTGAGTTACGCGCAGGTGGGGCGACCCGCCGCCCCCGCCGCCCTCGCTCCGGCTCTCGCCATTTCGCGCTGCGCACACATCGCCCCGTGTTGCTCCACCCCTAAGCTCTCCCGGTGGAGGGCAGGGCGAGGTGAGGTAGAGACGAGGCGTGGTGTTGCGAGACCGCGGGGCGAGGCGGGGCGGAGAAAGGTGGAGCGGGGAGAGGGGGGCGGGGTGAGGGAGCGGGAAGAGGGAGAGGTGTGGTGGGGAGAGGTGGAGCGAGGCGAGGCGGGGCGGGGCGAGGCGGGGAGGGGCGAGGCGGGGCGTAGCGGGGCGAGGTGGGGCGAGGCGGGGCGAGGCGGGGCGAGGCGGGGCGAGGCGAGGCGAAACGAGGCGAGGCGAGGCGAGGCGGGGCGAGGCGGGACATGGAATGGCATGGCATGGCGAGGTGAGGAGAGGTGCGGGCTGCACCAAAGCAGTCCCCGTACGCCTCACACAGCCTCTTAGAGCTCTGAGAGCAGGAAGTTGCGTTAGTGAAGGCAACAACAGTTGCAGTGGTGGTTGCGGCGACCTGAGCTTCCACCCTCGTCCTTTTCCACCCGCCATGGCAGTGCGAGCTGTGGCGAAGCTGAGACGCACGCCCCGCACGCGACAGTTGCGGTGATGGCGGGGGGGACTGCGAGGCGGCCAAAATGTTAGCGCAGTCAATGACGCAGCAGAATGGTATGGTGTTATGTGGTATAGTGTGGTGTGGTGTGCGGGACTGATGAGAAAGAAACGCAGCGATACGGGCCACTGACATGACGCAAGTGGCTCAAATGACTGTGCATAGTGAAGGAGTCTACGGGGCAACACGGTGGGTGGAATGATGGATAAACTGGGTGGGTGAGGTAACGGGGGGGGGGTTGCAGGTTTCCAATGGAGAAAAAAAAGGCGATATCTCACCCGGGGTGGTAAAGGCAGCTGTAGAGGAATCGGACAGAGGGAGACGAGAAAGCAAGTTGGCCGTATCGTGCGAGTGAGAGCGCGGGGGGCGTAGCACATGGGAGGGGGCTAGGTCGTCCGATGGAGCAAGCGGCAGTGCCGGCGTCGGGTGGTGCTTTGGGAGCGGCGGGGGCAATGTGAGGGGGTGTGGGGGTGGAAGGCGGTGGCGGTGGCGAGGCGGAGCTCGCTAACTTAATGGATGATAATGACCCGGCCACAAATGCAAATAAATTTCAACAACGCGACCCCGCGGCCCCGATCCGAGGCGCGCGGCCCGGCTGCCGCAGCCCGCCGGCGCGGCGCGGCTCGCCGCAGGAACGCTCGCGCTGCGTTCAGCACGCGCCACGGGGCGGCTGCGTCAGCCCGGCGGGTCTCGTCAACGCGCACCTTCAACACAGAGCTATCCCTCAGCCAACGCCGTATCTCATTTCCATTTCACATGGTGTATTAGATTGAAGATAAGGAAGGAATAATAAATACAATAATTTAATTTGCGGCAATTCGCCGAAAATTACTTTGACAAACAACTACATACTTCTGGGTCGCAACTCACTCACGAGAGGACGTTTTTAGTTCATTTTTTATGGAGCCTTGTTCTCAAGTATCTCTAAATAAACAGTCCCATTCTTTGAGAAGATTTTTAAAAATGGTATGAAATTTAATTTTCGCGCTTATGCAGCCCCAAAAAATTACATAAACAAGTCCAAATCTGTTAGTATCAATTGAAAATTTTAATTAAATTTTTGCTGAAATTACGAAATCTAATTGTAAGATATGTTGTAATTTTTACAATATCGGAAACCAGTAGGTCACGTGATATTTCTAACCTGGATGTTCGTTCCAAAGCTGAAAAACTATTTGCAGCGTAATGAGCTTCATCTGAATGAAATTTAAAATAAAATGATTTCTTTTCTATTTCCAGATAATTTAATGGTACGTAAGTCTGTAATACACAATAACTTCGAAAAAGTGGAAGTGTTTAACAACTATGTTTTTAAATCTCACTCAGTGATGCGTAAGTATAAATTAAAGTTTATGGAAACTTACACATTTGTTGTAAATATTCGTTTATGAATATTTCCTACGCTTCATTCAATGAAGATAAATATGCCAATAATTCCAAATATTGCAGTGATTCACACAACACAGTAGTTCCAAAAATTCGTTGGAGAATGTTTCACATAAAAGGTTTAAAAATGTTCTGATGTGTTTACACAGCTAATATCAAACACATTGTATTACGAAGAGCTTATGAAAAGGATTTATTGGAAATAACAAATTTCATTGTTTTCCTTTACAAACAGGAAATTCTATAGACCAGATATCAAATCAAATTACGTTGTTTAAATTTATTTCCAGTTTTTTAAAGCAAAATAAAACACTGAATTTCAAATCCCATAAACTTTTCTAACTGATGTAATTGAGAAGTGTCAATGAAAACGAAAAGCTATCATATCATCAGTTACATAGATAAAAGTTTACGGAGAGAAAGGATACTTGGAAATATTGTAATGACTGAAAATTGATTTAATTTGTAAGCTTCAGAAACCATTTATATTTAAAATTTAACATCTGCCTGGAAGACGAAATATTTTAATTAAGTAGATCTTATCACTAGTTGAAAATATTGAAAATTTCATAGACGCATTTACGAGCAAATCTTCTCTAAGTTTCTCTTGAACTCCTGCAGTCTGAGTACAATATCAGTAAGCAATTGGGCAACAAGCACCCCTTCTCGGAAAGGAAGACGTTTTCAAGTACGTAGAAGCAGTATGGAGAGGTCTGAGTACCAAAGCCAAGTCTTGCATTAGTGCTGCATCCACCATACAGCGGGTTCTTCGAAGTGAGCTGCAGTAAGTGCTTCGGCAGAAGCGTCAAAATTCGATTTTCGGAATATGAAACGAGTTTCAAAATTGAGAACT
This sequence comes from Gryllus longicercus, assembly GCA_038098605.1. Classification (NCBI taxonomy): domain Eukaryota; kingdom Metazoa; phylum Arthropoda; class Insecta; order Orthoptera; family Gryllidae; genus Gryllus; species Gryllus longicercus. Next base: position 475,553 of record JAZDUA010000705.1, read on the forward strand.
AATAAGCTGGAAACGACTCTCAAGAATTTAGTTGGCTGAAAAATATCCCAGATAAATTACATTTTTTCTTGCACGTCTCTTTCACGAGGACTCCAAAAATACAAATGTCAGTAATGCATTGAAAAGATAAAGGTAACACACAAGGAGTCAAGGGTAGTATATAAAGGTAACACACAAGGAGTCAAAGATAAAGGTAACAAGGAGTCAGGGTAGTATCAAACAAATTGAGAACGATGTGATGATGTCAAAAGCAAACAGACTGAAAAAGGAGTTCTAAAAAAAGACATTAACAAGCAAACATTGCGTGTGAGACAAAACAATGACCTTTAATGCTTTCCTCATTTTGGTACTGAGATAATACTGAGATGCACCAAAATATACGGAGATGAGATTATAAGGATTTTTCCCACGACGTAAATCAACACGGCCTCAACACACGTCTTAATATTCATTGCTGGATTCAACATTAAATTTTAATGACACCACAGATCCGTCGTGAGCCCCAATTAGGCGTGAGCGCCAGCCCGAAATTCTCGGAGTCGGCGGGGCGAAGTTGCTCTGGCGGAGGCGAGGCGGGGCGGGGCGGCATCAGGGGTGCGGAGTGTCATTTGGCGATGGAGTCTCCCGGCGAAGTCCTGGCGCGCGGTAGCGGGGAGAGACAGTGCGAAGGTGGCTACGAGTAGGGGCGGGTTCGGGGGGAGGGGGATGGCGTGGGCGAGTGTGGAACTCGGCCACTGGTCAGGTCCACTCGATTAGCGGAGCGCTGCCCACCGCAGCTGTGCTCGCCGCCCCCGCCGCCACCTCCTCCTCGGAGTTCCCAAACGAGATCACGCACTGCGCGCGGCGGGTCGCGCCCGCCGCCGCCGCCGCCGCCGCCGCCACGCCTTCCGCCATCCCCAGAGGAAGTTTGCGGTGCGCGAAGCCTTCAGCGACGGCGGTAGAGGGGCGGTGCCATGGCAGCGCGGCGACAGGAGAGTCGGGGCGTGGGGGCGGAGAGCCGTGGACGAGAGCGGAGGCGGGGAGGACGAAGGCGGGGAGGGCGGAGGCGGGGAGGGCGGAGGCGGGGAGGGCGGAGGCGGGGAGGGCGGAGGCGGGGAGGACGGAGGCGAGCGGACGGACGCGGGGTGGACGGAGGCGAGGTGGAGGAAGGCAGGATAGGCGAGGTAGACGGAGGCGGGGGCCGGAGGGGAGATTGCCGGAAAGGGGGTGGACGGAGGCAGGGATGGCGGTGGGGGCTACGAGCAGGTGATAGAGACTGCGGGTAGAGATGGGCGCGGGTGGTTAGAGCAGCGGTAGTGGCATTCGCGGCGCCAGGTTAAAATCGCGAAGCGTCGACAGTTGCGACCTCACCTCTTCATTACCTGCTTTAATTACGACCCCGACAATGGGCGACTTCACTTTGAACTGGCAGTAATCACGGTCGCAGCGAATTTCAGAGAAGCAGTAATTGCTTCGTGTTGCAATATAGAAATTATCCTTCTTCATTCCCACCACTTCACCGTGAGGTAAATAAAGACTTACTCACGTGGTCCCAGCATTTACATTTTCGTAATTAGTTTCGAGTTGTTCCGAATAGCGAAAATAATAAAGCGTCTCCTATTTTAAGAAATATTCATAACCTTTTATTAATACTTGGATTTTTGTGTTTCCCCACTCAATGCTTTTAATGAGTTCTTCGCAAATTAAAGGGAAATTAAATGAAATGCCTATTATTTTGCCTGAATTCTCTTTAACAATTACTTACATCTATCTGTATGTTGGAAATCAATATTTTTAGGCCTCTAGGCAACAAACCATTATTGACTGATTAAAAGTTGAATTTTAAGCAGTACACGTGTGTTAACATAGCAAGTATGTAGGGTAAAGTTAATGTTTCATGTGTTTCAAGAAACATTAAAAGGTTTGGTTCCGTTTCTGATATCTCATTGTTTCAAAAGAAGCAATAAAGAATCTGACTTGTCCCCAGTTTTTAAACCACCATCTGTTCCAGAAGTTGGTTTCAAATTATCAATTAACCTGTAAATATCGACTCGACGTCGAAGCGACTTGCCGCCACCAAAAACGCCCAAAGGAAACGACATTTCCTCCCCGAGAATAAAGAGACAGCAAACAAACAATCGGAAGTTTCATTGTGGGCGGAGACGGCGCAGATGACTGCCGGTGCAAGAAGAGGCGCGACCGAAGGCGCTGGCGGCGTGGCAGAAGGGTAATTGCGGAACCGCCGCACACAATTGTCGCTCCGGCCACACTGAACCCATTTACCGAAACCACGGTCAAACGCCTCGAAATGAAGCTCATTCTTTTCACTAAAGTACACTGAAATCTTGTGAAGTGGTCTCTGAGTGGAAGGCACATCGGTGTCATACGTACTCCTATGTTCTTAATAGTTACATAAATAAGAAATCATTGGTTCAACACTAGGAGTTGACTTCCAATGAAATTATCAAGCAATGAAGTTATTAAGAATAAAACAATTTTTATGTGCATTCTTTCGAGAGCGTTTTGCGCTGGGCTTGAGAAGCCCTGCCTTTGCATTCATGTAGTTTCGCGTGTCCATGCATCCTAGGTCCATCAAGAAACTCTGAATGCATATTTTAATTGAAAACACTAGTAGCAATTTTCGTCCGCTACATTGGATTCGTCATTTTGTTTCTCAAAATTGTAATTTCACGTTTGTAATCAGCAACCTCAAAAATTCACACAACCACAATGTTTTATGCAAATAAAACACCACCTTCGGATTTCGGGAAGGTTTTCGCCATTTGGCGGCAGTGGGCGGCGCGTGCAGTGGGCGGTGGGTGCGTTGGGTTCGGAGCGCTGGTGAGGGAGGGGGGAGGGGCGAGCAAAGCCCAAGTCACATCCGGCGCGCGCAGCCGCGCGTGGGGCGTCGGGGCGCCCGCGGGCGGGGCCCTCGGGAAGAACGGGCGTCGCCGTGTAATTCGGCGCCGCCGCCGTGACTGGAGGCGCGGGGGGGGGGGGGGGGGGGGGCAGAGGCGAGACCAAAGGTTTCCGGGAGAATGGCGACGGAACGGAGATACATCCTTAGAACCGCAATCATACATGACGGGTTACGGAATGAACGAGAAAAAAGGACAGAAATGCAATAGCAGGTTTTAACGGCTGCGGTTGTTTACCTAAAAAAAACAAACAGACTGGTGGGACCACCAAAAGGGAAGAAACTGTGCCTACAGACACCAGTGTCATGTAGTTCGTTTAAAATAAGGGGCAGAAAATAATCACAGTAATTTGAGCATTCCTTCATTAAGGAGGTAACATGTAAACGTTATTAAGAAATAGGAACAACATAATACGAAATTTAGTTTACAGGTAAAGTGCTTCTTGGACCGATCTTAATCGTGTCAAGAAAAAAGGAATAATGATATCATGCGCTCCAAATAATATGTACAACAACAAATTAGATGAGATGTATTCGCCAAGGGAAGTTCAATTACAACTTTTAAGAGAATTTCTAAACAATATTACCGAAGGGCCCTCACCTGCAAAAATTTGATCTGAAGAGACTGAAACCGTAATCAAATTTTGCTACAATGAAGTTATGAGTGAAACGTATCCACATCAAGTGCCGTACGTATTGAACGCTAAATCCGGCGATTTCAATGTTAATTTCACCAATTCCCTATCGAAATGTACTTCTCTCGTTGGATCCTTTGCGAGTCGTCTAAAGCGTCGTGGTGGGAGTGAGCAGGAAGGAGAACTGAGGATGAAGGAGAGAGGAAAAGAGAGGGGGAAAGTGGGAGGAGAAGAGAGGAAGATGAGAGGGAAGACAGGAGAGAGGAGGGAGGAGAGAGGAGGGAGGAGAGAAGAGAGAGGAGAGAGGAGGGAGGAGAGAGGAGGGAGGAGAGAGGAGGGAGGAGAGAGGAGAGAGGAGGGAGGAGAGAGGAGGGAGGAGTGAGGAGGGAGGAGAGAGGAGGGAGGAGAGAGGAGGGAGGAGTGAGGAGGGAGGAGAGAGGAGGGAGGAGAGAGGAGGGAGGAGAAAGGAGGGAGGAGAGAGGAGGGAGGAGAGAGGAGGGAGGAGAGAGGAGGGAGGAGAGAGGAGGGAGGAGAGAGGAGGGAGGAGAGGAGTGGAAGTGAGAGGGAGGGGAGTGGAAGTGAGAGGGAGGGGAGTGGAAGTGAGAGGGAGAGGAGTGGAAGTGAGAGGGAGAGGAGTGGAAGGGAGAGGGAGGAGAGTGGAAGTAAGAGTGAGGAGAGTGGGAGAGGGAAGGAATGAGAAAACAGGAGAGAGGAAAGAAGAAGAGACGAGAAAGGAAGGAGAAGAGAGGAGAAGTGGGAAGGTGGTGGTGGGAGTGAGGCGAAGGGATGGGCAAAGGGTGTGGCCGGTGAGCTCCGAGCGGAAGCAAGCTTGAGCGCCGCTCATGTGCGCAGAAAATTTCGCCCCCCAATCGACGAATTCGTCTCAGCACCTTTCTCTTCCCTTCTTTGACTGTGATCCACATCAATTCTCACCAAAACACTAAAATAACATTGCATAACCTCGCACACTTGACGCCATCAATATAATTTGAAAACCTGAAATGAAAAGAAAAATACTCTGTAGTTTCTAAAATGAACATATAATATTATTCTAATTCATGAAATCATGGAAATTAAATTCTAAAAGCACTCTTGTCATTTTTATTCGCCTCTGAAGGTACTTGGAATTATAAAGTAAGTGAATTATAAAGTAAGTGAATATTCATTATTTTCTGATTGCCATCCTCTTCTCAGTTTCACTCAACAGTCTTCGTTTAATAAGTTTTAAAAGTCCTCTTTGCAAGTCAGGAGTCGAATGAACATCAGCGAATAAATAAACAGCAAAACGAGAATAATTGAGAAACATGATCTACTCTCAATATAACTTGTCCGTTCACCGATGAAGATAATTCCTTACAAAAGGTTCCTGGGCGGAAAGTGTGGAATCGTTGACATGTTTTTCACGTCGCTCATTTTAAAAGAATTCTTCACAAAAAATATCGCATAAACCACTCACAAATTTTTTACTCGATGACAATTTATGACTCGATTACAAAATGACAATATAGAATGTGCCCATTACTGCAATCGTGACACCTCTCGCTTTCAAAACTTCTCTTCACATATTATATACTGCAATACGCGATATCGCGGCATTGTTATTTGTTGACTTTTTGTTTCGGTCCCTATCCCGCATCGAATATCTCTCTACCGATCAACCCCCGGAACACCTAGTGCCCTTCTGCACGTCTTGGTGAGACCCGATGTGCTCATAAAAGCTACTATTCTGATGTTGCCCGTGGGCGCACCTCTGCACGTTTTGTTTCTTTCCAAAGCTGAGATACGAGTCCATATCCACAGCCCCGGACCAGCTCGTTGTCTAAATTTTTTCTCTAGAATGAGTTGGGGTGATGATTTGAATAACGGTTGCAGATGAGATGGATAACCACAATACTACAGATAATGAAAACACGCAAGCCTTATGCGGGATTCGAACACACGTTCTCCCAACATCAACCTTCGGCCTGACGGAATACATGCGGCGAATTCTGCGAAACAGAGCGAAATCGAACTACTTCCAAACGAGGATCAATGAAGACCTTCCTTAGTTTTATTAGCCGAAGCATGGAAGGTCGTCTCCGGAGCAAAGGCATTGTTGCCAACCGACATCCATCTCCCCTGAAGGTAGCAGGAGCGGCGTCTGGGCTGCGGCGCGGATGCTAAATCAGCGCGGGCGAGGAACGCGGGCACCGCCGCCGCCCCTCCCCCGCGCGACGCGTGTTTTGCATTAATAACACGCCTCCACCGCTCGCGCCCCGCTCCGCTCCGCTCCGCCCCGCCCCGCCCCGCCCCGCCCCTCCCGCAGCGCCGCCGGCGCGCGCACGACCCTCCGCGCTCTCGTATATCAGACCGCGGGGATTGTTCCGCGCCGCGCCGCCAGAGGCGCGTCGGTCGCGCTGAATGGCGCCTTCCGCCTCGGAGGCGAACTCGAAACGAATATCTTCCCTCCGCCTCCGCCCCGCCCCGCCCCGCCCCTCCCGCCCCGCGCGGCGCCCGCATCGCTCACCCGACGGGGCGCGAATAACGAGCACCTGCCTCTTTGTCGGCGCCGCCGCCGCGGCGTCTTCGACGGCTCCTGTTCATGCCGAGCGCCCTCGGCTCCTCTTACCCTCGCCGAGGTGGGTGGGGTGGGGAGGGGAGGGGAAGAGCACGAGGGCGGCGCCGCCGTGGAGTGGCCCCAAAGGCGGCGGCAAACGCGAGGGAGAGGGGCGCCAGTGGAGGCAAGGGTGTCGGAGGCGGTTTGGTTGCGAATTGATTATGGGGACAACAGTGGCGTTGGGGGCATCTAAGGTGATCATGTTGGCGGTATCGGCGTGGTGATGGTGGCGGTGGTGGTGATGGCGTCGGTCGCTGGCGGCTAAGGGAGAGAAGAGATAAGGTGAACGTGCTGGAGATTAAAGAGGTGCCGCACGAGGTTTGCTCAACACTCCGAATGGGGGTCTTCAGTCTCAAATCTCATGCAAGCTTGGGGTAGGGGGTTAGAAAGATGAAAACGATGAAATTCAGAGCAACTCCTAAGGACAGCAAGCGAATTATTACAGTCCAAGCTTCGCCAAATAAATTACATTATTATTATTATTATTATTATTATTATTATTATTATTATTATTATTATTATTATTATTATTATTATTATTATTATTATTATTATTATTATTATTATTATTATTATTATTATTGGTATTATTCTATTTGTGTACTCTATTAAAACGAAATACAAGAACTCATATTTTTTTTTTAAATCAGCCTACTCATAAGTTTTTTAATGAATACTCACAAAAGGCGAGTATTCTTTTGTTGAATTATAAGAAGGGCGAAGTGTTAATAAGAATTCACAAGATATTCATAATATTGGGCTAATACAATAATCATATCTTGATACCACCTACAGAAAAACTCAGAACAGAGGATGTGTAATGATCTAATTTATCTGCAATGAAAAAGGTTTCTACACCCAATATCGATTTTAATTCCTTTTATCACGTTTTTCATTTATGTGATGTTTATTAAGAAGACAACGTATAACACGCAACGAAAAATTGGCGCGACTCCTCTCGGTCTAGAGCAACGTAATCCATTACCACACGCAACGCAAACAGAGAGAGCGCAGCTGGCAATTAAATTTTAGGTACACAGCAAGTCTGAGCGGAATAAATTACATTACTGAAAAAGAAAAACGTAACGAGAGTGCTGGGGATAATCCTGAGTGAGCACACGTTTCGCTTAGGATAAAAAAACTTTTCTCACTACGTGCAATGTCGACTGCAATGGAAACTCTGAGAGAAAGGGGCAATGACGACACATAAAAAGGAGGAAACTAGGAAGGAGAAACCTGGCGAGAGTCTCTTAGCAGCTGTCAAGGAAATTAAATTTGCTGCGAGGCTGATGTTGTGTGCAATATCGTTACGAACACATATTTCTGAGGTGAGACAGAGAGGAAAAGAACACCGAAAGATATAAAACAGTAAAGACCTAATAGATAAATGAGAAGAGTTGTAATAAATATGAAACCGTAAATGAAACCAACTGTGGCACAAGTTAATGCAAGGAATGTAAATTAATTCAGTCAGAAAAATGAGGAGCGACGATAGAGAAATGAAACTAAGCCCGCAGAAATAAAGCAAATTGAAGAAGAATGTTCTGAATGTCAAGTATACAATCGTAGCGTTGAACTAATGAACAAAATAAACTTAAAACACGATCGTGAGAAGCATGAGTTGTTAAACAATGAAGAAGAAAAAAACAAGCCAAAGGTACAACTTTCATATTAAAAAAACAAACAACAGATTATTCCCATAAACCACCGAGAAGACAATACGTGAAAGAAAAGAGGGAAGAGATACGAAACGGGAAACCTCGTCGGTGAAGCCAGGCGATCCTTCCAAGCGGCCAAGCTGTACCGAGGGCGAGGGCGAGCGCGCACGGGCTCCCGGGGGCGTGCTCAACTCGACCGCGACTTCACCCCACCCCCCGCTGTGCGCCGAGCCGCATGGCGGGCGCTGCCGCCGACTCAGGTATTTAAATTGCGAGTACATATTCATTTCGCAGAGTGTAATTAATTTACATTCGTATTGTAATTTCATGCCTGTGCGGCTTAGCGCCATCGGCGGAGGCGGCGGGAACGAGAAGCGTGGGGGGGGGGGGGCTGCGAGGGAGAGGAATTAAGGTGGAGGAATGCGAGATGTATTTCGACGGGTGAGTTAAAACGAACAAGGCGTCAAAAAATGTCTTGGGTACACATCAAATAACCATGAAACCGAAACGCAGAAAGATGGTAAGATTTTACGCAATGCAAGAAAAGAGCCAGGAAAAACGACACAATCAAGATATGAAAAGAAGTAGAAACGGCAGAACAGAAGAGGTGAGGGAGTAATCCCAACATGTGGAATGCCGTCGATAGCTGCAGGCGATATGAATAGTAACAAGCGAAGGGGAAGCTACACGTGAGAGGGGATGATCGGCTGAGTGTAGGGTAAGGGCTGTTCACTACCCCTCGTGGGCAGGTAGAGGAAACCAAGTGCTCTCCGCTCCTAAATGAATAACAAACTGCTTCGCAGAGGCTTGCAGAGCTCGCCTCCAGCGCAAACTAAGCAACAGAATGGGGCGCTTGTTTACCGATGTTCTTCCCAGCAAGACGTCGGCGAGGATTTATTCGATCACCAGGTCAAGTGTTTTGAAATTACACCTCGACACTCGCTCGTAATTTAATTACGGCTTAAAATGGATGCAAAAATGTAGAGGGAAGTTGGTAAGATACCGTAAAGTAATTCTTTCCCAGGTATATTTACGACTTCTTCAGAAAAAATATGAATTTAAAAGGGGCGAATCACATTCAGAAGTACTGTTTACAGAAGAAATATGAAAGAAAAGATAATGATACTAAAAATGTATGTATAATCTAATTAAGAGAAAATGAAGGTGTAGATAATTTTTAATTAGTAAATTCAGAGGGCGAGAAGATTCATTACATTGTCAGCATATCGGCAGGTTTCCTATCTTTCACCACTCTTCTGTAATTATGAATCAGCGAAAGAAAAATAAGACAATATCAAGGGATTTGTTTTTATCGAATCTTGTCTTTCTTATTATAATTTAGAAGAGTCAATAACTCGGCGGAATTGTAACCATTAATTCATGCAGAGAGGTTTTCACAGCAGCCATATCAGAGGCAAGATGTGAATAAAAAAAATCGAAGAGTTTACTCTTTAATAACGGTTAATTTTAAAATTTCTATTCTGAATGAAGAATCTGAGGGAAATGAAGCCTCAGTGACAGCAAAACGACTTCAATTTCATACCTGAAAATCAAGAGAACAAGGGTGAAACCATCATTCTCTTGATCGACATTATCGCAAATGCATAATTTCAACGTCAATAAGACCGAAGTAAACCGCGGGAAATGGACTTCGAGGAGGCGGTACCCAGAATATTCTTGAGAAAGAAGCCATGAATCAGGCAGGCTGCCCTCCGAGGGCCCACAGCGGGCGGTACGACTCGGGGCCCACGCTTCGATCCCACCGCTCCTCTCCCCTCTTCTCTTCTCTCCCACCGTCCGTCCTCCCGCTCCGGCCGCCCTCGCCTGCGTACGCCCGCCGTGAAAAGCGAGCGGGCGGGCGGGCGCTCGCATTTCAGACGGCTGCTCGCCCGCCCCGCCCCTCCGCGCCCCGCCGCCCGCGTGCTCCCCGCGCGAACGACCCCGCGCATAGGCACGCACGCGGGGAGGGGGCGGGGCGCCGCGGTGGGGGAAGGGCGACGGAAAGAGGGCACTGGGGTGAAAAAAATAGGCGAAGATAGTCAGCGAGGGAGACTCCATCACAACGCGGACCCGACCCAGAGTGGGACGGAGACTGAAGCGGAGCCGAGGATGAAGAGAACTAGAGCTTCACGGTAGAGGCGGCATAGGCAACCCGGCAGAGAGACGCTAAGTGGTGATGGTGGTGGGGCGTCGAGAGGAATCTCGCAACGCCACCGGCAAAATAGGGTCAAGTGGATTCAGCGAGGAATGAACCACGACCGGACGAGAACGACAGAACGTCTGGAGAGGAATTTTCTAGCACGACGGTAGGGAGGAGTAAAGCGCAAAGAGATCCTTCAGATATGCGTCAAAAGGATGAGCGAGTGTTGAAATAGAGGAAGTTGTTACTCAAGTTAGGCAAAGATCTTTGGAGGAAGAACGAGAAGGGAAAAAGAAGGTTGCAGGACGGGGCACGGGGCGGCAAGAAGAACCGACGTAAGCGGAGACGCCCGAAGAACAAGAAGAGCGCGCCCGGCGGTGCGGTGGGCGAAAGGGGGGCGTGGTGGTCGGGGGAAGAGAGCGAGGGTGGAGGGCACTCACGTGCGCACGGGGGCGCCACGCCGCACGGCGCGCTCGCCCCCCAGGGGGCTCCTATTAAACGCCCTCGGAAAATGGAGAGCCCCGCCTCGCCGCCGCCACCGCCGCCGCCACGCGCTCCGCGGGCCACAGAGAGCTCTGAAAATATTCCCGGGTATTGACTCGCGAATAAAAATCTCTCGGAGACGCAGGAAGGAGGCGCGTTCCGCTCGCCTCGATGAACAACTCGAGAGCGGCCGCAGCGAGAGCACTCCGCCGCCGAGACAGACGCGCTGCCTTTGGCGGGAGGCGGCGAGAAAGTGCTGGAAATGAAGACCACTCTTTCACATGCGAGCACCTAAATAAAACACTCCACATATTCCTCTGATGTACCCGCGGAATGTCAGACACAAGGACTTCCGGCTACGTCAGACGAGTCGCTCGGGTGCGTCAGGGTTCTCGAATATCGTGGCTTCAACTAAAAGGTTCTTTCGTACCGCATTTGACATGTTTTCGTAGAGAATTCATGTTTCCATGATCTACGTTATGAGGAGCTCACGAATCGCAAGACTAGTTCCAAAACAAAATTAGGATGAATATTGGAAATTCTTACAGTATTATAAGACATCGCAGACGCGAAGTGAGACATGGAATATTCGAATCGCAAGACACTACAAAACACAGTTTTAACAAAATCACAAGTGTATTCATTTTAAACAACGCGACGATATCTAAAGAATAATGTGACTAAACATATGTGAACGCTCACAAGTTGATAACGTAAAACAATGCGCATCGTATTCACATTGCATTGTTTCGCTATTCACTGTTTAGAAATCGAAAACACTCGTTTTAAAACCAATTTATAGCTGAACCACTTAGTAGGATATGATCTTCAGCACCATTGCGTCACATGCAAAGAGCGTTAATCGTATGACGTCACATCGCTCCACGAAGCAATGGTCGAGGTTGTGGGAGGAAAATCTTCCGGTTCACCTCGAAACAGAAGCTTCGCCCTCAAGGCTCTTTACCACGCAGTCCATCCCCAGCTCCTTTTTTCAGCAGAGCACAGAGGACGCGCTGAGAGCAGAAACCGACTGCCGCTGTCCAGCAATCGGTGGCTTTTCGCGCAACGGAATGCGAGAGCAAACCTGATAAGTGCAACGCGAGGCGACTGAAGGCGGCGGCAGTTGTAAAGGCTGACTGCCGCGGGCCCTCCGTACTCACCTGAAACAAACAAGAGACATTTCATTAGCGTGGAGATCCAGGGATTTATAAACTAAGAAACAATCTAAATCTGCTTTACTTTAACTTTAAATTAAACTCTACATTGTTTCAAAATTATTAATTGGTCCAAATTTGTAAAGTCGAGTTCTATTAAACAACAAAAAAATTGCTGAATAAGATTTTTTCTTAAGAAAGCATAAATGGAATTAACGTGTTTGAAGAAATCCAGGAAATATTAGATTGAAACGATTCCCGATTACGTGAATCGAGAGTGCAGTTATGACATCAAATTGAAAGACACTACAGCAAACTGTACACCTGGTTGGACCAATTTTAACTAACGGCCTGTACGCAGCATACAGCAATCTGTTGGCTGATTTTTCTCGGCGAAGGGGCTTGCATGGCTGCCCATGTTCGCACCTAGCGAACGACGTCATGTCTCACGACTTTCAAACATGTTTCGGGGATTGAATTGAGGTGGTGTTACACAGAGCAGGCGTACAAACGCACAAGTGATAAGTTCGCATGTATGCGCAGCATCTGCACAGATGAAGCAACTTTTATGTAGCGTCATTAAAGCGTACTTTTGCTGTATACAATCTAGAATAAGACCGTTTTGTTGCTTTACTTTGAAATTAAAATATAATTTATTTTAAAATTATTAATTGATCCAAATTTGTAAAGTCGAGTTCTCTTACAAGAAAAAAAAATAGCTTTAAGATTTTTTCTTACAAAAGATATAGATGAGCAGCTTAAAAGGCAAACCTCATGAAAGTAAGAATTAATACTATCATCGCTGAAATATTCAGCTGATTCCCAAAATGTCAGCTTCCATTCTTCAGTTTATGGACGAATATCCCCCAGAACGTTGAAAGAATAACAAAAAGCCATTCCCCTGCTTCGCGACATTTAATAAACCGGCCACAAAGATAAATAAAAAGACACGGCAGTCTTTGCCCCGCGTTAGCAAGCATTTTAGCCCTATATAAACGTCGTGTTCCTACACCACCCATTAGCGACAAGTGTGTGTTTGCAGACACCTCCTCCACCCCAGCTACGACCAACGCACCTGCGTCGCCCCCTCCCCTGCACCCCGCCCTGTTCTCTTGGCCCCCTCCCCCCGAGAGAGGCGGCTGACGTTTTGATTATAATTTCAGAGGGTAATTACGGGGCACGAGGGGAGCAACAAGTTGGGGGAAGCAAGAAAGACGGACTCCCCCGTGCGACAGCGCTGAGCTTCGCCGTGCCCGGGGGCGCGGGACGGGCGGGGGCGGGGGCGGGGGCGGAGGCGTGTTGGCGCTCGCTATTGAATTGCGCGGAAAAGATAAATTTCCTAACTGCTTTAAATCAGGGTGTCCGTCTTTCAGCGTCGTTTCTCCTCGAAAGGGAGCGATCTTATGAATTTATGCGATGTCGGGTGACGAGATGCGGCTCTGTATTCATTCCACTAACTTGGGAAAGGAAAATCATTTGCTGGATATTCAGATAGCACAGGATGGAATTATGAAACGAACTTGAATTCAATTCAAAGTGCTTCCGCGTATCAGTGAGGAAAATGAAAGACCTATTGGCTTCAGGGTGCCGACGTAAGCTTATTTTATCGTAGTATAATTTGCTCATAATAAGATATTCATTTTCTGCATTTTGAATTTTTTGCAACAAAACTGATGTTAAGACTATTATCTTTAAACGAACAAGAGCTCAATGAATCCCACTATATAAAAAATACAGCTCGCCAAAGCGAATTTCATACATTGAGAATGTTCATACTTAAACATAAAGTTGATTTATATTTCATGACTGCGCATGCCATTGGAATAACTACCTTGCGATTTATCAGCCATTAGTATTCTGAAATCGCTCCACTTATCTCCGGCGCTAGCACTTACACTAACGATTGCGTCTCGGTTGCGCCTTCGTGTTTAGGTGTTCACATATGTCCGTTTATGTTTCTTTTTCTGATAACCCTAATGATCACGCAATAAAACTGGAACGAATATTTAATGATGCTAGTACTTCATCACATTCATCCAACTCTTCACGAAATCATTAGCTATTGTAATTTGTTTTACTGTCGGTAGTTAAAGAGCGATCTCGGTAAGTAGAAACACAATTAATCTGCAACGTAATGCATGTTCAACAGTAGTCGAAAGAGACGCTCGCAAGCAAACGCTGCAGGAGATTATGTGACCACACCCCCTCTATGGAAGTCGTTTGGGTGATTGCATTCAGACGCCACTTGGGAGTGCGCAGTGAATCTTTGAAGCACAACGGTGTCAAGGGCATTTGATAATGACACCGCGAGTGAAATGGACTCTGATTGGATCTCCAAGAAATGAAGAACGACACTCAGAATTACAGTAGTTTCAGAAGAAAGGAATGCGGATTTCAGGACGCAAATAAAAGGTAAGTGAAGACAAGTAAGGTGAAATGAAGAAAATGAAATGTATGCTGGAAGGAGAAGAAAGAAATTCAAAGAAATGTAGCAAAGTAAATTGGTGAAAATATTGCAGAAAAAAGTGGTGAAAAATATTGAAAAGGTAAGACAATACAGCTATAGTACGAACAAAAGTAATGTGACGGCAAATAAACAGGAAAGTACAGAATTTACGTACGTGTGAGCAATGACCATATAGAAACACATCAGATAAGTAGGGTGATAAAATAAGTGGTTAGAGACGAGGAGTAAACAAGGGAAGAGATAGTATCGAAATAATAGGAATAAACGAAGGGGAGGATAGAGAAAGTAATTTATCGTACATATGGGAACAAAAATTATCCACTTTTTCTTTACCAGGGCTCGGCAATACCAAGGTTCGGTTTTTCTGTTGAAAATCGCCGATTTCCGACGTACGTTTACAAAACTTTCTCCTCGTACGTAGTAGGCGAGAAAGTAAAAAGGCGAATGTAGGATTGTTATTCACTGTCTGGTTTGAAGTAATTACAGCTGTCAGAGATCGGTCTAAAACAACTGCACAGGAGCAGTGGCATCAAATTCTTACGACGCCAGCCGCCTCGCACTGCCCACGTCGCACGCGCCGCCCGCCCCTCCTTGCCCCCTACGCCCACCGCCGCCCACTCCACCAACACCGCTCTCGCCGCCCGCGTCGTTTAGCAACCGCTTCAAAACTTGGCGTACGAGCGGCGCTGTTCCTAACAAGTGAATGTTTCCGCGGCTTATGCCAACTCCCCGTCCCCTGCCTGGGGAGAGCTACGTACAGGGGGAGGGGCCTTTTGCAAATGGCGGGCCGCAGGGAGTGGGCGGGGGAGGAGAGCGGTGGAGCGGAGCGGGTGAGAGCGGTGCGGGGCTGGGCGGGGTGGAGCGTGGGGTGGGGCCATTCACGAAACGCCCAGCCCAGCGCACACGCTACGCAAATGGGCACCTTCAATATCGCTTTAGGAAAGTTGGAGGGCACCATGGGGAAGAACTAACAGTCGGAACGGAAGGAAGTGCGTAGATAAAAGGAGACCAAATTAAAAGGGGAAGTTGTTTCGACTCCGGTTCAGGTTCAACCTATCATAACTATTTTCTTTCTCTAAGTGTTTGTGCTTGCTTTTGGAAAGAGGTCAATGAAACTAACGATATATACGTACTCACATTGTACATATTAATGTTATTGATTTATTTGCTGACGCATAATTTAGAGGGAAAGTTTTGAGAGCATACCTTTTCAGGGCCATTAATGCTATATTAAAGATACACCTGAAAGGCTTTTCTACACTCTCAAATAGGGCGCACTTATGCAAATATAGGCCTATAAAATATTTGAACCAAGAATATAAAGGAAACAATTATGTTCCTCGTATTGTGGTATTCCAAACTTTGAGGTATGAATTGTCACAAGACATTTTAACAATGGATCGCATTAATACGAGGGATGCGCCCCACCTCGCATTAATACGCCCCACCTCGTAATACCTTTCATTGAATGAGGGATTGGAGTAAATTGAATTGTTGACATATTTTTTAATTCCAACAAAAATTGTTTCGTCATAAAAAATTCAGAATTGTAATTTAATGTATTGATGTATCGATAAAATTATTCAGGAGGTAATTTGACAGTGATGGTTACAGAGAGTTAAGATGAAATAAAATATGAAGAATGAAAATATAAAGAATGAAATAAATAATAATTTTATTCATTATTACACTATTACGAACAGAAGAGTTGCTTTGTCTGTTTTCAGCATACGTAGGCGCAAAAACCTTACAGAAAGTGTTTCAGCAAGTTATTTATTAATTAAGGAGCAAACCACATACTTTAACTCTAGACATAAATGTGTACTATCAAGTCGCTTACGAAAGTCTATGGAATTATTTTGTTAACCCACAGTTCTTGTCTGAAAGCGTGAGTTTTGCTTCCGCGACTCCGCAAGTTGCGTCAGGTCCGAAGGAAAAATAGGCGGGGCGGCTTTGAGATGTGGTAGAGAAGTGCGGGGGGGGGGGGGGCGACACGGGGCGCGGCGTCGGACAGTAGTCCTGGCAATCGGCTGCCACTTAATTGCCCGTCGCGCCGCCGTCGCTACGCAATCAGGGCGGCCGACGCTACGCACGACCACGTCACTGCCTGACACCGCGTCCGCCCACGCCAGCGAGCGGGGAAAACGTCGATTGGTCTCCTGCCACGACCCGACACTCGCGGATCGACGCTCCCTACACGATTAAAAAGTTCGAGATACGCGCTTCTGAAGACCCTCGTGGATATTTTAGAAACGATTAAGCAATAGGCGTCTACATCAAGTAAATATCTCCCAAGGTGGATTTAAATACAAAGTGTTATCAAAAAGTTTAAAGAATTAACACAAATATATTTTAGTAATATGTTTTTGAAATGTTTTAGATGTTCGAATGTGAAATATGTTTTAGAAAATGCCCGTGTACTTCTAGAGAAAATATACATTTGTAAAGTTTCGAAAACAATTGTAGAACTTTTCTTAACTCTGAACGCTTATTTATCGCAATTTTCTCTTTTTTTCTTTCATACAATCATTGATATTTTAACATTCTGTAATGTCTTTAATACAATGTTAGGGTAATAAAAAACGGGACAAAAAGCTTAAAACTAGAGGAGTAGGCCGCCTGCTGGTCATGGCGCATCCCCTGCCACGTCGTGGTAGGCTGCATGCGAGCGCCTCCCTCCGCCCGGCCTCGATCTATCGCCTCTCGCGATCGCAGCCTCCGCTGATTGCCCGCCCCGTCCCATCCACCGTCGCCCCGCCTGCCACCGCCGCAGCGTCCGCCTCATTAATTGATTAATCAGAGGCGACGCCTGGCGGCGGCCGGCGCCATTCAGACTTCGCCCGCCGCCGCCGCAGCCGCCGCCTTTCAGCGCCGCGCGCCGCCATTCATCGTGCGAGCGCCTCCCCCCACCCCCGCTCTTCCGCCGGCGAGCGCGCGCCGCCCACCCCGGCCCCCGCCAACGCACGGGGCCGCCTCGCTGCTCCAGAGCGCGCCCCGCGCCGCGTCCCGGCGCTGGGGCACACCCAAAGACCTTGCGGCACGCCCTCTTTCCCAATAGGGCGCAGCAGCATTTCGCGGAACACGGCGTCGTTTTCTGGTGCGAGGGACGCCATCAAATCTGCCGCGCCTCTTATAAACTATACCGTCCATAAACTTTTTGGTGATTTTCAGATTTTATTTCAACTCCCCTAGTTTTTTTATTCCATTATTATTATTATTATTATTATTATTATTATTATTATTATTATTATTATTATTATTATTATTATTGTGCCATCACCCAAATTTGTCTCTTCAATACTCCCGGGACAGCTTCAGTAAAAACCTGTTAATGTTGTAAAGACAAATAATGCTTGTGCAGGTGTTAAGGGATGGAGTTGGAAGGAGACATAGAGAAATGCCAAGGTGAAGAGAGGAAAAGGAAATAGGACAGGAATTCGACGGAATGCAAGAGAATAAGTTAAAATGGAGAAGATAAGAAAAAAGATGAAAAAAAAACATACTTTTCATGAAGTGATATATGTTGAGAAAGAAAAAAAAAATAAAAGAGATTCTGTCCTATTTCAACATTTGTCTGGCATTCTACGCCGTCTGTTTTTCTCTTTCAATGTTTACCATCGTACACACCAACCACCGCCCACGCCCTGTCGCCAATATTCTCTCTCTCTCTCTCTCTCTCTCTCTCTCTGTCACTCGCTCGCTCGCTCGCTCCACGTCTCCGTGAGACGTGACGGCGTTGCGGGACACAGTGCTTTGCCTCCCCACTCCCCCAGATCGGAGATACGGCGCACCTCACTGCACCGCTGCGGAGATTAACGCCGCTTTGCAGCGCGGAATTAAAGCTTATCGAGACGGCAATCTGCGCCAAAGGTGGCTGCTCCGCCGGCATTGAAGCAGAGACGGGATCCCCGCCCCCTTTCCCTCCCCGCAACGAGCCGGCGAGCGACAGCCGTTAAATTGTTGGAAGCTCAGAAACACAGGAGCCGTGAGCGTCCTTTGCGACTGACTTAACCACTCTAAATTATTGAATTTCGAGTTACAGACACCTTCCATTAATACCTTGCAAATGAATTCAGATTGAAAATCGGTCGAGCACATTTATTAGTACATATAGCAAAAATGTTACAATAAAAAAAGCGCCTTCAACCGATAAGAATTAGTTCGAAAAACTATTGAGACACGTTTTTTTTGTTTGCAATAAAAACAACAAAACACATTTACACCAACGAGCTTCTTATTCCATCGGAGTCTCGTAATGTTCAACGAGAATGAAAATGTTTTGTGGAAGGAAACATACAATGCGTGTGCAATTTAGTGTGATGTGATTGTCCGTGTAATCTAAATTACAGACACACGGGTAAGGCCGCAAATAACCAACATTTTCACTCGGCGTGACAGAAAAAGCAGCGTGGACGTTGCCGGTATTTGCAGCCGTGTGCGACGCGCAGTCGGACTCGTCGCTGCGGTGGGCGGGCCGGCGCGCCGGATCGATCAAAGCGCCAGCCGAGCTGTGGGCAGCAGCGCCAACAAACCACCTCTCTGTGCTCCTCGCACCTGCCCGCCTTCCGCACCGATGCGTCCTATTTGCTCACCTCGGGCACTCGTCTGGGCTTGAATAACTACCTGCTCGCTGTAAGTCAACACAGGACGCTAATTCCACCATACCGTTTTAAATGGAGTAGCAAATAAAACTCAACATCCGAATTAGAAATACGATAAATTCGGGAGGGAGAACATTAAACTATCATAAACTTGCATACAACACAAGATTAATTTTTGAAACGATAAAATTTGTTTTTTAACTATTCTTAATAATGACATGATGTAGCATGCCGTAACCTCCTATTTGTATATCTCGGAACGAGGAATTTCATAACTGGACAATATTGTGAATTATTTTTCAAATTCATTTATTTGAAAAAAAAATTGGAGGTCACATTTCCAATTTTGATTAAATACTCATGACCTTTTGAAGAAACAATTACAGATAATACGTCATATATATATATATATATATATATATATATATATATATATATATATATATATATATATATGCACACACACACACACATCTGTAGCGGTATACTATGTAGACGAGACACGTATGGCAAAGAATAAAGATATCTTCATTAGTCAAGACATGACATGGAAAGTATTGAAATCTTAGGTCGATAAAAAACGTCAAAATTTCTAACAGCATTGAATTTTTCATTCCCGTTGTTTCACATTTTCCGTCTAAAACTGACAGAATCCGCCTCGGCGAAGAGAGCATCACCCACGTTTTAACACTGGAGGCGGTTCTCACCCTCCTCCACTTCACCACTCCAGGGTCGAAAAACGCGAACTCACCAACTCAACCTCCCTCCCCTCCCCTCCTCTCCTTCCCGCCGCGCAGCGCCCCCGCTTCGCGTGGCCATTAAGAAGTCGTCACTTCCGACGGAAAACGCGATCCGCCGCGGACGCGACGCCGCCGGAAACAGTCCCAAGAGCGGGGCGGGGCGGGGCAGCGAGGGAGGCCGCGTAAATACAGCGGTGTCTCCGTGAAAGGCTCCGTGTCAGCGGCGGCGAAAGGACGGTCACGGAGCGCAGCGGCGCAGTCGCAAGAAAGGCCGCGGGGCGGAGTGGTTGTCCTTTGCTGCGACCGCTGCGCCACGCTCCACCCCGCCCTGCGCCCCGCCACGCATCTCCCCGCCCCGCTCCAACACGCTCCGCTCCAACACGCCTCGCTTCGCCCTCCCCACCGCCCTGGTTCGCCCTCCCCACTCCCCGTCGGTCCTACCGCTCCGCTCCCTCCGTCCCCCGCACCGCCCTTCCCGATCCGCTCGGCTCTCACCGCTTCCGCCCCCCCTCCCGCTCCGCTCCAATCTGCTGCGACTCGTCCCCCGCCCGCACCATCTTCCTCACTCCACCCCGATCCGCTCCTCTCCGTCCCGCCCCGCTCCGCCCACCCCCACACCAGAACTGTTTATGAGCCAGCAACAACGTCGGGCGCTCGGGACGCGGAGAACAACCCGGGCAGCAGCCGCTGTTTTGGGTTCTATTTAGGAATTACGAACACAATTTTTACGAAATGAACACCAGTAATAATAGGAATAATGCCAAGCTACGATAAGCTGAGTAGACATGCGAAATGTTGTGTATGCCTTGGTCCCAAGAGTAGTATTCAACATTTCTTTTTTTCGCGATTGTCACTCGAAGTTCATTAAATCTGTTTTGCCTATTGCGTAATTCATATCTACAGCTCATATACATGCATAGTTGTAATCTAGCAAGGGACTTCGGAATACCTTTCTCACACATCAAATGCCATGCGGAATATCCGCTCTCAAATATGACATGTGTACTTAGGAGAAATGCATTTGGGACGTAACGGTCTGGAATGCACGGTGGCGCACAGTCGAAATTTGCCCAAAATAGGAAATCGCTAACACATACATTCGGTTAACTTCGTGATATTGCATCTCACAACAGATAACAGATTATCACAGTATGTTACATCACATTTTCTACTCCTCTCTTCCGTAACGACGCATAGTTGTTTTCAAATACTAAGCTGATAGAAAGCGTATATTTTATAACAAAATTTTCAGAAATAATTTTAATATAATTCTATGAATGGAATGGGCAGTAATTCCATACGTTGTTTATCTCATTTCTAAAATATTATTACTACAGATCTCGTGGTTTTTGCTTGCCTATGAATTCGTTCTATTTCGTGTGTAAAACACATATGAACCGACGCGATGGCCTCGTCGATAAATTGAAAAGTCGTAATACCCACATTTTCAACATACGGGCAACATCGAGCATTATTATCAACTTACTTCTACCTAAAAAGTCGCATCAAAACAACTCATCCACTTCAAATTGATACCCCGCCTAAATCAGCCGCATCCCAGGCCAACGATTAATGAATTTCCTGTTACGTTTCGCTTCACATAAATCTCAGAAAGCAAACTTGTTCTCACTCAACACGTTCTTCCAGGTTCCACTCGAGGCCTGATATTAACACTCATCGTGGATCTCATCCTGAACCAGTTCGGAAACGCCGAGCATTTGGGCGTCGTTACCCTCTTCCACCTTCGATGAGGCCACCGCGTAGCCCTCATCCCGGCCAACCCCGCCTCTGTAACAACGCACGTTGGGCCTAAAGGAGGGCAAAAAAGAAAGAGAAAAATAAAGGAAAAAATTATCGAAATAAAGCTACTCTGATTGTCTAAATGAAAATCTAAGCTTTAAATTTAGTTTGTTATGGGCTCTGAATTACTTCATCTTATTAATGTTTGCCGTGTTAAATTTTAGTAACTTTTATTCTGCATATCACACTCACTCTATCAGTAGACTTTTTGGGTTTTCCATAAAAATCCATTGATTGGTTCAAACACGATGACAGTGGGGAAATAACTAACTTCGTAATGAAAACTGTAATCCCCATTTTGTCTAGAAGGACAAGATAGAGTAAAACCATGTAACATGCTGCTCGATACATCAAAGCGAACTCTGTAAGAATGAATTATGCCCGCACGAATGCAACATAAAAACTGAATTCATGTTATCATTACCTACGCTGTTTAAACGTTTTAAATAGAAAATAAATGTACTGCGAATTAACAGTAAAATATTGAATTTTTGGAGCACATTTACTAGAACCTTGTAGAATTTGACTCCATGAATGAAAAAAATCTTAATAACAATACTCACAAAAGAAGTATCAACACGACAGCGAGTTCTGTTTGCAACAAGAGAAATCTGCGAACCTCGCAACAGTTGGCATTTTAATATTTCTGAACATAAAAAATGATTACGGCAAGGAAAGACTATTCTGAAAAAAATATGGAAAGGGGAGATTTGGTGCTGTTATATTTTTATTTACATGTCTTGAACATTTAGATTTGATAGAGTTTATGATAGAATGAAAGATGGCTAAGCCTTCGAAAGCTGCTCTTGTAATAAATAATATTGTTGGCAATGACGACGCATATAATTATTTCACTAGAAATGCCCACGATAACCCACCATAACACCTACATTTATGACAGAAGCCCCTGCGTGAGCCGCGTGGCCCATCGCACCCACTGTCCGAGGCTCCGGGCGAAGCCTCCTCCGCCCAGAGCGCGAGGCGCGCAGCGGCAGCGGTATATTACGAGCCCTCAAAACTTCTGCCACGCACCAAAGCCGCCAGGCCGCGCCGCGCCACAAATAATTATGTGAACTCGCTTCCGAGCAGCGCGAGCGCCCGCGCGCCACCCGGCCTCTCCGGCAGCGCCGACATGCCGCACAGTGGGCGCGGTCGCGCTGGTGGCGTTCACGCGACCGAAATCGAAAACAAAAAAAAATCACAAGCATCCCAAGTGGTGTTGGAGCGGGGTCCGTGTGAGATCGGAAGGGGGGTCGGAGCGGGTTTGAAAGGGGTCGGAGAGTGGAGGGGTCGTTGCGGGTCGGAACGGGGTCGGAGCAGGGTTGGAGCGGGGTCGGAGCGGGGTCGGAGCGGGGTTGGAGCGGGGTCGGAGCGGGGTCCGAAGAAGGTCAGAGCGGGGTCGATGGGGGTTTCAAGACGGGTCAGATCGGGGGAAATACTATGAATGTACTCAATTAGAAAGGCTCTCGACAATTTGTTCTTTCTCCGAAACTTTGAGCGATCGGTGTAAAAATTAGTTTTGAAATTCAAAACGCGTTGTATTTCAGGCCTACTATTTTGTTTATTGCAGTGAGATTTTTGGTATCTAGGCTATGGTTGGTATCTATCTTATGGTTGTAATAAATTAAAGAATGAAAAATATTTCGAGTTAGTTTAGAAATAAATTAAAAGCAATTTTTGGTAAATTACCAAAATAATAACTTCATTATTTTTGTGTTAATATCAAACTCTCTTCCTGAAAATCTGGAAACATTAATCTAACTCAAATATTCAGGTATACTGATGTGTTTATGTGTTGTAACACACCCGCATTTGCAGCGACTGTTTAAGTATTTTCATTCTTCAATTTTTGCAATGTTTCGTGTAATATTACGCCAGTTCGGACGAAATGGCCGTCCAGATCCGCACTTCCGCCCACCGTGTGAAACCGCCCCCGCGACATGGCCGCTTCCGCCGCCGCCAGTAAATAGCGCGAAGCGACGGGTGAATTTTCCGGATTCCCCCTTCCGCCGCCCTCCCGGAGCCGCCTTCCCCACCGCCTCTAACTCGTCCCCGCGCCCGGAAAGCGCTGAGCGGCCGCCGCTTCCGACTGCGGCGGGGAGAAGGCAGGAGCGGGGAAGCGCGGCGAGCTATGAACTATCTGCGCGCCAGTTCATTATAGCCGAACCCGCAAAAAAAAGCCTTCTTTCCACTTCCAGGCCGATATAACTTCGCCGCCGCTGCCGCGCGACTCGCCACGCTCTCCCCCCGCCCCGCCCCGCTCGCTCCCCGTCTCGCGCCGCCGCGGTCAGAAACCGCGCTTCGCCGCGCTTCGAGCTAACAGAAGACTGGAAGCAGGGCGGAGACGCGGCGATCGACAACATATTGGCGGGGAAAACGCCTCGGCGACAGAAATAACCGGTCAGCACTTCTCCCCCAAAAGCATCGCAGGGTGTGCGTCTGTTACGCAACCAAAATAACCCGATGCACACGAGCAGGAGTCGAGAAATAAATATATTACGTCGAACTTTCGTCTTGTAGTGGTTAGCAAACATGGACTTGTGTCCCTGATAGTGATCTTATGTTGGGAATTGGTCGGCAGATTTTCGGCAGTGCCATGATATTCATTAAATATTCTTTCGGAAGCGATATAAATCCCCGGCCCATATCGTACAATTATTAGTTTTAAGGCTACCACGTTGGTTGAAAGGCAAAAGAGTTATGAATTTTCTCGCTTTACTTACTATGAATCACCGCTGAATGGCATTGTGAACGATGATGCTAGCAACCTGTTACACGCGACAATAGTGTTAAGATGGTTGAGAAAGAGCTTGTGTTATGGATCGGTTATGGCTCTAGAATTCACCGAAAAATAAGACTGACAAGTAGGAACGGTAAATATGAAATTTGAGAATGTTTGCAAATAAAGGGGCAACTATGTTTATTATTATCGTTCTCTCGTAGAAATTTTTTGAGAGTTGCAGTTATGATCATCCATTAGCTTTCCTCTCTATTTTTACAATTAAGTAGAAAACTATGTCAAAAATAGATTTTTCAAAATTATGAAGTCACAATACGAAAGAAAAATAGAATACCATCGTCACAAATTTCAGTGATGGAGAGTATTATAAAACTTCTCTTTAATTCTCATAATTCAATTTCTGAAAACGAAATGCATTGACATCATGGAACACAATATTCGGGATGAGAAGTTTAAATTCAAAAATTATTAATCTAGTTCACACAAAAATGTGTAATATGCTATTCATGTTTTATTTTAGGAATGACTAATACACCGGAAAAACTTTTAAACAAAAAATAATAAAATGCAGTGGTTTCCAGCGAATTTGCACTCGGCAGAACACACATAAATTCGAATTCTCCCGAATGAGAGCGCTAGCGACGGCAGTGCGCTCAGCGCGGAAAGTGATAATGAACACGTGCGCCCACACGCAACAGAGTTTATATAAACGACGACTAGCGAGAAGGGAGGCGGGTTATTGCACGTACTTCTCCGCAATGAACAACACACTGTACGTACCTCACGGTGCTTTAGGTCGGGTCCATCGTTAGTGTGTTTCCGGTACGTATAATGCAGCATAGCACAACCACCACAAAATTCAAAATTGGAAAGGAGGATGTTCGAACATGCGGCATCCATGATAAGTTCGGAACAATTAGCAGGAGCGCAAATAACAGTAGACGCAAGCACTTCATGAAACACGTGTTGGTGGCAGATGTTCAGACATACGAGGATCGATCACATTATGACAAAATTGACTCATCATAAGTCTCCATTCATTATCGCAGAGCCACGTTAATATTTAAGTTATGTATAGACGCTAGTGCATACGAAATTATTACTAAAATGGGATTAAAACGATCCGTTTGAATTTTATTCTGAACTATTAATCCCCAACTTTAAAGAATGTTAATAACAATAATTAATTAAATACTCATATGGTTTCTATTCCACCAATTGCATTGTTGATTAGAATTCTAGAAATCAAGAAAAATTGAATTTATTGATGAGACAAAATGTTTAGTGCCGCAGACGATAATAATATAAATGATGAACGATGTTATTTTGTAGATTTTTTCATTTATTGTAATGGAACAGAACAGTTCGAGCAGAGCATCGATGACTTTCCGAAGTAGCTGGAATATTTTTTTTCGTATTAGCACGAGGTTTTTTCCTAGCGAAAGCCATTTTCGATAGTTTAAAAATTAACAAGGAGATATAGAACTACTGATCTCAGATATGATGAGAGAAGGCAACAGGAACGCAGATCATCAGCCTGTTTAAGAAAAAAATCATTGGGTATAATTCAGTGTCAAAAAGCATTGAGATTAATTGAAACCAATTTTACTTGCAATTTTTACACATCAAGGTAAACGAGGCAGAGTGATTGTATTTTATTAAATATACAATGGTGAACTCTACTCTGTAAAGTTTATGGAACTCGTCTCTCCTCTTTGTTTGCGATATCCTTTAGTTAGTGATTGAACATTTCGGTCAGTGAGTTGATTTATAAAAACGATTTCAAAGAAATTATTCAATTACAGCCCAATATTAAGAAAACATACATTTGTAGTTCTGCGTTTGTTTCAAAACGCACAAGAGAAGATAAATATTTTTCCTATGTTAAAAAGCCTTTGCTATTTCTGGCACATGTAAATTCATATTTGGTTTCCACCAGTCCACGAATACGCGCTTTTTCGAACACACCCAAAACGCACATCGGTGTCACTTCCCTAGACGACAAACAGAAGCGAGTGGCGCCGGCGCTGGAAGCGAATCGTTAACGTATTACCCCATTTCACGGGGAAACCGCGTCCAACTAATTTTTTGAGCGAGCGAATATAGAATCGATAAACTATTTCCCTTTCCGACAATTCAAACTCGCACATGGTATGAAACGCAACGAACCGATGTACAGCGGCGAGCACTAAGTCTGCCAGATAAAAGGGGGGAAAATTGTTTACCGCGGGATGCAACTCGGCCGTATGAAATGAACTTGTCGGCCGCGACTCGTAAAATGAAATAAAAAAAAAACCGCTGACAACGCAAGTTTGTTTGAACTCGACGGCTGACAGCGGAGCGAGAGGTCGAGCCGCCACCGCCGCCGCCGCCGCCACTGCGCAGGAGGCCGTTGGCGAGGCGCACGCCGCCTATCAGACGGTGCTCGGAGTAAATACGCTCACGGGAATTGGCTGCATGGGACTCCCACGACGCCACCGCACACCACGTGACGATCGGCGTCGCAAAACGCGCGGGTGACGAGTGAATGATGGTGATCAAAGTAAATAAAACCTCCTGGCTCTGTTGTAGATCGCTCAGCAGATCCACGAGGGCTCTCGTTGGAAATATCGAAGGCTTTGAATCTTTCATCAACTCCACTCTGACGAAACCCATAATATTGGATATACCTGGGCGACCCGTAGTGTACCTGACAGACTGCTCGCTTTGAACAGCCGGGATCGCGATTCAGACCTCAACCTATCCAACTGGAATTTGTGGTGGGAAAATGGGTTCACGGCGGGTATCATCAGGGTTCCTTGTTTCCCCTTAGTTTCATTCCACCGTTTTCTCTACATTCATGGCGATTATTTATATTATCATCGGCGGAGCCAGCAGGAGAAGCGACACGAAATCCTTCTCGGAGAGGCGTGGCGCAGGTGTGGGTGTGAAGGGATGTGAGGGAGTGTGAAGGAGTGTGAGGGGGTGTGAAGGGGTGTGAGAGAGCGTGGTGCTCCGTGGCTGCCCCGTCATTTCGCCAGCGACACCAGGCCAGGCTGTGTCGCAGGAAAGTATGCCCCTGCGTAATTACGCGGCGGGAGCGAGGCGTGGCTAAAGGCGGAACCGGGCGGGGGGACGTGGGGGTGGAGGCGGGGGGGGAGCAGGAATGTCTCGTCGTAAAAGAGCCCGCCTTGTTCGCAAACGCGCTCTGCGCCGAGCCGTCACCCAAGGAAGACGGAGCGTCGAGGACGGCAAATGGCAGTGTTGGTGGTTCACGAGGGAGGTCATGCAAGGCGCAGCAAACAAGAAGCGAAGAAGAAGGAATGGACACTAACTGGCATCAAATCCACCAGACAAACGCACCAAACGTTTTCTACCGAAACGTTATACACTACCACATTGAAATAGAAAGACGCTGTTTGGGAAATGAAATATAGAGATCGTGCACAATGAATTAGAATTTCTTGCTCAGTACAGACGTGGGTCAGGCAATTTTAAAAGAAATCTTTGTACGGAGAAGAACAGCAATGGAGGAAGTAATGCGTTCTAATGGGAGACGCAAATAAATGATGCCCAAGGTGAGATGAATATGTGTGTACACAATACCCCCCTCTCACGGAGCAACGATCGGAAAACGGGAGGAGCAGGAGATCCAAAGGCAGGCAAAGGGGGCCAGACAGGGAGCGGTCGCGCGGAGAAGGATATTGCTCGCGAGTGTGGCGCACAGAGGGCAAAAGATGGAGCGAGGAGGCGGTCCGTCGGCGGACGGGATGAGCCGGTTGCGGCGGCGAAATGTTGGCTGGCGGCGGAGGCGGTAGCGCGGGGCGTGGCGGGACGGGGCGGAGGTTGAGAGCCGGTCTGTTATTGGCAGGCGCGCTCCTCCCACCGCCAATGCGTTTCCACGGAGCCCCGGCCGGATACTTTCCTGTTACGCGCCGCCATCTGCGAGGTATTACGGCTTCTATAACACCGGCGAGGGCGGCCGCGATGGGGTGGCGTAATGAAAAAGCGACGCCGCCTCCACCGCCGCCGCCGCCGCGTTATGACTTTATGTCGCAGTGGACGAAACGCGGGGCGCGCACGCGATAATCAGGACAAGTTGCAAACACACCCAGGTTCCATTTCCGAAGTACGCTTTCGCAATTTATAAATACCGTTCTCTTTTCCCTGCAATATGACAGAGGAGATTCTCCTGCTCTTTCATGATTCCATGAACTTCGCTTTGACGTTTTGGAGAGGTAAATGACACTTCTACGAATGCAATGATCGTTTATGATTCGAACATCCAATTATCCATCCATCCATTCATCCATATATCTAGAATTCACTTTGTATTATCGAATGTGTCTATCAACGATCAATAAAATATGAAAATTATGATACTATAAATTACTTGACTAACTATTCTTAAAACAAAAATGCACCAGCAGTTACAAAATCATGAAGTAGTGATAATAAAGGATATGTTTTAAGAAAATTTGACATTTAACAGAAAAAAATATTATAAGAAAATTATTACCGGACAACATTACTGAAATGTTTGCTCCAGAAATATTAAAAATGCATTTCCATAAAAGGTCTGTTGAACCGAAATCGAAAAATATCGTTGAACGGTAATTACGCAGCACATAAACGTGTTAAGTAAAATACACATAATTCAAATCAAGTTAACGCAAGTTCTTTAATTTATTTGGTCCCATGTGAAACTCAAACAATCATTTATAACTTGGGGTACACATCCATAAATACGTGAAGATTAAAAATATTTCCTACCTTATTAAGTGAGAAAACCTTTCAATAAATTATTTTCGTGAAACGTAAATAAAAAAATCTTCATGTACTGACGAATGTGTACTTCAAGTTATAAATGACAATTTAAAAATAACAAGGGACCGAATGCGTAAATACTAAATATAAACGCATCGTGCACCTGGTGCTCTGCCTGGGACGAATCCGAAACCGGCGACGCGTTGAATGGGCCCAGATTTACCCAACTCGATCCCTCCCTCAGAGAGCCATTTCGAGCGAAGCCAGCGAAGGGGGCGCTAACTCCCTCAAGGCGATCCGCGCTCGCTGTTGGTTCACCCTCCACTGCAAGTGGAAGAAGGGCAGCGGGCGGGCAGCAGCAGCAGCAGGCCCTTGAAAGGGCCCACAAGACGTCTCTTCGATCGCCTGCGACGGATGCGGCCGGCGCACCTGCGTCTGCGGGGGGCGGGGGAAGGGGCAAGGGCTGCTAATTACGCTCCGAAGGCCCCGCGCCCTTTGACCGGTGGTGCGGGCGCCCCCTTCGCCCCCGCCCCCCGTGCATGCTGCGCGGTGCGTTGGCGCGGATCGCTGGCTCGAGGGGGGTGGGGGGAGGGCGGATCAGCGGCTCCTTGGCACCTGCGCCTTCGCACTGGGGCCCCGCGCGCGCGGCCCCACTCATTTGGGGCCTTCGCCCTCCCTTGCACGGCTCGCGACCGTCCAACGGGGTGGCAGCTACGAGCTGCTAATCTCGTAGATAGGACGAGGAAGATACACAAGTCCATTTCAACAAACTGTGATGTGAATACTTTATTTAACACTAATAAAGATTGATTTATTTTAAGAAACTTAATTAGGGAAGACAGTTTAAGGACGTCAAATAACGTTGGACAAAACAATGCTAAACCGAAAACCTCAACATCAATGTCATTGATTGATTGTGAAAGTTTGGCCAATATCACCAATCAGCCAATTTTTGAAGTTATTCGTTGTCGTGATTTTTACATCAAAAATGCTTGCAGAGAGACATTCTATTTCTAAAGAACTTGAAAGAGAATTCGATTACAGACGTACAGATCTATCACGAAGAAAAACGACCTTGAGGGCGACTCATGGCTCTGGATGGACTTGTGAAGGTCTCCGGACGTGACTCCTTGGCACTATGCAACACACAACTGATGCCACTCATTTTGCGTCCTGTGCGTGTGACGCAATCGTGGACGAATGGAATCAACTGTTACCGATACGCAACGCGTGCCGACATCACAGTGAACGACAGAAGACATCGTTCGGATGTAATCGATGATTACGAATCGCACAATTGCCCATCAAAAGTTTAGCGCGCGCGAAGTGGACTGTTTTTTTCAACGTAGTTCATCTCTAGCAATATATGTGGAATGCTGTGATACTTCGAAATATTGTACCAGTGGATTGATTGATTGTTAGTGATTTCGGGCGCGTCAACTGCCAAGGTCATTAGTCCCCGTAAGTGCAGTGCATGTTTTTTTTCTCGGGAGGTGGCGATGTCTCCAGTCAGGTAACTCCCACCAACGGAGCACCGTCCTAGCCGGAAAAATCTCTTAGCTTCCGACCGGTCTCCCGGTATTAGTGCATGTAAGTGTAAGAGTGAGTAAGGGGTGAGGATAGGACAACGAATGGGAAGAAAAGATCGAGCGCAGTCCGTGGCTCGTTTAGTAGGGCATTGCTCCGGCATTCGACTGAGGGAACCACGTAAACTACCGATCGGAGCAGCCGGCCGCTAGAATTCTCCTCCAGTCAGCGGCAGAACTCCACCTAGCTATCCTGCTAGTGTCGAAAATCCTGCCACCGTCGGGACTCGAGTCCCAGGACCTCCCGGTCAGAGGCATTGCAGTGACATCAGATGAGCCATTTCCAGCAACATAAGAGGGGTGCTCCGAAGCAAACGCGCCGGGGGAGGGCGGCGCGGCGCGCGGCCGACCGTGTTGCGACGCGTCGCGCTCCGCTGCCCGCGGGAGGCGGCCGCTGCTCGGGCGGCCTGGAGGCACCGCGGGCCGCGGCGGGGCCAGCCGACGGGGGGGGGGGGGAGGCGCCGCGCAAAGAAACTGCGGTCACCGATTCTCGCCTCACTCCTCCGGCGCTAAATCACAGTGACTCACAAATCGACGTGACGCTCCGTTCCGTCCTGATGGTGACACGTTAATGGGAAGACGTTCTATACGAAACGGTAGAAGCAGCTGGAATATTTGAGAACACATTAATAAATTCTCGGCTATCCGGGAGACGCCGCGTCGTTGGTTGGGATGCCGACTTTTCGCCTGACATGTCGCTTCGGGCTTCCTCAGGGCAGTGACGAAGGGCACGACGACTTCACTGCCCTGAGGAAGCCTGCGACATGTCAGGCGAAACGTCGGCCTCCCAGCCAACGACGCGGCGTCTCCCGGATAGCCGAGAATTTATGGATTCGAGCCGCGGAAGCTTACGTGTACAACACATTGATAAGTTGAAAAGTGAATTTTTGGTAGGAAAGAAATGTAAACTGTTGATTTCAAAACCAACAAACAATAGAATACAAATTTGTACAGGTAAAAATAAACTAGCGGTTTCGTGAAGACGCCGTGGTGCGGTGATGCGATCGAAGAGGAAGCATAAGATTGGTGAGTGGTAAGTAGTAGGAACAGAGGAGTTGAGCGTTTGGTGATGGAAGAGGGCGCTAGCCACGTGCCCGCAGGGAGTCGGTGAGTTGGCGGGAGGGAGCAGCGAGAACGGGCCGCAGAGCAATGTGCAGCGAGCGTTGTGAGGTGGAAGTGGGTGGTGGGTTGTGGTTCACGGCGCTTGGTGCCTGACGGGGCAACGCAGAAAGCGTCGGAGACGCGAGCAAACGCTGCAGGACGCACGGTGGTTGCAGTGGATGCGCGGTCGATGAGAACTCGGCCGTTTCTGGTCGAGACTGATTCCAAGAAAGCGTCTGGACTGCTAATTCACACGAACGACAGGGGGGCGAAATGCAACACTGTCCTTGCAGAAAAAAGTAGGTGGTACATGAGTCAGTCAGAACAAGAGGCATGTTAAGGAGATGTTGGCGGAAGTAACCAATTTTGTATATAGCATTTACGGATAAGATGAAAATAACTACTAAGGTTATTACAGTGTTGGAGGGTGTAGTAATGTTGGCCAAGTTAGCGTTCCTGGCGCCGAACGAAACAAGAGATTGGAAATAGTGCTGGGAAGACGTTAGCAGAGGGAGAAGGTGTTAGTGAGAGCAGTAATGGCGGTCCAGTTACCGTTAATGGCGATCAACCAAACAGAAGAGCGCATCCATAGTGCTGTGAAGCCAGTGGCAGTTGGAGAATATGTGAGAGGGAGCAATAATGGCGGCCCAGTTACCGTTCTTGGCGCCCAACGATACGAAAGAGAGAAGAGCGCTCTCCTGCGCTGCCTTTCGCTTTCCCTGAAATGTGATCTTCGCGAGGCACGATCCGCATTAGAGCTGTTTGTATTCGCCCAGAGTACAAATTACCGAGCTGGGAGATTGTTTGGACTAGTCGGCAAATGTTTCCCGCCCAAAGTCATGAGAGAAAATAAGCGCCGGCGCTCGGCAACGTTACGGCCAGTGAAAAGCTGGGAGGAAAGGAAGCACGAGCTCGCTCAAGACGTGGGGCAACGCCACTGCGCGGAGATAAAGGCGGCTGTTGTTGTTCCTCAGCTCCGCTTTCGAAGGACTCCTCACACACCTCGGACTTGTAAGGAGAAACAAACAGTAATGCGATTGCGCTTGATAGTTCTTGTCATTTTACTACAATTTGCAACCCCTGTTTCGTGCTTACGAGGATGATGTACAGTTGAAAAATGAATTTTTCAGAAGCGCTTGTCAATGCAAAACAAAAGTAAAACCAGCCGGTCCGGATGGCCGAGATCGCTAAGGCCGTAGCGATCTCGGACCGAAGGATCGCGGGTTTGAGTCCCGCCTCGGGCATGGTTGTATTGTGTTCGTCCTTTCACACCCCCTATCATCATACCGTGTCATCCTCATAGTTACCTTAGCGTTACACGCAATAGTGGTCGCTAATGATCTAGTAGTTGATGCGACCTTAAATAAAAAAAAAATAAAAAAAAAGTAATACCAAATGTTTCACTTCATCTCTCCGGTACACGAAATTTCAAATATGAACCTTTTCAATATCGACATTATGTTGATTTTTTTTATTTATTTTGCCATATTATCACAATTGTATCAGCACATACTATTTTAATTGAGAATTTTATTTCATGAATTTCGTCGATCTTTTTTATGAATAACAAACATTAAACGCTTTAATCGTTTTTAATATTATTAACATTTTTTGCTTTAGTTGACATTTAATAATCCTGTCTTTTTTTAATACTTGCTAACACTGATGCCGAGTGACTTTTAGCTAGAATGCCGGAAAATCAGAGAGGTTCTTGATGGTACAATTGCTGCCAGTAATTGAAAAATTTGCCCGTGTGTCGATGACAACTAGCGGCGGGGGCCTTGACGACCGCATGGAATGTCGCTCAATAGTAGAACATGAAACGATTGCGTGAGCCAAAATCAGAGTGGGAGGTGGGCAGCCGACAGCGACGGCTCGAGTGACGTGTCAATGAGGATCGAAAAATGTGTAGCACGTCGATGGTTGGATTCTGACATTACAAGCTGGATATGATGGAATGACGCAGAAACGAGAACAAAGCAAACGCATATGTATGGAGAATAAATACTGCATATCAGTCAATGCAGTCAAGTGCGTAACTATTGGCCTATAAAAAGGCGCTCATTGAAAACAAAGAATATGCAATAGTAGTGAAAATAAAAACCATATTTACAATTATCTAGTACTGGCCTCAATATTTAAGAGTTTAGCATTTCCGCCAATTGAAAAAAAAAAGGTAATAATACGGGCTTTCGCGAACTCTCATTAACAAATTTTCAAGATTCGGCTTTAATTTAATGATTCTCATGCGACGCATGAAATATTACATTCTTTGTCTCCCATAACATTATAGCGAAAGCTGAATAATAAATTTCTCTGAACCTCATTTAACATAATACAAAATGTAATTCTATTCAGAATTTTATTTCATTTATTATAAATAAATGACATTAATCTCGTCCCTTTTTTCTCCTCGATTGTCTGATCCATGCGACATTTCGCCCATTGCCATCACTGGTTTTTTGAAGCTGGCGCCGCCATCCTCCCTGTAGCTTCAGGATGGCTCCGTTGCAATTCTCAATATTCGACCAGCTCCTACGACCATCATTGCCCTCGCTCTGTAATAACATGTCCCCTACCCTTTCGTCAAAATCACGAAGGCACCCAATTGTATTGGATCTCACGGCGACGGTGTTGATGTTGAAGTTGGTGTGGGCTTTGGCTTAGATGCTGATAAGCGAAACTCATGATACTTGTAGCACTAGGTGGTGGAGGTCATGGCGTTGATGACTGAAGGGCTGATGGTGAAGATGGCCGCGCGGACGCGCGTTGGCGTGGATGGCGTTGGTGGGGGATGGCGTTGGTGCGGGGTGTCGGTGCGGTTTCCTTTTCATCCGAAAAGTCAATTGGCCCGGCGCGGGCGCCGACAATGGCGCGTCGCGTCGGAGC
The DNA here is from genome assembly GCA_038098605.1 of Gryllus longicercus. NCBI lineage: Eukaryota > Metazoa > Arthropoda > Insecta > Orthoptera > Gryllidae > Gryllus > Gryllus longicercus. The sequence goes on from JAZDUA010000705.1 coordinate 509,785, forward strand.
GAGGGGATGGCTTGGCTTCGCTTCGCGCGCACAATGAACCTGCGACGGGCAGGCGGTGCAGGCGGCGCGGACGGGCGGGCTCGGTGGGTGGAGCGGGGTGGGTGGAGCGGGTTGGCCGGTGCGGGCGTGTAGAGGCGGGCAGTGCGGCCGGGGTGGGCGGCCGGGTTGGGGAGGGCCGGAGCGGGAAGGAGTGGAGCGGGAAGGGGCGGGGCGGGCTGGCGGGATGGGGAGGTCGGTATGAGAAGGCGGGCGGGGCGAGGTGGGCGATGCGGTCGGGAAGGGGCAGGGTAGGAAAGGGAGGTCAGGCTTTGCGGGGAGGGGTGGGGTGGGGTGGGGTGGGGTGGGGTGGGGTGGGCGGGAGGGGCGGGCGTTTGTACGGATGCGCGGAAAGGGTACAGCGGAGGGACAGAGATAACAGATCGAGAAAGGGAACCGCCACGAGAAATTGAAAGGGATTGGAGTGGATGATGTCGGCGCACGCCGCGCACTGGCCCACCTCGTTAAATGGCGGAGCTGACCACAAAATGAAGGGGAAATTTGAATAGAGAAAACACAAGATGAAAGCGCAGAGAGGGTCGGAGGGTTGCCAGCAATAAGAACGGTTGTGTGCAGTCCCTTGAGAAGCTATACTGAAAACTATTGTTGTGAGGGAGGAGGGAATTATGAAGTAGTGAGAAAACAAGGACACGGGCGAATGTTAGACAACTAGAATAAAGGCAGAACAATTGTGGGAGATCCGAGCGGTAAATCGAATTAACGAGGAGGTGTGTTCGTATTCATTGAGCTGTGAAAATGTAATAGGAGCCGCATGAAGTCGCGCGAGATGGTAGAGGACGAGGCGTTGCTGAGAAGTTGTATGGTCCCAACGAAAATATTGAAACTAGTACTCAACAATGTACGTTGGAACGCGCAACTTTTCTGGCTGTGCTCTATTTCGGCGGGAGTATTGGGGCGTTGTTGCGCCTGCGAGGGAGTTCGTCATGTGTGGGGCCGGAATGATGCAGGCGAGGCTGTGATGGCTTCGGGCGCGAGTGAGCCGGAGGGTGCGTGCGCAAGGGGAGGGAGGGAAGGCCTGACAGAATCGTGCGAGCAGTATTTCAAACAAACGATAATCAGGTGCGAGGCGGTAAGGTACATGTGTACAGGGTAGCGTTTTGGGCACATGTGTATAGGGTATAGGTAGTGACAATTTTTTTGGATATTAGCTGTATAGTGAAGTCAAATCCACCCGCTGGCTTGAGGAGTGTTATAACGGGCGGCTGCTCTGTTCAGTAGTTTTCCGTGGTTTCTACGCAATACACCGAATGCGAGAGCACTACCCTAACAAGCTGGCCACGAACCTGTCATCCTTCTTGCTTCCTCTTCCCTAACAGACGCGAGACCCCTCCGGGCACTGGGGGTCCAATAGGGAGAGGGCTTGGGATGCGGAAGGAGATACCTGGAGGAGAAGCCGTTGCAAGCCGAAGTGTAGGTCGGCGCCGGATTCCACATTCCAGACGTGGAGGATCCGCCACCCTCGGTTCTAACATGTACTACACTAGTGAGAATAATGACTAAAGCAGTTGATGCGCAGAGGAGCATAAAATCCTCACTCGCCGACGTCAGTTTCTACTCAAAGCCGATGATTCCACCCAGAACTCGAGCGCCGCGCGCGACCACAGCCCTGTCAGACGCGGCCCGCCCGCTGACGCCCACGCCGCGGCCAGCGTGGCGGTGCAGCGCGGCGCGGCGCGGCGCGGCGCGGCGCGGCGCGGCGCGGCGCGGCGCGGAGGTGGGATTTACCTAGGCGTTTAGCACGTCAGCTGCGCCGCTATCGCGGCGCCCCACACACCATCTGACGCGAGAAATGGGGGTCGGTTAGAGCCCCCCCACCACCACCACCCCCGCCCCGCCCCGCTCCGACCCAACTGCGCCCACGCCGCCGGAGCTCGTGTTTCAAGAGGTTTCATTTCCGCAGTGCTCCGGGGTTGCTGCCTGGCAATAACATACGCTTCTAATGGGGCGCGCCAACAATTGTACGCGTGGTAAAGCAGACGCGATAAAACGAGCTTAGAAGCAACTAACGATGTTGAGATGGTTGTCAAAAAAGGAATGTCTTTTGTTATGAGAGGTCGAGGAAGAAAATGTTCAATCGCTTGAAAATGTTGATGTTTCAGAATATATCTTGTAATATATATTAAAAAATCGAAAATAAATTATACCTTGTTTTAATAAAAAATAGAGGTAAACGCGTATGAAGTTAGATAAAAAGCCCAGGTAGGTAATGAATTAACACACTGATTGTGACAAGTATAGCAACTGGTGGAAAACAAATTAGAAACGTTCTTACCTCTCAGGAACAGTTTAGAATACTACAGCGGGCGAATACATTTCTTGCATTTCTCACTTCCGAATCCGAAGAAAGAGCAAAGCTTCTCGAGAATTGAGCTAATAAAGCACACTCTCATTTTACTGACACTCGATGATAGCGAATTTGGAGCGAAATGAAACCTCTGCCAGAGCGCGCGATCCCTGGTGCGCCGAGCAGGAGCTGTGGCGGCCGTTTGCGTGCCTGGGCGCCATCTCAGCTCGTCCCGCGCAGGGATCGTCCCTTATCGCCATTCCGCTCCACGTCGCAATCAGGAGAAATCGGCTTTATTCACATAAGTTTACATTCACATACAGTTTGTCTTAGAATAAATGGCACAAACTTCTAGAGTGTCGAAAATCATCACTTTCTTTCCAATGAACATGAGGGAAATTTCATATGACAAAGTTACACATGCTATATTTGCCCCTAACTCCCATGTATTAGTGTTCGGCAAGCCACGTTCTGACGCACTCACAGACATTTTGTAAAACTGTCAAACACCGGTGCATTTTGCGTTGCCTAACAATGTAGGGAAACATGTGTAACTATCACATAAAACTTACCATTACGTGTTTACTGGCAAAAAGTGAACATTTTTGGCATCTCAACATGCTATAGAAGTTTCTAACATTTATAGTTATTTGTTGTGATTAGAGATCGGTGACTATGCAATGTCATACACTAGCTAGCTATTCTCGCTGCTTACATGCTTTATCTCTTATCACTATATTCTATTATTTCATGCTTAACATTATAAAAGATTCTAATTTATTCTATTGTAAATTTTTCGTATAAAAGCTCTTAAAATTTTAATTTTGTTTGATCACGGTCACTAATAACAAGTTTTTATTAATTAATGTTAGTTTATTATTTACGTTCCCCTGTTTGCACAGTGTCTTGTCGAAGATGATAATTATCGTAGAGTACGTTCTGACTTTTGATCACCGAATCGAGAAAAAAAACTTGTGTTTTCACAACTATTATTCGCAGGTTTCATTCGCAGCAGTAGACGCGTTTCCGTAACCCACGCACCCGAATTACAACGCACCGCTGCACCTATGCAAGCGAGAGCGTCCCAGCCCGCCGACGCGGCGCTGGAAAAATCGGGGCGGCAAAGTTTCGTTGTACGTAACACGCAAAGAACGATATATTGCGTTGAAATGAGAGTTCGCTTCCATTGCAAGAGCTTAGCACTATGGAACTGAGTTTCTTGCAGTTCAATTGTCTAGTAAGATTTTTTTTCATTTTAAACCAAGGCGGACAGCAGAGTTAATCTTATGCAATGGATATCAATACATCATGAAGTGACGAAAATGATCATGTAAATTTTTGGTTGGAACGGGTTTGTTCGGTTCGGTCAAGACACTGGCCAGCAAGCGTTTACACTTGACATTTGAAAACGTCTATTTTCCCGTGCACATCGAGAGCAGCTCATGTTGTCTTTCAATGGCAATTTACGACTCCGTATCAGTGCAATGAGCTGCAACCCGCTTGATGTAGAAGCACAACTGTGCACCGGGCACTATACCGAACATTCTGTCGACAGAAAATCGCTCTGTGTTCCTCAATTCTGGTTGTATACAATAGTGTAGTGATAAAGAATTGTTGACGAGATTTTGAAGAAAGCTGAATGGAAGAGTGTTGACTCTTCAAGCAAAAATTAAATAAGTTAAATATAGTATTGTGGGTTACATTTTGAAGCCTTTCCATTTCCACATTTATCGTATGACCATAGCCACTAGTTTGTTCGTCTATTTATGTATATACATTAATATATTAAAACAATTATACTTGAATCATTGCATCACTATGTCACGTTCGGTTAGCAAAGGGTTTTGTGAAAAATCATCTGTTGCCACGGGCATACATTACGTGAACGTGCATTTTCAATTTCAAAGGAAACTAAAAAAAAAAATCCAATTATCTCCGTTCGAAGATTAATCGATTCGGCTAGCTTACTCCATCTTCATTCGCACAACGCATTTTTCGGAACGAAAATACACGAAATTGGCTCCGTGTTTCTCGAACACGCTGTGTATTTCCGACCAGCAAGCGCAACGCGATAGCATTCACTATCGCACGCGACACAGCGCGGAGATCTCTTTCCCGGAATGCGCTGGCGCGGCAGGCGCCGAGTCGCGGCAGGGGGGTGAGCGGACAAAGACCGGGCGGCGCGGGGGCGGCGCGGGGGCGGCGCGGGGGCGGCGCGGGGGCGGCGCGGGGGCGGCGCGGGGGCGGCGCGGGGGCGGCGCGGGGGCGGCGCGGGGGCGGCGCGGGGGCGGCGCGGGGGCGGTGCGGGGGCGGCGCGGGGGCGGCGCGGGGGCGGCGCGGGGGCGGCGCGGGGGCGGCGTGGGGGCGACGCGAGGGGCGGGACGGGTGAGGGACGGGTGCGGGATGGGGGGCGGGACGGGGGGCGGGGACGAAGCGGTCAAATATTTAGAATCGGCGATTGTTTGCCCCGGCCGTAATGAAACCGAAGTCAAGCCCACCCCATCCCAGTTAGGTCCCGCCAGACTATCCGCCGCTGTTGGCTGCTTTCCCCCCTCCCTGCCCGTCCGTTCGGGGTGGGATAGGCGGCCGGCAATTGTTTGCCGTCGTACATTGTTAAAACATTGGGAGAAAGAGATTACACCAGATCTTTACCCGCCTAGGCTGAAAACCCGCGGTTGGAATTTTAAGGTAAATGTTTTCCTTGAAATATTTTATTTGCAGTAATTATTTAAGAGAAAAACTTATTATTTTCTCTTGGATTCAAATGGAAGTTCTTTATGTATTTAACTATCTTCCTTCCTTATCTGGTACCTATAGTTTTCTCCCGCACATAGTTCTATATATGCTTCCATCATTTTGATGTGTTTGGGCTGCCATATACATGGGTCCAAAATATGCTCTATCACTATTTTTTATTTGTTCCTTTTCAGCTGATTTTAATTATATGAGTAAACACTGTTATAATTATTAGATTATTTAAACACTAGAGGACTGGGTACACTGCCTGAGTGTATTCTGAGACCTATCGAGAAAAAAAATCCTCTTTTAAAAGCCCCCCGTCATATATGAAGCCAATATGGTCAGATAAACGCAGCTTCTAATTACAGAGTCCAGCGTTAGCAACACGCGAATGACGTCGCAGACAAATGCATGCACTACCTTTACGCGAAAGGTTTCGGATGGGTCCGTGATCAAAGGGCGCCTGGCCCGTGATTCCAGAACCAAAGGCACTTTGCACTAATTAGTAATGCATGCAGTGTGCATTCCGCTAAACCTGTTGCGGGTATATTCATACACTCCGAGGATGCCGCCAAAGTCGAGGCGCGCGATTCTAATGTGATGCAGTAATTACAAATGCGCTGCCACCAAAACCGCTAATATCATGTAATCAGAAATCACTGCGTGCCCTTTGTGCTTTCAGAATTTTATAGGGGGCATTCACACGTGTTTGCAAACAAATCAAGTTTAACGCACATAATTCAGGACTAGAAATAAAGGGAAATTTGTTGTATTTTGAAAGAAGACATAACTTTACCATGGTCGTAGAATGCATTCTTAGTGAATGTTAGGCATTGTCGAACAAAATATAGTCCTCTATAGAAAAATAAAGAATACAACGTTATTGAACAGGGGTGATTCAAAACGTATAGATATCGAGACTGGCTGAAGCAAAGTGTGCCCTGAATCATATACAATTATTTCTTGGTTTCTCTCTAAATGTTGATTAGTTGCACAGTTCTCTAAATGCTTATTGCTCAAGAGCTAAACAGCACCCATTCAAAAATATGTACAAAACTCAAAGACCAGATATAGCTAGAAAACTACCACTCGAAATTTAAGTTATTTAATAATCTTTGTGGAACAGTCCTCTCTGCACTTACATGCTTACTGATACATCACGCAGCGAACGTCAATTGCCCGTTTGTCGTCGCAGCGCACCACCGGGCAGTTCCAGCAAAGTTCCCGGCGGTGACGGCGGCGGCGGCGGCGGTGGAGGAGAACGGACGACAGCTGCGAATCGACGCCGCTTTGTCGCTCGCGACCCCTCGCGATTTTTAATTAATTCGAATAAAGATAACACAAAAGGGAAATAGTCTCGTTGGTTTCGGGCAATCCATCACGGCCGCCGTGCCGCAGCGAACTCCGGCCAACCCCGACCCAGCTCGTCCCCCGACGAACGTTACATTTTTAACTTAATATTCATCGATCGAATTGACAACTGAATGCGACGTCGCCTCGGATGAATGACGCAGATTACGTAACAATCGCGTGTAATGACAAGTGACTGCTGCCAAACGCGGCGTAATCCGCGTGGCCGACATCGCTCCACCCTGGCTGCCCCTGCCCGCCGCCCCCTACCGCCGGCCGGGTCAGGAGCGGGGCGGCCGCTAATTGGGCTTTTTGCTCCTGTCGTCGTGGGATGGACCCTTCCTTTCATATTAATAAGCCGAATTCCTCGCGGCGAAGCGGGGTGGATCAGAGCGGGGCGGAGCAGTGCAGGGAAAGGCAGGGGATGGCAGAGCAGGGCGTGGCAGAGTAGGGCGGGTGGGGCAGAGCATGGCAGGGCAGAGAACGGCGGGGTGGGGCAGTGCAGGGCGGGGCGGAGCGGAGCAGAGCAGGGGGGCGGGGCGAAGCGGAGCAGAGCGGGCAAAGAAGGGCGGGGCAGAGCAGGGACGAGTGGAGAAGAGCAGGAACGGACGCGGCGGGGCGGGGTGGGGTAGGGTGCATCTCAGCGGATACCGCGATCTCTTTCCACTTCGGGAGATCCAGCAGGTTAACTGGGCGACAGACGGCGACGGCGGCGCGACCTGCAAGGGCTGAATCCCCAGGCAGGAATTGACATATCGCTGGCACGAAAAATGGCTTATCTGCAGGGCCGTTTAATTTTGCTGCGAAGTATTTGCCCAAAAACATTCCCTGTGATAAATGGCCACACTTGTTTAACAATGGATAAGGTTACCATTCTACTTAAATTACACTTTATTGACAAATTCGTGAGCTTGTTTGAATCCGTATAATAAAAAAATAAGAACAAAACGAATATTTATTTGAAAGTGAGATGAATCGGTTGTGACAAAGGAATAATGTAATATTTAAATTGTTTCGGAGTGAGAACCTCCGAAAAATATATGCTCCTCAAAATTCAGACTTAATTTACTGAATGAAAAAAGGAACAGTAATCACAGAACTGTGAGGATGAAGATAAATGAGAACATGTACGAGTTAATTACGAAATACAATTCCCGTATTATGTGACTGCGAGTTACTTATTGATTGATAAAAACAGTGCCTAATTAGAGAGTGGGATGTATAATTAGAAATATTTCTATGATAAATGAATGATTTATATACAATTAAAATGAACGCATTATTTTTAAATTCGTAACACAATGAAATGTTTGATAGAAAACACTGCATCAAAAGAAGTAGCAGCTGAAGTGTGCCTTCAGTAGTTCAACAGCTAATTAATTCAACAGCTCATCCTCTAACGAACGTTCGAGTTACAAGAGACACGAACGACATTCCGGTTTTGTTTCTCTCAATTTCCGGCGCGGGTGAAGCGGTCGACCAATGTCTCTTTCAGAATCTCGCAAACATTCCTGCAGCCAACAGCCCTTTCAGCGCAGTCACACATCCGATGCTATCTCTCAGAGCAGGGCTGATTGATGGACCGGTTGGAACGGCCACTGCAAGATCTCAGCGCAAGAAATAGAGAACTGCAGGCTTCAAAGCAATTTGCAGGACACTCACCACATATCGCAATGCAGCAACACGCTCCCGTCAATCAAATAACTACTTCCTATGGAACGTAAAATTATTTAAGTTCTCAACGGGAAAAATAACAAAAAAAATAGATTGGTACATACTGCAAATATCCTCAAAAAATTCAACAATACCATTAGTCTTTTTCAAAATGTCATTTAAGGTTCTGCAAAAAATATAGAATGAAGCATTATTTTTTTTTAATTTTTAGTGCGAAGAAATAAGGAAAAAACAACATTCAGTCATCAAGCTCACATTATCTCTGTGAAAACATTGTTTAACAATTCTACAACTAAGACGAAAATTCGCGAGGTTTCGAAACTTTTGGGAGTGGTGCGAGAGCATCTTAAAAGAAGTACAGGTCTTTTAGATAATTCCGAAAATCATTTTGCCCATTGAAGGAAACCAGAGATGTAAATCAAGAAGACGCTAACCTACAACACCCATATTTTTACCAGCCATATTTCACCCGAGCGGGGGTGTGCTGACCCAGGACCTCTCTGGGATCGCTTCGGAAAAGCGAGATATTCCGCGTCGCGCGCGCACCTGCGCCCGTTCGCGCAGAGAAACACGGCCGGCCGGCCGGCGACGGCGCTCGCGCAGAAACCTGCCCCGCGTCTGCGTCTGCGCTGAATAACGACATCCGGCGGCGGTCCTCGAACCCAGCCCCAGGCTTCCGGCGGCCCAAGGAGGCCAGGCCCGGCTCGGCCCGGCCGGCGCTCCGCAACATTAGGCATCGCCCCCTGCCTCCGCGCCGCCCGCCTACTCCTTCGGTCCCAGTTCGGCGCTTCCGCCGCCGCTCCCGCCCCCTTCTGCCTCGCTCCCCCCGCCGCCGCCGCCGCCCCGGCCGCCGTGCCGCGCCGCGTCCGCCCGGTCGCGCTGACAGAACCGGAAACGCGGTGCTTCCTGTAGTCTGAATCCGATTCATTATCATGCCCGGGCTCCCACGGACTCCCCCGCCCGGCCGGGAGATGTGGGAGTCGGAGAGCTCCTTGGGTCGCCCCAGATGGTATCGGCGGCGGTGGCGGCGGCGGGGTGGGCGAAGGCCGGGCTGCTCCGGCCCCGGAGTTTCGCGGACTCCCTGCTCCGCCGCCCCCGCCGCCGCCGCCCCGCCGCCGCGCCGGTGCCGAGAGGAAGGAACCATTGTCTAGAGACTTAGCGAACTCGTCCACGAGCGGGCGAGCTGTCAGGTGCAGCCGGTGGGTCCGCGGCGGGGCTGGGCGGCGCGGGGGGTGAAGGGCCGGGCGGGGCGGGGCGGGGCGCCGGTCGCGGGAAGAGGAGCAGCGGCGGCGGCGGCGGCGCCAAGATCCGCTTTGTTCTCGGTCGCGCGGAGGAGAGCTGTGCCTGGAGACCGTTTTTCACCGCGCGGTGGGTGGAGTCGGGGGGGGGGGGCGGTGCGACCTGCTCGGGGGACAATGGGCAGCGCCCTGCGAGGGCGGCCAAGCCACCGCCCGCCCGCCCATTGGCTGCTCCTCCAGAAGGGCGAGGGCGCCGTGGGAGGAATTTTAGGCCTCGAGGAGCGGCTCCTCGAGGGCGGGGCACGCCAGGGGGCACTTTCTGTGCCCGACACTTTGATGGGTCCTTTCGGAGGGTTCTTTCCCAAATCTCTTGTTAAAATGTTTCTGTAGTGGGTTGTCATCTAAACGTTTCATTACTAGTCTCCGATTTGACTATTAGCAGTAGTACAAATTATCATTCTTTACATCTAAAACAAATCGATTATATCGTCGTCAAAACGTTTCTTTCTCTAGCTGAATATAATTAGCTTAATTTCGCATAGTGCAACTTGCGCTTTGATGTAGAGTGACTTTTCTGATGGACGTAATAGGTCAAAAATTAAAGAAAATGTAAGAAAAATTACCCTAACGGATGTAGAATAAAGATATATGCTTTATACGTATAAAAGAAAAATTACAAAAACAGAGTATACTCGTCTACAAATCATGCTAAAGAACTAGCACATGTGAAGTGCCAGTATGGAATATGCATGCATCTGTACAAAATATACCTTAGATTTGGCATTTTTACGGCAACATTATATGTTTTATTAGAATTCTAATGCAATGTGTATAACCAAATGCACAGTAACGAACCGTTAAACTATACGAATAAAACAACAACAAACAAAACGCATGCTTCTCAACACCAACATCAACAGAGCCAGAAACGTAAACACATCGAGGGAAAGCGAACAAAACCTATGCAACTACTCCAAACAAAAAACTGTCCAATCTAATCGGATTAACCTCTGCGTTTCGTCTGAAGGGAGTCGTTGTGCCAGCCCCCCCCCCCCCCCCCCCCACCCCCCGCCTTCCCAGGGCCACCTCAATGAATCCCAAACCCGAAGGCGGACCGCCACGCCGTGTTGGGGGCTCTGGTGGCTCCGCACCGTTCCCCGCCGCTCCGCTCATCCCGCTTCCGGCGCCCGCACTCGCAGGAAAAAAAAAAAAAAAAAGAGGAAAGGCCGGCCTATTGTCCGCGCAGCAACAAAGCATTGGCAGGCGCACGGGCACACGCCTGTCCCGGGGGGGGGGGGGGGAATAATCCGTCGCGTGGCGAAGCCACCGCCGCCGCCGCGAATCATCGCCCAGGTTCGCACGCCGACTTGCGCCATTGAAAATGACACCATTCCACACATTCGTTCTAACGAAATGTAAATTATGCATCAAAAGGGAATCGAACCGAAAGCGCTGCTGGCGGGTTTATGCATGCTCTTAGCGTAATGCGCATTGTCCGCGTGGCGCGCGAGAGGAGCAAACAAATGAAACAAAGCGCAGTTGAAAAATGGAGAGACTGGAAATGAAATGGAAAAAGAAAAAAAAAAAAAAAAAAAAAAAAAAAAAAAAAAAAAAAAAAAAAAAAAAAAAGGTTGCCGCGTAGGCACAGAAGTCTCTTTATAGGTAATGATATGGGCAATGAGAGAAGTAGGTTATTGTATTCTCTTTTGTTAGAGGAGTTGTTCCTTTGAAAAGTTTACGTTCATTTAATCAGAAAAGAAGTACAACATAAACGCAAATAAACACTTGCAAATTTTCTACAATTAGTATTTCCGTAATAATATTATATATAGGTGAGCTATTTCAAACTATTTTACGTGAAAAATGATTATTGATTGTAAATAAATAAGAATGGTAAATCACATTTATTGTTTTACACAATATTTTTTCTTTATTTTCGTAAATCAGGCAAAGAATCACAATACTCAAAGAAAATTTCAGAGGATTTTCGAAGTATAATAAAATTTGGCTAAATGGTAAAAAAAAATATTTAGTGCCGCGAAGACACGTCAAATAAAACAATTATGGAAGGTAAACTAATAGCAGCTGAAAACTATTGTCCAACCCTGGAAGGAGACTGAATTGTAGTCCCAAAACGTACATACAACGTTTGAGGTGTTTGAAGCGAAGAAAAGAAAACACATCTAGCGTTGTAATGTTCCAGAATATGTCTCAGTCAAAAATTGAATAAATAGGTTAACAAACCGGAGCTTCAGTTTTACTAGATTATCAAGGTGTTGAACTTCATTTTCTTGTACCTTTCTTCCATTCGTATCTTGACTCTGAGCGTCACGTAAACTGGCCGCATAAGAACGTAAGCTGCTGACAGTCGGTCAGGGCGGAGGGCAAAGCCCTCGAAAGGGCTGCGAGAAGGGCCATTGCCAGAAGGACTCGCGAGTGCGCGGGCGGGAACGAGGAGCAGCCGCGGGGCATATTCCAGACTAGCGGCGTAGTGGGGGCGTGTGGGCGGCGTCGTGGTGACGCGGGGACGGTCGTGAGGGGGCGTGGTGACGTCGCGAGGGGAGCGCGGGGGCGGCGTGATGGTGGAGTGAGGGGCGGCGCGGGGCGGGGCGGGGCGGGGCGGGGCAGGGCGGTACGGGGCGGCATGGGGGCGGCGCGGGGGCGGCGCGGGAGAGCAGCGAGGGGGGGTGGGGTGGCTCCTGCCCTGTAGCGGGCGCCAGTCGGCTGCAGACGGAACAGTCGTTGGCTCCGAAAAGACCCGGCGAAATACGGCGTCGTGGCGTCGCGACGCCGTTAGCGCGGCCCCAACGACGTCGTCGCGACGCGCGCGCGCCCGCGGTTAACGTCTCGGCGCGGCGCGGCGCTTCGAAAACGCGCCTGGAGAAAGACGAGCGGCGCTGGCGGGGACGCGAGGGGGGCGGGGTGCAAGCTAAATAGTCGTTAGTGTCAATGGGTGGGTGCCATCACTGTGGCCTGGCGGTTTTGGAAGTGAGGGGCGGAGTTAGAAATGGAGCGATAGCGAGTGACGACAGGGCATGGAGGTAGAGGGAGGAGGGGGGCGAGAAAGCGAAACTAGGAGGCGGGGCTAGGAGGCAGCATGAAGAGACGGAGTGTGGAAGTGGCAGCGAGGAAAAGAGAGACAGAGGTCAGGGCGGGTAATGGGAGGGGCGAGAATTCGACTGGTGTGTGCTGGACAGCAGCGAAAACCGCGGTCGGAGATGAGAGCAGCTGAAGTGGGCGGGGCAGCAGCGGCCGGCGCGCACTGCTGAGGTTCCTGCAGAAACGAGGTGGGGAAGACTCCGCTGCCTGTGACGGCGATGGCCAACCCATTTATTCGGACGGAGCGTCGTTCTCAAGCCGTGAATGCGCCAGAGATTTCGAGATAGTTTTCGTGGTAGAGACTTTCGCGTGAACATTGAGACACAGCATACCAGATACTAAATGTAATTTAAAAAAAAAGAATCTATTATCCGTGAGTTACGGTAGTAATATTAATTTATTTAAAAAACTATTTTTAACACAAGAGTAATTCTTTTTTGAACATTTTAGTGTATTTGTACACATTCCGGAAGTGATTAAAGGAATTAAAAACGTTGGAAAGAAATTGGGAAGAAATTAAGAGTCGTAAATAGAGACACGCGTTGACATGAGGTTTGAGATATTAACTTCATACAACGAAATGGTTTTTCATAATACACTGGGAATTAATATTATAACTATTAACATAAGTAGATATCATCACTTCGTATTCCAGTGTTACAGTCTCTTCCCATAGGAATCGAGGAAGCAAACAGAAGAGGAGTCAACAAACAGTCTATTTCCTGGGCGGCCATTGAACTGGGCGAAACTGCTACCTGCGCTAAATGACCCCCGTGGAGCCGCTCGTTTAAAACCCGCCGCGGCGGAAGTCGCGTCCGTTTCTTTCTCCAGCGCGGTCTGCGTTGGCTTCCGCGCCGCCTCCTTGCCGACCGTCAGACAAATCATTTCGTCAACAAAGACAGGGGGACCGCTTCTTTCGACAGGAGACGTTCGCGTCGCCAAGTCGGTCATTATTCCAACTGTTCGGAGCAACGTAAACGTAACAGTACCCGTTCCTCGAAGTTTCGCTGGAAGATCGGTGGCCCGTTACTCCGCCGCAGGGTTTCTCACCGGACAGGTCTGAGTGCCTCGGCGAGCACTACGTACGCGCGCTTATGACGGAGCCCTCCACGAACTCGCGCCAGCATGGGAGGGAGGGGACGCGTGAAATCGACTCAGCGCTGCGATGAAACCTCCGCACTTTTAATAGCATCAGTGCTAACCTCAAGGCAGGTACGTAGACCAGTTGGGTTTAGCTCCGAGTCAGATGTCTCCGAAGGGACCCTGATCGGGAGGTTCTTGGATTCGAGTCCGAAGAGAGCGGATTTCAGGCACTAGCTAAATAGCAAGATTGGTTTCAATCAGGAGAATTCTAGCGGCCGGCTGCTCTGATCGTGGTTCCTCCGATCAATACCAGGCGGACGGCGGAGCAAACGTGATTAGGACCCCGCGCGATCTTTCCTCCCTCTTCCTTGTCCTATCCTTCCCCATTTTTCACACACACATACACACACATTGATGTGAAATAGTGTAGTACTTATGTTAGGAGCTTGTCTAGGGAGGAGCGGTGCTCCGTTGCAGGAGATACCTGGAGAGGAACATCACCCCCTCAAGGCGACGAGTATGTTGGCACCGAATCTCGCTCTCCTGCGGGGCACGAACACACTATCTTCCGCAAAAAACATTCACTACACTAACGGAACTAATCACCGTAGCACGTGCCTGGAAACTAAATCAACCAGCTCAACCAACACAACCAGTGGCTGTGTTTCAAAGCATCACGTCAACGAATCGTGGTCACATGGCCCCGGTTCAAATGGCTGTTCACTTCTGAGCAGTGGAGTTCAAATTCCGATCGATCTATATAAAATTGGCGGTGGATAAAGTGGATTTCTTCGGAGTTCTAGAGTTTCCGTTGCCTTTCATTACACTATTGTTCCATCAAACAAAGTAGATAAACATCATTAGCATTCATTTGTCAAACCATTCACCATCGTTCAAGTACTGAGAATGATAATAAAAATTATAAAATAATGCATCGGTTATGAAAGAAAATCTCAATAACTGACATGATTCGAGGTATTTCATACGATACCTCTTGTTTTTGTATGATAACGAGGTTCTCTTTTAATATGACTACGAGAAGATTCCACGTCTTCGTCCACGTATTTCTGGCAAAGTATATAAAATAATAAGCATTAAGTAGCCCGAGTTTATTTTCATCCTTTAAAAACTCGCACTCCTGTTTTTTTTTCAAATTACTGATGATACCTTTACTTTATATTTTTTGCATATAGAGGTCAGAGACAGGTTTTAATTTCGAACTACGAAGCAATACTGTAGGTTCGGACGAAGTGAAATTCCTAGAAAGAGTGAAAACAATTGACGGTTTCATTGCTAACAGCTCGCTCTACTACGCATTAGTTTACTCTGTTTAAGTGGCCCCTTCCCGCACGGAAACGCCGACGATCTCATTTTCCACCTCCGGGCGGACGGCGGCAGAAAACCGCTGTTTGCGGGATCGTTTCCCGCGACAAATCCCGGCCCGTAACTGTACCGGCACGGCGTCGACGAGGTCCAGCGGCAGACGGCCCCTCGCGGAACGGTCCAGCGTCGCGAAGCCGCTCCGCGCCATTGGGGGCGGGCAGGCGAGCGGGCGAGCGAGCGAGCGAGCGAGCGAGCAGGCGGGCGAGCGAGCAGGTGGGCGGGCGAGCGAGCGCGCAGGCGAGCGCGCAGGCGAGCGAGCGAGCTAGCGGGCGAGCGAGCGGGCGGGCGAGCGGGCGGGCGAGCGGGCGGGCGAGCGAGCGAGCGGGCGGGCGAGCGAGCGAGCGGGCGGGCGAGCGGGCGAGCGAGCGAGCGGGCGGGCGGGCGGGCGGGCGGGCGGGCGGGCGGGCGGGCGGGCGGGCGGGCGGGCGGGCGGGCGGGCGTTGTCCCAGCCACCGCCGCTGCCGCCGCCGGGGGCGACCCGTCCGAGGTCGTCGGCCCCGCAGCGTGCAGCGGCCGCTCCTGGGCTGCTCTGCCGCTGTGCGAAGCCGTCTCGACGCGGCCGGCGCAGCTACCGCGCTACAGCCCCGCCCTCCTACCGGGGTGAAGCAGACCCTATCACTGCACCCGGGCCTTTCAGATCCATTAAATACTGATGGAGATACTAACAGTGGCGAATCCTATCCTTGCGCCTTCTTGCAGACGATCAAAGACCCATTACTGCCGATGTTAATAACATGGCGATGAGATGGATGTTAATGGTGTCAGCCGGTGAGACACAAGTTGACGCGAAGAGTGGAAAAGATAACTCTGCAGTCCGCACTTTAAACAGCGACGGTTTTTCACGCATATGTTATCAATACAAATACATGATTCCAGCGTATTTCAAATATACCCAAAATGCATCAAATATTTATCGTGAGAAATAGAGGATTGTTACGCGAAGCAGCTCCTATCCTTACACTCTGTAGTTTTGTCCACAGTTTCAACGAGGAGCTGTTAGGCTGTGAACTGTTCATTGAAAATGATTACTAAATAAAAACTGCAGGGTGCATGGGAAAATGGGCGTAAGTGTGGCTCGGTGCAACGTGCGTAAAACTTGCCAACTTTGCACGGTAAAAAATGGTCGCTGTTGTAGGAAATACGAAATATACGGGAATCAATTATTTATAAGATATCATATGTACATGAAAGAACCGGGACTGATTAAAGTACGAAATTAGTTCTACCTTTTTCATCGTCGCATAATACATAATATATCATTTTTATTATCATAAATCACATCGCATCACATAATATGCGTAAGCCAACCCCACTATCCGCAAAGCATGTCCCACAAAGCTATCCAATAACACCGACAGCAGACAGCAGTTTGCCTTATGGTTTACGCAGGTAGGAGCCAGAGCAGAGCCGATACTTGCTTACGTAGCAATTGAAAGGGCCCCGAAGGGCGCGGCACCGAGAATACCGAAGCGTGGCCGCGGGGGTGGGAAAGGACACAAACGGACGCGGTAGACGAAGGCTGCACTTGACAACGGGGAGAGTGAGAAGGCGCGACGAAGGAGAAAGGGCGTTGAACCCCCGACAGCAAGTAGGAGGACTGTAAAGGGAGGTGGAATGAAAGGCGAAGAGGGCGTCGGGGGATTTGGGGTCGCAGTGACTGCGTGTGGCGGTGCGCCATATGCGGATCGGGGGCGCGTGTCACCGGGTCTTGCGGCGTGGGAGATCAAGCGGTGCGGCGGCGAGCGCCGGGGCGGGGCGGGGCGGGGCGGGGCGGGGCGGGGCGGTGGCTGTCAGCGGTTCGAAGGGCTGTGAGCAACGGCGGCGGCGGAGGGAAAGAGGGCGAGCGAACGAGCTAACGAGGCCTCGGAGCAATTCATTCGCCAAATTGGATTGAATTAACGCGAGCGCGAGCGGGGACGGCGCCGGCCGCGGCGGCGATGGCTGGGGCTGCGGCGGCGCCGGCGGCGTCTGTGCTGTTGACAGCTCGAAAGACGAGGAAGGCCTCGCTGCGCAGGCCGATGTTATCAGTGGGCGTGGCGGCGGTGTAATATCGTCGGTTGGAAACGAATTGGTGGCTACAGTTGGGTCTGTTGAGAAGCTACATGCTGAAGGCAACGACACAAAGGAACGCCGGTTAAATACGGGATGAAGGAAATAAAGAAATTTGAATATGTGAAAGGAGAAAAGTAAAAAAAGATACTATAAAATAGGACGAACTTCACCAAAATGTTTAATGCTATCAAAGGTCAGATATGCAAATTTCCTGAAAAAATATTATAGTT
Organism: Gryllus longicercus; assembly: GCA_038098605.1. NCBI lineage: Eukaryota > Metazoa > Arthropoda > Insecta > Orthoptera > Gryllidae > Gryllus > Gryllus longicercus. The sequence continues at coordinate 526,974 of JAZDUA010000705.1, forward strand.
TTATGCTAGAAATTGGTAAGGAAAGGACAAAAGATTTAAGTAATTGCTTCATTTAAGATACGCATGTGACAATGAACCTTACACATTAAAACTGCTATTTCAACCGTGAACTATCATTTTACGAATGATGGGTTTGAACAAAAGTTACTTAGTGTATGTGTTAATGCAAAGGAAATTTCTTGAGCAATGAAAAGAGATTATACGTATTGATAAAACAGAACGATTTGGCCTCCATCGCCGATGAGACGGAAGAACATGAGAACATGCATTAGTCGTAACTGTGGATGCCGTCGTCCTTGCTGAGAGAAGAAAGCGAGTAGTGGGAATTCATTCAGTACATGACATTTAGATAGTTGCGCACGTGTAGCCACGAAGTGCAGATTCGATACAGTCGTTACCCAATTCGCAGATATTTGGTGGCATCCACTGACACATTCGTAACGTTGTAGCATGTATTTGTACTCAATTTATATATAATGTAAGTCACGTGGCGCATTTATAAGAATTGGAAGGGGCAAAATGTCAAGCTGACATAGAAGCGGATGAAGACAAAGCGGTGGTTAATGAACGTCGAAGCAGTGCAGTGTGGCAGGTGCAACAAGGAAGGATGAGGCGGGGCCTCATGTTACTTGACGGCGCGTGGGGAGGCATACAAACAAGGCGCAAGCACATGATTCAAGAAGTGACGTGGGTAAATGAACAGCTCAGACGGAAGGAGGCGGGCGGAGTGAGGTGGGTCGGGTCGGGTCGGGTCGGGTCGGGTCGGGTCGGGTCGGGTCGGGTTGGGTCGGGTCGGGTCGGGTCGGCTCGGGTCAGATTGTGTTGGGACGGATCGGGTCGGATCTGATCGGGTCGGATCGAATCGGGTCGGGTCGGGTCGAACTAGGTTGCGACGGAATGGGGTAGTTAGACGCGACGTCAGGCGGAGCGTGCCGTGAGGTGGAGGGGCGCGGCGGGAACCGACGCGGGTGGCGCGACAGCGGCGGAAACGCCCGGCCGGAAGGCGGGCGTTGGCGGCGACAGCGGCGCGATGCCGGCCTTTGTGCGCGCTGTCACCGCGCCCGCCGGGTCTTGGCCCAGGGGCGCTGCCGGCGCAGGCGTCGCGGCGCCGCGCTGTGCTGTGCTGCGCTGTGCTGTGCCCGGTTAATGGGAAGAGATCGTTGCGCCGCGGCGCGCGTCGTTCGCCGCCTGAAAGCACTCGCGGGAAAAAACAGCGGGCGGGATTGCCAATTGGAGGGAGCGCCGGGGCACGGCAAATGGCCGGGGATCACGCGATTTATTCACAAAGAGCGCTGCCACGGGAAGAAATGAAACGTGTCAGTACACTCACAAAGGAAGTGCAGGTGAGTGTCGACAGGCTATTTGTTTAATTTAAAGTGGGAAACGAATGTAAAGACTCTGAGACCGTTTGTTACACAGAAAAAAACTTGCATCTTTCGTGTATACACATTCGTCTAGTTGGCGATTGCTTCATTGGAGTTATCAGAAGCAAGAGGAATTTCCAGTCGAGTGTTTTGTAGAGTCATTAACGTGTGAAGATATTCTGCCTCTCCATCTCTCTCCCTCTGTTGCCTCTCCGTCTGTCTATGTCTCTCTAACTTTCTCCTATCTGTCTCTCCCTCTCTCTCTCTCTCTCTCTCTCTCTCTGTATATATATATATATATATATATATATATATATATATATATATATATATATATATATATATCTTTCTCTTCCAACCTCTCCTCTCTCTCTACCTCTCCCTACCATTTCCCCTTACCTCTGCATTTCACCCTACCTCTCCTTTACTCTACCTCTACATCTCTCTTTGTCATCTCAAATCTGTACTTCGTTCTCTCTCTCTCTCTCTCTCTCTCTCTCTCTGTCTCTCTTTCTCTCAAGAAACCAGAGGACTTAAATCGTTAGCTATGTCTAATGTGAAACGATGTTCTATCACAAGTCTCTCCCTCCATTTTAACTCGAGAGATGCAGCCCACATCGCATGCCTTATCCCAGAGAGTGTATACAGTGCGAGTGGGGCCGTTCGGCCGAGAGCGGGAGGGGTGGGGGCACAAGGCGGCATGCGAGACGCGCCCTAATCGCCGACAGAGAGAGAGAGAGAGAGAGAGAGAGAGAGAGAGAGAGAGAGAGAGCAGAGAACGGCCGAGGACGGGTGAGGACGCCGCCGGGGGCGGGTCCTCGGGCGAAGGGAGCGTCCTGCGTCGCACGCAAACGTCACGTCCCATCTCGCGCGCGACATGCCACTGCGCCGCCACCGCGCCGCCGCCCGCCGCCCGCTGCCCCCTGTCCGCCGCCCCCTGTCCGCCGTCCCCTGTCCGCCGCCCACTGCCCGCCGCCCACTGCCCGCCGCCCACTGCCCGCCGCCCACTGCCCGCCGCCCACTGCCCGCCGCCGACTGCCCGCCGCCCGCCGCCCGCCGCCCGCCGCCCGCCGCCCGCCGCCCGCCACCCACCGCCCACCACCGCCGCCGCCGCCAGCACGACCTGGCAACGGCGGCCTATGTCCTGCAGACCAAGAGCTCGCGACGCCCGTCGCAGCACCCGCTTTTCGCTGCTGTCAAGGGTTCATTCTGCCGCCAACCGTCCTCTCACTAGCCCGCTTGCGTTGTTTCTGCGTGCCTCGCTGCCAGACGTTACTCGACTACGTAACAAACGCTAACAACAGGGCTAACGCCAACTTGAGATAATGTGGAATTTCAGTTGAACGGAGAGTTTTAAGCATCCCTTATCAATTGTCCGAGTATGTTTCATCAAAAAGAGGGTAGATAGCGTGGAATGCACGATTTGGTTGAACTAGTTTTATTTTGACCTTCGCAAACACGGGCAAACAACATACTATTAGCCTGGGGTTTTCTCTCGCGCCCGATGCAGTTGTTCGCGGCTACAAATCTTTTATTTATGTTTTTGTAATAACATAAAACGAAGTTAAACATTTAAATAAAACGACATATACTTTTGTTAATTGCAAACAAGTGATGGTCAGATACTACCGCAACTTTTCTGGTTGTGGAGAGTTCACTGGAAGAACGGGACATGAGCAGACTTTGTCCTAGATGCATCCTAGATATTGAGCTCAGTACCGCATTTACCCGTGCGCTTTAATTCTAAATTTTATTTTGTCCAATTGTATTGAACATTAACTCACAGAACGCTGTCAACACCAGAAAACCACACTAAAAATGTTTTACAAGCTGGGAATCGACTACATTGAAATTCGATCCCGACTTATTATAGAATGGAAGACACTCATAGGTGGAAAAAATGTAAAGATCTGATCTTGGGACGGGTTTTATGTTGCTCCTTTCTCTACACATCGATATGTATGAATTTCGGTAAATAACGTTCATTATTGAAAGGCAAGGGACTTTCCAAATTTTTCCAGTGCTAGTATTAAAGTATCGCCTTTCACGCTTTCAGGCGAGTAAAAACATTTTTTGAGTTCGCTTCTGTTACGTCGTATCTGTTGACTTCCTTTCACGGTCGCCCTGTCATTAACACGGCCTCTCGCAGACGCCTTGAGTCCACCTCTTCCCAGGCCGCGCCGGCGGTCGCGGCGTGCCTCGCCCGGTCCCGCCCTGTCGTGCCGTGCCATGCCGTGCGTTCCGACACGCGAGCGAAATGCTAATCGGCGGCATCCAAGTAATGAGCTGCGTAATCGTTATGCAATACGTGCGTTGGGGCGCTTTTCGTTAATTACGGAATGCGCGCGCGTGACGGAGGCATCCGGGCCAGCGCGCGCGGGCGAAGGATAACAGTGTCAGCGAACTCAAATTATATGGATTAAGGGGAATGATATGGAGTGAATTTAATGATTAGCGGACGGCGCGCCGGGCGGAGGGGCCCCGTGGGGAGGGTGGGGCGGGGCGGGGCGGGGCGGGAGAACATGGGCGTGCGTAAATCGGCAAACGTGGCCGAATGCTTGGTAGAGGGATGGGAGTGAGGAGTGGGGCGTGGCCAGCGGGAAGGTGGGCGGACGAGATGGCGTGCCAGTGGGATGTTCGAAGAGCGGGTTAGGCGAGCGAGCGGGATAGCGGGAGATCGGGATGGCGGGCGAGCGGGATGGCGGGCGAGCGGGATGGCGGGCGAGCGGGATGGCGGGCGAGCGGGATGGCGGGCGAGCGGGATGGCGGGCGAGCGGGATGGCGGGCGAGCGGGATGGCGGGCGAGCGGGATGGCGGGCGAGCGGGATGGCGGGCGAGCGAGATGGCGGGGGAGCGGGATGGCGGGCGAGCGGGATAGCGGGCGAGCGGGATGGCGGGCGAGCGGGATGGCGAGCGAGCGGGATGGCGGGCGAGTTGGTTGGCGGGCGAGAGGGATGGCGGGCGAGCGGGATGGCCGGCGAGCGGGATGGCCGGCGAGCGGGAGGTAGGAAAATGAAGGAGTATACGCTGGAGAAACGCACCACTAGCACCCAACTACTCGCCCTTGCCGTGCGCTGGCAACATCCGCCATGAGAGGGTCCGGATCAAACTGTAACGACTCTACTCCACGCATGCAACACAAGAACGCCTCTTGTGGCGGCTTGCGTGTACCTAATATTCCCGATAATAGATAATACGATGAGTGAAGGTATACGATATACGGTTAAGCTATTACGTACTAGACCTCATCTGGGACGAGGACGTTTGAACAAGTACTTGTGAAAATCCGTTCGTGGAGAATATTACCACAGAGTCAAGGGCTACCATACGCCGAGATTTTAGACACAACAAGTGCGGATTGAGGGGCTCTCGACTGGAAAAGGGAGAACAGTACTCTGCGAGGATGTCTATAATTGAGAGCGCAACTGCTGTAATACAATAAACAGTAATATTCTCGATCTGAGGCGATTCCACGCATCTCAAAATGTACGATTATGAAAATTCATACTTAACACAAAAACTAGTGGTATACAGAAGGGGAAAAACCACGAAACATAACCATATAAAATCGTTTCCCAAACCCAACACACAACTGTTCGACAACAAAAAATATTGACCATTCAACGAAACTATAGTCACGTGTCATATGGCTGGAGGCCGCACAGTTTTCTTTCAATTTCTGCGCGCTCTGGAAATCGAAATATAAAAGATTATGTATGTGTTGGTGAATCTAACGAAACCAACCACTTCTTTCACGGTCACAGGTTGCAAAGTTTTCTTTCAGTTTCTCCGCGGAAATTAGAAACAGACGCAACAAATCTTAGACAATCGCGCGCCAACCAGCAGAGGAATGGCGTTGGCTTGGGGGCTGAGGGAGCCTGAAGGAGCGAGCGGGCGAGTTCATCCTCCGGAGAAAAGGAGCAGCGGCCGCGGAGGAGGCGCTCCGGCGCCGGGCGAGGGCGCGCGGTGCGGGAGGGGGAGGCAATGCGGCAGCCGCCGCAGCTACGCAAACGCGGCCCGCGCCAGCTTATCTCGGCCGTTTCTTCCGAGGGCCGCCGCGCCCAGGAATACAAGCGGCCGGCGGCGGCGTGCGGCGCGGCGCCGAGGGTATGGCGAGGGCAGGGGGTGAGGGGTGGGGCGTCGAGGCAGCGTGGGGCTGACGAATAGGGAGTGACGGGATGGAGCGGGGGGGGGAGGAAGCGAGGCGAGGAGTGAAGAGGCGGGGCGAGGAGGAAGTGGGCAGTGCGAGGATGGAGGCGGGTTGCGACGGGGAGAGGAGGGCCAGGAGTGAGCGTGGAGGGAGAGGGCTGGGGAAGAGGGTATGAACAGGCCGAGGAGAAAGGGGGCGGTGAGAGGAGGGACGGTTCGAGGCGAAAGGGGGGGGGGCTTCGAGGTTTTGATGTTGCGCGTATGGACGAGGAGCAGTTCCTGCTGTCCCGCGACTCTGCCTTATCCTACCCTCTGGAGTCGTCGCTGTAACATCTTTCCCTGAGCCGTCAACGTCCTGGAAATTCCAGTTTTCACTCCGAAGCTCTTGCAGCTGCTAGCGTCATGGTTTTGCATCAACTTCGCTAAGGGATCGTCATATGCTGCGCCTCTTCCTTCCCCTGCTTTTCGAACCTCGAATTCAACAATTTTTGCCGCCATTAGTTTTGTATTTGCAGAATGACCTACGAAACATATGTATACGAGTATACATCTTGGTCTTTCGTTATACATATTTGTCTATACAAACGAACTGGTTTTTGGGGTTTTCCAGGGAGATTGTCCTTCTGGTAGGCCAACATTATCAATGCATGTTTACAGTACAGTCACTACAAACATTGATGAAGAGAAATGTCATAAATCTCTACTTCCATTGTTCACTATAATATCATCTCCACAGGGAAGTCAATCATCAAAAACTGAGCCTCCATAACCTGAGTTACATTTACCATTATGCTCCTTCTACCACTAGAAATGGAACTGCTGTATTAAAAACCATAACCTTTTTAACCCATTTTATCTCACTCTCGCTCAAACACCGTCATAAGTTTTTCGACTTCCAAACATTATTTCCTCGCAACTCACAACGCTAGTCAACGTCAGCCCCATCAAGGACCTCCGCCACTCCCACCTCCGGCGCCGTCTGCAACTTTGCAGACTATCAAATCTTCCCTTTCCAGAAGCGTCACGCTATCACCTCCATCACCGCCTCCGCCATCTCAACGCCATTTTGCCATTTCCACCTCCACCGCCGGCGAATCCCTGGACTGCATCGCCCCCAGAGGCCCAGAGAACCATCAAATCTCCGTCCTCTCGAAACGCCACCGACATCACCCTCGCCAATTCAACGCCATCGTCACCGTCCCTTCCGTCACCACTGCGGTCTCCACTGCCGCCACCGCATTTGCCGCTGGAAGTCGGCGCCGCAACCACAACTGCTACCACTGCTACCACCATCGCCAGGACTCATACTTCGGTACTGCAGTCGTCATAGCTTTCGCACTGCCACTACCACAGATAGCCCTCCCAGTTTCCTGCTGCCACTGTCACGGCGTCACCATCGCCTCGGCTGCTACTACCCCATCCATGACTAACACTGGAGCTGTCGTCACCACAGATTAACCACCGCCATCGTCGCTAGCACCATATCCATGGCTCCAACCGTGGTGCTGTGGTCGTCACAGCTGCACCATCGCCACCGCATCCATACGTCGGTGCTGTCACCCTCACCGCATCACCACCGCCATCATCGCTATCACCACATCAATACTTCCAAATTTCGATCTCTGGCTGTCACAGCTTCACATCCACCATCGTCGCAGCCACACCCCCAATTCTGGAACTATTACCGCCAGCGTTTCCCTCCTGCCTCCACCACTGTCACACTTCCGCCTCCCCACCGCCGACGCCGCCCACATTACCATCCCGCTTCCATCGGGTTCGCGGAGGAGGCACGCGGGTAAGAACCGCTCCGCTCCACTCCGCTCCGCTCCGCGCGGAGCGAGGAGCGTCTGGCTGGCTGGAAGGCGGGCGACTCCGGCTGTTCCCAGTCGTTTATATTTTACGGCGCCGATTTGCATACATTGCGAGGAGCGAGCGCGGAGCTCGCGGCCCGCGCACGGCCCGACGCCATCGGACGCCGCCGCCGCCGCCGCCGCCCCTTTGAGTTTCATTACCGAATGCGGCGCCGCGCCTCGCCGCGGCGCGCGCCAGGGGCACACACCCGGGCGCCGGCTCCCGCACCGCCTCCGCCGAACGAGGGCACACACACACACACACACACACACACGCTGCAGGGAGGACCGCGCATGGGCCTCGATAAGGAGGCGGGGCACAGAATGCGGAAGGAGCCGTGAAGCGAGTGTGCGGCGAGTTGAGAGGTAAATTGGAGGAGTCAGGTACATTTAGCACCTCTCTCTGTTTCTGATTGGTTGAAGATTTCGTAAAGTGGATTTAGATGTGCGTGGGGGAATTGGGAGAACTGGGGCCATTTATTATTTTTTTATCAATTGCTTTTTACGAGATCATTGGGTCAACTTAATTTTTTTTAACTGCTTGTATTTTGAGCTGAATGGGCACAGATACAGTACAAATGTTAGATGATATTGTTTTGAGTAAGTTTGAGGTGTTTTTAATATCAAACAAATATTTTCAAACTGACTGATAGTGTGATTCATTATATGCAATATTGTCATAACTCATGAATGGTCATATTCCAGAAAATGAATATGAAGATTAAATCTTCCCTTTACTCTAACTACAAATAGATTGAAATCATCGCATTAACATTTTTTACAAACATACTGTTCACTCAGATTTGTCTCATGTACTTGATAATACAGAATGTTTCCCTGAAAGACATTAAGAAAAAAAAAGATTCTGAATCATATTTAAGGGTATGGTATTTAACGAGAAATATTCAAGTCTATTTTTAGCTTTTACGTGACACTAAGGACAGTAAAGGACATATTTGGCTTATCTCAACATTACACAAACGTATACGAGAAATAATTTACATAACACTGATGGCAATATTTTGATGATAAACTTGTTTCTAGGGACTGGCCTGACCACTACGATAGTAGCTGAAATTCTCTTTACTACTCTTGGATGTAGGTTGGTGCAACGATCATATTTTATGTCGTTCCCAGTAACACTAGAAACAAAGGGAAGGAGACTTAAAGAAATGCGGAAGGGATGGGATGGAACGGGACGAAAGAGATCGAAAGCAAACAGAGTTTTAGAGGGGTCAGAGTGGAATGAGGAGAGATGTAGGACATACGCCGGGTAGAAGGGATTGGGTGGCATGGCTTCAATATGAGGTAAGAGGCGGGACGAGCAAAGAGCCGGGAGCCCTTAAAGGGTGGATTCAGAAGAAACTGCGGAGGGAGTTACGCGATAAAACGAAGCACCCGATTTTCCGCCCGCAGCTTTTACACGCTCGGCCGCTTATGCAGCAGAGCTCGTATTCCCCCAAGGCAATCTCCGTAATTTAACGATATCCCCGTTTCATAAGGAACATACACCGTTTTGTTATCTGGTTCAAAACTACTTTTCAAGTGATTCTGGAGGTATACAGTACTAAATTTAACTTACGGAACATTGCACTAATATGACAGTTTACCCTGAAAGCGCCAGTGGATAAACTGGTTCGTTGTAGTTTCCGAATTAATAATTGTACATTAGATATTAGCGCGATAGTAAAAATTTTTTATATGTTTAAATTGGAAATTATGTTGCTAAAACCGGTTAGATAAGTAGATTTCACGATATTAATTCTACAGGAGTCGCTGAGAACATGCAAAGGGGAACGATTCAACTTTGTTATGACACTCTTGTCCTCATTAGGGCAAAACTGAGTTATTACACAACTGCACCTGGGAACGATACACCGAAACAAAGGCCATCTCAACGCACAGTGACAGCTGCTTCATTGGCGGCCAACAATGCGATTGTCCGCTCCGAGCACCTTCCCGACGCCGGAAGGTGGGGGGGGGGGCGGTAGCGACAGTTGAGCATCGGCGCGTCGCCGCGATCGAACGAGACACCTGCGCGGGGGCGGCAAATCCCGCGCGGAAGCGGCGTAGGCGGGCCCGCGTCGCAGGCGGAGACAAAGACCCGGCGGCAGCGCGGAAGACAAAGAATCCCGAGAATCGATACCCTCGGCCCAGGCGTAAATCCGTCGATGACGCGCGCCCGCCGCGGCGACAGCGGCGCGGTCAGGGCTGGCAACGGGCGTTGCAAGGCAGAGAGCGTCGGCAGGCACGTCGGAGGCCACGCACGCAACAAGGGAAGACATGGAAGTGGTGGCGGTGAGGGTGCGGTGAGGGCGATGGCGGTGAGGACGAGGGCAATGAGGACGAGGGCGGTGACGGAGGGCGATAACGGAGGGCGGTGTCGACGAGGGCGGTGAGGATGATGACGGTGAGGACGATGGCGTTGAGGACGATGGCGTTGAGGACGATGGCGTTGAGGACGATGGCGGTGAGGACGATGGTGGAGAGGACAATGGTGGAGAGGATAGTGGCCGTGACGACGTCCAGATCGGGACTATGAGAACAAAGATCCCGAGAAAGGCCATGGCGGAGACGCCTTTGGAGAGGACTTTGATGGCAGCAGAGGGTGAACGGCGAAACAGCAGTGCAACGATTCATGGAGGGCGCGTAACGTGAGGCGGAGGCTTCGTAACTTGAGCCGGGAATGGCAGGCAGGGGCGCCTACGGCAGCGGGACAAGGGCGCGAGGCACAGGTGGCGGCGGGCTCAGCCGCGAGGTCGCGAGCGAAGTGCGGGGGCGGGGCAGACCAGCCGGGACACGTGTTGAGCCGCGAAGCGACACGTGCAGCGGCGGAGGGCGGCAGACGCCGCGCTCCGACCATCTGCAGGCGAAGGGGAGACCCGATGCTGGTACGGAATGCGAGAGCAGCCTGCCATTGTGTGTGTATGAGTGACTGGTTTGGTAGCGAGGGCCCTGAAAAGAGAGCTCATGTGGTGGAATGTCGATGGAGGCGTGCGCGGCGATAAAGTAACGGAACAGTAAGGGGATACGGAAACCGGTACTGCAGTCTCGAAGGAAATTGAAATGGATTTCTGGTCCCAAAATTGAACAAACATTTTGACTACTCGCACGATTGGAACTGATTAGGAAAATAACTTTATCACAAAATTGAAAAGAGCTGATTCTAATGTAACTAGACTAGTGGTATAAGTCGATACAAGTGTATAAAAGAGCGGATAACTGAAAAAAACATCAAAAATACGTCGTATATTAAAACAAGTAGTGTTTCGTATTCCTAAGCACTTTCGTACGAGTTTCCTTTATTATTTGTTTATAGTTCATGCTATATGACAAGTATTTACTGTTAGGATCGTTCAAATTTTTCGAAGTAGCCTTGATGAAGCATGTCACCTAAGTTTTTCGTTTCCTTGTCAGAACTCCGTCGTTTATAACACCATGACTTCTTATCGGTACATACACTTCTATTTTGCCGTACGCATACCGCAAGCAATCAGTATAGACAAGACCTGTTTATATGCGTGGTTGCTGAAAAGAATCATACGCACGAAATCGTGCACCTCCGCGTAGAAAGCGGACCATTTCATTTCGAGTTCACACACACGTCGACAAAACGAGTCGAAGGGATCGGCAAGCTTCTCCCCGAGAGAAAAAGTCACGGGCGCGCGCAGCGGTAACGCATGGAGGGCCTGCAGGAGCAACTATCCGCGGAAACGACGCCCGAAAGCATCGGCGCTGCGCCTCTGGCGCGGGCGGGAGCGGCGGCGCCGGGACGCGACGCGAGGACGAGGGCGAGGGAAGCGGAGCAGAGCGGGCGAGCCCTTTACAGTCGGCCCGGGCGCCGCGGCGTCGCCTGGCTTTACGACGCTTCGGCGCCGCGGAGCGCAAGTCGACGTCCCGCTCCGACTCGCCCGCGCTCGCGCCTCTCGCCGCCTCGCGCGCGTGTCGCCAGATCGCGCGCGCGCGGCGCGACGGCTCCCTGGGCGCGCGTAACGGGGCTCAATATTTCATGAATAGCGGCGCGCGCCCGCGCGCTCGCTGTCGCACGGGCGTGTGAGTGAGGGCAGAAGCGGGCAGTGTGGGGGAGCGGGAATGGGCGGAGAAGTGGAAGGGCCAGGAAGAGGAACGGGTGGAGAAGGATGAAAGGGTTGGAGAAAGGGGCTGAAAAGTGGAAGGGTGGAAAAGGCGTGTGAGTGAGGGCGGGGAAAGATGAAAGGGAAGAGGAAGGGAAAGGCGGAGAAAGGGCGGAATGAGGGGGTGGGATGGAGAAATGTGAGGGGAGGGAGTGTGATGGGAAGAGTGTGGAGGGTAGGTGCTGAGTGGTTTGGAGTTGTGGAAAAGGACGGAGAGGGAGACACGATTTTAAGGGTGGTGTGCACAGACGTGGGTCATGCTGGAAGCGGGGTGAGGCGGGGCGGGGAGGGGTTGCTATTTATTGTTCCGAAGCAAAAACGGAACGCGCGCCTACGCAGTGGGCCCCGTGAGATCTGCTGCTGGACGCGCCGCAGACAGAATCTCCATCCCTCAGGGAAGATAAGAGGAGCGAGGAATGAAGACGAGAAAGGGAATACAGAACGATGAAGAATATAGGGATGGGTAAGAATAATGAAAGAAGACTGTGCTGAATCACGAGAAGGCAGTTCATCTAATGGTTGGAAAATTATGACTAGTGATCTTCGGATGGCCCATGCTGGAAGAAAACGTACGTCGAAAAGGGCGGGAATATTAAAAGTACTTTGCGAAGAATTTTCATACTAGTGGACACTTCGTATGTTCTACTCTTCGAAAAGAACAATACGTATGATAAGGGCTTTACTTTAAAGTTTATTATTCTAAAATTCTAACTAAATATGTAGTAAGATAACAATAAGAAATTAATACACTACGACAATTTGTAAACGATTGATAAAAACTTAACAGAATTTACAGGTTTAATTTATTTGGTGCTTCTTTTTAACTTCTTCTTACTTTGTGAAATGAAACATGTCTTTCAGAAACATCTTGGAAATGATGCAAAAGTGAATTGAGTGAAAAAATTAAAAGTTAGAAAAATTACAAATACATGTGTGTTGGATAAAAATACCAATACAGAAAACACCTGTGAAATACATAAACTCAGTGGAATACCTGATGCAATTATAAATGAAACAATAATGAGGATACAACAATTACAGTGGAAATGCTCGGGTATATGCTACAGTGCAATACTCATATTTATAATATATTAAACTGATTCCAACACGAAATCATTAACCTAGAAATAGATTTGAAATCACTATTTGTATGTGGTTATACAGAAACGTTAATGAAATTGCGCGAGAATATCAAACCGATAACGCAACGCGTGTAAAGGGAGGCACGCAGTCGCAACCCATGTTCCCGTATTATAGTCCATAAAACAAAGCTGCAAGAACCTGCGGCAACACCACTCGCATTGAAATGGACCCCTGCTGAAATTATCTCTACTGAAAGGTGAAAGGGAAAATATGGAAAACAGGAGTTGTGGTTGTAACGAACTGGTGATCAATTCTTAAATAGATTATTCTACGTGGACAAATACAGGGAATGTAAAGTAACATTTCGACAACAAGCTCATATCTCTCTAATGTCATTTATGCACCACGGGCAAAATGAATAAAAAATCTCGGCGCGAGGTGTTAATCACTGACAGATTAAGAAACTACTTGGAGCAATAGATGATTGATATGTATGTTTCTGGTGGTGTGTACTCATTTCACTGTAGCTGAAGTGTATACATTAGCAGCATAGAATACATACTTATTTTGCTGTATTGGTTTAACTGATAAATGAATAAGAATATCAACAACGAGCAGGATCGAATAAATTCTCGTTGTTGGATTGAATCGACCTACGACCAATTAAATCCCCCTTAATTAATTCCTTTCATTGTCTCATCTAATTTTTCTGAATTTTCATTGTCTAATGAAATTGTTCTGACTTCCTGCTGGAAGACTTATACTTTCTCCTGACTGCAACCGTAGATAAGACGAAGGTGATCGATGGCCAAGTTAACGAAGAGAGCTAATAATAATAATAATAATAATAATAATAATAATAATAATAATAATAAAAAACAGTAGCATATATTGGTAGCGTTTCCTCTTTTCCCTTCGCATGACGCCGTCCGGGCGTTTTCCAGACCTTCCCGGGCATCCTGTACCAGGCGGGGCCGCTGGCATCAGTGCGTGATCGCGTCTGCGTGCGGACCTGTTAGGAGCGGCGGAAGATTCGAGAGGTCTGCTGGGCGTGGAGAGGCGGGGCGGGGCGCGGCTGCGGATAGCGGGCCAGCTAGCTGCGCTGCGAGGCCGATGCGGGTGCGGGGCAGGGCGGGGCGGGGCGGGGCGTGTGGTTGGAGAAGCGGGGAAGATTTGGACTGTGGGATGCGGAGGGCATAGCTGGCGTAGAGAGGCGTGGCGTAGTGTGAGGTGGTGGAACTGGACAGACGGGCAGGTGGTCTGGAGGGAGAACGAGAGAGGCGGCCGAGAGAACGGGCAGCCGGGAGAAAGGGCGAGTGAGGGAGCGGGTGGGCGGGTAAGGAAGTGGGCGAGTGAGGAAGCGGCCGAGTGAGGCAGTGGGCGGGTGAGGGAGTGGGCGGGTGAGGGAGTGGGCGGGTGAGGGAGTGGGCGGGTGAGGGAGTGGGCGGGCGAGGGAGCGGGCGAGGGAATGGGCGAGGGAGCGGGCGAGGGAGCGGGCGAGGGAGCGGGCGGGTGAGGGAGTGGGCGGGTGAGGGAGTGGGCGGGCGAGGGAGTGGGCGGGCGAGGGAGCGGGCGGGCGAGGGAGCGGGCGGGCGAGGGAGCGGGCGAGGGAGCGGGCGAGGGAGCGGGCGAGGGAGCGGGCGAGGGAGCGGGCGGGCGGGCGGGCGGGCAGGCAAGGGGGCGGGGCGACCCCCGCCCGGAGCGGCTACCGGCTGCCGCCGCCTGTCGCTTTTTGCCGCATCCAAGGTTGCCTTAATTGCGGGCAACGGCTGCCTGCGCCGCCGGATTCCTCTGCTCGGCCGCGGCACAGGCGGAGGGAGACGGACGCGACTCAGCGCGTTGCCGCGGCCGCGGCCGCTCAGCTCCCTTCGCTCGGCGCGCGTCTGCCTCTTCATAGCCCCGTCGCCCCACCAGAAATCTCTGGACTTCAAGCGGGGCAGACATGTTTCTTCTAGATTGCGTTCTACCAAAGCTCGGTCTTACACCTCATCATCACATAATACAGTACATTTTCAACAGTTTATTCACTACCCACTTATGCATTCTAGTCGTAGTAAAGAAATTCTCTTCCATTTGACAGTAGAGGATCCTATCCTTAGCGAAGTCTCCTTCTTCGGCTATTCAATCCAGTACGAAAAAAAAAAAAACAACACTGTTCAAACCACCTCGACATCATTCATGAGATGTGGAGACGGTCGAGATATAACTTAACTAGCATGATCGTGTACGCCTTGTTTCTAAAAGCTTAATTTACATTCATATATCAGTGAGGCAGCGCCATGTTTTTCCTCTACAACTCACAATTCAATAATATAACCAATATTACAGTGCATATAAGGCGATGGAGTAAAGTTCATGAAAAAAAGGGAAGTTCTATGCAAATTACTCGAAGAGACAATCTCAGATTGAAAAGTAAATATCAACATTTCATATAAATAGTTGCTTATTAAAATAAAAATAATATAGGTTAATAATTATAATTATTTATAATCATTAAGAATTAATCATCAATATAAAAAGGTCGACTGTACTCAAATTTTTTACTTTTAGGATAACTGAATTATAATAAAATCGAGCATTGAAATTAATGTGTTCCAAACAGAAAGTTGAAAAAAATGCATACAAATGGAATTTTCATTAAAATATGAAATATAAAAAATATCATTAGAATAGCCAATCTCCGATATGCGCGCTTTAGTATTTAGTTTCACGTACTTGTAATTACAGACACATTCTATTAATCCGCTTACATTCGTAGAAATCCATTAAGCTTTGGAACATCAGAGATATGCTGCAGAAGAGAATGCACGGTATGCTGATTCGTCAAAAATTTGCCGAGCAAAACAATAGGATACGAAGCAGCAATGTCACCCCCACCAAACGCGTTAGCGATAGAAAAATACACTTCAGTTTTGTAGTACGCAGCTGACTTTTTTATTTTCTGTATTTTGCAATCCAAATTATAAAGAAAACAATGTGCGGTCGCAGTTTTAAATAGGGGTATACTCGGCAATAAAATACATAAATATCTTAATGATGAGATCGTTTTGAGTAATAAAATCGTGACAAAAAATGAATAAAATAGTATGTAATTCGCAAGAATAAACGTAATTGCAAATTTACATTTTTTAAAATTTAGATTTAAACAGTACTTTTCATCAATTTATACTGAGGTTTTATAATCTTTGAGAAGGATTGTGTATTAAATTGCCAGTCGAAAGTTGCAAAGACAAGCAATGCAACCGAAAATCCCAAAATCAATTTTAAGCATTAGGCATTAAAAATAAAACTGATTTTGGAAAGACTAGCTCTAATTGCACTAGATAAATACTCACAATCCTTAATTATTTATCAAGATGCCTGACTGAAGAGAAAAAAACAACTATCCCTATACACACTAGTTCTGGGAAGTTACAAGCTTAATTTTCGTACATTTAAGGAGAATGTGACCTTTATACCTTCTGAAAAATATACGAGAAACGTTCAGTGCTACGTTAGCAATACACCTGTACCAATTGTCTTCTTAAATAACTTTCATTGCATTCACAGCAGATGCAATGTTAATTAAATGAAACTGAAAAAACAAAGAAATGAATGTTCAAACAATGAATTGTAAGAAACCATTCTTCTGACATAAAGCCATTTTTGAATCTCATGTATTACTGAAATAAATTTGAAGTTGGACATTTGACTTATTCATATTTATTATTTAATAAGAATTACCCGGTAAGATTGACATTCCCCACGAATAAATAATTTCTACACCGTAGGCCTACACTGTTCAACCAGCCGTCATTTGGAGACGCGGCGCAACCCCGGCCGCAGGTGGCCCGCCGACGCATCGACGCGTCGCATTGCAGTGGGCGCTGGGCTGCGAGGGGGAGGGGGCGCAGGGGACCTCACGCGTGTACGCACGCGGGCACGCGTACGTGCGCGCGCGCGCTCTCCCGCGGCGTTTGATGCAGCGGCGCGGGAGACATCAGGTGGCGAGGGCCGCCCAGCCCCCTCCCCCCCCCCCAGGGGAGGCCATCAATCATTCAATCAGGGGCGGGCGAGCGCGGCCAAGAGCGCGCATGCGCCCTGGGTGCTCGCCCACCCACGCCCTGCCCGCTGACCACCGCTCGCACGCGGCGCGTGCCCGCGATCAGGGATTCTTCATCGGTTTCATCGGCTCACGTCCCTCGCGGACAACTCTTCAGTTCACACGACACAACTGCACCTCTGGTAAACATTACCTCTCAGTTTTGGTAGGTTCAAACGTAGATTAAAATACGTCAATAAGAAGTAGTATAAATATACATAATAAAAAATAATATAAACAC
The DNA here is from genome assembly GCA_038098605.1 of Gryllus longicercus. Classification (NCBI taxonomy): domain Eukaryota; kingdom Metazoa; phylum Arthropoda; class Insecta; order Orthoptera; family Gryllidae; genus Gryllus; species Gryllus longicercus. Next base: position 543,875 of record JAZDUA010000705.1, read on the forward strand.
AAATTTGTTTCTATCATTAGATGTATTGCATTGTAGTAATGTATAATATTTTAAAGCATTTTTGATGTGGGCATTGTCATAGATAATTTTTCCCTAGGCAGTGAATTGTATTATTATTATTATTATTATTATTATTATTATTATTATTATTATTATTATTTACAATAATAACACTTGAGTATTCAGGTCTATCTAAAGAAGCTTTCTTACCTCTTTAACTTCTCATTTTTGTTAATAAGTTCTTTCTTGTCATTAATCCTATCGATTTTCTGTCATTTAAATAAAAAACCTCTACTGAATGTTGGAGTTTCCCTAGTTTCTTTGCAAAATACGGATTCAATAATGTTTCAAAGGCGCTGGTTCGCAACGACTTACGACTTAACCAGTTCGGTTGATTAATAACTGTCGAGTATTTAGATTAGATTTTTAAGAGAAAATATGTATTTCTGTATCGTGAAAAGATATCTTTAAAGAAAATTTTGTCTCTGGCTTGCACACAAACTATAATAACTGATTCTTCAACATTTAATCTTACATTATTAAATACTTTTCTTCCTGTTGAACAGCAATGTTCTCGGATTCTCGAGAATCGACATTTCTGTGACGTTATACAGAAAAAATAGCAGATATATTTTCATAGTCTGCCTTGTTTAATTAAACAATGACTTCGTGGAAAATGAAACTAAGAGTTCATATCCTGCATCCATAATTCATAATTAATATTTGAAAATCTAAAGAATGCAAAACGAACAAAATATTTTATTTTCATTACGATATATTTTCTATGTGCATTTTCCTCCAGAACGGAAGTTTCCGTGATCTCTTTGAGAAGGGTAACGGTGTGGCGACGGCGACCAGATAAAGAGGGGTTCGGAGGGGTCACGAACGATCGGCGATTAACCTTCCTAATTCCATGATATACACTGCTAAGAGGAGTCCGCGTGGACCTCGAAGAAGAACGAACATTTACCTTTTTCTTGCCAATAAAAACTTGGGTTTAAGGAATAAGAAGATTAATTCATATTTTGTCCAAAAACAGCTTTGGAGCTTTTGTAACGAATTACTGGGAAATAAATTATTGCAAAATTTCCTGACTCCTCATGGCCTCATGACCTCATTTTATAGAAGAGTTCAACCAATATTTTATGCCTTTTTCTACATGCTCAACATTATCCACACACTATTTTTACGATTTAATTTCGACATATTATTACTCAGTCACTTGTACTACTGTACGTACAACGTTGGGAACAAGTGCTTGCATCACAACAAACCTGAAAGCGTTTTAATCTAAACAATCAAGGGCATGAGTTGAATCTGCGAAATGTGCCGACAACAATACACTACGAATTTCCAAGACATTTTTTCAAAATCACTGCTAATATTTGAAACGCACTTCTGTAACACTAAATACTAAGATAGATCTGGGCGGACCCCAATGAACAAATTATTTTTTTCTATTAAAACAAATTTCATATGTTACACAACTGTTTCTTAACCTTCAAATCACGGAAATACTTCACACATTAAAAAAAAAAAAACTAACGACACAGCAGATGATGTTTCACGTCTGATTTGTTAGAAAACTAGAAATTGGGTTCCATCTAGACCGCTCTTACGTACGTAAAGAGTCGCCTGGTTCGCTGTTGATTGTAGTGCATATTTCAGCAAGGGGGTAAAGCACACCAGTCAGTCGCCCCTGTGCCCTCTCCGCGAGACGCGATTCCTTCTCCGCCTGCGACCTTTCCTCGGCGGCGACGGCCTCGTAGGCCACCTGGCGGCAGGGGGCGTGGCGCCGGAGGGGGCGTGGCACGCCGCGGGGCACGTGCAATCGCCGACCCGCCGCCGCCGCCGCCGCCGCCGCCGCCGCCGCCCCAGGCACGCGCCGCCCCAGCGGGTCGATGCGCGATCCAATTACCGTCGGCGGGGCTTCACTGACGGAATACGTAAAACGCCCAGTGTTTGGCCGCGAGTTAAAGCAGCCCGCAACTGCATTGCGCACACGACACCGCGCCGCCCCCCTCGCCCCTCCCCCTTCCCCACTTGCTCCGCTCGCTATTGAGACTTTCGCTCGCCGCGTTTCCTTTCCGCCTCGCCCATTGTGTGGCGACCTCGCGACCTTTTCGCCCGCAAAGAACGAGCACGTACAAACCGTGTCAACCCTACTTACAAATGAATTGAGAAAATAAACAACGACGAACAATCCTAAACTCGAGAAATAGGGATACGATTTTTTAAAATTTTATTTTAATTCATTTCTTTCAATTATGATCGTTGAATAATAAAATTGATGCTCTAAATCATTGTGGGTGAAAGCAGGTTAAATATTGAAAGTTTCTATTCAGTTTTATAACAAACCGAACAGAAATTATATCGATTAGAGGGTCTAAGTTTAATAAGCAAAACTATGTCGCGAGGTATACACGTTAACATGTAACAAATCATGTTTTCCCTAACTTCATACACAGTTTATGAAAAAGCAATGTATTATTACATGGTTTCAATTGTTTATAACTTTTATTAATGCAACTGGCTAACTTAAGATAATAACGACTTCTGATGTCGACTCAGAACGAGAAAATTATGATGTTTTAAAATCATAATTGGCTGGTGCTGTTGTTCTCACAAGTGTCCTTGTTCAACAAAAGACAAATACGGGGAGCTCCACTTAATCTAGCATTCTACGCAACTTAACAACTTTTTAATGAAATAAACTCGAAAAAGGATAAATGACTCTTAAATGGTAATATTTAAGTGATTTTCTCCGTTTTGCATAAGTAAGTGTATGTCGTGTCGTTCAGCCACACTATTCAATTCATTTAATACTCTGAAAAACATCCCTTGCAGAGGGCAATTCGCCCTCTCGCGCAGAAACACCGCGTGCGAACATCCTCTTGCGCAAATTGCCGCCCGCGCTTAGCATGCGCCTCCATATGCATGGCTACACTCGGCGGCGCAGCGCCATATGCGCGGCAGCCTTTCGCCCTCGTTCGCGCCCTCCACTCGCCTTCGCCCACTCTCTCGCGCTATCGCCCTCTGCCCGCTCTCGCCCTCTTCTCGCTCTCGCCCTCTTCTCGCTCTCGCCCCCTTCCCGCTCTCGCCCTCTGCCCGCTCTCGCCCTCTTCTCGCTCTCGCCCTCTTCTCGCTCTCGCCCTCTGCCCGCTCTCGCCCTCTGCCCGCTCTCGCCCCCTTCCCGCTCTCGCCCCCTTCCCGCTCTCGCCCCCTTCCCGCTCTCGCCCTCTGCCCGCTCTCGCCCTCTGCCCGCTCTCGCCCTCTGCCCGCTCTCGCCCTCTGCCCGCTCTCGCCCTCTGCCCGCTCTTGTCCTCTTTTCGCTCTCACCCTCTTCTCGCTCTCACCTTCTCCTTTCTCTCGCTCTCTTCTCGCTCTCGCCCTCTTCCCGTTCTCACCCTCTCCCTGCTTTCGCAATCTTTCCGCCCTCGTCATCGCCTTCTCCCCTCTCCCGGTCTCACACTCTCCCCGCTCTCGCCCCCTCCCTGATCACGCCCTCTTCCCGCTCTCGCCTTTGCCCACTCTCGCTCTCGCCCTTCTCCGTTTTCGGTCTCGTCTTCTGCCTACTCTCGCTCTCGTCTTCTCGCCGCTCGCGCTCTAGCCCTCTCCCGCTCTCATCTTCTCCTCGCTCTTGTCCTATTCCCGCTCTCTCCCTGCGGCCAACGAACTGATCAATGTTCGCCCGAGCGGCCGCTGAGCGAGACCTCATCCCGAATATGGATTGTCTCACAACACACTTTAACGACGACAGCCATATGCGGGGATCAGGGCATGGTGATAGCTCCATCGGCCAGACTGGCTGTTTGCGCGACCAACCACGCAAATGACGCATGGCACTTTTTGAATCGCAAGCTAATTTCCAGGTGCCTGGCACTCTGGTTTCCTCGCGCAATCCCCCATCTAGAACCTTAGCTTTATGATACATACAGTCTATTCTAATTCTGGAGGGCACATTTTCAACTCGTCCACGCAGAATCAAATATCATTCATCTCACATGACTAAAACAGCGACTTAAGGCAACATATTTCAATGCGGCGAATAACAATTTGGTGAAAGCAACGGAGTATTGTGGCTCACACAAGAAACAAAACAATATTCTCAAATTAGTACGTGAATGTTACATATTTGAGTAAAATTATACCATCACTGATCACTTTTAAAACTCTTCTCACTCGTGTCCAAATATGGCACGTGTTCCCTTCGTGGTTATTACGTCAATAGCTAAGCTATTTTATACCCATCACTCATATAGTTCATTCTTTCGATTTCAACAGAGCGCTATTCCTTTTAGCGGTTATCTCCAATTCCATTACTGTTTACACAACTGTTAATAGTACCTTATAAATAATGCAAGGAACAATTAATATTACCGTGCTTTTGTGTGCGTAATAACTTTAGAAAGCATGATCCAAAAATATCAACTTAACGCCTTTTGATAATAATAATAATAATAATAATAATAATAATAATAATAATTATAAAAATACATTTTCGGTTAATACTAATTCCTAATATTCCTCTCAAAAATGCATTTTAAAACTGCATTCAATAAAGAATAGTTTCATTAATAAAGACAGAGTACTAGGAAGAGAGTAACTTATCAGATTGCATTAATTCGGCACACCAGGTAGTGCGGAATGAAACACATCTCTTCAAGAAATTTCCATAATGGAAACGAAATATTGCAGACAATCATAAGCGACCTACATTTGCAAACTGAGCAATCGCACTATTACGATGTGCTAATCAAAACGTCGTTTTCCCCTAGCATTGTTATCCGTTAATTATTCCCACTGTTCTGAAACAAAGAGAAGTGAAAAGCGCGAACTGTATATTCCGTAGCTTGCAGTACAGCGGTCACGAGAAGATCTTGTGTGTAAGATATCGTCGTACGTAAGACGCGGATCTTATCGGTAAATAATTATATCAACAAAAGGGAGAATTTTTGTTGTGAGGGGACAATTTCATTCATACGAGAATGGTAATATAATTTTTTTTTTAAATTCTATGCACTAGAAAATACAACCAAACATCTTCAAAAAGTCATTCACATTTCGCATATTATGAATCAAGTCTCACAATGAAACACTTATTTAAGTGCTTCATACATACAACGTCCATCCGTCTTGTTTTCGGAAATTCGGCGACTGTGGCGTAGGTCGCAGCGAGCCATTGAGAAAGGATCAAGCCCCTTCCGGACAGTGAGGCCGCGCCGACACGAAAACTCGCCACTTTTCTCTGTCACTCCCAACCTCGCCGGCGACAGCGAGTGCTTGCTTGTCGACGTCACGGTAGCCCCCCCCCCCCCCCCCGCTCCCCCGTCGCCACCGACGGCTTCGCTATTTCCGCCGCCCCCCCTCCTCCACCGACCGGGTCGGACTTCACTCCTATCTCCACGACCCCGCCTCAGATGAGCACCCCCGACCTGCTGGGACTTTTCCGCACCTCTTCCGGCCACCACCTCACCCTCTGTCTTCCGCGCTGCCGCCGCCCCCCCGACTGTCGTCCCAGACCCGCCGCATCCACCGACTGCCCATCTCCGCCGTTCAGTTCCGGTCGGTCATCCCCGCCCCCTGTTCCACCACCCCGTTACACCCACCACCCCGCCCCAGACGGTCTTCCCCGCACCCGCCTCCTCCGCTGCTCAGTCCAGGACGGTCACTCACGCGCCCTATTCCTCCGCCACTTTACCCCCCATCCCCCACCCCACCTCAGACGGTCTTCCCCGCTTTCCCTCCTCCGACAGTCATCCCGACTCACTTCCTCCGCCGCCCCTCCCCGGACACTCTTCTCCGTTCCCACCTCAGCCCTATGCCCAGTCCAGGACGGTCATCGCCTTCCCTCGCCTTGGCTGCCCCAACCATACGGTCGTCCCCGTTCCTGAGACTTCGTCACCGTCGCGAACGGTTTTCCCCGACGCGGCCATCCCCCCCCGTTCTGCCCCTCCCCGCTCCACCCAATTCCGCCCCGCCCCAGTGGGTCCTCTCCGCCGCAGCGCGACTAGCTTTTTTAGCGCGGGCCGACGCGGCCGGTGCTCACTCACTCACTCCGCAGCTCGTTTGCGTCCTTCTTTCTGCCTTTGCGCGGGGGCGGGCGCTGTTCCAGCCCCGCCCCCTCCCCCGACGCGCGTCCGCCGGGCACGGGGCGGAGGGGTCGGGGCGCCGCCCAAATTGAACCGTCGCGTCGCCGCCCCGGCGCCCCAGACGCGCTATTAATCTGCCTGATTGATGGGCGACGGAGACGGCGGGGCGGCGGAGACGGCGGTGGCGACGGAGGCGGAGCGGTATTTGCTAATACGCGGGTCGGTGTCGCGACCGGGCGGGTGGGGGTGGAGGGGAAGGGGCGCTGGGTGGGAGACACGGAGGGGCGTGCCGACACAGTGTCTTCCAATGGCGCTCGGTGGTCGTGCGGGGGTGGAGGCCAGCAAGGCGATGGCAGCGGAAGCGGAGGACAAGCGAAGTGCATGCAAGGGAGTGGTGTAGAAGACACGGAGGTGACTTAGGACAGGGAATAAAGGCGGGTACAGGACATATAAAAACATAGCACGTCAGTCGCTGGGGGAAGATTAACGTTCAGAGAATGTCTGGGTTGCCATGAGGTGACACAGCTGATGAGTGCGGCGAAGGAGACAGAGGTCTGCAGCACGAACGACTCAAAGGGGCTGGAGAATGTGTTACTCTTGAGGTTGTAGACGTCATGGAGGTATGGATGGAACGGTTGACAGTACGTGAGGCAGTATGGCTACTAAGGCATGGGGGGGGGGGATTGACAGTGGCGAGCAGAGGTATTCAGAGACAGCACGCAGCAATGCTACTCAGAATGCAAGGGAGAGGGGCGGGAGTGTGAGGGGCGTTGCTCTGCCATGTCGCCGCGAGAGGCCATTGCAATCGAACAGTAATCGATAACATGTCCGATGGATGGGCAAGTCACGTCGACAACTCGCCACATCTGGTAGTGACGAAAGACCATTCTTTCATTGAGTTCAGACATACGTGTGTGAATGTCTTACTTGAAGTCTTCAGAGATTAAAATGAAGGTAGAAGCAAGCTAATTTATTTAGCGCAACGTTTCAGGCAACATATTTGCCCAATCTGCCCGTTTTCGTCGGGATGGACAGATGCCTATCAACCTTTTTGTTACAATAAACTTTTGATTTATCACGCAACCTTCTACAACGATTTCAATTGTTTCGATTCATAAGTCACTTCAAAAATTGAAAATTTGTTGCACGATAGGATTTTATAAATAAGTTGACTTGTTCCTGTCTTCACTTTAATCCCTTCTTCATTTTAAGAACACCAAAAACTTGCCTACATTAAAATGTACAAAGATTGGCAGAACTTTACAACAGACTTGACACATATTTACGAGTGACAAGTCGGAATTACCTCACGTGAAAAGTGAAGAAAGCGAAAAACTGTATTTTCGTAAAGTGCGTCTTAACGGTAAAAGCAAAATCAAGGCAGACACAAAAAAGTTCTATAATTAAAAATGAAGCTAGAAATGCTCGGTTAATGATGAACTTATTTTCACAACAAAAACAAAAAGATAAAAAAAACAAAAAGATAAAAAATAAATAACTAAAAAATATATATATAAAGTACTCCAATAATGACAACGAATTCGAAAAGAAACGCACACTATCATTCGACTTAAAACTCCGCAGTAGAGCACTTTCATAAACCCTCGAGATGAATGTTTCAGGGTATGTGAGAGGAGGCTAATATTCGAAATCCATTACACACAAAGCGCGCGCGCGGCGTGTCCCGCGCGGAGGATAATTAACGCGGCAGCGCGTCGGTAAAAAGTGTAATTAGAAGCTCCATGACGCGGGCGGGCGACATGCACTCGGAGCCCCGCCTTCTCTTCCCTCCCGCTCCTACCACGCCCTTCGTGGAGCGCTGCGCACACGCTAGCGGGTTACCCAAAAGAGCGTGACTTTTGGGGATAAAGAGAGACTTCACTGATATCCCTCACAACATCCAAGCGACGAATATATGTTAAATCAGACAGTGTGAAGAGTAGTAAGAAGAATTACGATCACAAACGTACATGCGAATCGTCTATGAATTAAATGCAATGGCGTTCGACATACACTCTCTAATGTTTTCGTTTGAAGAGTCTGAACATTGTAAGACTTTTAAGTAACTGTTATACACCATGTCAGTCATGGTTGGTGCAGGGTCTTGGTCAAGATGATGGAGACGAAGGGTGCAGGTTCAAAGAACTCCTTTATGCATGAGTGCTTTCAGTATGTGATTGTGGTGTGGTTGGTTTTCACCAGTACAACGCTTCATCATCCTAACCACAAACATTTGCCCCCCTCATTTATTCAGCCATTCCGAAATCTATACTATGATCATCTAGTCACAAAAGCGAGAGCATACATATCGTAAGCTTCCTCCCTGGTTTATGCACGACAATATATACGTTTAAACGTCTCACCATGCAGTGCATATGTTTTAGGCATTCTCCTTCCTTCGCCTTTAGAGAGGAAACTAATGAAATATTTCCACTTCTCGCTGGATTCTTGCAGACAGTGCACCCTTTGCAGAACATAATTATATTAAAATAAAATAGCTTCAAACTGGAACCCGACGCCCAGCGTTCCTGACAACACATGCTTGGAAGTGAGAGTACCCTCCAAAAAAGTAATATGTCGTCCAGAAAGACCTCGATTTATGTAATTATAAAAAAAACACTCTTAACGCATATTTTTAGGGGACACCCTATTTTAAAACCCTCAAACACATCGTTTCCGAAATATGCACGATGATAAAGTGCATGCCAGCACAACGTGTTACGGGTTGCATAAACACTTTCCTCATTTACATAATACACGAACTTCTATTTTTGGCCTTAAATGTGTTTAATGCCGGTCTGAGGCGGGGCTCCCTTCAGTTACAGTAAGAAGTTTAAGGAGTTTTGTGCCGATGTTTTTTTTATAAACGATACTACACCGTCATCTTTATTTAGCGTGGTGTTGATAGAGTGTGTTCATACATTCGGAAATACAATTATCTCCCCATCACATCAGGGTGTCTTTCCGGCCGAGCGCACGCTGGCAAACGGCAGGCAGCGGGCAGCGCGCGATGAGGCTTGTCGCACGCGCCGCAGCGCGGCGCTGCGCTCGTCGCCGGTGGCCGCGGGCGCCGCCGCGCCGGCTGATTGGGTGGCGAACAAACAGCCCGCGAGGGCCCTCCACCTCCTCCTCCTCCTCCCCACCCGCCGCCACGCCCTTCGCCATTGCAGCAGCGCACCCTCTCCCGCCCGCAACCTCGAGGGCACCTGTTCTAGTCCCGCGCTGCGCACACGGTGGCTGCTCTCGCGGCCTCGCCGTTCACCGAATCCCTGCAGCTGCGCTCCTGCACTCGAACACAACAGCTGAACCGCGTAGGCGGAAAAACTATCATTGACTAATGGGAATCGGCCGGTTCTCGACTACTGGCATTCGGCTTTGAGGTATTTATCAGTTCGGTGGAGTTTATCGGCTTCGGTATTATAAGAGATAATCCCACAACACAGGCACTTGTGGATGTAGGACGAAAAGGACGAAAAAGATCCTTCTTACGCCTTCGCCGCTAGAAAAAGTAAGCAGGCTGTTCAATGTTGCAGATCTACTTACAGAAAGCGATCCTTAATTCCAAAGATGCCTTTAATAAAATTCTAATCGTCTATTTTCCCGCCCTAGTGTTATCTTTTAATTCTACTAGATGACGAAAGGAGCGCAGCGACATTAGCATAGTCAGGCGGAAGAGCAAGCCTGATGACCTGGGCCTCACCAAGTAAAATGCGGCATCATTTCATTGAAATCAACTGGAAGTTGTAAGTAATCTGGTGGCCATGCGCTTTTTACTGACATCAGTGCTTCCACAATAGTTTGCTGTCGCGCAACGTCTCCTCTGTCGTTCAACGTGATATTGCAACGCCTTTTCCTTATTTTCTCAATTGCCTAAACCCTCGATTCCTGCGCAACAACCCCGTGAATTGCATCGCAATGTATTCCCGTTCACTTACCGCACACACTCTTAGCCCTCTCGCCTCTTCTGCCTTCCTCCCTGCCGCCGGCCATTCACCTCTTTCGCTCTCTGTCCCCCCCGTCCCGCGCCAACAATTGTTCATCAGCCGCCGTCATTGGTCTTCCCCTCCCCTATCCTCCACGCCCTGCGCTGGCCCGACCGCGGCGACGCGAGCGCGGTGGCGCGAGACCCGGGCGATTCCGGGTCAGCGCAAACAGCTGACGAACGCGCGGCGCTCGCTCCGCCCTCGCCCCGCTCGCCAAACACTGCGCTCGGCCGGCGCTCACCGCCCCACCCACGTCCTCCCCGCCCCGCCCCCTCCCAGCTTCTCGCCCCGATGCCTGCGCGACGGAAGGAAGCAGCGCATTAGCGATAAAGTAATTGAAATTCACTTTTGAAAACCGATGGTACCTTACCTTTTGAAGAACGAAAATATTTTTTTCTTACAGGAATTTTTAATGATACCGTTTCTTATAGATTTCACAAATTTATAATTATACAAATGACATTCACTTGGGATATTGAGAGATTGTATCCACCTTTGGATGTTCTTTAATTTTTTTTATTCATTTACATATTGTTATGATTTGTGATATGAAGATGTGATTTATGGGAAAACAGCCGCTGAGTACTCAACCACTGAGCAATTTTTACTGAACATTCTACAATTTGTCATGATATATATAAACAGAAGCATCATGACATTTTGTTAAGGATATAAAGTTTTCATTCAATTCCAAAACCTGCCTTTTATATACTGCGAGCTTCCACCTTCCTTGAGGAAAGACTCGGAAGTAGTGAAAAATCGGATGCCAGAGGTACTATTACCTACCAGATAATGTTTCCAAGAATTACTGGTTATGGTACACAATGGGCTATTTTAATGAATAGCTTCAAACAAATCGCGGAGTGCAGAAAGAATGCAACACGTTACAGCTAACATGCTTCGCCGGAGAGGGCTAAAGCAACCCACTCGCGGACAGGTGTTATCGACCCAGTCCCCCTATTCGGTTCTGCGTCATTGCGTTTGGCACACGCGCGGGGCTTTAGCGCACAGGTGCCGCGGGGCGGGGGCGGGGGCGGGGGCGGGGGCGGGGCGGAGTTGGCGCGCGTGAATGCTCTGCGGCGGGGGCGGCGCGGGGCCGTTCCGGAAACCGTCCATTAGCGACCGCCGCCAGAATGTTGTCGCGTAAAAGCGCGCGCGTTGCGCTCAAACTTTCCGCTAATGCGCCCGCCCGGTCCCACCCCTTCAATCTCCCCACCCCCTTCGTTACTGTGTGGGCGGGCAGGCGGGCAAGCGGGGCGAGCCGGACGGTTTAATGTGGTGTGGGCGTGGAGGATGGGGCGGGGTGGAGCAAAGCCAGAGGATTAGGAGCAGGTGGGTCTGGCGGGGCGGGTAGGGTTGACGAGGCGGGATGGTCGGGGCGGGGTGGACGGGGCGGGCGTGGCGGGGCGGGCGGGGCTGGCCTGGCGAGGCGGACGTGGCGGGCCGCGGCGGGTGGAGCTGGTGGGGCGTGTTCAGGGTGAACGGTATTGTTTTCGCGTTGGCTGCGCAGTGCAGAACAGGTGGGACAGGGAAGGAGTGTTCGGACACACCATCGATATACTTGTCAGTGCGCACTTCATGGCATCAATAGACAAGTAGACAATGCTGCATTTTTGTACTACGTCAACGGCATCGTGATGGATGTTTATAACACGGCTTCTTGACACAGTATGCCCATTACGGTAATTGACACCAGAAGTGTGATGGTAGTTTTTTTACTATGAAAGTCAAAGATTTTTCTGTTTTTTTTTATATTTTGTTTGGATATTTAACGTTTTCAATAAAAAATAGAGAATGATTTATTAATGATTTAAACCAAATAAACAAACTGAATTTAATAAAATATCAAGTGTTGTGCATTTGAATCCGATGTCTACACAATTCAACGTTTTATATTTACTAATAATAACATATAAGTATGTACTGTATGTACTGTTGTAACACTACTACGTAGTTATACATTGTACGATAAGGTGTAATGAAAGGTATGTTTTAATGTAATGTATGAGACAGAGAGAAATCCTCCATTCTACATACATATGGTGAAGTCATTCCTGCCTTATGTTGGATTCGAACCCAGAAAGCAACATATTGAGGGGCATATTGCAAAAAATCAGCATTACTGCTAATCTAAAAAGTACACGTTGATGAAATGAAAGTCGTATTTTAAAGATCTAAAAACAAAGCACAGAACGTATGAAAAGGAAGAAATACCAAGAGTTGATATTTTGTCTGAAATAGAAGTTCCACCGTTGCATTCTCTTCACGTAAAGAGAATGTGTATATTAAACTAAGGAAGTATACTACGTGCACTAAAAAATCTACATGAAACATCGAATACGTATTTTTTCAGAAATTTATTGGAAAGCACTGACATAAAACGCTGGAACTGCCAGTGAAATTCTGAAGACAAAATGAACTTGCAGAAAATATACTGGTGTGAATAAAATCTATCAAATAAAAAGCAACGAACGACTTACTCTATCAAAAGGCGGTACAACGTTCTCAACCAACAGTAAAAGGATCACGAGAGATCGTTCAAAAGACTACTGACGTATATCACATACGTACAGATGTGAGCAAAAGTACAAAAAAGAAGGAATTGTCGAATAAAGAAGCGCAGAGGTGTAAAAGAACATTTCTACAGAACTCGTGAAACCCCTAAGGAAAATACACTCGTAACCAGCAAAAGCAATGTTCACAGGTGACGTAGAAATGTGATACAAACAGGCTCCAAAATAGGAATTAGCTTTTTTTGTCAAAATTTGTCTTATGTTCCCTGCGTGTTATTCGGCCAGCACGAGTTACGAATGGAAATGGTTCAGGGAAATTGGAACCTAAAAACTGCATAGCATTCAATTTTTCTCTGTGCTTACTAAGGCACAAAATTTGTCTTTTCTGATTTAATTATTTTTCATTATTGAAATGTTATCCAAAAGAGCACGAAATCATACATACAGAGTGATTTCAAATTAATATCCCGTTTTATTTTTGAAACATTCAAGTGACTATATGTGATAGTTTGTGAAAACAATATGAATATCTCTCCTTACAACAATGGTGGTTTATTATGGATGTTTGAGCTTGAATATCAAACATATGGAAATAATAATGATAACACAATATTTTTCATTAAACGTATGTTGGCGTGTAGAAAATTTTGTTTTTAAAATAAATTTCAATACGTAAACGTATGATCGTCTCTCTTGTGACTGTAAGGAACCTTTGAGGCCTTAAAAAGCGCGAGAACAACCAGATAGGGGCGAGGGAAATTATAGACAAGGACAAGGGTGAGGGCGAGAGAAAAGGTAAATGCGAGTGCAAACGCAAAGGTGACAGCGAGGCGAAGCCAGATGAGAGAGAGAGAGAGAGAGAGAGAGAGAGAGAGAGAGAGAGAGAGAGAGAGAGAGAGAGAGAGAGTGAGGGAAAGAGAAAGTGAGAGGAAGCAAGAGAAAGAGAGATATGAGAGAGAGAGAAGAAAGGAATACGAAACAAGGGCGTGGACGTGTGCAAGGGTGAGTGCGCCAGCTTTCTCTACAAACCCGGTGGATCTCTTCGCCCAGCTCCCGCCCCCGATCCCCCTCTGCCTCGTCGCCAACTTGGGCGATGGGCGGAGCTTCTCCGCAAGTTGCGGTCGTCCGCACCGCCGCACTTCGCCCCCTTCCCCGGGCGGGACTTGGGCGAAGACCTCTCTCTTGCGAGCCCCACCCAGCCCCGATCTCGCCCCGGCCGTTCGGCACCACCGCCTCTCTCTTCGCCCTATCGCCCACCCGTCAGCCCCAATCGGCCTTCGCCGTCCAAGCCGGGACCACTCTATTTTCTTCTGCAGTTCACGTTGCATTCGACAAATATACTGTTAACCAACATATTTTGGGATGGCAACAAATTAGAGAGTATTGCCTAATATATTGCAACACGCCACTGAATAGATCGTATATTTTGTCACTACTAGATAGTCTAACTATAAGATACATTAAAATTTGAGATATTGTAGCCGATATATCGGCTAATAAATAAACAACGGAAGTAAATTAAATTCTGAAAGTCTCGATGTTCGCTTCCATAAACTCACGCTAGCTATTTTCTTAAGCATATATTTTTGTTTAGATGAACTAACTTGATTACTATTGCAAATACACTGTTCTTCAATGGCGTTTTCTATATGCTTTCTGAGTCCATCGCCTACGCCAGAACTCTACACCACACTCTGAGACTGCTATTCCTCCACATTTTCACACCCCACCTTCATGTGGAACCCTCCTTCCGCCCGCTCTGAGCCCTGTGTTACCCACCACACTCCGCCCAGCCTTCTCACATCCTCCTCAGTCTCCGAGCACAAGAACTTCTCCAGCCCCCCCCCCCTCGCGCCCTCCCCCTTCCCCACTTGCCGCACATCCCCCAACCCTCGCGTGTGCCTTCGGTCCGCATTGCGACTCGTTCGCGCAGCCGCGGAAATTGCCGGATTATCTCCTCAAACTCGGCTGAATGAAAGTGAGGAAATCCGAGGGCTGTCAACCCGAGAATTAGAAAGCAGGCGAAGCGACCCGCGCGCCACCCACGGCTATTTTTTTCCTCTCACGAAGTGAAATCGGAGTATGCGCACTAGGGCACTGGAGAATGCAACCGGAAGGTTCAGGTTTAAAAGAAGACAGAAGTGACCTATAGAAGTATAGAAAAAAGAAATATGTCTGAGGAAAAGTCACATGAATTAACCAGTGTGGACAATGGAAGCGAGAATAGAGAAACAGTAGGCCCAGAAAAAACTCAGTAAATAAGGATACAATTAATGAAACTTCACCACCAGCTTCAGCTCGGCGTTTTTTTCCTTTAAGATATTATTTTAGAGTAATAATCCCTTTAACAGGTACACTTTATTAAAGCATTGAAAAAGATCATCTGGAGATACAAATATAGTCAGCTTGCAAACAATTTATAAGTCATGAGCTAACTCAATAACACGACATGTTTCGACCCTTATATTCTTGTAGGCAACTTTGACCGTTACATTTTCGAACTTGCCCACAAAACTCAATATTTTTTGAAGTGAAAAGGTCTTTTTAAATACTCTTGTCTCTACTAACAGCTCAATTCTACTCTTAAACATCATTTTTGCAGTAAATGTCTATATTAGCGTTTTAGCGGTATTTTCAAACTCCTACTTCACCTTCTCTTAAATTCCGTTCATGTTTAAAGAATTCCGAGACTCGTAGAGCCAAGAAACGATAGTAGCGGGAACCTGTATTGACCGTCAAGCGGGAGCGGCACGGAAACGAAGGTTTTGGCCCGCGAGCAGGGGGAGGCTGTTGAGGCATGCTTCACGGACGTCCGCGGGGCGGAGCGGGGAGGGAGCGGCGGTGAAAGAGCCGGAGGCGGCGGTGGGGGCGGGGGCGCGGCTGGCAGCGTTTGGTTTCCGTGGCCAGAAATCCTTCCGGCGGGGGCGGACGAGCAACGGACGGACGTGCGAGCGGGCGGGCGGGCGGAGGAGGGCAGTATTGAAAATTTCTTGCCGGGCACAATGGAGCGCACGACAGCCATTGTAAGCTGCTTCGCGCACCGTTTGCACACAATGTGGCTTCTTCTCCTTCGGCCGCCCCCGCCGCCGCCGCCATTGCTCCCGTCCGCGACTCACAATGCACGGCCCATCGCCGCGGCTGTCCTCCGGAGACGGTGGCGCCACGTGCGGCCGCCGCGCCAGTTCATTAGACGCCTCCCCTATCCCCCTCCCCCCGTCACACCTATTCCGGCGGTGGCGGGGAGCTGCTGTTGTATTGTGTGCTACGTGTGTTTGGTGAGCCCCTGCTTCCCCGTGAGCTCTTTGGACGAAAGCGAGGGGCTTTTCCTACCTTGGACGGGGTGACGACTAATGACGTGCGACGCCTCCCAAAGGAACAGGCCCGTTTAGAGCGATGATGACACTCACCTGGAATAAACAGAAAGACAGAATTATACTTGGAACAGAACTTTATAACATTTTACTTTTACATACTATATTTTAAGGAGAAAGTCAACGGTTAGACGCGAGATAGCGATTAAATGAGAAATGTTGTGATCCTTATGGACGTTGGTAATCTATTGATAATTCCATCAACATCATCATCATCATCATCGTCGTCGTCGTCATCATATTATTATTATTAGTGCTAATACGAATGAAGAATACTTTCTTCTAGAAGTGAAGCGTGGGAAAATAGACACCATCACATTTATGACGTAAGTATTCAAGATATAACTTCCACGAAAAACTCGAAGAAACCTGAACTATAACGACTCTGTAGTTTTCTTGCTGCATAAACCCAAAGTTTACTGTATGCTTTTACCACCATAATTACTACCGCGATGTTTTAATATCTTTGTCCACCCAACTAACTGCCTCTGGACCGAGTGCCAGTTGCGTTATGCAACCGTCTCACGCATCTAAGCATAGCGGGGTTGCATCGCGCCCCTGAACACTCCAGGGCGGTGACGTACTACACTCACATACGTACAACTACCCAATCGAGAGAAGAAAAACAACCCAGCTAGGATAACCGAGACGTAATTGGCAGCTTGTACTCGAAGATAGATATATGCGCTGTGAAAGAGAAAAAGAGAAAAATATATTTTAAATTAATATTTGAAGAAATGGTTTCTTTGAAATAAATTTGTGGAATTATTCTTATATATTTATTCGAACAAATCGAACAGCTGTAAACGTCAATTCGTTAATTGTAAGTAAATGTGTGTAAACAGACATTTTGTATACAATTAGGACAAACTACTTAATGCAGTACATGTTATATAAAACTTCGAATTCAGGAAAGCGATGCATTTTATTATGCGCCCAAATATTGAAATTATGAAATAGAACGGCATTGGGTCAAGCACTTACATTACTCATAACCGAAATTAATATTAATTGAATCGTTCATTTCAGAAACAAGTCAAGCGCCAAAAATTAATTATTTGTATATTACTTTTCCAAAAGAGTAATGTTTCAAATGTTTTTGAAATACATGCAACATTCAGGAAAAAATAAACCACCACCGAAAGTACATTATATTTTATTAATTACAGTAAATGTGCTCACTAATAACTGCATATTATGATGCGACTCAACAAAATAAAATGTTTCAAAACTGACTTAAGTGAAACGGGGGCCAAGATAGATAATGAAGAGCGCTCCACTAGAGCACGTGCACCGGGGGGGGGGGGGGTCGCGTCGCGCAGAGCAACTCATCAAACGAAGCCCGATGACACGCGCTATCATAGCAGCGCAGCGAGCGGCGCGTGCGCGGATCGCGCGACCAGGCCGAGCGTGTGATGGCGTCTTCGCAGCGCCTGTCCGCCATGATTGATAGCGCCGCGCCGCGATGCGCGTCCTGCGCTGCCCCCCAGCCCCACTCGCCCCGGCCCAGTTCCCTCGTCACGGCTTCGGTGCCGGCTTGCCCCGGCTCTGCCCCGCTTCGCCCGGCTCGGCTCGGCTCCGCTCCGCTCCGTTTGGTTCGCCCCTAGGCACGCCCACTGCTTTGATCCCGCATGATTCCGTACGGCTCCCGTCTAGCCCACTTCTTTCCACTCGACCCTGACTCGTTCTGGATCACTCCTACTGCTTTGATCCCAAACGAATCCGCTTCACCCGGCCCGGCTCAGCTCCGCTCCGCTTCACCCGGCCCGGCTCAGATCCGCTCCGCTCCACCCCGAGCCTCACCGGCCCCCCTCGCACTGCTTCGACTCCGCACGACCCCACTCTACCCCGCTTCACCTACTTCCGCCCTGCATTGCCCCACTTTAATCCGTCTCGGGTCCTCTCCACCCTTTTCGCGCCCGTTCCGCTGCGCCCCGCCCCGGCCGGTCTCGCCCTATCCTTCCCCTTCCCCTTTCCCCTCCCGTTGCGCCCCGCCTCGCCTCCACTGCGCTCTATGGGTCTCCATCGGCCGGTGGCACGCGGTCCTGACAGTTGCGCCCACGGATGGATGGATGGGTGGATGGGTGGGTGGATCGATGAGCGGAGGGCCGGACGGGATGAGCATATTTCAGGTGCCCAGGTGACGATGAGGAAGGCAGGCGCAATTGGAGGGGATTGAAAAATGAAGTAACCCTCCGATAGCGGAAGACTAGCCGCTCGACCGTAGTGCACAACGGTTGGGCAGTAAAATTACGCAGTAGCCCTCTCGTTATTAAGCGTGTTCATGTGCGAGTGAATGGCTGTGCTGATGAGCGAGCAGTAATGAACAATAACATCAACTGCTGTGTACGTGGGCAGTAACCGCTAGATGGCCACGAAATAATCCGTAGTTTGTAAATGTAAACGTACGAGTAAAACAAAAAGGACTAGAGCTATAATGTAGTATTTAAAAACAATTGTGAATGCAGAACAGTTTCATCTGAAAAGTGAGTTCTCGGAGAATGAGGCAATGTGCGTAGGCGCAAAACCAGCGACATTCGCGTACGCGACAGACACTCCAAATATTAAACGGTTAATAAATGGCTGAAAGGGTCGAAGGGGACACCGCTGGAACCGACCATTACCCTTCAGAGGGGTTTCAGCTCGCCGATCACCACCTGACCCGACCTGAATACATCCAACTTGTTATCCGTAGTCGGCCTGTAGTCTCCACGCCCTCAGAGTCGCAATGCTTGCTTAGAGCGACAACGCGAGACTGAGGGGAATCGGATGATGAGGGGTGCCGGTAGCTGCAATGGCGAACTGCGACGGTGACGGGGGTGGCGACGGTGACGGGGGTGGCGACGGTGACGGGGGTGGCGACGGTGACGGGGGTGGCGACGGTGACGGGGAAGGCGACAGGGACGGGGAAGGCGACAGGGACGGTGATGGGGACGAAGATGATGACGACGACGGCGACGAGAACGACTGGAGCGCCGAAGGAAGACAGCGATGGGGACGGCGACTGAAACCGTGAAAGGATTGGCGACTGAAACGGCGACGATGATAGCGTCGGGAACGGAGGCGACGACAGCGGCAGCGGCGACGACGAGGACAGCGACTGGAACGGTGAAGGAGATGGTGCCTGGAAAGGCGTCGGTGATAGCGACGGGAACGCCAACGGGGACGAACACGATGCCGGAGAAGAAAGCCGTATCAGGTGCCGGGAGAGGGAGACAGGGCATAGGGGGGCGGCAATGGAGCTGATTGTGAAGAGGACGACGGAGCGGGCGGGGAGTGTGGCGACTAGGGGCGGCGCGGCGCGCGCGCGGGCGATTGGGCGATCGGCGGCGGCGGCGGCGGCAGCGTCGCATCTGCGCGCCCGTAAATCAGGCTGCGACGGGCGCTGCGGCGGCGGCGGCGGCGCTGCTTTATTGCTGACCGGCGCGAGCTGAATTACGGGCGCAACTTAATTCCGCCGCGCGCAATAACCGATAAAATTGATCAGCGCTTCGGCGCGCTGCGCCGCCAGACGCCGCCCGCGCCCCCGGGCCGCACGCGCTGCGCAAGAAGCGCGGCCCCGCCCACCCCCTCCCGCCCTCGCCCCCAGCCCTTGCGGGGAATTTTGTATCACACGTTCCGAAAATTCTCTAGACTGCTCGTGTGGTGGACATAGCTGGACTAATTTGTTACGCCAGATGATAAAATTTCTTTATCGCCGTGTGTAAAATTTGATTTGATTTGATTCTATTTGGTTGAGCAAACTACAACAAATTAAAAATTGTCTTTAGGATACGTCTGGTTTGTTACTTGTCAGCGTCGCTCTAGTGAGCGCTCAAAAGAGCGTACAGAATTATTTTATTACCTTATGGGATAAAATTGTACTTTAACAATTTGTTAATAAACATTATGGGGCGTTTTTAGCCTTCTGAATATTATAAAGGAAATTAATTTTCTTAAGACTGCGTGTCTTTAAGGATGTGTCTTTCATGAACTTTTCGTAGTCAAGTATTTAATATGTAGAATGAAATATATTAATTAATGTTGGATAGTTTCAATTAGGTTAAACTAGGCAGATTTCGAACAAATAACGAACGTAAATTCGTTAATTTATTTTATGTGCAAAACATTATTTTAAGAGCACGATGAGCTGAAGCGGTTTGAGCAAAGTAATGATAACACGCAGAATTAACACACTTAAAATAAAATTCACCCAATTCCCCCCAAAACGAAACGTGGTGTTCACAGAAATAGAATATGGATATAGAACGAAGCGGAAATTGTGCCTAAAATGGCAAATGCCAAAATTTACACAAACTTTATTTTTCCTCTGTCTTTAATGTTTCGAAATGAGGGTTATCGGTATGTTGCTCCGACTCCTTGTGTTTTAAATTTGTAAATGCTTTTAGAGCAATTAGTGATCGCTTGATGTACCGCCTGAGCTGAGCCTGAGTGACGAGAGGAGCGGCGTGAGCGTGACCTGTGCAATATGGCGCAGCCGCCGTCAAAGCGCACCCAGCTCCCAAATGGACGCAGCGCCGATGGGTGGGCGGCGACCGCCGGCGGGGGGCGGGGCGGGGGCGGGGCGGGGCGTGGGCGCGTGACGGGCGCCGATAGCGCGCGACGCGACCGCCGCGCCGTGACTCGCAGCTCGCGCACGCGGACAGGTGGCGCTGCGGCCGGCGCTGGCTGCGGTCGCCGCCTCCGCGCGCCCGCATGGCCGGCGCGCCCGCAGCCCACGCATGCACGCACACGCATACACGCACGCACGGGTGCATTGTACTGACGGACTGACTCACGGAAGGATGCGCTGCGGGTCTCCCGGACGGACAGACACACACGTAAGAACGCGTAGGTGGAGAGTTTCATCGAAGCGCGGTCACACGGTCAAAGATTTTGCAGCTTAGGATGAGTTGTTTTCAAGTCGCTACGGACAACTCAACGTTTGTTTCGAACTTGCTCATTGTGGCAAAATTTCTCACAGATGATATTTTAGTACTACAGTTTTCAGTCAGTGATGGATGTATAGTAAAATATAAAGAAGAAAATAAACCTGACGATTCTAGATGAATGGACAAGTAAAGGTAGTACACACAAACACACGCACGGGTACACTGAACGGACGGACGGGCTCACATAAGGACGCTCTGCCTGCCACCCGGACATAGGCACGTAAGAATCATGGGTGAAGGTTGATCGGAAGGCGGTCGTACGCTCACAGCTCTCGCAGCTCAGGGTGCGTTGATTCCAAGTCGCTGCACACACGTGAACGTTTGTTTCGAGCTTGTTGAGTTCTATGGCACTTATTATTCACAGGTGATATTTTGAGTAGAGGCAATTTGAGTCCAGGACAGGTGTAGAGCAAAATATAAAGAAGAAAATAGATCCTTGTGTAGATAAATGGAGAATCAAAGGTAATAATCCAAGTGGAATACATTGGTACTTACAGGTATCTACAGAGGAGAAAATAAATAAGTGCATAAGTGCTAAATAAAAAATGACAGCCAATAAGCAGTCATAGCCGAGCCCCAAAGTCCCAAATTGTCTTGCAGCGAACAAAACACTTCTCAATCTATTGGTCAAATCATTAGTCATTATTATTTCATTTTTGAGAGCAAAAGATGAATTTCATACTTGGTAATTCAATAAAGTATAAGACTACTCAATCTTCTGTAAAGTTACAACTGGAATAGTTTAAATATTAAGTAACACATTTTTCTACCAGCTCATACATTCTTCCCTCACTATCAACTAGATAAGATGAGTGGAGTACGGAAAAAATATAACCTAATAAGTTTTCCAAAAAACGTTTATGTAGCAAACAACGAAGAAGATATATGACACAAACAAGTTGTTGTAATAGAAATTTCCCAATTTTTAAACTCTAGCACTTATACACACGTACTCTGTACAGACACGCACAGTTGTGCATAACCGAGCACTCGATGCTCGTTCGCAAGTTAGCAACAGTTCTGCGATGGTCCGGGATCTCCATGTCTACTCACCCGGAAGCCCTTCTCTTCACTACTCCCCCACCTCAATTCCTCCTCTTCCTTCTCACTCCCCAAGCCGCCTCTTTCTACGCCCTCGCATCCACGCCCTCTTCCACACTCGCGCGATATCTCTCCACAGGTTAAATGCAGGTCCGCCCCATCCACCTTCCACCAGTCACTCACTTGATGCTTTTTTACATTAGAAAAGGAACAAAAATAGACATATAGCGGCTGCCGAGATTTAATATGTTACAATGAACGTAACATGCGGAGTGTGTACAGGGTGATTACACATTATCCCACAGTTTTTTTGCATGAAAAAGAAAGAAAAAATCCCTGCATATTTAGAGCTCGCGTCGGAAACAAAGTTACTGGAACTTTTGAAGGGTAGAGAGCGAGTTACAACGGAAAGAAGGGAAAACTTTAAAGTTATTTAAGGCTCTGCAATTAAAATTCGCACATGCGGCGACGTGCGTTGCAGTGATAATGCTGGAAAACCGTTTTCAGCTCACAAAACATTCGATGAAATCGCGAAGTCGCTTTCGTTTCTATGAATGGCGTGCTTTGCCGTACATTGCAATGGATTGAGTTCTCCCCGTTTCGGATTGACGGCCCACCTTAACCGAGAGAGTTTTCTATTCTACTTGAAATTAGCAGAATTTTACATATAACCATATGAGCAAAATTGAAGTGTGGTAATCGCTATTTATGATAATACACAATTAGGTCGTAATTATAATAGAGTATCGCGAGTAGAGCGATTTATTTTTGTAGACATCCCAAATATCTTGGATATTGAAGTTTAGAGGCAGACTGCTGGATCATTCAAATTCTTCCAATAAAGCCATTGTTCTAGCCAAATCTATCTAAATCTTTATATACTTTGTTTGCAATGGGTTAATGTTGAAAGATATTGGAGATATAGTCACTTGAAATAAAAGAACGAGAGTAGTATTTGGAAAATAATGAACAAGCTTGAGTTTCAATATAAGAAGATACAGAAAATATAACAATAATTACAGAAGGTAGGCATAATACGTGTAACAGCATACCAGTAGTAACCATTTTTAAGTTAATGAAGGTAAGAAAACACTTATGTACAAGCAACAAATGTTTTGTGAAAGTTCCGAGTCAAAATATAAGTTAGTTTGTAAAACAGACTGCATTCAGTTAACAAAATAAAAAAAATACGATATGATAAACGTTTATATATTTTCGCCAGTACCATCCACAATAACACCCAGCTCCAATTTTTGAGATGACAGTAGACATTTTTGTTTCCCCCCTCCCTTCGCTTGCACCTCTGACGTTACAACAACGAAAGGCAGCTCCCTCTGCAACGGGGGTGGGCGAAAGAGGGCGCAGAAATTAGTGTGGGAATGGGAGAAACCGTATCGCATTTCGCGAAGGACTCTTTGCGTAAGGGCACAAGGTCACTGACCTGTGCGCTGCCCATCTTCCAGATGCACAAGGGCCCTGGGAAAGAGGCACAAAAAGAGGGACGCGCGCATCTAATGAGTAAGTCGACCACAAGCGAACTGACCACCATTAAACTAAATCCAATAAATAAAATAAACTGAACGGTTTAGTCTTGATTCAAATCATTCCGAAGCGACCTCTTGCAGTGGGGAAGCAATGTTTTATAATAAACGTTTACTTCATGTCTTAAATGAATACATAAAATGGTATATTTTCTTAAACAAGCGAAATGTATTGCAGAGAAATGTGGACATTTGGCATATTTTGTGAATTTACGAATGCACTGAACATTTTTTTTACGTAAACCCACCAGCGGAAATTGACTCAAAACAAAATCACCCCACAATTTAGGAAATTAATCATTGAGGCAAAGTCGAATTTAACTACGTAATTGAATTGGAGCTAAATGGACACACGATGTAAAAGGTGAAAATATTTCAATATGGAGATGAATCTGAAAGCAAGCGCAGCGCACGACTTGGACATTGGCGCGCTGGAGTCCGCGACCGGGCTTTCAAATTAGTAATGGCTGCGACGCTTCCGCTGGCACTCAACGCATGTGGCCAAGAGGCGCGTGGCGTGGGCAGGGCCAGGCCGGGAGGGGTGGGGGGGGGGATAGGTGACGGCAGAGCCTGGGCAGGCGGGAAGGACGGAGAGGGAGAAAGGTAATGCGGGACATCGCGGTGTTGGGGCGGTGAAGAACGGGATCGGCAAACATAGGACTGAAAGGTAGGTGTGTGTGTGTGTGTGTTAAAGAAAGACGAGAGAGAGAAGAACAGAGAAAGGGAGAGAGGGAGAAAGAGAGGGAGAGGAAGAAAGAGCGAATGAGAGACAGAGAGAGAGAGAGAGAGAGAGAGAGGTGGGAGAGGGAGAGCCGCGGTCAGGATGGGCGTAGAATGGGGAAGAAAAATGAAAAGTCACAACGGAATGAAGGAAAGTACGCAGCAGAGAAGTGAGAGAATTAAGAAGCTAAATGGAAACGTGATGAGAATGCGGTGTTAGTGTAATTTTCCAGTTAACATACAAATATTCGTAGCTATGTAATCATGGGACGCAAGAAATACAATTTGTGACTCCATCCTGAGCTTATTTAAGCTAGTGGCATTCTTGTCAGTGGCATCGCATCGCACGAGGAAGAAAATACGATCATAGGATGAAAATATAACGTAGCATTTTTTTGTCGTGATACCGGGGGAGGATAATACGAAAAAAATGCTGTCGGTGCCGTCATATTCGTTGGAATTCTTGCTGAGATGCCGGCTCTTGAGTGCCGACACTCTACTCGCAGTCACTCCAAAAAAATTTTTTGGGAGATCAGCGAGCTCATAGTAGGAATTCTCTGGCCCCTTCCGTTTTCCTCTTATTTTACCGGTGTCCACTCAGCATTATTATGCCATAGCCGTCAATTCCTTCACCACTCCTCGCTCAGGTACTACGATGGTCCTAATAAAGAATTCTCTGCTCCGGTGTGACGCTGGGGGTGCACTGCCGGGCCAACAGATGTGGATGTGGTGGTGGCGTCGGAGGTGCCGGCGGCGTCGGCGGCAGCGTTCGACGCGTGCAAGCGACACTAATGCTCCCCTCGGCCACTACACGCACATTCCGGGGCGGTGGCCGTGCCACGCCCCCTTGCCTCCCCCCGCTCCCGTGTTAGCAAATCCTCGTTTTTGGCAAACCCTCTGATTAGCCGCAACGCGGGTACGGCGCCGTTATGGATGGCATTACTCCTGTTGTTGTTAAAATTATCATTATGTGCGGCCGTTCCCGGCTTGTTCGGGGCCGGGGGGCGCGTGCAGACCATGGCGCCCGCCGCGTTCTTTCTCATCAGCGGCGCGTGGAAATATTCCATTTTTTGGGTTCCCAGATGAAGTGCGAGCTGTGCCTGCGGCGAGGGGCTCGAGGTTGTGACTGCGGGAATTACTGCGGCCTCTGGAAATATCACACTTTTGAGCGGAGATTTAACAACTTTAATTGAAATTTTAATGCACAACTAGAAATATTCAAAAGTAATGTATATTTGTCTTTTACTTCAATTGAGGTAATTTGTAATATTAATTCCACTTTTTTAAAAATTACTATTACAATTTCCAATACATGACATCCTCTTTTAATATATTTTGCTAACCCTTGGTTTTAGCCTTTTGTAACTCAAATTAAGATCAAGTAAAGATGAAGTTTTTGTAAAATATTCGGTATAATTTAATTTTAAGTCACTCATTTATTATTTTTGAAACATATCACTAAATGTATTTATTTTCATCATTCGCATTTAAAATGAGACACTTACGGATGAAATATATGAGTAAAAACCTTTTGCTAGGAAAATCTGATGAGCGGATACGACAGGCGATTCCATTCCCAATGGGATCATTTCTGGGATTAAGCAGTTTTTTAATCCTCTAGGAACACGAATTAACTTCTCGAATATTAAGAGGTAAAATCAACGCGGGAACGAAAAATAAAAGACGTGAATGCTAAACACATAAAATATACACAACTTGTAAAGGAAAGAAACTAATGAACCGTGATGTGGAAGAATAGGTGAAAACCGTTTCCCAACGTCGCCCGGCGCGGAGCATTTCCCGGGGTTTCTGAAGCGTGCGCGCTTTTTAATTTCAATACAACGGCGGCAGCGGAGAGCGAGCAGCTCTGCGGAGGCAAACGCGAGCAGGGGATGAAACGAACTGATTATATCGTATTTCGTGCTTTGGCAGTCACACCGCTACCTACCTCTCCTCCCGCACCCCTTCCCGCCCCCCGGAGCGGCGCGGCGCGGCGGCCATCCTCTCCCCCCGCTCGCTGGTCACCGGCCGCCCCGCGCCAGCACCATGGCGACGCTCTTCACGTTTCTGGTTTTAATTTTTTGCATTGCTTTCATATCCTGTTTTTCCGTCATCGACCAAACCGACGGGCTAACGCGGATTGACGTAATACGCTTTTGCTGGCCTTTCAAAGGCTGTTTGGCTTATTGTACTCTGCCATGTCACCGAGTAAATAAACAAGAATGCAAGCAAATATGTAAATTCTGAAAATTGAAGGGAAGATGTATTCGGCGCCACATCACTTTTGCAATACCGCTCACCCCCTGAATTCGTGAATTTCGGCAATACGCAAGAGAGGAATTCATTCTGGATGCACGTTTATCGTTCGCATACAAAGGAAATAATTCGGAAAAGAGCATTGATTTGAACTATTTACAGTAAAATATATGCATCACTAGGAGATTTAATCAAGCGTGAAAAAGCTTCACTGTTTAAATGAGTTGCCAAAAATAAGTGGAAGAAATCGGTCAGTCTATCTGTGAACGAAACTAAATAAACGAACGAACAAGAGCAAAACGAAGGATCGCTGCTGACATTTTCAAACTACCGTTCGTTCTATGTTACACGGAATTTACCAAATCGGATAATACCCTACTGGACGCATATACAGAACACGATATTGTGCATGAATTTATTGGTCGCATCATTGGCTTTTGTCAACACTCATAACCGATGTGTTTAAAAAAAGAAACTGCAACTACCAATAGTGTTTACGAAGTGTACAGGAGAGAAACAGGTGCAGTCAGGTTTATTTAGAGAGAGTCGGCGGTTTGTTGATGTGTAATACCCGAAAGCAATATTCTATGACATTATACAAATGGGGCGTGCGATACGGTACCGCGCGAGGCCTGATAAACCGAATGAAAAGTTGCTGTAAACTGTAATGGGGATTAATGACGAGAGGAATGTATATATGCTCAAACATTTTTAACGAGTTACATAAATTAGGTGCATTTAAATAAGCAACATGTCGCATACGCGAAGGTGGGAGCTCCCAAAATTACCTCAAATGAACTATACTGATAAAAGAAGCAACGTCTTTGACAAACGATATGAGACATGAAACGCCATGAATCGCCAGGGAGGATAATGCAGTAGAATATGGATTATTCTGGGTATGGGGAGAGAGGTAGCACGGGTAAATGAAAATTACAGTTAATGGAGGGCCTTTTATTTAACGATTTACATGTGTATAATATTAGGTTATTACGTTGACAAAGCTTGATACATGAAGTATTCCTTTTTTGTGTTTTGTTTTTTGAAATTATTTTCCT
This sequence comes from Gryllus longicercus, assembly GCA_038098605.1. Lineage (NCBI taxonomy): Eukaryota > Metazoa > Arthropoda > Insecta > Orthoptera > Gryllidae > Gryllus > Gryllus longicercus. The sequence continues at coordinate 571,381 of JAZDUA010000705.1, forward strand.
TATTTCATTTCTAATTTTTCCTCAAATTCTTGACATCATGGAAGTAAATTTCTTTTGTTCACAGAAGTTCAGGAGGAGATCCATTGTCTCCATTGCTAGACTTTCTCGGAAGAACAACTGAGTGTCTCTGAATACGTTTCTAATAACCAACGTACAACATACTGCTTACGCACCTATGCCTTTTAATTTTGAAACTGTCTACGTCTTCTGGAATGAAAACACCCTTTGGTGTTATGTTTTTCGGAATAGCCAGAACGGTTGATCGCAAACAAGGTTAACCGGGACACCGTTAATCGAGCTTCTACTTTTTATAAAATATTAGACGAAATATTGATATATTTATTATATTACAGTAATTTTTCAGTTAGAAAACTATGCAAATGATGTATAAAGTTTCATAATCTGGTTTAACCCGTGAAAATGATATCGGCAAGTACAAATTGAAAACTCTAGAAAACAATAAACTTCTCTAGAAAACTCTAGAAAAATAATACATTTCAAACAAAATATATACCTGTTGTATTGTTAGGTTGGTCTTAAAAGTCGAAAAAAATCCCAGAAAGGTTTTCTGTGTTGGTCTAAATGCTGGTCTCTTAATCCACTTCACGTTGAACCTCACCAACCCCTCGAGTGACAGCTCCTCATCCTCATTCGCCCGCCGTCCCCATGGAAGCGCCACCGACGCAGGTAATAGCCAGGAGACGGCGCTGCGCCGTCCAAGTCACCGGGGGCGCGTGCCGCCGACTCCCCGATCTGCCCCCGGGAGAGACTCGACCTTTGTCCTCCCTCACGTCCCACCCCGCTCAGCCCACAGGGCAAGCCCGTGCTTCTCTGCCCCACCCCCACCACGCCTCGCCCCACCCCGCCCCTGTGCCGCGGGCGATAGCGCCGCGATCGGCTCGCTCGCCCCAGCGCCCGGTAATGGAGGCTGCGTCGACCATTGTGGGGCGTCGCCCACGCGCGGCGACCGCCCGCGCCCCTCCCCGCCCGCCCGCCCGGGGCGGCGTGCGTCACGCACTGACCGCTCCGCCCGCCCGCCCGCACACGCACCGCCCGCCCGCGGGTAAAAGTCGGAGAAAGAAAGCCTACACTGAAAGCCTCTCAGACGTCAAAACTGTCATATTAACTTTCTTTTAACACACACGTATGACACGTTAAGCCCTGTAATTATTGAATACGAACAATATATTAACAAGTAAACCTCGGTAGCTGTTTATTGTTTAATTTTTCTCATTTACGTTTATATTTATGATTCTTTTATTAAAAAATCCTCCTGAAATGCTTTTTTTAAGGCGTAGATTTTCAACCAAATCGAGTCATTCATACGTCACTATGCATTTTGATGACAATTATTCATTTTTCACGACAATTTGGCCACCAATCAAAAATTTGGATTTCAGTTATTTAAAATTGATTACAATCACGTTGAAAATCAATTAGTACACTTTCTTCGATACTGTTCAATATCGTACATGCCATTGCCACTCGGAGTTCTCAGTTGAGGACGTACATTGCTCGTCCAACTTAATGTTTTTCTTTTGCTTCTATTGAGAATATTATTTCCTCAACAGGGATATTAAAGTGTTAATAGTTTGCCAGGCTGCCATACAGATCAGTAAGAGATAGCAACTTCTTTTCCTTGGAATAATTTTTCATCTTTGATAATTTTCCTCAATTTTTCTTACTAGCACCATTTCGCTACGAAAAGTAGTTGTTGCGGATTTGTTGATAGTATATCATTTTGAAACATGTTATGGAATAATCTACTGAAGTATATTTCACCTCCCGATTCGATCTTCAACTGATCTGAACTTTTGAACAATGCAGAGTCTAACTAATCGAAACCTTGGGTTACTGAAAGACAAAATACAAATGTCGACATACTTCAACGTCAAAAATACTGCAGCGTAGAAAAGCGCCATTGCTTTAACGAGTTAATTGGTTGAGAGTATTATATTGTATGGCACAATAAAAGATAATGCTCCCGTGGGAAATTTTAAATTCGATGCTTTATTCCTCGCAGCGCCACCGTCGCCCCGCCTCGCCCGCCCGCGTTTCCTCTCTCCGGCGAGTTGTGAAAAATGGTACTTGCAATATTTTGACATTCCAGTTTTCATTTCACTGAGCGAAATTCAATTTGCCGAAAACATTGACAAACTTTTTTCCGTTTCAGAAGCAACCATATTCTGTGTGCGTGGTTTTGGTGCTCGTGGAAACTAAAAGCCTATACTTTTTGAAATATTTTGTAAAAATGTAGCGATTTCTATAGAATTGATTAAATGTCTTGAAAAGAATAACAATACATATTGTTTTTATGTAACAACAAAGAGAACCTCACTTTCGTCCCTTAAATACAGTGTGAATGAATAAAATCTAGTCTATTATAAAAGGACAAATGAGTATTTTCTCTGAATAAAGTACTACGTTTACGAGTATACAATCTAAATGTAAACTGTAAGGGTTACTTTCGTAACTACGCACAAACTGTTGTTCAATACAATAAAGTTCTATAAAAAGTGTAAATGGACTAAGAAAAGAAAAAAGAGAAAGCTTATAAATAGCCACGACAGAAATAAACTATGACAACATGTTGTATATGTATTAATGCCTTCAGGAATACACGAAAACAAGACTGTTTGGTATTTCTGCGTTCACAAACACTTAGTGTTGCTCATCGATTTCCCGTCCAGTGGTTGCTCGTCACCAAGACTGCTGGAGATGAAGAGCGCGCAACCAACAGAGCAGAACTTGTAGGTTGGAAGGACCAGGGTCAGTGGCAGACTAGGCTGTCACCGGGGAATTAGGAGAGTCAGAGAGCTCCCAGCGGGTTTTGGCCACTAGCAACTGACGGACAGGGTAAGACTCCACAAGACGATTAAATCGAGCAAGGGATGAGAGAGAGGAGATGGGCAAACAGCGGAGCGAAGTGGGGAAGGAGCACTGGGACAGGATGAGCGGCGAGGCAGGTCGGATACAGACGGCCCACGAAGCCAAACAGACGAAGAGCGAAAAGAAAACGGGGAGGATGTAGGGATACAAAGTGTGGCGAACGGGACGACAATAGCGTAACCAGAGGAGGGGACCAGGAAAGGAAAGAGACGGACAAATAGACAAGATAGGGATGAAATGAAACACGAAGGGCGGCGAGGTTTCGGGGGACTGGGAAGAGTTTTGATGAGACAAAACGGGAAAGAGAGGATACATATGCATGAGACGAAGAATGACGTCAAGCTAGGGAGTCTGGCAGGCGCGATAGGAGAAGCATAACGAGGCGGGGCGGGGACAAGGGAGCGAGATGGGGAAAAACCGACAAAGAAAGAAAACTGAGATGAAGACGGGACGAGAAGGGCGGCGAAGCGGAACCGAAGTGGATGCGTAAAGAGAAGCAAAACGAGGCGACGTCGGGAAGAGAGGGCACGTTGGAAAGAAAAGAACGAGAAAGAACGTTAGAACGGCCATGCAGTCAGGAACGTGAAGAGAGGCGATGCGGATCGAGATGAAATGAGAAGGGAACCAGACGGTGCAGGGAAACGAAACCGCAAGGCGAGGAGGACGAATGAACGTACAGAGGAGCAAAACGAGACGAGGCGGACAAGGCACCGATTTGGAGAGAAGCGAACGACGAAAAGCGTCAAGTCGGAAACTCAGTTAGGAATGTGAAGAGTGGGTAGGCGGAAGCGGGGCTAGGCCAAGAAGAGAACTGTCACGCAAGTCGAAGAGGACAACACGAACGTACAAAGAAACAAAACGGAGACGAGGTGGGCACGAGAGGAATGAGCAGTGAGAATGAGGAATACATTAACGCGGAAATGCAGTTACGAATGTGAAGAGTGGGTGGGCAGAAGCGGGGCTAGGCCAAAAAGAGAAGAGTCAAACAAGTTGAAGAGGACGACACGAACGTACAAAGAAACAAAACGGAGACGAGGCGGACACGACAGAGCAGAATGAGGAGAAGCGGACGACGAAGGAGCCTAAGACGGGGACGAAGCGCGGCGACGCGGAACGGGGAGGGGCAGGGGGGGAGTCGGTCACGCTCACCGGCGCGCGGCGCCCGCCGCTCGCAGCAAACACTCGGCAGCACGCACAATTCCTTCGGGAAATATTGACAGATCGGCCGGCGTGAAGAGCCGGGCGCGTCCGTCGCGCTGCGCTGCGGCCGAGGACGGTGGGCGGGGCGGGGGCGGGTGCACTTAGGGACGTGATTAGAGGCCGAGGGGGTGTAGCGGTCGGCGGCGCGCCGTCTAACGCGCCTAATTGTGCGAACGCGCGCAGGAAGGGTGGGTGGGTGGGGGGGCGGATGGTGTCGGAAGAGCGGTCGACGCCGGCGCCCTGTAGACAGAAGCCCTCGGACAGCTGTGTGCGGCGCGGGGTAGGGCATCTCCATGACACCGCACGTCTCGATCGGACGATTAAACGTAATAAGAATTTAATTTAGTGGTGGACGGAACTTAACAGCATACCTTAATGATTCAAGTACTAAATAATGGAGCACATGTCAGGTTTCCAGACTTTAGCTTTGCTACTTACGAAACACTATTTTCAGAAATAAGAGTGAAGTGAATAATCCCAACACTAAGAGTTATTGTTTAGAAAGAAGTTTAAGATTTGTAATCGCCAACATTTTGTATTTTTTTTTTCTTTAAATGACATGTTGTGGTTCTAGATGTGTTACCATGTTCTCTTATAATCTTACTCAATAGTATAAATGTTAAATTGTAATAATATGATGAAACTAATAGAATGAATGCTTATCTACGAGTGGGAGTCGAAGCGGTTTATTGAAAGCTGGCGACATGTAGATTCTTTGGCGTTCAAGTGTGTGAGTAAGAGGTTGTAGTTCGGGAAGCAAAAACAGTGAATTTTTTTAAAGTTCGAAAATTGTTAACCTATTCAAATATGTTTGAGTATTCTGAACGACATGAAACAATATGAGGCATTTTTTCAACTTTTCTATAGGTCACGCGTCTGTGCGATATAATCGAAGCGGTTCTGTTAGTATTGACTAAAAAAATGTAATTCGCTGCGCCATGTTAAAAGCGTTATCATACATAAAAACTGAATATCAACATATGTACCCAAATCAGATAAACTTGCTTTTAGAAATACGCGATCTCAAGGAAACATCACAACTTACGGCATGAAGACATTGATAACAATAAACTAATATTCTCATTTTCTTATTTTGATCATTGAAATAAGCAGTTAAAGCGCCAAAACTACATACTACTGAATACATACATATCGACGTAAGGACTTGCTGGTCCAAATATATATAGCACATATTAATAGTCTCCTTTGTGCTGCTAAGAACCAAGCCCGAGCATTCGGTCTGATTCTATAATTATGCTACTACAAGACACACTAGTCTAGTTAACCCTGAACACCTCCGCTTGCCGAACATGACAATTATCCTCACTATCCATTCCGAGCAACGGACGCTCACACGCGCTAATGCCGACGGCGGACGGACGGAAGGCAGCTCTCCAGAGAACAGGAGGTTAATCCTGGAAATCGCAGATGATTTCGCCGCAGGAATGCTGTACCGAAGCCCGCAGCTCCTCGGCATCCCCGATCTCCCGGCCGCCGCCAAGCCTCCCGCGCCGGAGCCGCCTCAGAGAATTACGCAGCAGCGCCTGCAGATTAGCGCCGCCCCCGCCCCCACCGCACCCCGCGTTCCTTCGCCCGGGCCCGTCCCGCCCGCTATCACCCCCGTCCCCCGCCGCCGCCGCGTAACATCTCATTCAGGGCTTAATCAGCTCCGTCGCCCTCCACTGGTCCGCGAAATTTCATTTGCCGAGGCGGCGCCACCGCGCCCCCGCCGGCGCCTCCCTCCGCCGCCACCACCGCCGCTGCCGCCGCCGCCGCCGTCGGGCTGTGAACAGCGGCCTCGAAGACGCCTCGCGCTCTGCCGTCGCCGCTGCGCGACTGTTCGAACGGAAGGAAAGAGAGTAGTGAGGTAGGCGGGTGAGAGTTTGGGGTAGGAGAGTGAGCGCCTGGGTGGTAGAGTGGGCGATTGGGTGGGAGAGTGAGCGCCTGGGTGGGAGAGTGGGCGACTGGGTGGGAGAGTGGGCGACTGGGTGGGAGAGTGGGCGACTGGGTGGGAGAGTGAACCATGAGAGATTAGGTGATTGGGTAGTGTAGTGAGCGATTGGGTGGAAAATCGCTGATAGGGTGGGAGAGTGGGTGATTGAGTGGGCGAATGAGCGGAGTGAGCGGGATAGAGGAGAGTAGGAGAGTGGGCGACTGGGTTGGGGAGTAGGCGATTGGTTTGGAGATTGAGTCATTGGATGAGAGATTAGGTGAATGGGTACTATAGCAAGCGATTGGTTGAAAAAAGGTGATAGAGTGGTAGAGAGGGTGATTGAGTGGGCGAGTGAGAGATTGGGTAAGAGAGTGGGCGATTGGATGGGAGAGTGGGCGATTGGGTGGGAGAGGGGGGTTGGGTGGGGAGTTGGCGTTTGGGCTAAAGATTGGGTGACTTGCTTGAAGATGCACTTGCAGTGTAGTGTGAACATTTGCTTGTGCGGACGGACGGGTGTGGATGGGCGCCGGGAGGGGATTAGACTTATGGGATTTCGGCGTGCGTGCGTTCGTGGGGGCGTTCGGGTGGGCGGGTGAGCTGGCGAAGTTCGGGCCACTCGCGCATGCGCCACCATGCAATTATACGCTATTGATTGCATGTCACCAGAAGCTTTTAAAGGTGCGCGGTATTGTGTCTGCCGACGGCGCTAATGCAGTCAGATAGCAATTTTCGCAAATTGGTTGCTAGTTAAATGGATTGAAGTAGACGGACTGAATGCACTTTATTTTTCACAGAAAAAGTGATCTCGGTACAATTACCGCTTTTCCACGCTAAATTGGAAAAGTTTCAAATTGTGGTAATTCGATCATTTCCCTAATAAAATAATTTATAATCACAGATTGCATAATAAAAAGTTAAGAAAGTTGCAAAATAACAAAAACGTGCAAATTCATAGTTTCCTGATGTAAAATTAGGATTATTGACTATTTTTAACAAAATACAAAAAAATAGTAGTATTATCTCAGATAAACTTTACGTAACAGTTTTCTGATGAGGGAAAACAATACATTTTTATACTTTTCTTAGTATTCGATTTTTAATGAACACAGAAAGCATCAGAAACAAGAAAATTACAATATAGAAACTAAAACTCTTCCATGCTTGGATAATTATACGACATTAAGCATAAGAAAGTGTCTGTGCCAAGAGCTCCCGTTGCATCACTGAAAACGCAGGTGTTCTAATCTCTTCTTATTAGACACGACTTCCGAGAGTACTGTTACGTTTCAGAGGGAGGGAACAATGCCCTACACATGTGAGAGGCACTGTTACTACATCGTATTACCAGGGATATTTTCTGTCATTACATAACTGTGCCTTTTAAGATTGTGTGCGTGTTTAACGTGTGTTATGCACAGCACAAAACTAGAGGGGAAACATTTGAGAAAGTCTACCCACAATAAGCAGAGTTCCCGTCAATATCTCAACACGATGGTGTAAAATGTAATTAGTAAAAAGAATGAGAATGCAGGTGGAATACGTTGACGTAAACAAACGAGGACACTCCGGTAACCATCCACACCAACACCGCCTCATCCACCACCAGTCCCTCGAGGATCGACCAAGATATGAACCCCAGAATGCAGTCATGAGACATGAACGCTCTGATGGCCCCACCGGAACGGGAAAAACGAAGCGAGCGCCGAAGGGAGCTGGGCGGCGCGGCGCGGCACGGCGGAGTGGGCGCGGCGGGGCAAGGGCGGGGCGGAGCGGGTAGGGCGGGGCGGGGCGGAGCGAGCGCGGCGGGGCGTGCAGAACGGCGCGCAGCGAAGCGCTCCCTCGCAACGCTCGCCCGCGCGCGTGCCGTGCGCGTGTCTCGCTCTGCCGACCGCGTCAAGACGCGCACGCGCCCGCTTCCGCCCGACGCCGCACGCCGCGCACGCGCCCGCCACGCCCGCGCACGCCTTCGGGAGATCGCACGCCAAGAATTTCATGTACAAAGCAACTTTTAAACAAATTGTTATTCATGCACCCAGGCCGTTGTAAGTGTTCTAATCACTGAGCTAACAGGCGTCGAGATTTGTGTCGCCGCTCCATATTTAGGACAAGTTAACGCCCGTGATAACACTAGATTTTGCGTTTTACCTAAATTCATATTTGAGATATTTATTTACTAATTAACTACGGTGGCGAATTTTCGACACCATTGAAGCCAGATAGAAATGTGGAACACAGTAGCTGTCTGGAAGACAATTCTTGCGGCCGGCAGCTGTCGTTATTTTTTGTGGTTTCTATGATCTTCCCTAGGCGAATGCCGTAGAAGTACAGAAGAACAGGTCATGGACCACACGCTATCTTTCCTTCCTTCTGTCCCCTCCTCTCCACACTACCATACATGTCGGAAGCTTAGAGCTTCTTCCGGCTAGGGCGGTAACCCTTATGGGAGCAGACCCGCAGAGATTCTTTCAAGCAGAGTTCTTTCTCAAATGAACAACCGACGATCAGTTAAGGATAATTTGGATAACAGATCAATTCTTTTTGTTACCCATTTTACTTTCTTGATACGGAGTAGAGAGAAAGTTATGAAATGCTGCTTGAAACAGCGGTGAATTTTCGGCAGAAAAACTATTATTACAGGCTCTTAGTAACGGAAAAGTGGATGCAAAAAGTTGCAAAATTTAGAACAAAAATCCTCTAACACGGAGTATAGCCAGAATTTCGTGGGTTCTTGATACCGAAAAATAGAAAGACGGCAAAACGTCTACTGTCTGTCTGTTTGTCTGTCTGTCCGTCTGCTTACTGCGGCTAAACCTTCCAACTGATTCTCTCCAAGATTGATATTATTTCATTAATCCAGCTGATGTCACGGTTCCTTAAATTTGAAACTGATATTTTAATTTTCGGGAGTAATTTACATGAAGCCCGTGGGATATTTTTCAAATTTTGCCAAAGTAAACTTTCCCAAAAATCAAAATGCAAGGTTTAAGAAAATGGTGGAGGAGTCACATTTTACAATTTTCTTTTGATAAAGAGAGGTTTTAAGCAGATTTCATATTTGGTATTGTAGAAAAAAGTTATAAACGATTTTTTCACCTTATTAACTTACATTTCATTTACTAATTTTATTAAAAGATACCCTACGGTGGCTCTTCAACAGGGTACAAGCTTTCCATGATGTGGTCCGGGGATCGATTCCCGGTCACGTTGTAGCTCCTTTAAAATCGCCTTAATTTCTGTATAAATGACATACAAAAGCTCAAACAGGTGGAGTTTGCTAGTTATGGAGGAGGGAATACATTTTGTTCGCCACATGTGTTTCTTACCACTCCCCAAAACGTGGGAGTTAAACTAGGCTCAGGCATGGGAGACACTGTTAGTTCGTGAACAAAGTCGGACAATCGACCCAAAATGCCAAAGACACGCATGCAATTTTATTGAACGCATTTAATGTACTATATATTAAAAATACGTCTCTGGGAGATTTCATTTATCCAATTTAACCAGAAAAGTATGTGTTCGTTCCTAATCACGCCTCTGAATTCCATTTAATCAAAAAACATTTCTCGTACACATTTTACAAATATAATAAAAAGGCTGCGAATACTTCACGCGGTACTACCCCACTTTGTCCATCACGTTCTACGTCATAACTTTTACACTGTAACTGCATGGAGGAAATAAACATTCATACAATTCACTTTCCCCATAAAACGTCACTTCAGCGTCGATAAGCAACACGCCATTGTCTGAATACTTTTACCCACAAAAAAATAGCAGTTGACAATGACAATTAATCAAATTTACTAATTATTTAACTACTAAATAAATTCTAAATTTACTTAGTTCAAAATAAAAAAATGGCTGCAAGCTCCCCCTCCCGAGGGGCTGGACGGGCGCGTGACCCGGCTGGCTGCGATTCGTTCGCGTTGGCAAAACGCGTTGGTCGTCGGCCCCGCGAAATACGACTGCGCTCGTTGGTCTGGTGAAGCACGGCGCCTTGGCCCGGCCCGCCCAAAAATTCGCGAGCAAGATACGATCTGTTTGGGCGAGCAGAGATACGATCCGCGCTCAGCGGCGGAGTAGGCGGCGCGGCCTCGGGGTTAATAAAACTCCTCCTTTGTTATCGCCGCGCCGCTTTAGAGGATATATGAAGACATACGAACAAACAAGCGCTCCTCCGAAAAAGACACTCGAGTATTCAGAGATGGAATCAGAAGAACGGCGCAATCAAAACGATGTTATATTCCGCGCTGTGAAGAAACTGCCGTCGTTGTAGGCGCGAACAAGTGCTAACCTTTGCTCGTAAAGCGAAAGAGTTATGTTGATGTGATGTTTCGTAAAAGTTTTTTTTAGAAAAATATTCATACGTGGCATCAGTTCCTTAGGGGAAATAGAGCAATTTTCATTGCATGACCATCACAAAGGTTTAAACGCACAACATAATAAAAATCTCTACTCAGAGTAAAGTGCATTAAACACCGATTTGAATTTTAACTTCAGTATTAGAACTTGTAACGCACTCAATTCCTTCCTTTATCATCTCCGTAAATTAATTGTTTGGTAGATATACATTTTGTAGACGAAAACAAATTAATTTAAATTATTGTGTGCCACCAATTAAACATGATAGGATATTCTCACTTATTTCTCAATTTTTTAAACGCATTGCAGGTCAAACGAATTAGATGGAGAGAATGAATCAACTCCAAGTTTGACACAATGTTTAGATTCTCTTATAGGAAACACTATTTTATACAATCAGTTGCTCTCTTTTACATCTTGCAATTTTATCAACTATTATTTTAATTTTGGCTATTGCTCTTTTGTCAACAGGCCGTCATCATCATAATCATCAAGATCAACAGCACGCCGTGGTCGTCATTATCACGTGGCCATCATCATCATCAGCGCTCTTTCGAATAGCTTACCTATCCGTCAAAACACCATGTTGCCTCCAACCGACATCAGCCCAGATATCCATTACAGCCACAACAAACAAACGCCTTTAGCCCACCGTCGCCTGCGCAGCTCGCCGCCACTTTCCCCGGCAGGGCTCACGCGACCGCATGGCGCGCAGCCCAAAGCCCACGCCGCGCCACGCCTCGCGTTCAAAAATCCTCGCGGAGCGCGTGGGCGGGGCGGGGAGGGAAGGGGAGAGGAGGGGCGGGGTGCGGCGAATTTGCACTGCGATCCGGCTTACGAGGCGCACCTCACGTGTTGCATAATTCAAGGGCCACGCCCCTCCCCCCGCCCCGCGCCGGCCGCGCGGGCTCGCCCAATGGGGCGATCCAGCCAGCAGGTGCCGCGCGGGTGAGGATGGGGGTAGGGTGGGGAGAGGGGGCGTGCGGCGCCAAGTCCGAGCTGCGGATCCGCGCGCGAACTCGCCTGCAGAGGCGGGGATTCATACGCTAATTGGCGGGAAAACCCCGCCGCTAACAGATTAATGCTTCCGCGCCGCGCCGCGTGGCTTGCTGGTCGCTGCTGACCCCGCGGAACGCGCGGCGGCGGGTTGGGCAGAGGGATGGGCAACGGGTTGGGTTGCGAGTTGGGAGGTGGGAGTGTGACGGGGTGAGGGCAGGTTGGGAGGTGGGAGCGTGACGGGGTGAGGGCAGGTTGGGAGGTGGGAGTATGACGGGGTGTGGGCAGGTTGAGCGGTGGGTGAGTGGCGGGGTGTATGCGTCTTGGGAGATGAGTGACTGAGTGAGTGACGGGGTGAGCAGCGTGGTGAACGCTGGGGTGAGCGGCAAAGTGAGCTGCGGAGCGAGCGGGACGTTGGACGGCTGTATGGGCTGCAAGATGGGAGGCGAGTTGAACAGCTGGGTTAATGGGGGATTGGGCGGTGAGGTGAGTGGCGGAGTGAGCGATGATGTGGGATGGGATTGACAACGGGAGGGAGCGGCCAAGGGGTCAGCGGAGGCAAGGGCAGCGGCGGTGGTGGAGTATGGAAGCAGTGGTGTTGACCCGCTGTCGATCTCGCGCCCAGTTGGACGTGGAGGGGGGGGGGGGGGTGAGCGACTAGGAATAGGGGATATGTCGCGGTGGTGGCGAGCATCGCGCCGGGCGTTTGTGGGAAGCGGAAGCTTAGTGGCCACGGCGCTGAGGTGGCCCTAATGGCGGTTTGCTCGCGGGGATCAGTGTGAGTGGTGGCAGACATCGTTTGTTGTCGTGCCTCGGAGGCAATATTTTTTTCTTATGACTAGTATTCCATGACTTAGTACTAAATAGAGCAGAATATTGATGATTCTATTATTTTTATTAATGTTTCGTTTTTAGACCTTTGTCTTGAACATGCACTTTGTTTAAAGTCCATCCTTCGGAGAGCTGAAGTATTTACTAACTTGAAATGTATGTTTTCCATTGTATTCGCAAAATCTAGATTTCTGGCATTTTCTGTTGCGTAAGTTAATGTTTTCTAGTGCCTAAATCAATGTTTGGAACTGAATTATTAATTGAAGGCAGTTTTTATTTGCGATGAAAACTGTTCTGACAACATATCCGTGGCATACGACCGCGGCTGCAGATACGGCAGCCGTTTAAAGACGGGCGCGCTGGCTACGTTGGTAGCAGTGCGGACGATCCGTCGGTCGCGATGAGGATGATTGCCGCCGCAAGGATCCAGCGCTCTACCTGTGGTTATGCACTCCGCGGGCGAGCTTCGGTCTGGCTTAGCGCTGGCGGGGCCGAGGGCCCTGGCAACTTGCTCCGCGGGGCGCTCTGGGGCCAGCGCGCAGCACGGCGCTGCGCTGCGCCGTAAAGAGCAACGCCGCTGGGGCTTGCGCAGGTGCGCAGTCTCAAGCCCAGCACACGCCACGCGCAGCTGCTCCGGGGAAAGCGGAGGTAGGAAATACTGGACATGGTTAAATGAAGGGTTAAGCTCTACAACGCGATATCCCACATAGAAAGGGTTTTCTGATTACGAAGGCAACGTTTAGGTTTAACCCAGAAGTGCTCGCAATAGATCAGTGAGATCCAAGCCACGGACATTTTATTCATGAATTGTTGAGATGCATCGGTCTTCTGATATTTCATGTATTCCTTCATTGTAATTTTCTGAGATCGTCTGGCCATTTATTTTTATCCTTTGGCTGAACCATTTCCCGCGAGCATGTTGAAACTGGATCTCAGCGCTGCGCGATATCTATCATATACGTCGTGTGCAATTGCACCAGTGCATTGTGATCTGCTAACTTGAGCGGTACGTATCATTGCATTATTTTCATCCGTGTCTATGGCAAGTGCCTATTCACCAAATGTAATAATTTGCCTTCTCTATAATGTACTGCCTCAATTTCGTACCAAAGAGAAAGAAAGTTCCGGAGACGTTTATAGATAAATGAAAAAAATGCGAACTTTGCAAAATGAAAAAAGGCAAAGACTTTCTAAATATTTTTGCGAAAAAGTAAAATTTATATTTGTTTAGAACATGACATAATAATTTGTAGAAATTGAATTTAATATTATTTAATAGAATAATAAGATGTTTATTGAATTTTGCGTGTACTTCGTAAATGTTTACCTCTCTCACCAGAAGTATCCAGACAAGAATTCTACAGAGTGATATTCATTCGCTTTGCATTGGGGGACATGTACAAACTGAATAAAATACGTATTTCAGTAAATGGACCTTCAGATCATTTGCAATCGGAGCCAAATGCAGCTATATCTCAGAGATACATTTTGGGCACTGGCGAGAGTCTACCTATTGGGGCACACCCGGGTTAAAGTGTTTAAGAAAGCTTCATAAAAATACTTCCGAAGGCACCCAAGTGATATAAAATGAATTATTCGTTTATCGCGCTCCATGAACAAGTTCAAAAAGTCCAATAATGACAACTACAATTTCTACAAGATTATAATTTTTTCGGCCGAGTTCTTCAAAATATCTGCTGCGAAGAAGCTTAAGTGGGTTTATATTACTAACTGCATTAATTACATACACATCGTTCAATTTCACACATATTCCTAGAGGTATTGAGACTTCTATTTCAAAGTTACACAAGTTGGAAGCAGTCATTACACAACTTCCACCCACTTCCGAGATATAGATTTATTATTAGGTGAAACATAAGTGGTAACCACGTATTTTAAATTATTTTTATGTGTAGTTATCATTCTTTCATGACTAATGGAGACGTAATAAGTAACAATAATTACTACCCATTATCCACATTTTCCCAATCAATCATAATATAGAACCTACACGCTTCTATTAAGTATCAAATATATCGCAATAATTCGTAAAATAACTGATGCACCCTACTCACAAAACGTCAAAGTCTATTTCGTTTATTGTTCGATTGTTTCTATTATTGTTTCATCAAATGCCAAAAAGATTCGATTGCGTTGATATATCAAACAGTGAAAATGACAAGCGAATGTAATTGACATAACTACACATATGTCGATACTATTTTCATATCCATTACCATTTAGACGCTAAACGCCCAAACGGTTAAATCAAAAGATCATAACAGATTTTCCTAATGCAACTGTGTTAAATAAAACGACATTGTGCGTCAATCACGTATCCATTTTAATGTTGCTTTCACACGAAACAATTTCTTAACTTCACTAAAACTGAAGTAACGCAAACAACTTCAGTTCATAAGATGATTTGTAATGATAAAAAACGCATGTGGTTCTTTCTGCTCGAAAGAAGTCTCATGTGATATACATTCTATAAACTGACAAATAAATTTCATCGTTCAAATAATTCTGAGAATTCCTTCATTTATACGAATTTTAGAAACATTTTTAAATAAAATTTATGCAACGTATACCAAATGAGTTAACTAAATAAAAATAATGTTAGATTCCAATGTTTAAGACAGTTATATTTCTTAGTCTTAAAGATTTTAAACAGATAAAACACGTTTATCTCATACAAAATTAATGTTAATTACACTTCGTCATTATGTAAGTGTAATTAAAAATTATGTTGTGTGTAGTAAAGTATTTTAAGGATACTTTAACAATTTTCAAAGTTAAAGTCTACGAAATATAACTCTTAAAAATGGGGTTATAATACTATTAATTTATAAGACATATAAGTCAGTTTAACATAAAAATTAAATTACTAAATAATTCATTAATTAAAACGCATTAATATTATACACATTCGGCACATTTAATAATAAAACATGAATTTCGTGTTGGGGTGGCTACCGCGGCGGGTTATCGACAGTTAGGGTCCTGGTTTGAAGAATTAGAAATAGGGGAAATGGTGAGTGCGTGGGGACGCCCCCTTTCAAGACCCTGGATGCAGACGGCAGAGGGCGGATGTAAAGCCAGGCGGGGCGAGGGATACAGCTTGAAGCTTGGCCCCGGAGCAAAGAAAGAAGAAAAAAAAAAAAAAGGAAAAAAAAAGTTCAGTTCTTCTCTAATTAAGTTCGTGATAAAACGTTTTACGAAAAGTGACATCTGCACTGAAGGTGAAAGTAAATCATTATGAAAAATAATTTACCACATTTTGTGTTCAATCATATCAGAAGTACAATTTATTAAAACCCTATTTCTCTAGATGTCAATGTCGGCGGCATGAAAAGAAAATAACAGACGGAAAACCGTTTTCACAGGCGCAAAGGACCGGTTCGTTTACATCAACTGCTGTTGAGGCAGCAAGTCTTGCGTTAGAGAGCGAAGAGCCAATGCTGGGGCGGCAAGCGCAATCAACTATTATTCATCTCGTCCCCAACCCGCGCTCTCTAATATAATTTTATGAATTAGCGCTCGCAAGCGACGTTGCGCCCGCCATAGTAACGGCCCTGGTCGCAGCACAGCGCTGCCGTTGCATGGGCCGCCGGGGCTCTCGTAAAGTTTGAAATACGGCGATTCTAAATGCGCCCGTTTACATTGTTTTCATAATTATACGTGTTTTTATTGCACTGATGAAAAGTGGATTTAAAAAAATATAATATATTCATTGTGTTTAACGAGCGCATGCCCTCAGTACCAGTGTGGAGACTTTCCCTAAGTACAAAAAACAAATTTGGAGGGTCTTGAAAAGAGATAACACGCCAGGATAAAAACAAATATCTACGCGTTTTGGTACCTGCTTGTGATTAAACCATAATTTAGTTTACAGTGTGTAATCCATAGAGCTCGAACCTAATTTTGGGGACAAGAAAGAGTGTGATGTTTAACGAAGATTTATGCGATGATGTTGATGATAATGATTATCCTTTTTTTAATTTCAGTTTTATATGAATCCTTGTGAGTTCTCTTCACAAATGTTACAATTCTCAAATTGGATTGAAGGGTAGGTCTACGACAAGATGTATATTGTAAACTACAACGTATACAATAGATATTAGTAAAATTATACAGTTTCTGTTTCCAGAATGAATGTATTGCCATCCCTTTTTTTACAACATTAATCTGTTGTAAAATATGACGGTATCATTGTGTTTCTCATCTGATCATTTAAACGTTTATCATTTACTTCTGCCAGTTTTGCAACGTCCCTAACCAGATTTTGAAATTAATGTTATCGATTTCTTTCTTCAGGAAAAGGGTATATAATTATTCTCATCCAGAAGAATTTGCAATTTCTGTGGCAATCATTCTCTCTCTAAAACATTAAGAATAGTGCCTCATTCGTGTCGTCTCATTTTGAAACGTAATCCTATTTTCACAAACGTATCTCCCATTACCGACAACGCCGTAAAAATTGAAGCGGATTCAACGACAGCGCTCTTTAACTCGAGACGACCGAGGGATCGTCCTTCGCCAAGGGTCCGACGAGGGTATCACGAAGGGCCGTCAGATTCTGCTCCCCATCACCCGGTCACTTCCGGCAGAGCGACAGGGGCCTCCGTCTCCCGTGCCCTGCCCTGCCCTTCCCTTCCCTTCCCTGCACAAACGCAGCGCTTGTCGCACTCTGCTCCGGGGCTCCATGACGTCATCACAAAGCGCCATCAGAGTTCTTCTCGCCGCCCTCCCGGTTCCCCGGCCGCCCTTGCGACCCAGATCCTCTCCCCTGTGCTCCCGCCTCTTACGTCTCGCCCTTCCACCGTCGATGCCTCCCCTCCCCGTGGGAAGGTCTGACGTCATCACAAAGCGACGCTCGAATCCCCCTCCCCGCCCCACCACCCGCCTGCCAGCCACCGAACGACAGCCGTCCTCGGCCTCCGCCCCCCCCACCAGCGACGCAAGGCGCCGCGACGCGACCCAGACGCGCGAACGCGCTCTCGCAGAAGTTGCGGCCGCCTCAAATCGTCCTCATAAGCGCCGGCTTCGGAGGCGCATACTTTGAGTTTGCGTTTAACTTCTGAGGGCGTGGCGGCGGTGGC
This sequence comes from Gryllus longicercus, assembly GCA_038098605.1. Lineage (NCBI taxonomy): Eukaryota > Metazoa > Arthropoda > Insecta > Orthoptera > Gryllidae > Gryllus > Gryllus longicercus. Next base: position 588,694 of record JAZDUA010000705.1, read on the forward strand.
GGCGGCGGCGGCGGCGGCGGCGAGACGGTGGCGGGTGAGATAGATAATTATCTTTAATAGGGGAAGTTTAAACCCTGGCGTAGTCGACGCGGCCTTTCCCCAAGCCCGCCCTTTCCCTTCCGACGGTGTTGCCGAGACGGGCGTTTCCTCCCTTCTCGCTCTCGTTCTTTCTTTCACTTGCACCAAACCAAACAATTAAATGGCGTGTACGCAGCGATTAAAATTAACGCACAGAGACAGCGCCGTGCGGCGGCCACGGCGGTGCGGTGGGGCGAAGCTCCGACGCAGAAGAGGAGGGAGGAGAGGGTGGGGGAGGGAGGGGGCTAACGCTGCCGACGCGGCTGCCGCGATAAGGAGGAGAAAAGGGGTATCCGTGCGAGGAAACGACGTGTGTCGTGGACATGGGCGGAGCGAGTGGAGGGCTAGGAGGCTACAGCACCAGAAGCAGGATGAAACTTCAGCAGGTATGGAAAACACCTTCGCGAGAAGAAAGTTGTCTCAGGAAACACAAACGAAGATAACTATTTAATTTAAGAAAAGGTGAAACACGCAATAGAAATGCATTATTATTTGATGAGAGACAGTGAGCAGAAAATTCCTTCGAGGTGAAAATACATTGAGCTGGACAAACCTGGGAAAAGAAAAAGATGATAAAATGGGTAATTAAAAAGGAGAAGGAATTAACATCAATGAATAACAACAACCAAACATTAATTTGCTTACAATAAATTCTTTTCAGGATCGCAGTTGAAAATATTGCAACTATTTGATAATATAGCGACATGGGATATAAAGTAACAAAAAATTACGGAAGTTATGACGATATTCTAAAGATAAATTGCAGTGAATTGCAACGGAGACGAGGGAGGCACATGAGTGCCACAAGAACACTGAAAGAGTAAAGCGTCACCAGTGACAGTTGTACGAGTCAACACAGAATCAAAATGGACGCAGAACACGAGGCCGGCGGCAGAGGCAGCGCAGAGATGCGTTGCGGGCGCGGGACGTGGAGCGGAGGTAGAGGCGGATGTAGAGGCGTGCGTCAGCAGCGAGGTTTCATATCGCGGCCGAGTAACGTCCTCGTGACGGCCATTACACGGCGGAGCGGGATTAGGATCGCCTGCTGACATCGCTTCTGCTAAAGCCCGAAAAGACCAGCGTTAGCGTGCGGGGCGGTGGGCGAGCGGGGAGCGGCGCAGGGATAGGCAGAGGGTGCGAATGGGAGTAGTGGATGGGACCAGGGAGGTGGATGCAATTGGTGAGGAGTGGGCGAGAAGTGGAGGACACGGAGGGAGGATAGGGAAGGACGGAAAAAGAGTACGAGTGGGGTACACAGAGGAAGAGTACGGGTGAGTACGGGTGGAGAGGACGGGCGGGGGGGACGAGCGGTGAGGACGGGCAGCGAGGACGGGAAGTGAGGAGAGGCGGGGAAGGCGGGCGGGGCGGCAGGCGAGGTGGACGGTCGAGGAGGACGGGCGAGGAGAACCGGCGGGGAGTGCGGGCGGAGAGGAGGGACAGGGAGGACAGGCAGGGAGTGGCGGGGCATAGTGGGGCCTGGCGGAGTGGGTCGTGGTGGGGCGAGTCGCGGCGCAGCGGGCGCGCGAGAAGGCTGGTAGAGTCGGGAGTGTGTACGCGCGGTAAGGAGGAATAAGGAGTCTCATGCAGCGACCGCAGAAGGGGAACGCGCCCTCCGCCCGCCTTCAGTCAATTCGCGCGGAATGGAGCGGAAATCCCGGTCGCAATTGCTGACGCGGGGCTTCCTCGCTCCGCGCTGATGGAGGTTTGTTGAAGTGAAGGGCGCGATTCCCCACAATGTAAATGAGGCGAGTCGCCTTATGGTTCGGGCGGCGCCCGAAGTGCTGTCGCAATCCCAGACGCCAAATTTTATTTTAAAACTCGTCAAATAATTTTTCTTAACTGTTTTACGTAAATCTTTATTCTCAGAACATTAATACATACGAATTTTCAAGATCATGTAGTAGTATTCATTTATCATAAACATATAATCGAAGAATAAAAATATACGGAACAAAAACTACGTCACTAGATTCAAGATAATGGGAAATCAAGGGAGGAGTATAAATGGTATACCAGCATAATAGGAATATGCTACATACCAACTAAACTAAATTAATTTCACGAATTCATCTTTATGAAGTAGTTATCTGTTGAACAGTTTTATACCGCAAAATTTTGTAGGATACACATTAAAAATTCTCCATAACATATAAAACGAATTATAGGATTTTAAAATAAAAAGACTGACGCCAGCCAATCAAAAGACCAGCACCTACAAAAACAAAACAAAACAAATAAAAAAAGAAAAAAAGGCACGAGGTTGTGGGAAATACTCTATGGAATGTAAATCTGTTCTACAGAAGTATCTTGACGCTCCGAAATACAGCGTATGGAAGAAAATTATTCGCCTACGTTCATTCTTTCGTAAGTTCCAATAAACATGTCTTCCAAATAATTCTTCATTAATTAAAAACAACGCAAATAAATATAGTTATGTTTAAAATAATTAAATAAGTCAAAATTTGCATATGTACTTCATCAGCGCCCAATTGCGTATTCGTTCATATAACTCTTTAAATAATAATTCTGAATTAATATCATACAATCCGCACAAAGACCATGACACCCCGTATCATCAGTATTAAAGAAAGATAAAGGCACATATTTTCACGAAATTTAAGAAAAATGGGACTGTGGCTCTGAGATAGGGATATTATATTCTAAAAAGTTGGCAAACTAAACTATCTTTCATTTACCAATCAAACATCTTATGCAAATCCTTGCGGCCTATACCAAACACAGAAGGCAGTAACACAGGACGAAGTAATTTCTTACACCTTATATAAAAGTGGCGGGTTTGACTGATTTTAAGCGTTCCAGCACCTTTGTATGGGCGCCAGGAAAGCGGGAATTTCGTGGGGTGACGGGGTGGGGAAGTGCGGGGAGAGGGGGGCGGACGAAGCGGGAACGGTCAAGGGTGTGTCTGCGGCAGCTGCTAATCTCTGCTAAGGTGATGGAGGATGGCTCCATTATAAAGAAATAAAATACAATGTAGAAACGCCATTAAGTACGTAGGAATATTGTCAACACGTTGGTCTGATTTGCAGCTTATACAAAACGCCGCTTGTTTTATTTACTACTCAATTTTCGCCACATTTATTCCAAAGTGTCTTATCCAATTCCTTGAGGGCCAAAGAGGGATGAGGCGAAGTAACTTCTTACACCGTCTGTCGAGACCGTCTGTGGGATTTCAGGCACCACAGCGTGGTGCTGGCGTTGCGTGGCACCGGGAATGGCGGGGCGGGGACGGCCAAGGGTCTGTCTGCGGCGGCGGCCGCTAATCCCCGCAAACAGGTGAGGGAGGGCCGCCCGCGCCGCGCAGAGGCATCTCTCCCCTTATTGCGAGAGAGGCCGTGCATATTCATGGCGCGATGAGGCGCCCTCGGGGACGCAGTGCGCAAAAATGCCCCTCTGCGGGGACGCGCGCACCCTTTCGCTGGGCGCCGCACCACCGCGAGGACGAACCGGCTACGCCGGGCAGTTATTTTACCGACGAAACTGATAGAAGCGCCATGCGCGAAACTTTTGGAATTCCTCACAGCGTAATATAAATCAGAATTTTATGATTAGTTGTTGCTCGGAACTGTATTTCAAAACACATTGAAAAATTTTAATTTTTTCAGTTGTATTTAAATGTATTTATATTTATATGCCAACCGAATTCTATATTACGTTGAGCTGGTAAACATTGATTTAACTAACAAAGTAAATATTGAATATAAATAAGAAGGATCTCCGGCGTCCATGAATAAGTTTTTTTAGTTGACCCTGAAACAGTGTTCACGCCACATTTATCTACGAGAATTACGTCGATCTGACATAAACCCACCATTTGATAACTACATTTATCTACAAGTAATATTTCGACCACATTGTGTAAATGAATCATTTGATTATTATTCAAACACGGAAAATTCAAGGAGGGGCATCTCACTTAAACGCACAATGGACTTCAATTGCAGAAACCCAAGACAACACCGTGTCTCCCCTCAAGGACGAGCAGCCAGCAGACGCAGCAGCAGGGCCACTGTGTGGAGGTGGCTAGGCACCGCGTCGCCGCCGGACGGGGCATTTGCATGGCGCCTTTTGCTGAATATTCAATTGCGGCCGCGCACATCGATAAACGGGCGAAGGAAGCCGAATAAATAATTGGGCCGTCGGCGGCGCCCTCGACGGCTGAGAAGCGGAGCGGCTCCCTTTGCCGAAGGCGGGCGCGCCCTTTCTCTGCTCCCTTCCCCCGCCGCCGCCGCCGCCGGGGCTCATTTCGCCGGTCGCTCCTCTGAGGTGCGTCTGCACGCGGCGCGCTCGCTCCCAGTTGCCCGTTATGAATTTTAAAGACGGGCGTAAGCGAGCGCTCCGAACGCAACAGTCACTCGAGCGGCGGTTCCCGAGCTCCACGTTGGGCGCCAACCGATTTGTTAATTAATACCAAGGCGCAAGCTCTCCCCGGCAGAACGGGGTTTAGCGAACGGAATTCTACAACACATGTTCCTGGATTCGGTTCCGGATAGAGGCAAAACAAATTTTTGTAGATGTACGCGAAGGATGCATCCCTCGACTCGCTGAAAGAAGATAATCAACATTATTACACACATATCACTTACTTTGAGAGAAATTAACTTCATTTGCAATATCAATAGAAAATGATTCCGGTAAACTATAGAAAGATTTTTTTATTTAAACAAAAGATATAATTGGAGTAATTGATTCGTCAACACTAGCTATTTTTCGGGTTTGTAGAAAGTGAATGACTTGTTAATACTTCCAAGTAAGAAATTTAAGCTTCCCGACGGGCATTCAATTGCGTCTATCTTAATCACAATTGTTTGCGTGGCTCGTATCTTTAGCTCCTATCCTGACGTTAAACCACATCCACACGTGAAGTCGAATGCTTACTCGGCTAGTCTCGTGTTGACGTTCGCACCAATTTCCAAGCGGCGTGACTCCAGAAGCAAAGACCATCAAAAGCATCACTAACCCCCAAACGTGTCCGTCTCCACTCAGCAATCAACTTCCCGCGACCGCCGCCGCCGCGTTTGCAAAGCGCTCTCGCAGCCTCCTGGTCGCCGGGCAAAGAACAAGCGCGCTAATCCGGGCGGCGCGCGGGTTCCTCGACCTGCCGCAGGGCGCGCCCCGCACGTGGCCCGGGGTCACCTGGCGACTTCCTCGGGCACCGCTCCCGCGCCCGATTACGGGCCGAAACTTGCGCGGCGCTGCGGCGCGGAGGGCGCGCGGGCAAGCGGAACCCCGCTGAGGAGCGCAACTTGCGGCCAACTCCGCCGTCAACACGCCCGGCCCCTCGGGAATCGCCCAGCTGCCCCCGATGCAGCCGCCTCCGGAGCAGCAGGTAGCTGGGCCCTTCCGGCCGCGCGCCGCGCCGTCACCGCCTCGCCCGCGAGTGTTTGCTGATCTTCTCTCACTCTCTTTTCCCTTGCGATGCACCGTTAGGATTCCGTTTTTGTCGTTTAGCATCTCATCGTTCTTTCTAATACTTTTTATATTGATTTGAATGTAGGGAATAGGGAATATTTTATGCGTAATGTGAAAAGCCCATTTTCTTATTTACTCCTTTTACCGTTATTTCTTCTTTTTCATGTTTTATTATAATGTTGACAGTTGAAACTACCTTGTACCTTTTTTTAACCTTTGTACGTTTCTGCTTTCTTTTCTTCACAAAAGTGTATAAGTGGCTATTTTTCTGCAACGTGTAATACTCAAACATTATTCTCGCAACTTTCATCAATTTTACCACTAGACAATGTTTTACTGATTTTCGTTTTCCTTTCGCAAAATTTAACTAGCTCTTTAGATAAGAACCGTGTTTCATTCATGAAGATCCCAAATTTGGTCAAATTTGCGAATGAAGTCCGTCAATGAGATAAAAATACCAACATTTTTAGTAGTATTATGTTATCCAACATGTATCAGATTATTCAGGGTGAGGAATTGAGTTTACCATAGTAAACAAAAGATTTTCACTTAGGCTATGACGCTCGTTACAGTCAAACACTACTTAGAACTCAAGCAAGAAAAGAAATATTTTTCAATTTTTTTTTCATTTTAAAGTAATTATCTAATTATCATTTCAGAAGCAGCGTTTCTTCTTCCAGCCGCCTGTTTCGGAGCGGCATACTTATCGACCGACCGCTGCCCTCGTGGCCCAAACAGACACCGCCCTCGCCGCCCGACGCCCCAGCGACGGCCCTCGAGGGAGGGCATTCCGCCCGCAGAGCGTGAAATCGACCTCTCTCTCTCTTCCCCTCTCTCTCTCTTCCTCTCTCTTTCTCCCTCTCTCTTTCTCCCTCTCTCTTTCTCCCTCTCTCTTTCTCCCTCCTTCTTTCTCCCTCCTTTCTCCCTCCCTCTTTCTCCCTCCCTCTTTCTCCCTCCCTCTTTCTCCCTCCCTCTTTCTCCCTCCCTCTTTCTCCCTCCCTCTTTCTCCCTCCCTCTTTCTCCCTCTCTCTCTCGTGCACACCCGCCCTTTTTGCCACCCCCCATGGCGGGCCTCCTGGGGGCAAAAAATTAGGGCGGCGATGAGCAAAGTGTCGCCTGATCGAGAGGCGTTCACTTCCTCCTCGCACCCTCAGGGCGCGACGACGTTCACAAAGAAAGCACGCGCTGTCATAAGCTGTATAAATCCTTCCCTTTTAAGCTGACTGGCTGCAGAGACTTTACTTTGATGGCAGGTGCTCACTGTTCCGTGACCGAAGATAGTTATATCATATTGTTCCAAACATGATAAAAAATCCGCGAACAAATTAATGTGTTTCATTAGATATAATACGGCAATATTTTAAAGTCAAAAATTAATGTCTGCTCTCTAAAATACGGGAACATATGTATTTTTTACATGGTTACAAGCTAGCATGTCAGTCCTACTACTACCTTCTTTAGCACCTATCCATTTAAATTATACATTTACGGAAGATCTCATATAAAACAAGTATTTGCAGTGTGTGAGTATGTGTGTGTGAGTGTGTGTGTGTGTGTGTGTGAAACTATCACCACTTTTGATCTCGTTCGCCGTACAAAAAACTATTGCGTGATGTACGAACATTTACAAAGACATTTTTTCCGGAAGAATAGTTGCTTCCATCTCGCAAAACAACAGTTTGCTTCAAGGAAAAGAATACTAAACGCCTCAAAGACGGCGCTGAACGGCCGCGAGAATGGAGTTTTCCTAGCAACTGGGCCACTCCGGAACCTCGCGTTCCGAAGGCGAGGGATTATGCAACCCGCATCACGCCGGCGCCCGCTGAAAAACACATTGGGTGGCGAGTGACTTTTCGTTACAGCAGCGGAGGCCGAGCGGCTGGAGGCAGCGGCGGCGGCGGCGGCGGGGGCGGGGGCGGGGGCGGCGGCGACTCGCGCCCTGACTTGACTCCCGAGGAGGGCGCTGTTTGTCGAGCCCAAACAAGGTCGCCAACTTCCATTTACAACTTTAAATTGTGGGGGGCGGGGCGCTTATTTCCGGGGACGCAAGGCGCCCTCGCCGCAGTCCCACTCGGGCTGCAGCCGCAGACGTGGAATTCCTGCGAAGAGAGGGCGCGGCCTAAGAATCTCAAGCTGCCCAGAAGAGGCTGTAAGCGGAGGCTAATCGCCGGACATGCAATAATGCACACATCCGACGAAGACCGATCGGCGAACAAGTGCTTCATAATATTAAGTAAAACAAACACGAAATAAAACCAAATTTCGCTGCACATTAAGTTTATACTAATAATGCATTCTCTCCACTCCAAAAAACATGCGTCATACATACAATGCAAGACGCTCTCTGTCGTGCATTTTCTGAAAAAAATGTCCCTGACTAATGAATTTTTTTAAATTTTCCCGTTGATTTGTAATTTTACACTACGTAAAGAAAATATTAAAGTTACACTAATACCAATTGCTCAGTTTTTTTATTTCACCGTGACAATGTGAAATTCAACAATATTTCTCACCAAATAAAAAGTGAGAAAAAAATTAACGTTGTAGTAACGTTTTTAAGGGATAATATCCAGTTTCATAACCATCTCAAAATTTTCCCCCGACTTCTAACGATTCTTGCACAAATTTTGTGATTATTCTCATCCATTTCAAAGGATATGAAATTCTCTTATTGTCCCCCGTTTTTCCGGGAAGCGGCCACTGTGGCAGAGGCGAGAGCGAGGTCTCAGCTGCTTTGCTGTTGTTGAAGGGGGCCGCGCGGGTGGGGGAGGGGGAGAGAAGGACGTCCCACGGGCGCCTCCTCATTAGGCGGCAGCGATTTGACATCCCGCGCGGCGGCCGTGCGCGGCGCCTCCGCCCCCACTTGACGCAAAGCTCTCAAGGAAAACGGAAAGCAAATGACAATCCTTTGAAACGGACGCAAGCCATACTTTGCTTGTGAACCGACGGATAATTTTATATCATGAACAGGTACGAGTAGTAGTTATTATCTTTAGACAGGTCAAACAAAATTTATTACTTCACTACGACACATATGTGGCAATTCACATTAAATTGCAAAAGGAACGGATGGATCGCTTTAGTTCCCCACTACGAATATTTTACTCATTTAGGAAACAGTGGTTAGCCCCAGTATTAGAAATTGTTACCCAACAGTAAAACAGCACTATTAGCTTAAACTACCGAGTTTTCTATTGCTATCCATTATAATAATGAAATCCTTTGTAGAACTTTTGGATAAAAGAAGTACAGGTCCACTTGAAAATTTTAAGAGTTAGACAACCAAGTGTGAGAGATAGCATCACAAATATTCAAACAATATACCAACATACATTTTAGAAAACAGTAAAGGATTGAGGATTAAAGGGACACGATCCTATAGATACTCCTTCCAGCTTGTCACCGGAAAAAAGCTGTTCAGCCTCCACCTACAATTGGGCTCCTGAAGTGGAAGATCCTCCCCGCACGAGTACCTGTGGAGAGGCGGCGCCGCGCGTTCAGGAAGCGAAAGAGCGGCGGGAAGGGGTTGCGACCGCGGGGAGCGCCCGCTCCGCCGGGAGCAGAGGTAGCGAGGGGGCGGGGCGGGGCGGGGTGGGGGCGGGGTGCGGCTGCGGAGCCTCGACAGAGCGCTTAAGCGGCCGCCACAAATCTCGCTTATCCCCATCTTGACACTCGTGAGGCGCGAGCGGCCCGGGGCCGGGGCGGGAGGGGCGGGGCTGGGCGGCGCGGCGCGGCGCGGCGCGCACTCTCAAATATTGTCTCGCGCCGAGGGTCGTTGCGCGGCTCCCAGAGGACGGCGGCGCTGCGAGCGAGGCGGGTTGGGGGAGGGGCGGGGTTGGAGAGGGCGGGGCCGGGGGGACGACGGCTGCTGCGGCTGAGAGAGCAGCGACCGCGCGGGGCCTCTTCACTGCGCCGCTGCAAGGGACGGCAGGCCGCTCGCGATAAGTGGGGGCGTCGCGTCGGCTCGGCGCCGGTGGCCATGAAGCGGTGGACGGACGGACGCACGCCGATGACGCGGCCCTACACATCGTTGGGGACAACCACAAGTCAGTGGAGAAAACCAACGATTCGACGAGACTCATAGTTCTGATAATGCATTATCTCCAACAATGTTAAATTCAACGACTCACATTTCAAAAGAAAGAAGTATTAATGAAAAAAAAACGCGAAATTTGAAGTACATGTTTCCATTACGATGTAAGCAAACACTAAGAAAGTATTTTTACAAACTTATTTATCTTCTGAAAGGGATAAATAGGATTTTGTCAGCATTTGGTTTAATGGCCAGGCCATGATATGAGAGGCAGTAGATTACACTCGATGTTGCGGACGGCGACGCGTAGGAGCAGTATGAGGCGGGGAGGAGAGCGATTGAGCGTTCGTTAATGTTAATTAAAAGGACTTCCATTTTACACTACAGATACAATTCCTCCCTTTTTCTGTCTCATAGGTGATAGTACGACATGAACACTTGATTGACACTTTATTACAAGTGTTACATTGTTTTTATAATAATAATAATAATAATAATAATAATAATAATAATAATAATAATAATAATAATAATATATGAAAGTTTTCAAAGAAAACAGACGAAATAAAAGGGAAAAAAGGAAAAAAAACAAAAGGTTCAATTTCCTGGAAGCTGTTACGAAGTAATTTATTTTCCTCAATGAAGCATATTCATGAATGTTGAACCGACTGGCGACATTTATTTCAACTTTTTCTTTCTGCACACGATTCCTTGAACTAATCACCGTTGAGTGTCCCAAACCCGAAACAAAGGGCGGCGCCCTGCGCGCCATGAGACTGGGGAGAGGGCCCGAGGCGCCTGAGACCCAACTTTTATATTTCCTAATTAGTTTGTCTTCGCGCTCCGTCGCTCCCGCGAGAGGAGGGAACCAGGTGGCGCCACCGCCGCGCCAGGCCCGTGCCCGTGCCCGTGCCCAGACCTAATCCCAAGACCACACCAGCCGCGCTTTTCCTGCCGTTCCTCATGCGCCTCCGGCCACAATCTACAAGAAAACGGCGCTCTAATGCGACTTCACAGCTCACACATGCTTTAGCTCCAAGGCAATGTCAGAAAAATATGCAAAGAAAGTTTTTTTAATTCCATCATTGATTTCGAATAATAATAATAATAATAATAATAATAATAATTATTATTATTATTATTATTATTATTATTATTATAAATTTCAAGGTAGTGTTGTGGCCCTTTCGGACCGAAGAATCGCGGGTTCGAGTCCCACCTCGGGGCATGGTTGTGTTTGTGGGTATGTTTGTGATAGTCGATTTTATTACTTCATCTTCATTATAATTTCACCTCATCCCTCAGGGCTATCAACCCTGGGTGCAAACACGGATTCCCAATCCCAATTCCCAATTCCATTTCTTATATCGATTGACAATCGCGAGGCTGGGTCCCAACGTCACCGACCCACAGGGAGAGTTATCGTGACGAAGCCCGAGGAAGGACACAGAGTCGACCTCTGCGCGTCCCCGCGTCCTTCACCCGCGTCTAAAAGGCTCCTTGCCAGCGCCCAAATCGACGACCACCTACTTGCACCCACTCCCGACGCGAGCGACATGGTCACGGGGCAGATGGATTGACTGATTATTTCGTGTTTACGGCCGCGTCAACTGTTAGTCGTTCCCGTTAGCGCAGTGCATGTTTCATCTCGTTGATGGCGGTGTTGTTCTCCGCTGGATGGCGAGATCTAGAACAGAACTGTGCGTTGGGTGCCGGAGTTGTCCCATCCACGTATCTTCTACGAGAAGGGCGTAGCCCCAGCCGGGGCAAACTGAGATTTCGACTGGCCTTCCGACATGTATGGTAGTGCAGAGCATGTAAGTGTGCGTGTATTGTAAGAGGTGAGCTCAGAACAAGGAAGAGGAAGGTAAGATCCGCGCGGATCGTGCTGATTGGGTACTGGTCTAGCCTTCGTCTGATATTGATAGGAGAATCACGGAAAACCGATCAATGCAGGCAGACTAGAATTCTCTAGACAGCGGTCGAATTCGACTTCTCTTAGGTCGAAAATCCTGCCACCTCAGGACTCGAACCCTAGGACCGCCCGGTTACAGTCAATACAGTGACATCATTTGATACCCTACGCAATCTCAGCCGATTTGAACGTCAGAAAGGCTGGACATTTTCGCCTGAAGAGCGCAGCACCGACTAGAAGACTTTCAAAGGAAAAATTGGACCTTCAATATCAGCACAAATGGAGAAGTTCTGTCATTTCATAAGAACCAAAATATAAGCATGTATTCACTGTGGAAAACATAGTTTTGCCTATGATCCGGACAATAAACTCATCCTCTCTCATTTACATCTAAAACATTTAAAATCCATCCACCTATTTATTACAAATCTTACAAAATTTAATTTCATTCACAGGGCATTAAAGCTTCATTCATTACACAGAAAACAGGCGAAGGACCACACGAGTATTTGGTTTGAATCAACAGAATACGAGATTACCTTATTGAGTGTTAGAGCAAAGGAATGACCTTGTATAAAACATCATTCTACATACATGTCACGAAACCTACACTAGCAAATACATTTTAAACATTTCGAAGTTTATATCAACTTACTATATGATCACATTTGTTTACGAGTAAATAGTGGAGAGAAGGTATCTCCTGTACGAGCGCATGCGACTCCACTTTACGCGTCCATCTTCGCTTGTTTCGAGTCCCGAGGCGCGGGGCAGTCGTAAAAGCGAGCGCCCACCCGCGGCAGCTGGAGGGACTAGCAGGGGCGACGGCTGGCGGCACTGCTTCGTCGCGTCCGGCGGCCGCGCCATCGACGACGCTTCCAACTTTTTTATGAAGCGCCTCGCGAAGACCGGCGCCCCGCTCTGAAGAGCCATCTCCATCCCCGTCGTACTACTAAGCTGTTGCTCCAGCCGCGTACCGGGAGAGGTTATTCGAGGCAACATGTCACTGTAATGCCTCTGACCGGGAGGTTTCAGGTTCTAGACCCGACGGAGGCAGGATTTTCGACACTAGATTGTCTGCTAGGTCGAATTCAGTCGCTGTCTGGGGGAGAATTCTAGAGTATGGCTACTCTGACCGGTAGTTTCCCGTGGTTTCTCCGATAAACATCAGGCGAATGCCGTAGCGGAATCCTAACAAACGGGCCACGGACCGCGCGCGATCTTTACTTCCTCTTCTTTGTCCTTCCTCCTTCATTTACATACAGTTACACTAACTTGAAGTACGTCACCACAAATGCCAGGAGACAGGTCGGGAGCTTAGAGCTTGTCCTGGCAGGGGCGATGCCCCACTAGTGGAAGATATCTGGTTGTGGGGAAAACATTGCTAGCCGACAGTAGGTCGGCGCCGGATCTTTCCATCCAGCGGAAGAGATCATAGTCTCCTCACGGGAAGAAAACATGCACTACACTTACAGAACTAATGACCTTAACCGTTGACGCGCCCGAAATCACTTACAATCAATCGAGCCACGTCTAATCATCACATCCCTCTGCAATCAGCCATCAGAGAGTCACGAACGACAGTGAGTCTACCCTGCCATTCCTCTACATCCTGTCTCTCTTCATCCGCTTCACTGCTTCCTCCGTATAATAGTCGAATAAGCTATTGATCGTTATTGAGTGACATTTTGAAGCGAGACAATTACGTGACTTCAAACAAGAACACCTCTTTCACACGCGAACGTCAGTTTCCGATCCTTTTCTGCCAGAGACATCGTCTCTTCACACGCAGCCTCTTGCTGTCGAACCTACCTCTCCAGCGCGCCTTTCGCAGACGATCCCTCTCACCTTTGACACTTTTGGATCACGCAAGTCGATCACCGCCACCGATGTCAACCACAATTCGCGAACGACACAGTATTGTGCATCTCTGGCAACTCATTACGAGACCCAAGAGTAGCACCCAATTATACAAACTTGATAGCTGGGTCAGTAAGTACAAAATTCAGTTTCACCCTACCAAGACAGCAGCAAAAATATTGTCAGATTACATGTACCCCCTATACTGCTAATAATAAACATCTCAATATAATAAAATCATCCGAAAAAGTCAGTTAATTATTTATGACACAAAATTAAACTGGCATGATCAGATTGAAATGAATATAATACTAACCAAAGCAAAACGCCATCAATCAAAATCGATAATGAACAGATACCGATCACGACAATACCATACTGTCATAGCAAAACACAAATCCCCAATAAGACCCAAAATTACTCACGCCTGCTCCATTTCCGTCCGGTGTGGATTAATGCCACCAATACAAATATCCGCAAATTTGAAATAATCCAAAAACAATTTTTGATATCCATGTCTAACGTCCTGTGATTCATATCGAATGATAAGCTTCGTAAAGGATTCAACACTGAATACTTATTTCCCCACATCACCTACTTTTCTACAAACTTCTATCAAAACATATATAAAACCTACACACCGAATGCACTCATAGAATATCCAATTCAAAGAACTAGGACAGAGAATATACACCCTTACCCCCATATTCCAAATCACATTCTCAATCATCGAACCCGACTCATAGTAGGAAACCTCCCAAAATGATTCGTTGTTAGTTCAGACGAAGCCAGTAAATAATAAAAGTTTCATATGTAAAGTTTAGATAACCATCCATGCGTTCACCTTCAGAAATAAAATGTATTTAAGGAAACGATTACACCGAGCACACGAGCAAACGATTACACGATCGCTCTGCAGAGGGAGTTGGCAACGTGTTCGGCGGGCAAGTGGTGAAGGGCGGGCGGCGGGCGGCGGTCAGGGCTCTGCGCGCAGTCCCTCCGCCGCTACCGGGTTCGCGCGCGACGCGCTAAAAAATTAACACGTCCCTGGGGCGGCGGCGGCGGCGGCGCCTCGCGTGCGTGAAATGCCACCGCGATATCACCGTCAGAGAGGACGCGATCGCAAAACGGGCGCGCGAAGACGCCGCGCTGGAAGTGATCGGCTAAGAGGCGGCCCCGCGCAAGGGCATGGCTGGGTAAGGAACAGGGCCAGCAGCACGAACACGTCACGTCCATTGATTGTGGACTGATTGATCATTTCATGTTTTCGGGCGCGTCGACGGCTGGTAGTCATTAGTCCCGTAAGTGTAGTGTGTGTTTTTATCATGGGAAGCGTCGGTGTTCTTCCCCCGCTGTATGGTGAGATCCGGTACCGACCTACCTGGCGCGGCTTGCGCGGTTTTCCCCAACCAGGTATCACCCGCCAGACGGGCACCTCCCAAGCCTCGACATGCTCAAAGCTCTCGACTGGTCTCCCGTCAAGTGTGGTAGTAAAGCGCATGGAAGTGTATGTGTGCGCGTGTGTGAGTGAGGGGCGAGGATAAGACAAGGAAGAGGAAAGAAAGATCGTGCGCGGTCGTGACCCGTTTGTTAGGATACTGTCAGGCATTCTCGTGGTACTGATAGGATAAACCTCGCAAAACTACCAACCAAAGCAGCAGGCCTTAGAGTTCTTTTCAAGACAGCGGCTGACCTGGTCCTTCCTATCTAGATAGTGTTGAAAATCCTTACCAACACTACATATGAGAGAGTGTGTATGGTAAAAATGCAGTAGATTGTAGGTAGGTACTTATTATGGAATGGGTAACTAGAATAAGATAGAGAGTTTTCGGAATGGAGAAAGATAATTAAAATAACTAGTTAATCCAATATTTAATTAAAAGCATGTAAAATAATACTGCGAAAGAAAAAGTTAATTTTTTTTCGAATAAGTCAATAAAATTATAAGGAGAAATATTAATGAAAAATAATGCGGAGACTTGCGCAAAAATAGTGTGTTCTGGAGACCACTGCTAACCCGAAAACTCAAAAACGGAAACGGATAATGGGATTACATTTTACGACGTATGCGACATTGCCTTTGTCAAGAGGGACAGAGAACGACAAAAACAGAGAGAGGGGTAAGGACACGGAAGAGCAAGGTGGAGGATCGAGAGAGAGAGAGAGAGAGAGAGAGAGAGAGAGAGAGAGAGAGAGAGAGAGGGGGGGGTACGCACTCACGCGCGAGAACACCCCATCCCCCCAGCAGCAAGTTTCCCGCTGCAATTACATCGCGAGTCATGAATGCGGAACCAATATCGTGCCGACGCAGCGTCAAAGAAGCGCCAAAGTTTTCGCGCGCCCGGCGCAGCCGGAGGTGGGGGTGGAAGTGGAGGTGAAGTGAGGGACTGCAGGTCTCAGGAGAACGCGCGCGAGGCGTAGGTTAGCACAAAAGCGGAGAAGAAAGCACGCCGCAAGGCGGTGAGCTCTTGCGAAGATCTAGCAGGAAGCGAAAATCAACTTAGAATGAAACCTGCATATTAACCGAGACGCGCCGAAAACTTCCTTCAATCAACTTTGAGTACACCGAATGATTTGGCAGCAGTAGGCCCTAGTTTCAAATAGGTGAGTTTATCATTTGCAGGTTTCATATATGCTGACGCAATATTATGTCCGCAGCTTCGATTTCCAGGAATGGGAGTGGTATTTTTCAACACAAACATTCCATACGCAATTAATGCAGTATAAATTTTGTAACGCGAAATTCTGGATACTAATGAAATTTCATTGCCGATTTATTAAAATTCACGAGCATACAATCATTACCTCATTAATACATCCACTATTCAATTTTAAGTAAAATAGGGAAAATATTTAATTATGTAAACATTTACTGTATTTAATTCGTTCAGAGGAATCGAGCACATTAAACTGTATTACAAATTATCTAATTTACCTTCAAAAGTAATGTCATCAACTTTACTGGTAGTGATAGATGCGAGCTATACTTTACAGCAAATATGTAACATAAACTCTTGTAATCAATATAAACTGATTGAACACAACACAACTAACCCTTTATAAGAAGGCAGTACAGGAAAATATTTTACTATAACCGTACAAAAAATTGGTTGCTAACTTTCTCAAGAACATTCATCATTTTGCCCTGTAATTGTCTTTTGCCCCCTTATTTAATAAAAGTAATGAAAAACTATGTTTTTTAAAACACTTCTTTCAAAAATTAATAAAAATAATACATGCTAATTACAAAATTTAGAAATACAACCAAAATCAAAATATAAAAGCAAATAAACAAAATAAAATTATAGAAATTATAGAAAAAAAATATTTAAAAAATGCTTCAAAATAATGCTTTTACATCAAATTATATACCTTTCCGACTATTATCAGAAAGTGAAATATCTGACGTAGTTTCATGAAAATTTATTTCCGCATAAACCCAAGCACAGCTATTTCTATTTCCGATATAGAGATTACCTCAACCACCACACTACTTCGTACTCTATCGACTATTAATTAGCTGAATCTTGGACTGGCAAAATGAATTTCCTTCCCTTACTGGCGGTGGAAGTAACGTATTGGAGGCCGGTGCGCGCAGTCGCCAGCGCACAATCGGAAGAGATGCACAGCAGGAGCAGAAACCAAGGCGCAGGCCTGGGTGCCCCAAGGCGTGGGGAGGGGAGAAGGCGGGGAGAGCACCGGGCGGCGGCGCCGGGGGGCAAAACGCAGGGGGCGGAGGCATGATGAATTCGCCCCGCGCTACACCGCGCCGCGAGCTATATATAAAAGTTCCTTGGTCTGAAAGGCTCCGCTGGGCCCGTACGATATCCATCAGAGGGAGGGGAGGGGTGGGGAGGGGCGTAGCGGAGTTGCGCGGAGCGGCTTAGAGGGGGGGGGAAGGAGAGGGGGGCTGATAAATCTTCGGCGCTGACTGACATGCTGCTGGCGCTGCTCTTTCCGCTCGCGACGCGCCCTCTGCCCCCGTCTCCTTCCCCTCCGCTCTCCGGCTCGCTCTCGCTTCCCGGGCTCATTACATCCATCCCCATCCAATCCGCACAAGACCAGAACCAGAGGGCGTCGCCCCGCCCGGCGCTGCGCTGCGCGGGGCGTGTCACCCCATCGCCACATGTACTTGCACAATCTCTCTTCCGCTTCTTCGTCTTCATTGGTTTCCCTATCTTCCTCTTGCACGTCTTTACACTCTAATAAAAAATCAATTCTTTGCCGGTCTCATTTTGAATACGCCAGCATCTCCAGACCGATATTTTGTAGCGCAGAACTTGTTCTCACTTTATGTTCTCTTATTCACACTTTTGAATTTAACCTACACTCCTTTTAATATTTTCATTACGAGTTTCTTACTTGGTTACAATTACCGTCACTCGCATTTCGTTCTAATTACTTTGTGCCTGGCGTGTTTTACTCTTCTGAACACAATCACTTAATAAAGAAAAAATAATATGACAGTAAATACCTTGCGATATTGCTTCTTCCCAGCCCATCACTTTTTTTTAAAAGGTTTCCCCCTTCTATATCAGAACACTCCCCTCCCTCCGCTATACCCAATTCCGTGATTTTCGCCTCTCCAGACCCTCCGTGGCGGGTCTTCTCACCCAACGCGAGGGCCGGTGACTCGCCCCGCCCACCCGTCCGCCAGCGGGGACGCCCCCGCGGCAACTCCTGACCCAGTGCGACCGGCGCCGGGTGCGACCTCTGCCGGCGGCGCGGCGCGGCGCGGAGCGGCACGGCGTTTTAGGTTAATTGCTTTCTTAATCTGGTCGGATCTCCCGCGGCGGGGGCGCGGGCGCGGGCGGGGGCGGGGGCGCGGGCGGAGTCTCATAGCGAGCAATAACACGGAGATACGACCCGCGACTTGGTCCGCTTCCAACGGCCACTGAGCCCGCGGCGGGGGGGGGGGGGGGGGGGGCGAGGAAGGACATGCAGGCGGAGTCGCAGGCCCGAGGAAGCGAAAGGGGCAGGCCGCCCCCGCAGAGACGGCGGGAGAGGCGCCGAATGAGGCTGGTAGCCGCTGGAGGGCGCACGAGGGGAAGATGAGTGGAACCAGGGAGAGATGTCACGGGAGTAAAGATTGCGCTGACATCAAGAATGAAAGGAGTGAAATATTTGATATGGTATCGTGGTGGCAAATGTGAAATGAAAGACCGGAAGGGGCGACGTGAACGGGTGTGGAAGGATACAATGCAAATAGAAAACAGCAGCAAGGACGAAGGGCGATAAAGAAAAAAACATATGCAAGAGTGTTGGCTAGAAACGGCAGAGTTGAAATGCTGCGTAGAAAACGGTGCAAGCATTCATTGCAAAAAGGACGAAAACAGAGAGGTAGAAAAAGAGCGAGGATGGGAGGGAGAGGGAGTGTTCCACGAAAGAGATGAGGCGAAGGTGACCTCAGCGGAAAACGAAGATCCAAAACTCCTGTAAACATATTGGTGCTCAGACAGGATGAGAAATATCTTATTCCCAAAAGGAAAAGTTCACATAGAAAGGGAAATAACAAAAAATGGGCACAAAGAAAATTGAAGTGAAATATTGGTATGATTCATAAGTAAATTGACGTCTAGTATTTTGGTGACAAAAATATAATTAACGATAGATACGTTAAGTATATCTCTATTTATAAAAAAATTGTAAATTATTGTATAGACATAAAATTTAAAAAGTGGCAAATATGTAGGAAAGTTTATGAGGGTGGCGGGATGGCAGAACAGCGATGGGCAAGGAGTCGGAGGGGCTGGATTGTTGAGTGGCCTGATGACAAAGTGTTCGGGAGGCCGGGTAACTGGGTGTTCCGGAGGTTGGGTGGTCGGATGGCTGGGTGGCTGGGTGGTCGGGTGGTCGGGTGGCCGGGTGGTCGGGTGACTCGTTGGTCGGGTGGATGGGTGGTCGGGTGGCTGGGTGGTCGGGTGGTTGTGTGGGTGGCGGGGTGGCGAGAAGGCTGAATGTCTGGGTGGCAGGGTGGCTAGGTAGCGAGGGGACTGGGCGGCGGGGTGGCAGGTGGCGGGGAGGCGAAAAGGCTGAGTGGCTGGGCAGCGGGGAGGCGGAAAGGAGAGAAGTGCGGTGCGAGCCGCGCTACGAGGCAGAGAGCCGATTGGGGGCGCGTTCGACCGGCCTGCTCGTGTTCCTGCCGCTGCTGTTTACAATGGAGCCGCTCACTGCCCACCCTTTGGAGCGCGGCGAGTGCCGGGGGCGTGCGCTCTGGGGCGGAGCCGGGGGCGGGAGCCGAGGGCGGGAGCCGAGGGCGGGGCTGGCGCGCACCAAAGCGATGCCGCGGGAAAGGGGCGGTGGTTCCGGGCGCCGACGAGCACTGTTGCACTCAGAAACTGCATTCGGTGAAAAGATCTATGCATTTGTATCAATACGAGTTGAGGGACGCTTGTAGTGAAAGAATCTTCTGACAGTGTGAAATGAAACTTTTAGTTATAAAAAGTCGTAGTAAATAAAATTAATAATCAATGCAGTGATAACATTTGAAAAAATCATGATGGGATAGTCGTAGGTTTCAAGTACTGAACGATACCGAATTTTCGACGCTAGGTTTACAGCTGCTGACTGAAAGATCTAGGGGCCGGGTGCTCTGATCGATAGTTTTCCGTTTTTCCTTCGATTGATATCAGGCGCATTTCGAAACGGTACTCTAACGAACGGGTTACACACCGCGCACGATCTTCCCTTCCTCATCCTAGATATGTTTTGAACATTACCATGTAGATATGTTTTTACACCAACAAATATTCGTTGTTCACTAGAAGACACGGGCGCCATCTAGGACTGCGTCGCCGTCGGAGTGGGAAGGGGGGGGGGGGTGAGGGGAGGGGAGGGGGTCGAGGTCGCAGAAGCTTCGCCTCTCCGCCTCGCGCCGCCCTCTGCCACCTGGGGCGGTCATTATGACGCCCGCACAATGGAGTGCTCGCGCGGCGCGGCGCGGAACGGGGCGGCGCCGCGTTGACACAGGCGGCGGCCGCGGCGCCTCGGGCTGGCGGGAAAGGGCACGGGGCAGCGGCGGAATGGGCGGGGAGGAGGTCGCACAGAGATACGTCAGAGGCGGACTGGGGCCGACGGTGATCTTTCTAAGAGGGTACAAGCTGTGGAAGAGAAGAGAATAATTCTAAGTCTGGACGGAAATGTAAAGAAATATTACAACGAAGACGGAAAACAAACTAATACATTTGTTGAGTATTTATGGGAATAAATGTACAGAAATTGTCCATTTGTTTTGGAGAAAGGAGAGTGAAAAGTGCTAGAAAAATGAGAGATTAGTAGAGAGAGAAAGAGAAAGAGAGATCGAGGGAGAAAGAGAGAGCGAGGGAGAAAAAGAGAACTAGGGAGAAAGAGAGAGCGAGGGAGAAAGAGAGAGCGAGGGAGAAAGTGAGGAAAGTGAGAGCGAGGGAGAAAGTGAGGAAAGTGAGAGCGAGGGAGAAAGAGAGAGAAAGTGAGAGAAACAAAGTGTGAAAAAGTGAGGAAGAGGTGTGTGAGCGAGTGTGTGTGTGTGTGTGTGTGTGTGTGTGAGAGAGAGAGAGAGAGAGAGAGAGAGAGAGAGAGAGAGAGAGAAATAAATTTGTATAAGCAGGCGTTGAAAGTAAGAGAGTACGTGTTGTCAGCAGCATTATAAAAAGGGACACGAGATGACCTAACAGAGGTAGGCTAATTCAATAAAAGGAATAGAAGGAAACAGCAGTACGTTCCATGCGAACACAAGAGAAATGCAGCTCGATTAGTTTTCATCATTTGAAAAGAATGACCTCCCACGTTCTGTGAATAAGTTTTATCAATATATCAGCCTCACAGCAGATTTTCTTCCGGTTTTGATGCGGCAATTTAAATTAAAAACGCCCTCTTTCCTTATCGTTTTATTGCGCGATCGATAGGAAACCACAAATAACGCATGTAATAAATTTAATATAGAATTTTCATCCTTTCGGACGCCCTCCCTCCCCCATTGGTAATTTCTGCGCCACCGCACAATGGGGTTAGCCTTTATTCGGAGGCCAAACACTTTCATAATGGATCAGCCTTTGTGACCAGCGTCGACATAAGCAAGTAATTAATGGCTCGTCTTTTTTGTGTGGAGTTCCTGGTTTCGTTTGCCTCCCGTGCAAACAGCTGAATGTGGTAAATGTCATCTGTGTCAAAGGCGCGTCCTTGCGTGGCGAAGCAATTAGCCACTGCATTATGCAAAAAAGTAATAAGCGCGGTCGAAAAGAAATTTAAAAAAAACACGCGATTAAGCCTGTGGACTGGGGCGGTGTTCGAAGGCAGTGTTTGAAGGCGGCGTGGGAAACGGCTACTGTGGCCCGGAGCGAATGCCTCCTGGCTTGGAATGCGCGTGTCGGTGCTGGTGGCGTGTGTCGCCAGACAGCCAAAGAAGACGTCTTTCTCAGCACAGTTTTATAGTTGGTAGTAAAGGACGCGTATTCTTCAAGAGACAAACGTCGCAAGAGCCGCACTTCACACAGATGAGAGCGTGTTTTGGGGAACAAATATCCATTTTCACAAGTGTTATTACCTCACTTTAAACATGCTGGTGTTAGTGAAATCGCTATTTACATCAAGGCATAGCCTTCTAGATCCTCGAATTCAATGCATCCAACTTTGTAGAATGTAAAATATATGGGTTAGAGTAAAAGATGTAACACAGTAACGCTCAGTGGAACTCTGGAGAAAAGTAATAATACTAATAACAATAATACTAATAACAATAATAACAATAATACTAATAAAAATACTAATAATAACAATAATAATGCCGTCTCCGTGACGTAGACAGTTGCAGCAGCCGTCTGCGCCGAGGAGGCTGCAGGTTAGATTCGTGCGTAGGCATGGTCGTATTTGTGATTGCCTCTTCACCCCTCATTGTCATTATATCACCTCATTATTCATAATTTAAGGCGTAACAGCCTTGTCTTATCAAGGGATACAGTCTCAAAAAGCTGGTCCCCATAATTACACATGATAATTTCTACGGGCCTTGGGAGATAACCCGTAGCTTGTTCATAAACAGCTAATACGGAATATAATAATAATAATAATAATAATAATAATAATAATAATAATAATAATAATAATAATAATAATAATAATAATAATAATAATAATAATAATCGTCAATATCCAAGAGTTATGAACGACCTGTTCGGACATTAGCTTTCAAAACATTAGTATTAAAACGCTAACTACTTGTGACTTTTCTACTTGTTTTCTAGATTGCTTGCAGTCATGTGTGCTACGCAATGAGATAGATCTAGGAGAATTCGCGAGCAACCGCTGAGAGTGCCGGCGGCACCGTGTTAGCAGAAACACCGTGTTAGCAGTCCGAGTGGCTTAGTGCGAAGGCAGCCCTTCAGAGTTGTTCGGTTATCGGTGGCGCGGAAGCGCACCTACACTGCTGCTGGCAGTCACTAATCGCCTCAGCATCGCCACTGGGCAGCTCGTGGGAATACCGCTACTTAATCGAACGCTTCGCCAGTAGAAGCGCCACTTGGAAGCGCTGCGGAGCCCCAGTCACCTCGCTTATACTGCGATTAATGCAATTCTACCCCTGCAGGTATCAGCAGGTTTCATCCAATTGGCAGCTTGAACGTCACCATAATGACGTCACCATGGTGACATTCAAGCTCCCGATTGGATGAAACCGTCAACAGCTGATACCATCCACGAGAAGAGTTGCGAAAATCGCAGTATTCTGCCGGACCGGGCGGTTTATTTAGTTTCTCTTCTCCCAAGTGCCGCAAGCATCGACTACCTTTGCGGTATCACAGCCGCCACGAGGTGCGCGCGGCTATGCAAAAGGCGCACGTAAGAAGCAGTCTCGAGAGTTGCTCTCGGGCCGCGGTCACGGGTTCGCTCCCAGGGGGCGACGCTCACTGGGACAATTTCCGGAGGCTTCGCACGGCTTCAAAGGCTTACGGCACCTCCGCCGACCGCGGCCTCGCCGGCGCCGCCGCTGCGGCAGGTGTGCGCCGTAAGCGCGTTAGCCCATTAGGCGGATCCTGTTAACCGGCCGTGAGCGCTCGTCCGTGCGCTCGTAGCAGCCTCCTGGGCGGCGCCAGCCGACCGACCGGCCGGCCGGCCGGCCGGCAGCTCTGCTTAGGCGAGCCGGCGCGAACAAATAGCGATGGAATCTGCAAAGCCTGCCGCTGACGGACAGCGCGTCAAATTCCAAAGACATTCACATTTCCTTGGACGTTGGGATCTTTATATGCTCGGTAAACGTATCCCTGGAATAGGTTAAGTAACGAAATATAACAGGATTATGTGCTGGTGTAAGTGAAAATTTTTTCCGAGTATTTCCGTCAAATAATTGTCTTATATCCGTTTTTACCACTTTATACCATTGTCAAATCTATTTTTTCTTTCTTCTCATCTCACCGATTGCATTTACAATTTTTTTAAATTATAGTAGAACAGATGATAGCTGCAACGCGGGCCAAACAGGTTTATGTTCTAATAAATAACTACAATGGAACTATGTTTGAGATTTCATTTTCTATTTTTGCGATCACATACCCCCATCACTTCTTACTATTTTTACTTTTCGGAATAAACGATTATTGATACTGATGAGCGCACCTTAAAAGAAGTAAAAGGCACGGTCCTTTACCAGGTATTTATGATACCAACGTGGAATGTTAGCGTCTTTTGCAAATGATGCCTTATATTCGCATCATAAATCTTCAAAAAATGTGTGTATGTGCATGTATGTGTGTAGGAGTGTGTTAGTGTGTTAGTGTGTTAGTGTGTGTGTGTGTGTGTGTGTGTGTGTGTGTATGAACGAGTGAGAGAGGGGGCGGAGAAAGAGAGGAGAATTACATTTCGGTCCATTCAATATATTTTATCCATATACAGATTTAAAATAATTTTGCAACTGCTTAAAGCGATTAAATTATTCCCAGAATCGGCATATTGATAATAATAAAACTGGACGATGAATCCATATTTATCAACACAAATAACGGGAGGGAGTATTTCGATGAATACATAATAATGAAAACGGTGTATTTATTTGCCGTTGACAAACGTACTACACCAATTTGCAATATAATACAGGTACCTTTCCTCACTCCAGTTTGAGCAGGGCAACGACGCACGATACGCACCGTCTCTCAATGGAAAACACACAAACAAAAAACAAAGCATGGGACACACTCGCATTATTTCGCACCGCATTCGCGCAGCGAAACCCTTAACGACACCCAGCTACATCCTGGAGCGCCAAGTAACCACAAAATGACGTGAAGGAGTATAACATTTCTCAGTGGGTAATAGAATCCTTGCACGATGATAAGCTGTGTGTCTAAACAAATAGGCTGCGATGAAAATAAAAGCTCTGTGACGAGAGTACAAAAATATCATGTTTCTAAAGTGAGTAAAGCAAGCATGACACGCAGAAATACGGATCTGGTAAGTTTCAAGTATTATTAAGCTCAAATATGTTGAAATAATCGCACGTACCTGACTTACTAATATGCCAAAACTTCTTCAAATAAAGGATGACAGAATCAATGATAATTACTTTCGATATTTTTTCCTATTCATTAACTTTTATCTAAGTGACGAGACAAAGACCTTTATAGACAAAACTAGCTACCATTTTAACAAATATATATCGTATGTAAATGTTGTATGTAAAAGACCGCAGTTTATTAGTATTTTATTTCTACGGACTACTTAGTATCTAACTACTACGGATGTCTGAGTATTTTTTAATTGTCTAAAAATAACTAATACCTACTAGTTATTTGAAATTACATTTCAGTTATATAATCCTTTTTCAGACAGGAAGAACCGATTCACAGAAAAATGATACTAAAACCACTCAGAAGAATTTTACTCGAGGCCATCGTTTAAAAGTCTAATTCCTGCCTCTGTCATGCCCCATTCGTCTGATCACTCTCTTCTCCCACCAGGTCACCATAATTATCCAGTGTCACACCCAAACACAAGAGTATTGCAAATTCGTTACTCTGTATGCTCTTTTTGCATTAACATCTTCTCGCAGTTGAATACAATCGCAAATGAAAGACAAAGCTGGTATTACAAGATTAGGGTTCGCCAGCGGATGAATAAACCACGATCAAAAAAGGCTAGCGTGATCGTTGCAGGCCCAACTAATCCGGTGATCCTCGGCCTCAATTCTCGCAAAGTCAACGCTATTTGAGCATCGATTAAAAAGAATACGCTGGTGGGATGGTCTGCAGCTATTACGTTCTGACAGATATCGATAGGGCTTTACAAGCACCACAGCTTTGTTCACGAATCCTGATACACTAAATACAGAACAGAGAACTCATTACGCATGGTTTTGTAGAACAGAATGTTGATATTATTCGTTGACGTACTTGCAACGATCTCATTTACATAATGAGTCGCCGTATTTGTTGGACATATTTACTTTACTCATAATTTGTAAAATTACACAAAGTACGCTATTAGAAAGTAAAACCTTCGATATCATGGTGCGCATGGTCAGTTTTAACCAAACATTATATCTATCACATATGCAATTATTAAAATGAAATCTTGCGCACCCCTCTGTAATGTCATATTTAATGTAATCCAGTCACGCATATGCAATTTGCTGTGCTATTTACGCCTGATATAATCTCGCTGATCACCGATGATAATTTAACAAATCGCAATGTGATAATTCTAAGGCGATTGTGTGGTGTCAGGGTATAATTGTGCCGGGCGGGCCATGGAGTGGCACTCATCGCCTGTGACAAGCCGGAAATTATCCAGTTGTCGAGGCTTCCATTTGCCTGTCTGGGTATAGTTGCCAATCAAACTGGTCACGTCCTAGACCGTCAGTCATGTCTCAACTCTTTGAATTTTATTGATGAGCGTGATATACACGGGGAATGAAGTAAAAATTTAAGAAGAAAACACAACAATGCCTTCGATGGCGGAGAAATGTGTGGAATTTTACTTGCCAGTGATTTAGAATTATTTTCTTTGTCCATAAAATAAGTAAAAACTTCATATTTGCAGCTATTACAACTTGTAATCTGTATTTTGGATAAGGACGGAGAGATTTCGGTCGGTCAGTTGCGCCGGCATTCTCCTGGAATTGCTGGGAGAAACCACAGTCTAGAACAGCAGCCGCAACAATTGAGGAGCTCAGAATAATAACGGCATATCCCAACCGAAGTTCGTTTTGAGAAGAATAAGTTTTTGTTCACATTCATTTTTGAAGGTGGAATCTGAGGGTTTGACATATCCCCATTCATTTATTATTTCATATATGATGATAGGTACTATGTGGCAGGTACATGGCAGGAGTTTACCGTCATACGTCTAACTGAAAATGCGAGGTCGGTTGGAAACTGTCGTTAGTATCCTGAGCGCCTCATTTCCCCCGTAGGCAGGAGCTGAATTCGACTTAGATACAAAGGTGTCTAATCCTAGAACCTCCGGGTCGCCTGCAACGGCATCAGTTGCTCCCTTCAGCGAACAGTTGTTGCCCAAACTCACTATATTCCGTCCGATTTTTATTCACATTCATTCTCGCGAAGTGTTCACTTGGGGGGGGGGGGGGGGGGTCACACGCAGCGCTTCGGGCGAGGGACACACGACTCCGCTCGCGAATTTTTCGCTTCGCTATTTGTCTGGTGCGGCGCGGCACGGCGCGCGAGAGACGCGAGCGTGATGGATTCGACACTGCAAATAGGCGCCTACGCGCGCCCGTGCCCCAGCGGCGGCGGCGGCGGCGGACGACGCGTGACAAAGTAGTTCTGACTCCGGCCAAATAAAGCGCGCGCGTCGGCGCACGGAAGAGCGATTCGTGAAACGAGAGCCGGCGACGCGCCGCTGACAGCGCAGCCCAACAAAGGGCGCGAGGGCGAGGGCGGGCGGGCGCACGGGGCCAGCCAGTTCGAACGAAAAATGAAGCATCTTTCACCTTTGTCACCTGCCTTCATTAGACGCCCAATAGACGCGGCTGTGTTGTCGCACTTAATGAAACTGAGGGGGGAGGGGGGAGGGAGATGGTACAAATGTGTTATTTCACTCCCACGACGGAAAACATGACCTTGACGCTAGTTTTTACAGCTTATCAGTTGCGTTACAACGGATGTTGTTGCGACTGAAGCTTCGTAGATAGGGAAGTCCCCAGGTTAGAGTCCTGCCCATCCGAAATTTTAGATTCCTGTTGAGTGGCTGGGTTGAATTCGGCATTAACTTGGATGAGAACGTCTGAGTCATGTTACTTATGCTCGTACGTTGCCAATTGCCAATCATATTAATATAGTGATACGGTTGTATATCTTCACGTAGTAACGCAAACTGTGGGTTGAAGTCCGTAAGTAAAATTTTATTGCTTGAAAATTGCAGAAGTTGACTACCATACTATTGGTTTCTCCACGAGGTCGCAAGCGCACTGTTTTCTACAGTGAACTGCGGATCGAGCGCGACCCTTCCTTCCCTATCTCTTCCCAGCCCTCATTTGTGCGGCCGGACGAAAGGTTCATTCTTCCATAATACTGTCAATCTCCCATGTCCTAAAGGGTCTCCGATAGTAATGAGAGTGGCGGAAGTGGAACCAAAACCCACTATGGTTAGAGGGCCTGAGAAAAAAAATAAGACGTATTAAAATAGGAACAAAGTAAAATTACATTCCGATATATCAGATTACTACACTTCTGTGGTAAAACGATTGATGAGTATGATCAATCAATTTTCTCATGTGAAATTATTTCTGACTTTCCTGATATTTATATATAACCCAATTTAAGAAACATACCCATGTTGACAGCCTATTTTAAAGGGAAACGATGACGCTATTGAATTGAAAAAGTCAGATGTTCGAGTTTTTATACAAAAATTAAAAGCACGCTCCGTAAATGAAAAGTAATAATTAGAAACATTGTTTAACTCACGAATGCTTTGTGTAAACAAAACTGACTGCACATTCCTCACAAAAAATTGAAGGGAAAGAAAAACCTCTGAAAAAGAGAAATTGGAACATTTTCTGATCACGCGAAGTATCGTTCTCAATAAACGAGCATTCACAAAGGGAAATGAAACTCGGGCAGGCCGAATTTCGCGGAAATTAGTGCAATATGAATTGAACACAGGATTACGTAACGACGTCCATCAACTAATTAAATGTTACACTTCCTCCGTCGCACATTTTGAAACCCGCATCAGGAAACAAGCAAATGCATTCGGAAGCCCATTTTCTCTCCCTGACCCAAACAGCCTTCAACATCCTCATATTCCTCTCTCATACAATTTCCTCATATATCCTCATATTAACACAAACATCTAACACCATTCTCATGTTTGTATCAGAAAGGCACATTTCCATACGTATGTATCATCTTAAGCACAGCTTTCCACATATCTTGTCAGCTGATCATGTACTTTCATCCATAACGCTATAAAAAGAGGCCAACGCCATCAAAGATGAAGAAATGATGCAGTCACTCTGCATCACTCTGCACTCGAGGAACCAGCACCGCCATCCTCCCCCACCACCCTCTCTCGCGTGGGCGTTCACTCGCCCGGAAGTTCTTCCCGATCCTCTTTTGTTTGCGCGGAGACACAATTAGCGCAAAAGTAAGCGACGCAACTTTTAATAAAAGCTTTATTTACCTGCCCCAGCGCTCGCACGGGGCCCGAGATTCCCCACGGCGCTCCTCCCCCCCCTTCCACCCCCGCCCGGCCACCGCCGCTCCCGCGGGCGGCTCGGACAGCGCCCGCTCGCGCGGCCTACCGTCCCGCCCCCGCAGTCCTCGCAGCGCCGCCGCCGCCGCCGGCAGTGCAAACTTCGGGGGCCGGCATTAATGTTTTCCACGGCAAAGTTAACACAGCGGCAGAGCCCAGTGGCGTCGGAATGCCTTTCATTCGGTGATAAAAGGAGTGGCCCGGGGCATGCAGAGCGTGGGCGGCGCGGGCGGCCCGGTCTTTCGGCGTCTGCTCCTGACGCGCGAGAGCGGGCGCCGTGCCGGATCGGGGCGAGGCGCGGCGGGGCGGGGAGGGGCGAGACGGAAGAGGCGGAGGAAGCTCCGGCGTTGGGAACAGGGGAACTGAAACGGTGGGTATAAAGAGGCTCAAATAGACGTCGGAAGAAACGGCTGGAAGAAGAGAAAGGGAGCAGCCAACATCAGTGGAGGGGAAAATGCGAAGAACACGTCATTTATGTGAAAGTGGTCAGGCATCGAAAAGAGGACACAAGGGGATGAACAATGAGTAGTGGACTTTGGCGATGGCAGAATCTGCGGGTGCGGCGGGGGCGGGCGGGGCGGGGCGGGGCGGGGCGGGGCGGGCGAGCGGGTGAGCTGGCGAGGACGACAGACACGACTGAAATCGCACTCTCAATTGATGTAAGTTTCCGGGCCCGAAAAATGCTTTGGTTATTAGTGGCGTAAATGTTGGGAGTGTTGTATTTCGGCAGTGTCCATGTTACTACCTCGCTGAAACTTTACATTCTGCGTTGAACTACACGAGGAAATGCGGGGTTCTCTCCTCAAGGTATCTACTGCAACGAGGCACCCCAGCCGAGACAAGCTGTACGCTCCTACTGGCATCCTGACATAAGTGGCAGAACCCACAATGTACTACAGATTGTCGTGCTCTTGTCCCCTCAGGAAATATTCAAAGCAGGGCATCTTTTGAAGGCAGCGAAGATGAATTGGTACTTGAAAACTCCGCCGATATTAGTAATTTGCTGATGACAACAGAGCCTTCATTCGGCCTTAGATAACGTACATCAAGCTTAAACAGCGTACATACAATGAAATTAGGTTATAACTTCTCAGCAAACAAACACACAAAAACAGTGAAATTCAATTCCGAACGCAAACTTTACGCGATATAGAAAATGAACGGACCCGCCGCTATATAGATCGGACTGAGCGAATTACTACCACGAGCCCTGTTTACAAGTGATTGACCGGTCGTCGAGACCTTTACTCCGGTCGCAAACCGA
The DNA here is from genome assembly GCA_038098605.1 of Gryllus longicercus. Classification (NCBI taxonomy): domain Eukaryota; kingdom Metazoa; phylum Arthropoda; class Insecta; order Orthoptera; family Gryllidae; genus Gryllus; species Gryllus longicercus. Next base: position 618,952 of record JAZDUA010000705.1, read on the forward strand.
ATTCCAGCGTGCGAAAAACCCGTTCCGTATAACAGCACGTATAACAGCACGGCGGCATATAGATCATATAATAGCCATCAAGGGCGACACACACGAACCGGGGCGCCGCCGTCGCCCTCTGTCGGGTCCAGTGCATCCCGCCCCGTTCCGCTCCGCGCCCCGCCCCGCCCCAGCGATGCCCGGGGGCGTGGCGTCACCGCATTTGATCATTTTTCCAACAAGAGGGCGGCAGCGGGGACGGGTGTAGGCGGGGGGAGAGGGGGAGGGGGGCACCGGAAGGCGTAAAGCGACGGCGGCGCTTCGTGACGGCCGTAAAGGCGCTTTGTTGCTTCTGTGGCGCAAGCGATCGATCGCGGCGTCGCACAAGACACAGCGACTGTTCCTCCGGGGGTGGGGAGTGGGTGGCGGTGGGGACGCAGGCGTAGGCTGACAGACTGCGGGCTGGTTCGTGGACGGGTAGGTGGGTGAGTGGGTGGGTGGATGGTGTTTGTTGTAGCCGGCGGCGGGGGCTTCGCCGACGTCACGAGAAGGAAGCAGAACAACTGAATGGGGGGGGGGGTTAAGGATGTGGTTCCTCCTATTGGTCGTGGTTGTAGTGAAGACGGAGGAGATACAAGGTGAGAGTTGTCGAGGTGAAGGTGAAGAGGAGGTGGTAGGTGAGGATGTGGAGGTGGTTCTTCAAAAATGGTTGGTGAACGATACTGGGTGTTGGACCTGTGATACTGATGTTAGTGGCTATGAATGTGATGGTGGAGTTGGTAGTCAGTTATGGTTCTAATTTGATAAAAGTTTAATAACTCACATATCAAACAAATATAGGAAATTTAGTAGATCGGCGAGCCACACAGTAGTTCAGTGATTAATGAGCATTAAAATTTGCGGAAATTCCGGAAAGAATACCACACGTTACGTGAAATGAACACTCATATGTAGTATTTTACACAGAAGAGGAAATATTAATACGTACTTTACGTATACGTAACAAAAAACGCATTATGCTTACTATAGTTTTCATACGAACGTTATTATTGACATTTTCACTACACATCAATGACTTGCTTACCGATATGTTGCATCATAATCAAATCCATCTCCAAGCTTTAGTTTATCCTTCTTTCACTCTAATTACTTTCAATATTTTCCATCATATTTCTGTTTTTTTTAAAAAAAAGCTGTTCACGCCATTTCTTTTCACCTCGTCTTTCGCTGCCTGTCTGATACTATCATTTCCAAACTCATGTAATGCATCGTTCCCAATTGAATCCCTCTAGAATTTAGCTTTTCTATTCTCTTCCGCTCACAGAACGTAACCACCTCTGACGCAAACACTTCTCCCAACACCCTATTAAAACAACTGCCACGGGACGGGCATCTCAATCGGTATTTCTGTTTTCTTAATTACCAGTCGATTCTTCTACACTTTCCCTGTCACGTCTCGCGAAAAGTTCCCTTCCATCTACACTGTGCATTACATTTCGCTTCCATTCCGACACATCCACCTCCCAATCTCCTTTGGTATCCCGCTCTGTTGTTTTTCTGGCTTCCGCGTCCTTCCATCAGCCTCCTCCGTCCGTCCCTATCGCGTCGTCTATCATCTTCCTCGGCGGCCGTCCCCGTCCCCATCGTGGAAGGCGAGGGAGAGGGGAGCCGGGGTGCAGGGTGGGGTGGGGTGGGGTGGGGTGAGGTGGGGGGTGGGCGGGCGAGCGCAACGCGGGCCCGTTTTTGCCCCGGGCGAAGATGGATCTGTCTCGCGGCCGCCGCCGCCGAGCCGTTTGCGCCGGGGCTTTGTGTTGTGCGCGGAGGCGGTGGCGGCAGGGGCGGGGGCGGGGACGGGGCTGGTGATTAGTCTCCGGCCCCCGCGGCGGCGGCAGTGGCAGAGAGCGTCGTGCGGCCGGAAGGCAGGGCAGCGCCGTGTGACGCAGCGCTGTCGGCTCGGAAGCGGGGGTGGTGGGGGGGTGGGGTGAGGATAGTGACGATACGAGGAGGCCACCGAAAAGATTTTTGGACCGTTATATGTGGGACTGAAGAACGAATATCAGCGTGAACGAGAGTGGAAGCAAAGATGACTCCTATAGCAAATCTATCGACCTACGGACAAGCCTCGGTTGACCAGCAAGACTCGCATCGGTTGTAAATCGGTGACAACGGCCATCTGTTACATAATTCACAGATCGGACAACAATGTGGAGGCTAAATATTTCCAATCGGCAGAAGCTAGGCTAGGAAGTGTGATTTGTTCATGTAGTAAAAGATAATTCACACACAAAGAAATGTGTGAAAATGACTCTGCTTTTGGTATGAGGAGAAAAAGTTCGTTTATTAAGGCTCCAACGCCCAGTTCATGAGCACATCTTGAATGAATAGGTGACATCAGGATAATATGACGTTAATGATCGGGACACGAGTGTCAGGAAAAACGGAAAATCCCTGAGCAGCCTGCTTGGAATCTGCTTTGCTCATCACGACTCTATGTGGTGTGACCAGGATACCCAGAGGACTCTCGATACCCACAGGAATGAAGATATCGCGCTGGGCGCTACAGTACGGATCGTCCGAAAAAGTCGAGAAGAGATAGTCGGCAAATGAAAAATTTCCTTGGGAAAGAAACCGCAAACAAACCACGAGTTAAAGAAAATGAGCGTACGTAACTGGTTCGAGGTGAATGAGTAAATAATAAAAATAGTGAATAATAAAAATACAACTTCTCCAGTACTACAAGTATCAGGACCTTAATGAACACTGGACGTAAATGAATCGGAAGAAATAAACTCACTTAATATCGTATGACAAAATACTTCCAATACTAATTTCCATTAAAAAAAAGTCCGTTCATCTATTTACGAATTAACGTCAAATCCGATCCCAGAAGATCCCGGAGGCAGCAAAGGCTTGCTTCGTAACCCCCGCTGTCGCCGCCGTTGAGCACGAAGAGAAGAAGGAAATTGCGCCGGCGCCAGGGCTGGGGGCGCTGGTCCACGCAAAGGCGGGCAGGATCAAGGGCGGAGGACGGCGGAAGGCGAGGCGGGGCGGCGCGCTGTGCCAATGAAAAAGTGCGCCCCAGCGCCGGGACAAGGCGACTGTGGCGCGGCCCGTGGGGCACAATGCGCTAATTACACTGGGGACGGGTGGAGGGGGCGGGGAGTCACCAGAGCCGGCGGAGGCACTGGGGCCGAGAAGAAGCGGCGGAATCTATAGACGTGGATATATCATGACCAGAATTCAAGCCTTGAGATACACCTAACGTAAAAAGTGCTTAAAAAAGCATGCTCCGTAAGTTACGTTAGAAGAGTTTGTGACAGTTCAGAGTATATATAGTTTTTTCGTAGTTGCCGATACATGGGCTCAAAAGACATCAAGACTATGTAGTTTTAGGCGGAGAAATGTGAAATTAACACTAGTATCAACAGAGACTAATGACAATCAGAAATGTTTAAAGAGTATTCGTACAAAAGAATTAGAGGTACGTTTCTGAAATGTGTAGGAAAATATTTATGGGGAAGACTGTTAAAAGTAGCTGATTTTGTAAAAAAAATTAAAAAAAATAGTTGAAAATCGTCGGCTAACTTTGCATAATTAGAAAAAGTTTTTATTTCCTTCTTCCTTAACATGCACTGCCATCACATTCTAGAATATTAGTCGTAATCCACAGATTTGCAGCAAGCCGCTTACCGATTCCCAATTCTTCACTTTTCAATATTCTTCTTACCTCATTCCACGCGCTTTCACTTCACCTTCGTTCGCCCTTAAGTGACCTGTTCTTCTTCATCATTCACTTCCTCAATAACCCCTTCCCACTATCAAAAATTTGCCAGTGCACGAACCCTCGGTGCCTTTCCTACCGACTCGTTGGCCATCCACTTCCTCCGCACCTCAATACTGCTCCTCCCGTCCCTCCTCCGCCCCCACCCCTCGCCCGGCGCCTCGTTTTGAGTTAAAAGCGCAATTACCGAGCGGGGGAGCGGGGCGGGCTCGCGGAGGCGGCGCGGCGGCGCGTCCGTCCCGAGGGAACGCTGAAAAATGGGCGCAGCAAATTCCGGGCGAGCGTCCGGATAGGTTCGTTAACGGGCGCCGGGCGTGGCGAGCGGTGGGCGGCGGGGAGTGGGGGCGTGGCGGGAAGAGGAGGAGGCGCGGTGCGGCGAGTGCCTCGGAATGCGCGGAAATAATTAAGCTTCCTGCTTATCTGGCGCTGCCACCTCCGCGCGCGTTCCGCCCCGCCCCGCCCCGCCCCGCCCCGGTCCTTCCCGCCCACATTTCCCGTTCAGCCGGTGCCCGACGCAACGTGAAGCGTCTTGACGCTATCCTCTCAGTCCTCCTCCTTCGCTACGCTGGAAGGGGCGAGGCGGGGCGGAGCGGAGCGGGGCTGAGCGAAACGGGGCTGAGAGGAGCGGGGCCTGATAGAAGCGGGGCTAACATGAGCGGGACAGACAGGAGCGGGGTGAGCGGGTGAAGCGGGGCAGGGCGGGGCGGAGCGTAGCGGGGCGGATCGGAGTGGGGTGGTGTAGGGCGGAGTGGGACGGAGTGGGGCGGAGTGGTGCGGGGGCGGGAGGAGCGCGTGGGGGCGGGGCGGGGCGCGGTGTGGTGGGAATGGGAGGTGGGGCGTGACGTGGAGCGTCTTGGCGTCCCGCTTCTGTGTCGATGTCAATGGGGAAGGTTGCGAGGGAGAGGTGAAATGGAGGGTGTTTTTTGCCAAGAGAGGTGAACACTCAATGAATCTCAAAGATTGGCATTACATATGGGCGCTGACACTGAGTGCCCTCTGTAGACATTAAAAAGCATTGGTAATTGCATTTCAAATTCCGTGTTAGTGAGATATTCTTAAGAGGAAATTGTATTTAAATATTTATGATCGCATAATCTACACCATATCTGTACGGTGCGAACTTTTTTAATATATTTCTTTATAATATCATGTTTTTTAAATATATTTATAAATATGTGTGTGAAGTGGAAGACCATAATGGCGAAATATCTTGTTCTTTTATAATTTTGAAAATTTCCACTCTCTCTATATTGCTTACCAATTTTATACAGCCTGAAAAAATTCACACCGAATACACAGCATTAATTATGAGAAGGGTAGTCATACAATAATTATACATTTTTAGGCAAGGAGCATTGGTTGCTGGTACAAGACATTAGTTGAGACATACTACCAAGAGCCACAGAACTATGACGAGAATGTTTGCCTTTACAAGAGTCCGCGGCAACAGCGGGGGATGGAGATGCATAGGCAGCAGCAGAGAACGTCTAGCCGGCCGCGGAGTTGGAGTTCGGGGAGGTGGCGGCGAAACAGGAGAAGGTACAAGAGGAGCAGCAGGCGGCAGCAAAGATGGTAGAGGGGGAGCAAAGGCAGGAGCTCTAGAGCGTGTGAAGGGGGCTGAGAGCGGCCTTCGCAAGGGCTTCGCGGAAGCGCTGCACAGGCACAAGCCGCCGCTCCCGATGCTTCCAAGCCTACGGAGCAAGCTGGAGAGCGAGGACTTAGAAAATACAATTATAATAAAGAATACGCTAGCGTTTAGAGGTACGTATTTAATTGGTGACAAATGCCTCGAAATAAAACGAACCAATGAAAATTAGACGGAAACGAAGGCCGAAAAAACACTGAACATTAATAGTTTTGTCACAAAAAGTGTGGCAAATACAAGGGAAATATGAAGGAAACAACGGGTCGTTTACAAAAGCATTGGAAAACAGAATGACGAGAAGAATGAAAAGCGATAAAAATGCCCAATTATTGAAATTAAAAGTCACAATTACGAGCGGGAACCAGCAGACATGTAGAGTCGAAAGCAAACCTATCAGCGTAGTGCGTCCCGACGCCCTCCAGGGCGATCCAGATTGTGGCCGCACGGCTCGGGCAGCCGAGGAGGCCTGCTTGAAGCTCGAGGGCAGGGCAGCCGCCCACCCTGACGCGGCGCGGCGGGAGGCGCTGCGTCGGCGAAAGCAGACGAGTGCCAGGCGAGGACCGAGAGGAGGCAGGCAGGTTCACGGAGAGGGGGCGGGGAGGGTGAGGCGGAGGCGGGAAGTTGACAAGACGCGGTCTGCAAGGGGGCATGGCGGGGAAGAGGCGAGGTAGGCAGGCGTAAGGGCAAGAGGGAGCGGGGCGTAGTGAGTTGGGAGCGGGGAGATGGCGAGACGGGGCCAGGGAGCGCGGGGCAGTAATGTAGATGTAATGAGCATAGTAACAAAATAATATCACACAACTAAACGATTTATTTTTAACATTGAATATGAAGTAATGAAAACGGAAAGTAAATTGTATTTGTACGGGAAATAAAGCGTTCAAGTAATTGAAATGCAACAGAAGCCCGGAGAAATGTAATTTAGCCCTATATCCACCCGATATTAAACTGACTGATAACGAATCGAAGCTAGAAGCTTTGTCAAACATTTCGTCGAAATATTACTGGCAACACAAATTAAAATATGCTTAGCAAATATAAAGTACTACACTAGACATCTACGAACAACATTATGCAATTAAGAAACTCGCATGGAATTTGTATACGTACTTACTTGGAGTTCCTACGAATTACTATTTCGTTCAAAGGACGAAGTCAACTTACCTGAAAAAAAAAGGTTTATAAACATTAATATTGAACGCGTATTACAATAATAACAATAATAATAATAACTAATATTATTATATAATATTACTAATATAAATATAATAATAATAATAATATTAACTATTGGTTATTGTTTTCATGCACTTATTTTTCCAACCAACCAACAATGAAATAAAATTAATTAACGTATGTGTCACTGTTGCGAAATATGGATGTGCTTAATTATCATAAAAATAAATCAACTTTGATTCAATATTGTGGACAGAAGCCTTTTATTGCCATACAATGAGAAGAAACAAGCGTACCATGTGTCAAACAATCCAAGTTGTCTAAAAAAGAATCCACAAACAGACCTTCTCATCAACTACGAAATAAAAATTTCATTCGCGCATGTTGCAAAATGCAGAATTTTGCTCGCTGAATTTCACTACGAATAGCATCCCAACACTCATCAATGAGACCCAATTTCAATGAAAAAGCAGGAACAATCAGCAGGCAGACGCAGGTTCGCGAGCCGCGGCGCGTTAGCCTTTTTGCATCCGGCGGCGGCGGCGGCAGCGGCGGCGCCTCGCGCTCTATATCCTTCCGTAATCTTATTTGTTTTGTAATAAAACTTCTGTAACCACGTGAGAAGCGACACAACACTCGGCGTCGCGGAAACACGGCGACAGCTGCTCAGTTGAGCAGCAGATGCAAAAAGGGACGACAGCGCCGACAAATTCGCGAAATCTGATTTGCGTGCGGCCGCGCCGTGATTGGTTCGGCGAGTGCCAGCGCCCGCCGCCTCCCCCACTCTCCCCTCCCCTCTATCACACCCTCATCCCCTCCCTGTCGCGCCGCGTCCACCCATCTCATGTTCTCGCGGACGTTTCGTTTGATGAAAGGAAATTCGTCAGTTACTATTGCAGAGGAAATTACATGTAGTTTTAAAGGAGGAAACTAAAATTGAATGTCTAAAGAGTGTACCTTACAATGAACGATTAATATATTGTTATAACTGCATTGAAATTATTGGCAAAAAATCGCAACGCAAATAAAGATAAATTATTATTCGAACGAACTCATGGCGTAAATTCCATAAATGAACTCTGCGTACAGCTTTAAAAATATTTGTATATGTACTGTAAATCACTGAATAATAATTTCAATTTGTAAAGCTATTAATCTAATATAAAAATATCTTAAATCTTACACCATGGATAAAGAGTTAAAGATGTAATAGTTAAAATAATAAAAGGTTGAAGACTACCGGGAAACACGAAGGAAAAGTCTTTTCTGAGTCATTAAGTTCTACCTACTAACGGGACACGAATACGTCACAGCGTCTTTGATGAACATTTTCAGCTCGAAACGTAAACTTTTAACCATTTAAAATAAAAAGAAACATTTATGACCAATTCACTCGGGAGCGTCTGAAAAGGATTCCACAAGAAAGCTTTCTGTATCAGGGTGACATAGCTTTCCTACAATAAAGCACTGCTGCAAAGACACGAACATCGCCAGCCTGTCACTTCCGCCAGGGGCCAAACCAGTCGGCATCGCCGCATTCTCACGGGCCGAAACGGAAAGCGCCAGTCATCTGGCGAACAACACGCGGGGGCGTGGGGCACATCCACGCGTTCTCGCCATGAATCCAATTGACGTCGGCGGTGACAGTTTCCGATTCATTTATCCCGTGCCTGCCGCGACCGCGTCTGCGAAGCATTGTGTGGTAACGGCCTGGGTTGGAGGCGGTGAGGCCGGGCGTGGTACGATGGTGACGACAGAGCAGGCGCCCCGGGGCGTGGCAACGGGGGGGGGGGCGTAAGTGGAAAGTGCGGAAGGAGTGGGAAGGGGTGGCAAGGGCGGCGGGGCTGGCGGAAACAGGGGGGGTTGGGCCGGAAGGGGGCGGTAGAATCAGGGACAGCGGAGACGGCAGCACTGGCGGATGTGTGGTTTCAGTAGCGGCGGCGGCGGAGGGGCGTGGGGTGGCAGGGCGACGGACAATGCCGCGGCGGGGCCGGAATCAAATCGCGACGCGCGCGTCAAACAACCGCCAGCGAATATTACAGGCAAATTCTCTGACAAACGTATTATTCCCCGCCTGCAACAATCCGCGCAAATATATCCCGCGCGGCTACGGACTCTGACATCTCCCACGTGACGGAGGACACATTTTATTACGCTGATCTGGTCTCAGACTGCAAAATGCTTATTATTTTCCGTTCGCAATGTGATGTCTCTAGTGGCCTTTACGTTACTCCTGATTCGGTACCGATGGACTAAAATGAGAGTGTGGCACATCAATATTTGTTGTTTGTTTTTTTAAATAGTGAGAATAGTTTGATTTTTCATTTTAAAATGATGATCCAAAGAAAAACCTAATGGACAGAATTGTGTAAAATGACAACTTAAACACGAAGTAACTTATTCGGGATTTGAAAGAGAAAGAATTAATTGTAGTTCCTTGTCGATTCTTTCGTTGTAAATATTAAAATAAGTTTTACAAATAATGAATTCCAAAAATTATGTAGATAATAAGAAAACATGTTAATGTTGAGGACGCGTTCTTTTCAAAGAAATACAACGTATAGGTATTATTAGACGGTAATCTCAAAGAATTTTAACAAATATTTATGGTAGTTGACAACTTATACACTTATTAGAAGTCCACAAACTAATTCCCTGTGCCTCCAAAGATAATTTTGCTCTAAACACTCTCAAATCGGCGCGCAAACTAAATATTCGGAGCAGCGCGTACTCCTCCTTCCAGGTTCAGAGCCGCCGGCCCTGCGCCGAGTCCCAGACAAGCGGTCGCGGAGGCGAATCCCATCCAAGTGGCGCAACAGGAGGAGCCGCCACCGCCGCCGCCGGCGCCGCCGCTTTGCACCTGCGAGGGCAGCGCACAATGGGCATTGTGTGGGGGCGAGACGTGCCTCCGCAGCCCCGCTCCACGCCCCCGCCCCGCCCCCGCCCCGCCCCCGCCCCGCCCCCGCCCCGCCCCCCTGCGGCAGACGAACGCGCACACGCAGCCGCCGCGCCGCTCCGACCCGAGGTCGCGCCGAGCCCCAAATGGCGCGGGAGGTGAAGGGCGAAAACGAGTAGTCCGACCGCCGCTCTGTCCTTCCTTGTCCGCATGCCCGGCAGTGGCAGTGAAGTAGACATTCACATCATGCCACAGACATCTGTAGTCCGTCCGCAAGTTCAGCCTCCATTCTTTTGTAATACTATTCCAACAGTCTGACTTACGCCATAGGAAAGCGAGTTTTCCGATCGCCACTCAGTCCAAATCCCAGCCATTAGTGGTTGAGTACTATATCCACTATTGTCCGTCCATAAGCATCCGCAGGCTCGTCCGCCGTCCTTTTGAAACATCCGACAGGCTCATTGACTCCACGCGAAAGCGATTTTTCCGACCGTCACACTGTCCGAAAGACCATCATTGGGAGAACAGTAGATATCACTCATACCACAAAACTCTTTTGCCCGTCCTCAAGCTCGCCTCGCCTGCCGTCCGTGTGCAACACTATTGGACTGACTGGAAATCCCTACGACCATTCTGTCGGAACAACCGGCCAACTGACCGTCAAACCTTCCTCGACCGAACGACCGACAGACAGATTCATAGGATATAAATATCAAACAAATACCAATGCTTATTTCTTAATTCTTTCTTATTTAGTACAAGATTATATGTAACAAATATTAAGACAGCTGCTTTTCCATGTAGTTACGTGCAAGGTAAAATACTGATGTTACTACAACCCTGTTCGGGTACATGGACTCAGATGATTCAACTTATGCCATTGAAAGTCCCTTGAATTCGGCAAAATGGAATTTATTCTTCTATAAAAATATTTTCTAAGAAGTGATTTATGAAATGAAAGGCAGAGAAAATTTGATTTACTTCTTGAATGATACTTATAGCAATATTCTAATTTCTACTGCTATATTCCGTACACACGGAATAATGTATTTTAAAATCAAAATATATTCTATTTTTTCTGCAAAGTTTGGTTGTCCAAACATTCTACATCTTTGATCATTTCTCAGAAATGATCGCATAAATAAACAGAACCATTCACCTCACAGGACTTGTTAATTAAAAATTAAAAATTCACCAAAGAATAACTTTGTTTTAAAAAAGGGAAAATATATGGAATAGCTTTATACTCCATGATGAATCTCTTTCTAAGAAATGTGCAGAAAATACGAATCTGAGAGAGCGCGTCTAGCCTTTGGAGAAGAAAATGTATTTTAAAAGGTACTTCATAAAACGCCTTTATATTCAACGTCTGTAAGCATTTTTAAATTAAATTTAAAATCCAAATACATTGAGAGAGATTGATACTAGTCTTGCCAATTCAAGAATGCTGATTAGTGCATTACTACAGTTTTTAATATTGTTACATGTATGCTAACAAGTACGCTAACTAAAAAATAAAATAATATATCGCAATAACCTCGATACGTCTATCGAAATTGACATTATTGCTCTGTCTTGAATGTTCCAAATAGAATGTAAGTTTAATTGGACCGTAAATACGGCTGCACATCATCCGCGTCAATATTTACGAAGTGAGCAATTGTCTTTCTAGTTCACCATTATGCTCTCTCAGTCTTTTCCATCCCTCTCTCCTCGCCTTTTTTTAGACCGGCAACTTCCGACCGGCAACTGCCAATCACCGACGCGAGTGGCAGCTTGCGGCGCAGAAGCGTCACCCTGCGGGGGAGGAGGAGGAGGGGGAGAGGCAAGCGTCGCGACGCCAGGGCAAGCAGAGGGCAGGCGAACGGGCGGGAGTCGTGCGCACGCCGCCCATTACCCTCTCCTTCCCGACTCCGTCGCCAGATGTCGCCGACGGCGATCAACTCGAGCCCGGATCGGAGGCACGTCCCACACCCCCCTTCCCGCCCAGCCCTGCCTGCCTCGCGTCCGCTGGAGGGTGCGCTCATAAATATTATAAAGTCTCCCGGAAAGAAAAGAACTCGCCTGACTCGGCGCCGAGCTGCGCGATGCTGGACGAGGTTCGGCGGGGCTGGGGGAAGTTGGGTGGGGCTGAGCGGGGCTGGGCTGGGCGGGGCTGGGCGGTTCTGGGCGGGGTTGGCTGAGGATGGGCAGGGCTGAGTGAGGCTGGGCGGGGCTTGGCGGGGCGCGGCGGAGCAAGCTGCGCGGACGAGTTCGGCAAGTCGAGCCGCGTATTCCAGACTTGGCCCAAGTTCAATCAATTGTTCGAGAACATAAACAAATGGATCTCGCGCAGCGGCAGTAGTGGTGATGGCGGCTGCGTGGGGGGGGACAGCGCATGGCAGGACGAGACGAAGCGGGACGTGGCGTGATGGGAAAAAGTGGGGCGGGCAGGGCAAGGCGGGGGCGGGACGGCTTCAGGAGGAGGGGGCGGGACCGAGCGGGACGGGGCGAGACAGTGGCTTGGGTCAGGGAGGGGGAGGTCGAGGTGGAGAATAAAATGGCGTGGTGTGGCGTGGTGGGAAAGGGCGCAGCGTGGCGGGCAAGAGAGAGTGGCGGGGTCTCTTAGTCATTTCGGCGATGGTGATGAAGCCTGGTGGTGACGATCAGAGACGATTGGTAACGAAACTTGGATGGAGTTGATTGGAACGATGAAGCGTCTATCTGAGCTCTAGAGTCGAGAGCCATGCCGAGAGATGAGCGGGGAGCTGCGTGACAGTCGAGGGAGGGCGACGCCGGGCAATGCGCGAGAGTCGGCTGCGACACAGAGAGCTCCGACGCGACGCCGTAATGCAGGGAGACGCGGGCTGACGGGGGATCGCGGCGGGGCCGGCCGGCTTGCTGGCTGGCTGCGGATGGAAACTCATCGCCAAGTTAAATAGCTGCGAGGGGGTCTCGGCCGCGCCCGCGCCGCGCTCGCTGGCGGGTGGCAGGCCACGCCCGCTCCCCGCCCCTCCCCTCCCCACCCAGCTCATGGGGCTGCGGCAGCAGAGACGAGCGGAACGCTGGGACGTGTGGCGGTGCGGAATACGAGAGTCGCAAGAAGCAAAAATGTAAATAATACCTTGAAGGGGAAAGGCAGCACACTGGATAAGTAAGATGTAAAGGCGGAATTCAACTTTATTGCGGATGTGCAAACGATAATAAGGAGGCTTGGCAATCATTACGTAGGGTCATTGAGAAGAGAAAGGGGAGATTTGATAAAGGGGAAATTAGTTGGAAGTAATAAAGCCGAAACAACAATAAAACAAATATAGGAATAAACACACTCAAATCCACTTAAGATAATAGAGGGTGTTTCTGTGATATTTGATGTGGTTTTTGCTGTTTACAACGTAGAGAACCATTATAAGTTGATAGTGAATCAATGGAATACGTAATGTTTCGTAAGTGGATTTTCGCCGGTATCAGAAAAATGCGGCCTAACTACGTTTGCTCGAAACAGCTTCGAGACAGAAATGTAAAAGATCTCAAAAAACGTGATGAGTAGTAAAGAAAACCGTTCCTTTTGCCCTATTAAATAAAAAATATCAAGGTTTTCATTTGCACAGAAATTAAACATAGCAAGTCAATACCACACATAACGCGAGAAGTGTTTTTTTCCCCAACCCTATACATTTTTATATCGTAGCGAAAAGACGCTGCACAAATTCTTAAAATCTGCGACACTTATCTCATCCGCAGCTCCTTTTTATCCGGCGGCGCCCGATTTTTCCGGGGATCCGCTAATCGTTAATTAACGGCTGCCGCCGGAGCCACGTGTACGGCGCGGCGACGTCCCTTTTTATGCGGTTTCGCCGCTAATGAAAATTTGAACCTCCCCGAGCTTGTCGAGAGGCAGGGCGGGCGGCGGGAGCCGAAGAAGAGGCTTATTAAGAAAACTAATGCCCGAGGGAAAAAAGCCGTAATTTGGTCTTATCGGCGCTACGTGCTCAAAGCGATCGGGGGCAGTGGGCGGGCGGGCGATCCAGCGGCAGCAAAGTGGCGCTACCGCGAAGCAGCGCCGAAGCTCCGAATCCCCCTCCGAATGGGCGAAGACACGCCCACGCGGAGTTTACTTTCTTCGTTACGTCAGCAATGAATATTCTTAATTATATTTTGTTTCAGTATCTCCTTTGATTACTTGTATGGCACGTACAAATGTAGTGGTATACTGTGATCATTTGCTTCTAATAAAGAGCCACAAATGTTTGTTCCATTTCGGTACTGTTGCGTTTTGCATTTAAAGTTAAACGGAACTTTAATTGTAGTGAGGAAATTATTTTGCTAAGGAGTGAAAGACGTTCGTAAAACATTTCGCGACTCACGCGCTTCATTTTTACATCCTAACGCGTAAATGAATTCTTATTAATGTTTTTGAGTACGTTGTTTAAATGTTTGAATACTATTTGTGTAGGGAGATGTATTAACTTTTTTCTTTCACAAATATTAGAAAATAGTCTTATTTATTCATACTTATAATTTTTTTATTCCGTCCTTTCATTTTTTGGAGCTCCTCCATTTAATTCCTTTTAATTTCTCCTTTCGAATGTCTTCACTTCCTTCCATCATTACCCAAAGCCAGGACCGCACAAATGCAAGAACCGAGGGAAGACTGCTCTCTGCACTTGCCCGTGAACCACTCGCCTTTCACTAGACTAGAACCGATAGCGCACGATCACCTCCCGCCACGCGGGAGGGGTTCAACAAGCATCGGGCTACACAATCCGCAAATCGGCACTGGGTCACGGCATGCGAAGCGGGCCACCCTCTCGAGCAGCCGTGCTCTATTCTACCCCTTTGACATCACCTCAACCCCACGCAGTCGCTCCGCGCCGGCCCATCTCGACGCTCACTCGTCCCGCGTCGACGGGCCCAACTCCGCCACGCCCCACGAAGCCCCGCCACGCCCCGCCACGCCCTCCCACGCCCCACCTCGCCCCGTCCCGCCCCGGCCGCGCCGCGCGCAAGCACCGCGGCGCCGTTACGGCTCTTTATGCGTCGCGTAAACTGCGCCGTTGTATTCGGACGCCTTCCGGTGGTTTTCGATTTTTACGGGCGCCGTAACTCGCCCCGTTCTTTGGCGCCGCCCCCTCGCGCCCGCGCCCGGGCCGGCTGCCGACGGCGCACGCATCTTAATTCCCAGCTACGATTGCGAGCGCGACGGAACATCCCTCCCACGACGCCTCCGCTGGCGCCTTAACATGAAAAAACTGGATGTATGTTGCGATGCAAATCAGTTTTCTATAACTCAGAAACGAAAATGACTATATTTCAAATATTGCTAATCTTGCGATTTTGAAAATTTAATATTATTTATTTACGTTTAACTTTAACTCATTTCTCAACTATTTATAATTAAAATGACGGGAAGGTATTCTGGAACTCAAGAAAACGTGTGCACATAATATTTTCCCTACTACGTCATATTCAGGTTTTTTTTTTTACTGAATAAATCTAAATGTTCCTGGCGTGACAGCGCCTCGGAACGGCGTCAGGCCTACCGGCGACGTCCTCGCCTCGCGGCCATGGGTTAAGGGGAACGTGTGTTTAGCACGTGATCATCCAAATGCCGTATTCCGGTGTTCTCAACGTAAGAAGTGAAATTTCTCATCGTCACACACCAACATATATTGGGACATTGCACACTATAATCTTGCCTGACCGGGAATCTATCCCGGGACCGCGTAGTGGAATGCAAGCAGGCTAACCACGAGACTATGAGAGAACTGTGGTTGTCCACAAATACGACTTACACTGAGAGAAACGTATTACAATGAACTAAACATGTTTAGTAAACAATCATAAATACTATTATTCCTTTAGTAAGATTCACTAAATATGACTGAGTTTCATTTAGAAAATCAGATAATTGAGAATCGAAAGCGAATGAAGAAAAAGAATTGTCAGTGGTACTATACTTGTTTCATAGAGAAAATCAGTCGGTGAGATCTACATTTCAAGTCGTCACACATCGTTATGAAAAGCAACTACTCGTTTTGAATTCATTATTCGATGTAGTAGTCAACGCAATGATTCGTTTAGTTATCACCACTAAATGCAGCTCGGCATGGGTTACATGTTTAGTGAACATTACTATATGCGCATCAGTGTGTTTAACTAAACAGCTGTTTCATGAACTTTACTAATCATTTTGTTCTTCCAAAATACTATATCGTATAGTTAAATCTACTACGTAATTAATTGTATGAACTAAACATTTCTCTCCGTGTACCTAGTTAAGAGCTAGTGACATCTTTGAGAGACAATTGCCTATTATCGTAATATCATTAGGCAGTAATCTTACACGAGAAATATAGTAAGTGGGTAACCTGCGTGTGTCTGTCACTCAGGTTTACTCACCATCCGGTCACCGGTCGAGACAAATAAGGTATTATTCGACGCATTTCGAGTAGCTAATTGGGAAGTAAAATATTATTTATTCTTTCAATCTAATTTTAAAACATCGAATTAATAAATACGAAAATATTAGTACTTTCAAAACTGTTTAAAACATTGGAGATGCCACGCCAAGATGATAATTTGTCTAAATAATTACGATCACAAGAATTAAATAAAAATAAGGCGCCTTTCTTAATGTAAACGTTTGCTATTATATTTGTTCAAGCGGTCGTACGCACATATATTTTATAAAGTCATAAAATTGACTGGTGAATGATCTTGCTTTTTGCTACATTTCTTGAAAAGCAATAAAGGTTGCTTAACGAAGGAGTATTTACCCTGAAATGAACACACAAGCAAAGCAGTGTACGTAGTATGAAAATATATGGAACATAAAATACCGTAAATACGCATACACTAGTCCTACTTCTAATCAGAGGGGGGACTCCTAGAGGAGTGTTATGAGAAAAATTTTCCGGCAATTCTGGAAGAGAGGCAATTTCCTTGTTATCCCTCCTGAAATTCCCGAGAGACCCACCTTTGTGGTTAACGGTATCTCCCGTGGCGCTGCCTGCCGGGTTGCTCCAACTCCGTTTGCCGGAGGTCGGCGTCGGGGAAGCGACTTCACTCACTGCGTGCACAACACACTCGCCTGAACGGGGCCTCGACAAGTACAGGTAGAGTTCACTGGTAGAAAACCATTCTTTTAATACAAAAACAGTGTATTTATTGATATGAATCAGTTATGTGTACTTGAAATAACCAAAAACTGCAATAATATTGACGTTTTGTAAATATCTACATCTGAAAGACGTTCTTAAAGTGAAACATTTAGGCAGAAATAAAACTTGCCAACTACAAGTACAAACTCGGAATTGCTTGTAATAAAACGAACAGTAAATAGTTTTTTTTAAATTATGTAGCCACGCACTGACTCCTCGAAATTGGCCACCGTTTAGACTATAGCTTATTATACGAAGTAGAAAAATTGTATTATTTTTTTGAACATAATTTACAAATTATTTAAAAGCGTTTAAAAAATTTTAATTTAATTGAAACTTCATTGCTTCACGAAGTATTCTGTAGTAAATTTCTACGCCAAAATTTAAAAAAACAAAAAAACACAAAAACAAACGGCGTTGCGTGAATCGTTTGCAGGCCCTATTTAGAGCCCTGGGCGGCACCAAGGAGGTGCCTCCGGCTGGGGCAGTGGGGCCGGGGCGGACACGAGGTCTGCGGTGACCCTGAGGCTCAGGCCCCGGGCTCCACCGCCCACCGCCCCCGCCACTGAGCTCCGGGCCCGTGGCCGGCGGCGGCGGCGGCGGTGGTGGTTGCGACGGGGACGGCGGGGACGGCGTGCGGCCGGCAGATAAGGGCGGCGCAGACAATAACTCGGGTGTTTTATTGGTCCGTGCCCCAATAACCCTGCGGCGAGGCGCTATCTCGCGGCCGCGGGTTCGGTCCCCTGCGCCGCCGCCTCCGCCGCCGCCGCTGCTGCCGTCTGCGCGACACAACCCTCCGCCCCCCCGCCTCCTCTGTTCTGCCAACCCAACGCGGGCAACTGCAGCGTTCCACAAGGCTCCGATCCCAGCAACTCAGCAATTAGAAGACTTGGCCACGATTTCTTTTCCAAGTGTCTTACTCTTCTCTTAAACAAGGCAATCTCGACTGGTCCCTTTCAACTCATTTTCCGATTTGTCGACTCAGACACCAGTTCTATATTTTGTTGTCACAGATACATACGTCATATTTAATGTCCTCTGGAGTAGTGTCTTTGCTCTCGTTTCTATCAAAACTGTGTTATTTTAATGTATCAACATATCTCTACCGATTTCTTCTCCCGTGTTATCAATTCCCGCTGATGCTGACATCAATTCTTCCGCGGAATATCCTTTATCATCCCAACAGCTTGATTTATACTGTGAGGCGGAAAAGTTATTACCAACGCAGTGCCTCAATCTTTTCAATAGTACTGTCGAATGTGTTTAACCATTGTAACAACACTTAATGACCAAGTGTTACTTTCTTTCAGTTTTTAACGATTATTTATCACCACTTATATTCTCGTAATTTCGTAATTATTATTTGCGTAATACGAGTAATTATTATTTGTCGTAAGTTCTTTTGCTCTTTACTCGTGCATGATCAGTTATACAAGCATTGCATAGTCCGTCTTCCAAAAATTCGTGGTACTTGCAGGTTATCAAAGTCATAATTTCGTACACATTAGTTGAACAAGAAACAAAAGAAGTCAGTCCAATTTTATTTAACACCTTTACCTCCTAAACTCTTGCCCACAATTTACAGAAAAGAAAATAAGAACTTGAAAAGATAATATCAATAACTGACATTTACATATTACATACTTTATCCCTAGTACTGGCTTAATTTCAACGAAGTTTCACTATTATCTAAAATAGTAATGAAGCAACATTTCGCAAACGTAGTTGCTCTTTCTTCCAGATATCAGTTTAGTCCTTAAATAGTACTGCCCACTCTCAATAGCTTTAAAGTCTTAAACACCAATAACCAAAGACGACGAACTTTCACGGCAAATTGTTCGTACTGCTGTATCTATAAATAATACAATTCTCCCAGATTCGCCTTCCTTTTGTAGCGAACGCTCAGAGGAGATGGATCTAAACCAAAGAGTTTGGAAGAAAGACTTCCAACTTTTCCGAAAGGAATCGACTTCGCTGTCTGCGTTAAGGGCAAATAAAAACTTCAGTCATGAATCTGTCAAGAACCATTCAATATTTTCTTGAATGGCCTCGGGAGAAAGCATTGTACGATATCCCGTACTTTTCCGAGCGCTCGGTCCATTGTCTTCTGCGGCCGAAACTTATAAACTCCCACGAGCGGCAGCGGCGCCAATCGCCGCCACTGCAGCGAAGCAAAACACTGGAGACGAGCAAGAGATAGTGGCGCTCGACAAACTCGCTGCTTGGCTCTTGCAAGACGGCGTGGAGCTTCCCCGGAGACGCTGAATCAACGAGTGGCTCTAAACAACATTAAAAGATGGCCTGCAATGGGTTTCCTTCGTATTATTATATATTGTAGTATATATATATATATATCTTAATATATATAAATCTCGTGTCACAATGTTTGTCCTCAAAGAACTCCTAAACCACTTAACCGATTATAATAAAATTCGCACACCATGTGCAGTTCGATCCAACTTGAAAGATAGGATAGTTTAAATCTCAAATTATAGTCGCAATTTTAATTTATTGCTAATTTATTACAAATTTGATTGTTGTAATAATTGTAGATAATTGTGACTGTCAAATAATAACAGACAAATAATTAGCAATAAATTAAAATTGCGACTATAATTTGAGATTTAAACTATCCTATCTTTCAAGTTGGATCGAACTGCACATGGTGTGCGAATTTTATTATAATCGGTTAAGTGGTTTAGGAGTCCATTGAGGACAAAAATTGTGACACGAGACGAGATTTATATATATTAAGAATACAACAATCAGCTAGCTGACCCGGCCACGCGTTGCACGCGTTGTGCTGCCACGGAAACAAGGAAAACCACATCCTTCCATTACAGGCATATTCAAAGCTAAGACATTGGGGAGACTTTACACGGTACATCCAAAGCAACGTGAGTGCTTCTATTTACGTTTGTTATTGGTGAATGTTTCCGGACCAACGTCTTTTGAATTTTTACGAACAGTTAATGGTCGAGTATTCAATACATACCAGGATGCATGTCGTGAACTGCAATTGCTAGAAGACGATAACCATTGGGACTTAACGCTTGCTGATGCTGCGTTGACATCAACACCGAATAACATTCGTCAGTTGTTTGCAATTATTTTGACGACATGTTATCCCTCGCAAGCACAAACTTTGTGGGAAAAATATAAAAATTGTATGACAGAAGACATATTGCACCGAATTAGACAAACAAATCAATGGCAAAACATAGATTATACACCAGAGATGTACAATGAAGCATTGGTCTTGATCGAGGATTTATGTGTTCTTATTTCAAATTTACCAATTAATCATTATGGTATGCCATCACCTAATCGTCCAGCCACCTACTTAGTCAATACCGATTTACAACGAGAAAATCAATATGACCATGAAAGTTTAGCAACAATTATCATGAACAGTGAACCATTACTGGCAGCAGAACAAAAAATTATTTATGATCGGATTACGCTGGCTGTTGCTGCTGAACAAGGCGTTTTTTTTCTTGGATGCACCCGGTGGAACCGGTAAGACATTTTTAATATCGTTGATTCTTGCCAAAATACGGTCGCAACAAAAAATCGCATTAGCAGTAGCATCGTCAGGCATTGCGGCTACTTTACTGGATGGTGGGCGAACAGCACATTCACCATTCAAGCTGCCATTGGACGTTCATAATAAACCAGATGCAATGTGTAACATCAAAAAGAATAGTGGAATAGCTGCAGTGTTGCGGAAGAGTTCTATAATAATTTGGGATGAGTGCACAATGGCACACAAATATTCACTTGAAGCATTAAACAGAACTATGCAAGATTTAAACAGCAATAATAAACTTTTCGGTGGTGCTATCTTACTTTTGTCTGGTGACTTCCGGCAGACCTTACCGGTTATACCTCGCTCTACTTTCGCGGATGAGATTAATGCATGTTTGAAACAATCATTCTTATGGCGAAGTGTTGAAACACTTCGATTGACCATAAATATGCGAGTACAATTGCAAAATGATCCATCAGCACAAATATTTTCCGAACAACTACTAGATATTGGGAACGGTAAAATAGAACTGCAACCAAATACGCAATGCATTAAACTACCAGACAATTTTTGCACTGTTGTTCAGGATAAAAATGAATTGATTCAGAGTATTTTCCCGGATATACAGAATAATTATTTGAATCATGAATGGCTTAGTCAACGGGCGATTTTGGCAGCCAAAATCGTTGATGTTGACGAAATTAACTTCCAGATACAACAGTTATTACCAGGCGATATGATGTCTTTTAAATCAATCGATACTGTTGTTGATGAAAATGAAAGTGTAAATTTTCCGATTGAATTTTTAAATTCATTAGATATCCCTGGAATGCCACCACATAATCTTCGATTAAAGATTGGTTCCCCTATTATTCTCCTCCGTAATTTGAATCCACCTCAATTATGTAACGGTACGCGTTTGGTCATCAAAAAGATCACCGGAAACATTCTTGAAGCAACCATTTTGGCTGGGAAGTTTAAAGGAAAAGTGGTCCTGCTGCCACGTATTCCGATGATACCATCAGATTCTACCATACCCTTCAAAAGGCTACAGTTTCCAATTCGTTTAGCTTTCGTCATTTCTATAAATAAATCTCAAGGTCAAACAATGTCCATTTGTGGTTTAGATTTGGAAAATCCATGTTTTTCTCATGGGCAACTATATGTTGCGTGTTCACGTGTTGGGAAAACGTCTAATCTATTTGTGTTAGCTAAAGACAGGTTAACCAAAAACATTGTGCACCGATTGGTGTTAAATTAAATTGAATTCGAAAGTATTTATAATTGAATAGTACTTATATTTGTTATACAAATTAAATGGAAATAATAAATCTGATAAATTTTTATTTTGTACCTATTGATTTCTGCTTAATATCAAGTGTAAGAACATTTTAATTAATTGTGTTCAACGTACTTCCCCTTCAAATCTCAATCCAGTGAATTTGTATACCAACATCAATATTTTCGTCTTTATTGGTAAATAATTTCAAGCACAAACTTTCGCAAGCACAAACTTTGTGGGAAAAATATAAAAATTGTATGACAGAAGACATATTGCACCGAATTAGACAAACAAATCAATGCCAAAACATAGATTATACACCAGAGATGTACAATGAAGCAATTATCTGTTAACTCCAAATGATTCTAACAGATGTCGACACCTTTCGACTGGGTTGAGTAAGTAATCAATAGATGGCGCTGCTATGGTAAAAAATCAGCTCCAAGAATCAGGACAGCAGAAGGTCATGCACAAGAATCTCAATAACAGTGTAACGAACGTATTCAAGAGAATATCATAAGAACACTGTGACACGAGATTTATATATATTAAGATTATTTAACCTCCATTTAAAATTATTTTGCACTTATTATTTCAATGTGCTATGATAACATGTTTTTCAGTTCCTCTTTCTAATATTTAAACTATTATTATTATTTTCAGTCAAATGCCACCGAAAAAATCTAACCTCAACAACGCGAGCAGCAAAGGGTCACGACGCAAACGTGTTGAAAGAGCTCAGCAATTACCAGAACAAATCGAAACAAGAAATGCAGCTCAAAGAATCAGGACTGCAGATATTGGGAACGGTAAAATAGAACTGCAACCAAATACGCAATGCATTAAACTACCAGACAATTTTTGCACTGTTGTTCAGGATAAAAATGAATTGATTCAGAGTATTTTCCCGGATATACAGAATAATTATTTGAATCATGAATGGCTTAGTCAACGGGCGATTTTGGCAGCCAAAAACGTTGATGTTGACGAAATTAACTTCCAGATACTACAGTTATTACCAGGCGATATGATGTCTTTTAAATCAATCGATACTGTTGTTGATGAAAATGAAAGTGTAAATTTTCCGATTGAATTTTTAAATTCATTAGATATCCCTGGAATGCCACCACATAATCTTCGATTAAAGATTGGTTCCACTATTATTCTCCTCCGTAATTTGAATCCACCTCAATTATGTAACGGTACGCGTTTGGTCATCAAAAAGATCACCGGAAACATTCTTGAAGCAACCATTTTGGCTGGGAAGTTTAAAGGAAAAGTGGTCCTGCTGCCACGTATTCCGATGATACCATCAGATTCTACCATACCCTTCAAAAGGCTACAGTTTCCAATTCGTTTAGCTTTCGCCATTTCTATAAATAAATCTCAAGGTCAAACAATGTCCATTTGTGGTTTAGATTTGGAAAATCCATGTTTTTCTCATGGGCAACTATATGTTGCGTGTTCACGTGTTGGGAAACCGTCTAATATATTTGTGTTAGCTAAAGACAGGTTAACCAAAAACATTGTGCACCGATTGGTGTTAAATTAAATTGAATTTGAAAGTATTTATAATTGAATAGTACTTATATTTGTTATACAAATTAAATGGAAATAATAAATCTGATAAATTTTTATTTTGTACCTATTGATTTCTGCTTAATATCAAGTGTAAGAACATTTTAATTAATTGTGTTCAACGTACTTCCCCTTCAAATCTCAATCCAGTGAATTTGTATACCAACATCAATATTTTCGTCTTTATTAGTAAATAATTTCATTGTACTAAAGGGTTATAGTAGTAGAAAGTCAAATAAGGAGATCACCATATTTTTTTTACAAACACCATCTGTGTGAAAAAGCATAGTGGACTCCGTGACTGATGTTCTCTTATTGTTCCTCTTAGATTGTTTACTATAATGTAATATAACAAAAACTTTAGCCACAGCAACGCGTGGCCGGGTCAGCTAGTATATATATATATATATATATATATATATATATATATATAATATATATATATATATATATAAATCTCGTGTCACAATGTTTGTCCTCAATGGACTCCTAAACCACTTAACCGATTATAATAAAATTCGCACACCATGTGCAGTTCGATCCAACTTGAAAGATAGGATAGTTTAAATCTCAAATTATAGTCGCAATTTTAATTTATTGCTAATTATATATCTATGCATATGATGCATATATCTATGCAACAATGCATATCGTGTCACAATGTTTGTCCTCAATGGACTCCTAAACCACTTAACCGATTATAATAAAATTCGCACACCATGTGCAGTTCGATCCAACTTGAAAGATAGGATAGTTTAAATCTCAAATTATAGTCGCAATTTTAATTTATTGCTAATTATATATCTATGCATATGATGCATATATCTATGCAACAATGCATATCAATACATTGTTGATATGTATGCTAAGGTCGAAAGCGAACGCTTGCGATTCCTTCGATTCAACCAGGCAAAACTACGATCGGAAGAATATATTCACTTACGAGATGCTGTTGCTGGAAACATCGATGGAAATTTAAATCCCATTGACATCGGTAATGCTTTCATTTTACCTTCAAGCTACATCGGCAGTCCACGGAACATGCAGGAATACATACAAGATGCGATGACTTACGTACGTCATTACGGCCGACCGGATTTATTTATTACATTCACATGTAATCCGAATTGGGAAGAGATACAAACTTTACTATTGCCAGGACAACAAGCCATTCATCGTCATGATTTAACTGCACGTGTGTTTAAACAAAAATTGAAATCCTTAATTGATTTTATTGTTAAATATTCAATTTTTGGTATCACACGTTGTTGGCTGTATACGATAGAGTGGCAAAAGCGAGGTTTGCCTCATGCCCACATTTTGGTTTGGCTTAAAGATAGAATCCGTCCTGAAGAAATGGATCAAATAACTTCAGCCGAAATTCCAGACCCATTAATTGATCAAGAATTATTTGATATTGTCACCAAACACATGATACATGGGCCATGCGGTGCTTTCAACATGACATCACCGTGCATGGAAAATGGAAAATGTAAAAAAAAATTCCCAAAGCCGCATACGAATGACACGATCACGGATATTGATTGTTATCCAATGTATCGCCGCAGAAGTACTGAGAATGGTGGCCACACATTTACAATGCGACTGCCGAACTTTCCAAATCGAGTTGAGTTTGATAATCAGTGGGTGGTACCATACTCACCACTACTTTCAAAAACTTACAAAGCTCATATCAATGTTGAGCTTTGCAGTTCTGTTAAATCAATTAAGTATATTTGTAAATATGTAAACAAAGGCAGTGATTTGGCCATATTTGAAGTACAAAACATAAATAAAAATGACGAAATAGCACGATACCAAATGGGCAGATACATTAGCAGCAATGAAGCTATTTGGCATATTCTCAGCTTTCCCATCCACGAAAGAGATCCTGCTGTCCAACATCTGGCAATACATCTTGAAAACGGTCAACGTGTATACTTCACTGAAGAAAATGTTCTCCAA
The DNA here is from genome assembly GCA_038098605.1 of Gryllus longicercus. Taxonomy (NCBI): domain Eukaryota; kingdom Metazoa; phylum Arthropoda; class Insecta; order Orthoptera; family Gryllidae; genus Gryllus; species Gryllus longicercus. Next base: position 643,922 of record JAZDUA010000705.1, read on the forward strand.
AGAGCGTTCGAAGCTCCGAAAACGACTCTAACTGAATTTTTTACATTGTGTCAAAAACCTGATGTTTTTGGCCAATTCGCGAAGACATTGGTGTTTGGTGATGTTCCACGTTATTTCACATGGAACAAATCCAGTAAAAAATGGGAGCCACGGACACAAGGAAAACCACATCCTTCCAGTACAGGCATATTCAAAGCTAAGACATTGGGGAGACTTTACACGGTACATCCAAAGCAACGTGAGTGCTTCTATTTACGTTTGTTATTGGTGAATGTTCCCGGACCAACGTCTTTTGAATTTTTACGAACAGTTAATGGTCGAGTATTCAATACATACCAGGATGCATGTCGTGAACTGCAATTGCTAGAAGACGATAACCATTGGGACTTAACGCTTGCTGATGCTGCGTTGACATCAACACCGAATAACATTCGTCAGTTGTTTGCAATTATTTTGACGACATGTTATCCCTCGCAAGGACAAACTTTGTGGGAAAAATATAAAAATTGTATGACAGAAGACATATTGCACCGAATTAGACAAACAAATCAATGCCAAAACATAGATTATACACCAGAGATGTACAATGAAGCATTGGTCTTGATCGAGGATTTATGTGTTCTTATTTCAAATTTACCACTTAATCATTATGGTATGCCATCACCTAATCGTCCAGCCACCGACTTAGTCAATACCGATTTACAACGAGAAAATCAATATGACCAAGAAAATTTAGCAACAATTATTATGAACAGTGAACCATTACTGACAGCAGAACAAAAAATTATTTATGATCGGATTATGCTGGCTGTTGTTGCTGAACAAGGCGGTTTTTTTTCTTGGATGCACCCGGTGGAACCGGTAAGACATTTTTAATATCGTTGATTCTTGCCAAAATACGGTCGCAACAAAAAATCGCATTAGCAGTAGCATCGTCAGGCATTGCGGCTACTTTACTGGATGGTGGGCGAACAGCACATTCAACATTCAAGCTGCCATTGGACGTTCATAATAAACCAGATGCAATGTGTAACATCAAAAAGAATAGTGGAATAGCTGCAGTGTTGCGGAAGAGTTCTATAATAATTTGGGATGAGTGCACAATGGCACACAAATATTCACTTGAAGCATTAAACAGAACTATGCAAGATTTAAACAGCAATAATAAACTTTTCGGTGGTGCTATCTTACTTTTGTCTGGTGACTTCCGGCAGACCTTACCAGTTATACCTCGCTCTACTTTCGCGGATGAGATTAATGCATGTTTGAAACAATCATTCTTATGGCGAAGTGTTGAAACACTTCGATTGACCATAAATATGCGAGTACAATTGCAAAATGATCCATCAGCACAAATATTTTCCGAACAACTACTAGATATTGGGAACGGTAAAATAGAACTGCAACCAAATACGCAATGCATTAAACTACCAGACAATTTTTGCACTGTTGTTCAGGATAAAAATGAATTGATTCAGAGTATTTTCCCGGATATACAGAATAATTATTTGAATCATGAATGGCTTAGTCAACGGGCGATTTTGGCAGCCAAAAACGTTGATGTTGACGAAATTAACTTCCAGATACAACAGTTGTTACCAGGCGATATGATGTCTTTTAAATCAATCGATACTGTTGTTGATGAAAATGAAAGTGTAAATTTTCCGATTGAATTTTTAAATTCATTAGATATCCCTGGAATGCCACCACATAATCTTCGATTAAAGATTGGTTCCCCTATTATTCTCCTCCGTAATTTGAATCCACCTCAATTATGTAACGGTACGCGTTTGGTCATCAAAAAGATCACCGGAAACATTCTTGAAGCAACCATTTTGGCTGGGAAGTTTAAAGGAAAAGTGGTCCTGCTGCCACGTATTCCGATGATACCATCAGATTCTACCATACCCTTCAAAAGGCTACAGTTTCCAATTCGTTTAGCTTTCGCCATTTCTATAAATAAATCTCAAGGTCAAACAATGTCCATTTGTGGTTTAGATTTGGAAAATCCATGTTTTTCTCATGGGCAACTATATGTTGCGTGTTCACGTGTTGGGAAACCGTCTAATCTATTTGTGTTAGCTAAAGACAGGTTAACCAAAAACATTGTGCACCGATTGGTGTTAAATTAAATTGAAATTGAAAGTATTTATAATTGAATAGTACTTATATTTGTTATAAAATTAAATGGAAATAATAAATCTGATAAATTTTTATTTTGTACCTATTGATTTCTGCTTAATATCAAGTGTAAGAACATTTTAATTAATTGTGTTCAACGTACTTCCCCTTCAAATCTCAATCCAGTGAATTTGTATACCAACATCAATATTTTCGTCTTTGTTCGTAAATAATTTCATTGTACTAAAGGGTTATAGTAGTAGAAAGTCAAATAAGGAGATCACCATATTTTTTTACAAATATCATCTGTGTGAAAAAGCATAGTGGACTCCGTGACTGATGTTCTCTTATTGTTCCTCTTAGATTGTTTACTATAATGTAATATAACAAAAACTTTAGCCACAGCAACGCGTGACCGGGTCAGCTAGTATATATATATATATATATATATATATATATATATATATATATATACATATATATATATATATATATATATATATATATATTTAACATTCGTCTGTGGAAACCGCTATTTACGTTCTCTGTTTAATGATTGGAATATTGCACTTTAGTTTTACAACGTAACACCACTTTGTGGGACGCGATCGCAAAAGAATTAAAATACTTGGTACTTCTAAGTTAACAAAACATAATTCGTAATAAGAATTAATGCATGTGATTCGTTCAAAATACCTCTTCATTACACTCAATTCAACATTGAATTTGTATGCCTAACAGTCACTTTCTTTCTTTCTTTCTTTCTTTGTTATTAAATAAATATTAAATTCACATGCTATGAGCAATTCATTGTTTAATTCTTTGATTGATACTAGAGCTATGTTTTTGATTTGATACATATTGATATTTCTTTACTCGTACTGATATGCATATGTATTGAATGAAATGCCGTGGTTAGTAAATTGAAAGATAAACAATTAAATAAAGGAAAATAAAAATTTTCATTATTATATCATGTTGGCGGCGGACAATATATAATATTAGGCTGTAGTTAGTTGAATTTAGGGTACAGAAATAAGCCAAGTGTGACTTCAACAAAACAAAATTTATTGCATTGCAATCGTCTAATTGCGTAAGCAATGGAATGATGGCCAAACTCCACAGATGCCAATCGAATACCCACACTGACGACGCGGGGCCAACGCGATGACCGTTGGCACAGACGCGCTTCGACACCGTCAGAGTGGGGCAGCGTCAGAGCGGAGACGCGCGCACGGCCGCGTCCGGGTGAGGCTGACCGAACTTCAGGCTACGGGCTCGCCCGCCCGCTCGACCTGTAGTTTAATCAACAGCCGAGAGACGGCGCCGCTCCATCTATCGGCAATCAATCCATCCACACGGCGGGGATGAAGAGCGGGGCGGAGACGGTGGTAGCGGGGAGGGGGGGAGAGAGAGAGAGAGAGAGAGAGAGACGGAGTGAAGGGGACGGGCGCTGCACTACGAAGGGGAAGGGGGAGAGCACAGGCCGGTCGGAAAAGGACACGTGACAACATCAGCTCTCGAAGAGACATTCCAATGCAATACCTGACATATTGAAATCAATAAAGGAATAAATTAGAAGGGATCAATTGTTGATCAAACTGACAACTTGATTGTGAGTCAAGCGAATATCGAAGAAGTATGACAAATTATGTCATGTGATGGAATAGAATGTTCCAGATTAACAGAAAACTAATTCTATTCTAATAGAAAAATCATATGAAAAGTGCAAAGATAAAACAACCTAAAGAATGGATAAAATCCAGCCAATTTCTATAAATTCCCTCTTCTATCTGAAACGATGTTAATAGTTTCTACAAAGGACGTACATTTGGCTAGTTTTCAACCAATATAAAATGAATTTTAATTCGATACTGGTCCATAAATGTTTCTCGATTTAGTGAAGAAACTAAGAAAACTATGATAATCTCATGTTGAAGAGAACACCTTCGAAACCCACATAAGATGAACATTCTTCAACTCGAGAACGAGTTGTTTCCTGAAGGAGACGTCCAGGGGGTGGTGGTGGTGGTGGTGGTGGTGGTGGTGGTGGTGGTGGTGGTGGTGGTGGTGGAGGTTGTGGCGGTGCGGGCGGGAGAGAAGGGGGCGTGGCCGGAGAGGCGCTGGCAGCTCCATCTGCGGCGCGGCGTGGGGCGGCCGTCCCGAGCGGTCGCCCGTTCGCAGCCCATCGTTCACGCGGCGCCGACGGTCGCCTTCCTCAATCACGTCCTCACCCGGGCCCCACGCCCCGCCCCCTCCCCCCCGCCGTCTTCACGAGCCACCGTCTCACGCGGCGGCCCACTGGTAGACGAAGAGCGCCAACTGCTCACCCGGAACGACGACGACGCTTGCAATCAACACGGTGCTTTCACGATATGTCGACACGAGCGCGCATTTATAACTACATCTTCTCATAAATTACTTGTGAGAAAAAAAACTTAAAAAAACAACGAAAGCTGGAAATGGAAAAAAATGGGGGAAAAGAGACGAAAATTGGTAATTTATTATAAATGAGGATAAAAATATACTTAATATACAAAAAAAGGGGAATTAGCTCTCACGCTGTCGTCTTTTGTGAGGTATCTTTCTCAAATCGATAAAACATCTTTGTCGTTGTGTAAATATTGTTTTCAACGTTTTTATTGCAAAGTTTAGTAAAAATAAAAAATAAAAAGTATATGAAAGTCAAGACAAATCAGCCACGTTTAAAGTCAAGACAAGTTTGTCGAGTTACCGCCAGTAGTGCGTTACCGCCTGCCTGTAGCACCCAGGAGAACAGATAAAAAATATGTTTACCCCCCGTAGGTGCAAAAGAGGTTTTGTAGCAACATAGTGTTGGACATTGAGATGGTACTTAATCTAATGAATAAAATTCACCATAAAAAGTTGACTAAATATTTTAATTGTTCTGAAATATTCAAGAGCCAATAAATAATACTGCCAAAGCTAGCTATGCAGTGTAGCCCTTAACTTAGTCTAAATCTCGCATAAACTCAATTAAGTGGAAAGTAAGAAAATGAACGACGCGATAATACAACGCAATAATCCGGGAGGTTCCACTGTAGTGCACTACGTCACCTAACTCACTCGCGATCCGAGATAATCTCAAATGGCGCGTTAACTGCTGTAAACAACCAGGGATATGACCGAGGACACCAAGCATTAGAGAAGGGTTAACAGAGAAAATGATGGGAGGTATGGAAGAAATAATGCCAAGGAGGTAGGATGCAAAAAAAAAAGGATAATAGAAGAACAGAAAATAAAACGAAAGAAATATTGAAGGAATGGAAAAAGAAAGAGATAATAATGATGGATAAAAAGATGGGGACTGAATTCTTGACCATCAGTGCGTTGCTGAATAGGTGGGCAGAAAAAAATTTACACAGTTAAAGTATCGAATTCCAATAACAAATTAAGTTCTTAACAAAATTAAAATATAAATTTTCTTTTTTAATGATAAAGATTAGATATATGATAAATGTAGCCTAGTTGCGTAGGTGGCTGAAAAAACGTAATTTGATTTGTGCTAGGCGAATGCGCGATAACATTTTACTAAAAATAAGAAGTTTTCACATAATGATTGTGGTGTGGATGGTAATGGCAAACCAGCAGAAAACACTAATTTAAACGATGAATTAACTTATAAACTAGTAAATGAGGGGGTGTATAGTATTTCCAGGCATTTCTGCTTATTTGGTAATTAGTCTCCTGAGGTTGGTTCATGTTTTAGGAGGCGGTGGGGTTCCTACCTATGTATAGCATAAACGTGAGCTCCGGCGTAGATCTACACGTCGAATTATAAGGTTTTGCCCCTCCATAAATCTATCCTAGCAAGATTTCGCATCAGTAGAGTCAAGCTATGGTACACCACACATTAGGTACTGCTCCTCATATAAATGTAGTGTACATAAGGAGACAAGGATGAGGAAGGAAAGATCGCGTGAGGTTCGTGGACCGTTTCTTAGGCTACTGATTCGGTATTCGTCACATAATCGGAAATAACAGGAAAAAATTCTCCTCCACACACCGTCTAAATTCGACGTAGCTAGTAGAGAATATCCACCACCGCCAGGGCTCTGATCCTACGACCTCCCAGTCACAGACGCAGAAGACAACGTAATTCACAATCGCTTAGGGGAGTAAGCCTTCAAATTAGACGAAAGACTGAAAAATGTGTTAGAACATAGAAATAAGGCCGAGGCTTGGGAGGAACGGGGCAGATTGGAGAGTGGGCTAGAGTTGAGGGCTCGGGGACGATTGCATTGAATTGAATTGAAGCCTTATTTTACGTGACGAGACTCGGGCCATCAGGTCTTCCGTCTGACCACGCAAATTTCGCTACGATCCTTTCACTAACTAGCGGGGAAAGGAGGTATTTCTTGGGCGACGAAGCAGGCGATTTGAATTTAGCTCAGAGGCGTCATTTAGGGTTGAGGATCTTTTACATGCAAGTAAATCTACTAACATTGGGACAGCCGGCTTTACTTCCCCTCCAAAGGAAGGCGAATTGTTTCGTCCTTAAAAATCCACGGGTTCGATCGGGTTTGAACCCGCCAACTTGGGTACAACAGCCCGATGCGCTAACCGTTCCACCATCGCCGCCGATTCGTACGAGCGCGGGAGCGGTGGCGTGCGAGCTGAGGGACGCGAGCGTGGCGAGCGTGGCGAGCGTGTCGTCCGCGGAGGGCCTCGGGTGGGCGGCGGCAGCTGTGCAGCCGCCTCGCGCTCTCTGCTCTCCGCCAACACTCGCCCGCGATCGATGCTCTCCCGCACAGCCGCCGCCACGGCCGCGGGCGGGCGGGAGGGAGGGGGGTGGGAGGGGGGAGGGGCTCCAGCGCCTGAGACGGCAACGCGGGCGGCGCGGCGCGCGATCGCCTCGACCGAGTCACCCACGCGACGGCTTCCATCTGCCATCGCTCCCATTTCCATATCACACAATACGTCGTCACTCGCAAACTCGCGCGACAACTCCGGCATGTGGGAACATGACTCCCCTTTCACAGGGAATTCGACATTCTGCACGTCTCTGGACACCCTCTCTGAGGAGCGGGGAAGGGGGGGGTGTTATCCAAAAGAGCGGAACATATCAAAATGTAACAGGGCATAAAATATATAGTTTTGTAGATTGTGATGCGACAAACTAACTTATGGCTTTTATTAGAAAAAACAGATTCTAAATTGCACCGTCGATGTGTCAGAGAACATTTAACCCGGTCTTATTTTGTTTCTGCCTAAAATGCTGCATGGAGGATGCATTCCGATTTGGATTTTTTTGTTTCACTCGACTAATTTTACAGATGGGAACTTCTAGATGAGGGAGGTCCTCTCCAAGCTCTATGACCAACGATCTCGATTAGACGTGTACACACATATCAAGTTGGTTGTCCACTCTGTTCATCAATATTAATGCATGGGATGCATATAAAGTTTGACTATTGACAGTAGATAATAAGTACGTGAGCTCTTTAAGGATCGTGCGGAAAATTTATAAACACATAGACCACACTTCATGACGAGCCTATTTTAAGAAAAGTATTACAGAAAATACGACGACAGAGAATTCACAAAGATATACGGAATAAGAACAAAAAACAAACAAACAAGAAAGGTTCAAAATATGAGAACAATCAAAACTGTACGCCTTCTCTACATGCACGGAAAATGCATCGTGAGTGATACTCCAAAAGGCGAACGTACAGGGCAGCGGTCAAACGAAAAGAGCTGCATAATGCACGACTATGTTAATATATATTATATCGGTGATTTATACAACAGCGCGGGGGCTCGCGCCGTAGCGTTCGACGGATTAATTCGATTGCGCTCCGCCTGAGCGCGCTTATTTACGCGACCGATCGCCGCCCAGCCCCCCCCCCCCCCCCCCGACCTGCTTCGACACGCATCGCAATACACGGCATTTGGACAAATCTAGATATTAAAAAAACAGATGGTACACCTAGATAAAAAGTGAACAAAGAAGAAAATTAAACATCTATATCTCGAATAACTAACAATTTTAGATTAATATTTGTAAAACATGCCTTTCCGAATATACTTCAATTAAGAGAGGGGAAAAATACCTGACGTGTCATTTGTTCATATTAACTTCTACGAATCAAATTGAATTCTTCAACAAACGAGCTTCAGGGAATAGGTATGCTGGTCAAATTAAACTTTCATTTGTGCATTAAAACGTAATTACTGGATTGACTTTGATGGAAGGGCGATAGATAATTCACTGCCAATATGCAATGAGACTTTATTTACAAATAAATGATATGTTTCATTTGAATACGAGTAATAACAGTCACGGAAGTGAAGCTCATTGGCAATGGAGACATTGCGAGAAATATTCGAGAGGAGAAATATTCGAGCAGCGAAAGGGGGCGAGAGGCACTGCCTGCTTGCGTTGCTGTCGCGCTGCTGTCGCTGCCAGCGGAATTCGCGTGGGCGCGGTAGCCGCACGGGGCTCAAAGGCTCCTGACAACGCGCCGCCACCGCCGCCACCACCCCCGCCGCCCCCGCCGCTCCCGCCGTCCCCGCCGTCCCCGCCTCCACCGCCGCTGCCGCGCGGAAGAAAGGGAAACAGTGCTCGACCGCCGCGTATGAAGGACGGTACCGATTTCTTCGCCATTTCAAAAGGATACGCACAGCCGAGACACTATTGCTGATTCTGTAATTTAATACTTCTAACGCTCATTTCAAATAAATATACTTTAATAATACATGCGATGGACTTCGTGGGTATCAATGAATGAAACGTATTAAATTACTGGTAAACGTTGCAAAATCAAAACAGGATTACGTGATTTTCAATAAAAGCATTTCGTCATAATGAAACTTTACTTTTAATGCTGTTAATGGGGCAACGGGTAAAAGTGATGAGAAGCAAGACAGAAAGCAATGTTCTGATTCATAAATCAGTACTATATATGCTACAAACTTCGAATTCAAATGCTAGAATGTATATTGTTGCATGTAAAACTTTATTGTACCACAATTGTGTACAAAGTCTCCAGATGAAATATTGTCAAACCATCTCTTTAATTGTCTACATGATAATTTACAGTAATATATTGCTAAAATAACATGGGGAACAGTGGTTCGAAAATAAGAAAATATTTCTAAACGTGAAATAGAGTTACACAGTATGTGATGTAGTGAATCATCAATGATAAGAAATACAACAAAAAAAATAAAAGAAAAAAAAATCGTAGGAAATGAATAAATTCAAAACCCACACGCTTCCAAACGGACTATATCGCATAAGTGCGCCTTCAGATAAACTCCGTCTTAGATACAAATCCAATATCTGAACCGCTAGGCCACGAACCCCAAGGATTCCTAGGCAATGGATGTCGCAATCGCCGTGCGGGCCCTTGGGTCCTGGGTGTGCGCGAGCGGGAGGTGGGGGTGGGGGGGGGGGCGGTCCAGCGCAGCAGCGCCACGGACCGAGAGCGGCCGGCGCGCGAAGCACCAGGCTCCGCCATCGACCGCGTTGGCACGCCTCCCTCCTCGCTCCCGCCTGCACCAGCCCCTCCCATTCCATCCCATCCCATCCCATCCCGGCGGCGCTTGGCACGGGCGATGGTATTCGCTGCATTCTACGCAAAGTGCAGAACGCGGGTCACACTTGAATACAATCGGCAGGTGATTGGACGGTTTCGACATACGAATCATGTCGTTTAGCAGCAATTGTTACGTTTCAACAGCATCATCATAACGTACTCCTCGTGATCCCCAACAAGAAAAATTATGTGTGAGACACGTCCATTAGTGATTAACGAAAAAAATATTCTGTACTGAATTCTGGGTATTTTCAGGAATCGCAAATTGTAATCCTTTCGAGGGAATCGGCTCTCCGCTTTTACAAAACAATGCCATATTTCTACATACTTGGAACAAAAAAATAAAAGAAAACATGCATTTTGCAAATGTTCTGATGTTTTTTATACATGTCGTATACACATTTCAATTGAAATTTTGTATCCCTACGCTGGAAACACAAATAATGATCCAATTGACGGATGGACAACATGAACGTGAAATGATGCAGAAACAAATTAACGCACATTACAAAGTACTACATTCGATACAGTATTGTTCAATACTAAATGCAAATCTTAATTTTAGTAGGGATTTACTTGAGTATATATAAAAAAGATTTGGTTAAGGTATGCATTAGGGTCCGATGTGTACGATCATTCACAGAATTTCCAATGAAATGGAAGAAATAAGATTACTTCAGCCTTGTTAAGAAAACTAAAAACTCACAAATGCTTGAAAAAAAAAGTGTCAAGACATCTGTCTAAAAAACTGATCTTCCCTCAAAAACTTCAAATTTGGCGTATAATGTATTGCATTAAAATAACCAATATGCGAGCTTTTACCCAGAGGCCAGCACAACGCCTCCAAGGACAAATCGCAGAAAAATACCGTCGGCGAATGAATATGCGCACGAGGGCGGCGGCGACGAGGGCGGGAGGGAAGCTGGCGCGCTAAAGCCAGAGCGCGTGGCCACTGCTTTGACGGGCGGGGGCGGGGCAGGCGGGGGCAGGGGGCGGTATTTGCCGACGGGCAACGGGAAGCGTCCCTTGTCCCTCTTGCGATCAAAAGATGTCAGAAATAATGATGACTGGCGTAAATGGAATTAAAATTCCGCTCCTAACAACTCTGCTGTGCTCTGAGCGGAGAGAAAAAGATGTGGAAGGTGGACGGTGCTCGAAATATTGAGACAGACGACACGAGAGCATTCGCAGTACAAAGCCCGTATCAATTTCGTAATTACGAGAACGTAAATATACACAATTGGTACTCGTTTTCCTCAGAGATGGAAGTCATTTAATACAATGAGCAGCGAAGTGTTTGGTACAGTCGTCTTCATTCACGTCAAGTTTACGCTCCTCGGTCCGTTGGTAAAGTATTAGTGCCAGAATACTCAATTATTCTGTTTCATTCTCTTTCGCCATTCTCCCTACTCCCTTTATGGAAACAACTGTTCATTATATAATAATTTCACAATTTAATTCTTTTCGATCGCACGTTTTTAGTCTTCTTTGATCCACATGAATTGTCTCGTTCTGAAACAAGTTAACTTTATTGAAGTAATAATTATTACTAAACAAAAAGTTTCTCTTGTCATTTTAAGCCTGCATCTTTCATTTATTCTTTTATAAAATTTCATTATAATTTAGAGACCCACATCTGCATGATCCAGTGCCTACATAAGGAAAGTGGCAACGAATGAAAAATGTTAACTATAACAAACAAGTAAAGTGCTATTTTCACTACATATCAACCCAAAGTTTGAACGGTGTGTTCCCAATTAAAAGCACACTGCTTCACAAACACTGTCAATTATTCATGAAAAACTTCAGGACTACGGTATCAATGATATAAATGATAATTATTAACAAAAAGAAATCCACCCCGTCCCGTCCGCGCCCCGTCCCGTCTGCGCCCCGTCCCGTCTGCGCCCCGTCCCGTCTGCGCCCCGTCCCGTCTGCGCCCCGTCCCGTCTGCGCCCCGCCTCCTCCTGCGATGTGCCTCGCTCTTTCACCCCTGAAACCCGAATTAAATCCGAATTCCGGAGCGCTCATTTAATAAACTCGCAGCGCCGGATTTCCTCCATTAACAAAATAACTGCTCGAGATATTACATTTTCGTCGTCGGCCTGTTTATCCGAGCGGCGGCGGCGGCGGCGGCGGCAGCGGCGACGCTGGCGAGCAGCGGCTGGCGCGGGAGGGTGGGGTGGGGTGAAGTGGGAGGGCGGCGCAAGGCGGCGGCGCAAGGCGGCGGGCGAACGGGCCGTCCTCTCTACTTGAGGCGCACAATCGCCCTTCAGACCGCCGCCGCGCCGCGCCACTGCCCGCGCCACCAACTTATCAATGCAGATGAAACAAAAACAAGGCAGGCGGCGCAAGGAGCGCTCCTCAGCAGAAGGAAAAAGGGACTGGAGTGGAAGAGGGCGCGGCCGAAGCGGAAGCTGGCGGTGGAAAGGCGGAAGCGCACCGGAAAGGAAACGGAATGAACTAGGACGAGACGAAAGCCCAGTCGTCAGCCGAGTCGGCGAACGTAGACAGGGTGCCAGACGTGGATAGATAAAAACGACAACTATTGTGAGGAGAAATGAAGAGAACATTTCGAATCCAAGGACGACGTAGGTAAGCGGGAAAGAGTGGTGAAAGGAGAAATAATGAATCCGATGTGGGGAAGACCCGAAGTGCTTTGAGACGAAGGCAACAGCAGCAAGGGATTGTGCGTAGAGGACGAGGCCCGGCCTGGCGGGCGCGGTGGCCCCGAGCAAAGCGGCCAGGCCCTGCCAGGTGGGCTCACGGCAGCGGTAGGCCGCATCTCGCGATTCACCTACAGGGCTGCGAGGGGCGCGGCCGAGCGTTTTGCGCTGCGAAGGGAGGCAGAGGGAAACGCACATATTTTTGTAAGGAGCGGCGACGGCGGCGTGGCGCAGGGGGTGGGACGTACTGAGGCGGGAAGGGGAACGGAGCGAGACGGGGTAGAGGGGTGTGTGGGAAAGTAAAGGCCACGGCGCGGGGGGTGGGACGGAGTGGAGGAGACCTTGACGGGAGATGGCTGGAGCGGGGGAGGATTGGGCGTGCCGTGAGGAGAGAAGAGCTGCGGCGGGGCGGGGCAGGGCGGGGACGGGGGAAGGGCGGGATGGGCAGTTCGCTGTGGTGAGGACGGGCGACACAGGGTGGGGGGCGCAGGGGTACGGGGAGAGAGGTGTAGAGCAGGGAGGGGTGGGCAAGGCGTGGCAGGTGGGAGTGCGGTGCGGTGCGTTAGGGTGGGGCGGGACGTGGCGTTGCGAGGCGAAGCGGGAGGGGGCGGAGCGGGGTGGGCCGGGGCGACGCAGGTAAGGGAGAGACGGCGCCCGCGGCCGCCCCGAACGACGAGCCTCGTTTGGCGACGCAGCGGAGCGCGATTAGGGCGCGCGCCCGCCCCCGCTCCCGCCCCCGCTCCCGCCCCCGTCCGGCTCCCTCGCCCGCCGCCCGCGAGCGGGGCATTAGAGGGCGAGCCGAGCCGAACGGACGCACAAGTCAACGAAACGGCTCACGGCGAGTTTAAGAGATTGAGCGGCGTGGAGGGAGCAAACGCCCGGGGAGAACAAGGGAAAGGGCCAGTCTGCGGAGGGAGGGGGGCGGGGCGTAGAGAGGTTGAGGTAGAGATAAAGAGCAAGAGAGAGAAAGATGGTACGGCGATTGTAATCGTAAAATGACAAAAGACAAGTTTGAAGGGCGTGTGAAAGATTAAGTTTAATTAGCATAGGTGTAATTTCACGAGCTCAATGACACGGTAAGTAATTTGATCGGAGAAAGACGAAACATTTGTTAATATTTATGAAGAATATTCTCTAGCAACCTGGGTGCGAAATATTAGAAAATTAATTAGGGATAAAATTATGTAATTTTTCATTATTTGATCCAGTGGTAAATTTTTTGAACTCGATATTAAGACTGTTTTGATAAGCTAATGCGCATGTTGTTATTGTAGTTCATGGGGAAAAACAAACACGTCAAGAAATAAATAATTTACAAATGTCATTTCAGCAAAAAATATTATCACAACACTTATTATCAGCCAAGAGGTGGTAATAAAATATAATGTACAGGTAGAATAGACAATAATTTCAGACGCAATCTCGTTTCATATTGGTCAAAATTACATGAGTTAATGTCAGCACAAAAGGCAACATACAGTCGAAATTCTTTCAAATGAAACTCAAAGGCACCGAGTATTTCTTTCGTTATATAGATGTATAGTTTTTAGATTATAAATTAAACCAACCAAATTCGAACAATGTCAACGTTAGGTTGTTTTTCGTGATAAAGAATTTCGTCATAGATTATATTTTATTGTTGAAATTAGTTATCAGATTATCCAGCATTACTTGGATATTTATTTATCCCCTTTTCCGCTCTGTAAGTTCCACACGCCACGTCTGTAAGTTTTCTACGATCTTCTTGTTCCTACTACCGCGCCCGGTTCGCTTATATCGGCCACCCCGTCCATTTCGCCCTCCTGGTCGAATCCCAGTCGGCAGCGACCTCCCCCACCTCGCATTACTCGGCAACGTGACACCACAATGCCGTCTGTAGGCATTACGAATTACAAAATGCAAAATTTCGCAAACAAAAAAGCAACAAAACATTTTGGGATTACATTTTTAATCGCACTTATCTTACGCATTTTTTTTAAAACCAGGTAGTTCAAACTATGTTTCCAAAACATTTACACATATACGTCCATTTTATAGGACACATAACAAAACCTACAACCTGCACATGGAGGGCAAAAAATGTGCGAAGTAGCCCGTCGCCGGCGCGGCGCGGCGGAGCTCGGTTGAGCGAGTGTCACTCAGGGGGGAGGGGGGCAGCCTCGACACGCCCTCTTGCGGCGGCCACCTGAGGAGGCCCTCGGCGCTCGTCGGGGCCGTTTCATCACATTTCTGGCGTAATTAAAAGCGGCCGTCCGCCCGCGCCAAGAGACAGCGGTGGCGGCGGCGGCGGCGGCGGTGGCGGTGGCGGCGGCGGCGGCGGTGGTGGCAGTCAGCGACGCGAGGGGAACGGGTGGCAGAAGAAGGTAGAGGTTAAGTAAAGTACAGGCGACGGGCTACAACACTGAAGAAAAGCTAAGATGATGGCAGCAAAATATGAAAGAGAAAAATTCTAAAGGAATCAAAAGAAAAATATTTTACAGAAGACATGAAACGAAATAGGATCAATAGCATCCTCAAACGAGGAGACGAGAGTGTGACGACATAGAAACTGTAATATTCCGGCGTAGCCAATGCCAAACAGATTACATATACACAATGAGGGGAGCAAATGTTAGACTTCCAATAACAACAATGCTCTGAAAGCATGATTTTTAAGTGAGGGCAGATGGTCCGGCACAAGTGGTTCGGACCTTCACACATGTCACTGAGAAAAAGAAGCGCAAATACGATAATAGATGAACAGAGGAAAATGGAAACCGTCACAGGAAATAAGAGGGACAGGAGAAGCTCGAGGGTGCAAGCGAGGGAGGCAAGCGTGTACGCTGGAGTCAGGGAAGTGGGGTAGCGGTTCGGCGAGCGGTGGAGGTGTGGGCGCGGGGGCGTGGCCGGGAGCGGGCCGAGCGCGGGCCGGAGGCCTGGGCGGAGGCGGCGGCTGGTTCTTTGAGCGCTCCTTCCTCGGTAATTACGGGGGGTGGGGGGTGAGGGGGGGGGGTCCCTGGCGAGAGCCTTGCGGTGGCCATCTTTTGATCTGCGCTTTGGGATTATCAATCTGCAGGCCGTTAGGTTGGTAACGGCGGCGGCGGTGGGGGCGGAGCCGGGCGTCGTTCGCGTCTTTATCGCCGCCTTAAAGGGAGCAGCGGCGCGCGCCTGCCACGCTGCCTCGCGCAAGCCGCGCCGCGCCCGCCGGCAGCCGTTAAGCTCTCACGGGGAAAGGAACTCCCGCGCTTCACCCCGGCAGCTCGCAAGGCGATTAACCTCTCTCTCCACACACACACACACACACACACACACACACACACACACACCTCCGTTTGTACGGCAGGAACCATCTTTCCATAAGTGTATAATCATTAGATTACCACTTAACGATTTTTTAATATTTAAAAACAGTAATACATAAAACTAGACGATAAAGAGATACTTTATCTAAGATATTACCTTACCAGCAACGATGAAATACGAGCGAGATATTTTTCTAGTAGTAGATAAAATTTCTTTATTGTCGTGGGTATATTTTATTTTAATTTTTTAGTAAAATGAAAAGTAAAAGTGTTGGGTTGTCAGGAAAAATACGTCGCTGCGCCTCCACCAGGAGCGCTCAAGAGCTAAGATTTAAAAATGACTTTATCGCCCGTCAGTGATAAAATATAGCAGCCTCTTATTAGATAATATTGATCGTTTTTAAGCTTATGAACTTAATAACAGGATCTTTTCGGTGAATGCAAATTCTTGCCTCCATATTAGTAAATGTATTTTTCCGTGACATATACATATTAATTAAACAGTTTTCTTGGAAAGCACGCAATATGAAAATATTAAGAAAAGAGCACCACATTTCAATTTACCTGCTGTGGTTTCTTTTTCTGTCCTGTCCTTTTTTCGGCCAATTGCAAATTTCGACTTGCAACCCCGCACACTCGTGCACTTACATGGCCTTGCCAACCAATTGAGCGCCCTCTAATTCCAAACGTCGGCCGCCCGCAAGTACGCAAACGCGTGCGCCGCACCCCTGGCCGCGGGTGTTCCCCAGGGTCGCGCCTTGGGAGAAAAGGGGGCAAAGCTGGCTCCTGCCCGCCCCGCGAGCCGAAAACGCCGAAATGAAGTCGGGATCCTTGGGGCTGGAGCAAGTCAGCCCGCCCGCAGTTCATCCACAACTAAAGCCCGCACTCGCGACCGCTCTCCCTGCGCCACCGCACCCCCCCCCCCACCCTCGTTCCATCCCGAGCTCCAGCGCCGGTGCCGCAGAGCTCAATCTGCATGCATTAATTTCTCCTTCGCCCGAACGCCCCGGGCCGATACCGCGCTGCGCTTTCCCGCTCTTCCTGCCTCCGACCCAAGGATCCGGCTCCCGAGCGGCTCATTTCCATTTTTTGGAGACTCAAGATTTTTTTTTGTCCTGGAAGTGCGGTTTTTACTGTTCAATAACCCACACATTCTTTCCTGATTCCATTTTTTAGGAAAGATATGTAGAAGTGGTTACGTTGTAAGAGAGTTTCTTCGTAGAATGGAATCTCGTTACACTGCCTCGCAACACCAAAATGATGCTCTTTTCGATATCACTTCTCTCTTCTGGCTCTTTTGATACGGCGAACACGCTGTTTGCAAATTTCGTTTCGTGCAATACCTGCCCAGATATCCTGTCACAAAGATAGGAGCGAACATTTTCAAATTGAGAAACGTAATTTAGCAGAAATTAACATTACTCTTGTGCCGTAACAGAAGACAGTAAAGGGGAAGCACGAGCACTACAAATTAAGAGGTTTCTGAGAAAGTAATAAAATGGCGTTTGAATATCAAGTTGCCTCGGTAAGAGAAATCAATTATAGAGTTTCCAATATGAGACAAATAATGCTGTTTATTTATGATACTGATTATATATTAAAATAATACAGAAACGAAAATAAACACAAAATTTTAAAAAAATCCTTGCAAATATTTTGCGTGGAAACGTAGTTATAACTCCAAACTCAAAAACAATACATATGCTTTTATTAAAAGATCGAGAACTGGCAAGCCCTAAAGCATCCTTTAAAACCTATTATTTTATTTAAGAAATCCAACAAACCTACCTATTCTTTCTGTTGATATTCCAAGTTTTAAATCTGTATTATTATTAGATGATGCGGTGATCAATACAACGCTCTTCTCCAGCTCTCAAACGCTGCTCTTCTGATGCCCGCGATGTAAGCGTTAATAGACGGCGCTACGGGACTCGTAAAAAAAAGGTAGCAGCATTCCACTTGGCGGCAGCCCGCAAAGATCACCTAAACAGGCAGGGAAGGGGCTGAAAGGATACGTTCACGGAGGAGCCCGGAGTTTCATTACGTCACGAGGCGCGTGCGGGGGTGGTCGGAGGTGTCGGGCGGGCGCCGGGGCCCTGATTGCCCGTTGGTGCGGGTCCAGGCCGCGCGAGAGCAGCACTGGCGGCGAGATCCCGGAGGAGTCCAAACCCGATTACGCTGCTTTGCCCACCGTCGCTCCTTTTTCTTTCAATTCAGCGCGCTGTAACTCGCGCTATAATTGCTTAAAATCTTTTACTCCGCCGTGCAAGCTGTTATCTTTTCATTAAACTCGGGTTTGGGGGCGGGCGAAGGAAGGAGGCGGGGCGCGGAATTCGGGGCGCCCGCCACGCCCCCTGCCCCACCCCCGGCCGCAGTTGCCAATTGCGGCCGCGCGAGGCGCCCTTAGCCCTGCTTACGCCAACTCGTTTCCCCCGCGCGTCGTGCAAATAGTGTCCACTAGACCTGAAGAGGGCGGTAGACGCGCGCAGCCGCCGGAGGGCCCGCGAAATTAATAGCGATCAAGTTACTCGTAGGTTTCATTATAAGCGCGCCGAAAGTAAATGAAATTTTTCCCGAGTTTTTTCTTATTTGCGATGTTCGGATAACAAGGTTCTGATGTAACAGAAGAATCATCTTATTTTCTAACTTTTAATAGTGACCATGTTAAAATAAAACCTGTAGAAAATCAAATGGATTAAAATTATAATTTCACAGTGAAATAATGCATTATAACATTCTAAAATATTCATTGAATGAACTATCTTTGACGTGTAATTATAATTAACAGAAAAGGGAGAATCAATTCTGATCAAAAGTTTAAAAAAAATAGTGACAAAAATTATTTTATTTACACTTTTGTTTATGACTAAATAGTAAAACTGACATGATCACTCTCATTCCTTTTCATGAATTTATCACTATACTCTTGATATATTTGGAGTTCCAGTTGAAGTGCTTAACAGACCTCCACGTTACGCTACGAAGTCCCGCACGCTTGCTCCGCATTCCGAATCACAATCACACTTCTCCTCAGGCTCTGAGATGTGACTCCCTTTCCCCTCCCCTCACCATTCGGCTCTTTCTACGCGCTCTCAGGTTCCGCTTTCCCTCCCAAAGAACCTCACCGACACTCCACATGCCTTCCGCATCCTGATAAACCCAACCAGCCCTTCCGCTTGGCATCCAACAAACTTGGGATTTGCTGGCTCACGTGTCTGTCTAGGCACCTCCATCACGAACATTTCTTCTCTGCTATTACAGGTCGCAGTATTTCTACGTGTTGCTACGTTTCTCCCCAGTCACACCGTCTTGTTCCAGCTTCCGTTTCATGGAAGCTATTCTTGCAGTTCTCTTCCCGCGCCATCCACATCGTCACCGGGGTGTAGGGGAGGGAGTTGGGTGAGAAGGGGAGGGGAGGGCCCGTGCCGAAACCGCGCCTGGGGCTTTAATTACGGCGAGGAATTCGGCGACCCGGGCGGGCGAGCGGGTGGGGGCCAGAGAGGGCGGAGGCGAACGTGCCTGGGCCCGCGCCACGCGCGCGCCGAGAAGCAGTACCGCCTCCCCCGACGCCCCCAGCAGTTCCGCGAGTCTCCGCCAAACTTACGCGGGTACGTTTGCAGCCAGAGAGAAGAAACGGGGTGGGGGAGGAGTAAATCGGGGCAGTTCGGAGCGGGTCGGCGTGGATCGGAGCAGATCGGAGCGGGTCGGAGCGAGTCGGATTAGGAACGAGTCGGAGCGAGTCGGAATCGGAGCGAGCCGGAGCGAGTCTGAGCGGTTCGGCGTGGGCCTCAGCGGGGCAGATCGTGGCAAATCAGAAGGGGTGGGGAGAGGGGGAGGGGCGCGAAGCGGCAAAGGTAGTGAGACTGAAGGGAGCGAAGGGTAGGGCCGAGAGGTGTTGGGCGCGATTACGGCTTCCGTGCGAGAGATCGTCCTCGCGGGAGCCGCTGGATCTGCGGACGACGGAGCCTCTGCTTCTGTGAAAGAACCGCTTTCACTCCCAAGATTATCGAGGCTTCACTGCAAAGCACTTTCACAATTCTCAACCTGCGGTAACCAACAACTACCAATGACAGAAAATACTGACATTCCATAAGATTTAAAAGGTTTGAGCGATATTTGTAGCAATGCAAAATATAAATGTTTGTCTTGCACACACAGTAACAAAAATTTGATTTTTAAAGAATTAAGAGTAGTTAAAAATAAATTAGTTTTAATAAGTGGAGAGAAAATTAAGACAGAGAAATTTCTGATTTTCACATCGTCAAATATTGCCTCAGATATGTCACAGGCAAATATGCAACAAACAAAATTACTAACGAAAATACAATGGACGTAAACGATCATAGAAATAAAGGCTCGCCATTAGTTTTTTAGTTATTTTTCACTGGAACAAAATATTTGTAATGTTTGTTTCAAAAAGATTTATTCTGTGTGTTCACAACAACAGCCGAAAGCAGTATTTTTAACCGCTGCAAAATACTTCAAGCGCAACGCCTGCCCTCCCGCAGCCTCCCAACGGCGGCGTTCGCCCCGCAGGCAGCGCCCCTGGAGGCTGCTCGCCAGCTGCCGGCCACGTGGCGGCGGCGGCGCGCGCTTCTTTGGGAGGAGAGCGGGCGCCGCGACGCAACGGGGGAAACCGCGGCCGACACGCGGCCGGGCCGCAGCTGCAGCCATCGCCTGCGCCGTGGGCGGATGGCGCACAGATGTGTGGGTCGCACGGGAGGGACTCGCGGAGAGGCGGCGCGCTTCTGGGGCGAACGACAGGGTGCGTGTGCGAGCGAGAGCCTTGTCTACCTTTGGTGGGGGTGGGCGGGAGACGTGGGATGAAGTGAAAAGAGTGACTGCGCGACGGGGGGACCGCCTCAGTGGAAGGGGGCGGGGCGAAGAGGAAGAAGAGAAAATCACGCGAAGCGGTGGCGCCGCCCGGCGCGACGCGACGGGACGCGACAGGGGGGGGGAGCAGAAGGGGGGAAGGGGAGGGGACGTGTCGGTGGCCGCGTGTGGATCTGCGGCGCCGCCGGGGGTAATATAAAAAGTTAGCCGCAGAAGCAGACGGCGGTGGTGGCGGCGGGTGGCGTGGGTGGGGGCCGAAAGAGACGGCAGACGCGTAACGAACTTGGGAAACTCATCCTACGCGAGCGCGCGCACGCACGCACGCAGATGCAAACCGGCCCCACAGCGCTAGTCCTGTCCCGCCCCCACCTTGCGCGCGCAGCGTGACTTCTCGCAGCACCTCTGCGGGCCCCGCCCACCCCACCCCACCTCCCCTGCAGAGTATAAGACGTCTTCTCTTCCCTTCTCCCTTATTTGACCCTTCGCAGTTTCTCCTTCGTCATGACAACTCCACTTCCATATTGCATCAAATCTCATTTTGTTCATTGTCTTCACCCAGATGTTTGTACCCGCATTGTTCAACTGTTTTTCGTTTGGACTTTCATCTTCCATAATTTTGACACCTAGATTACGGATCTTTGCCTCTCAATTGTGCATTGATTTCCAGCCGCAGATTACACTTCGACGGCCCGCACCTGCTTCCCAGACACATTCACAATGAAACCCATAGATATGCTCTGGCTATGTTCCGCCTTTTATGCTTGTATATCTCCAGTCTCCAGAGGCGGCATCGCAGAGAGTTGTTTGTAGCAGCGAATCTCGTGACAAAGTCAGCGCTTCCCCGACACAGGGGCAGCACAAGAAGAGGGAAGCGAGGCAGACGAGAAGCAGGGGAGAGCCTGTAATATGAAGGCGGCGGCGCGGGTTGCGACTGCACAGATGAGGTCGCGATGGAGACAGTTGAGTGCAAGTTGGCGGAGGGAGCAGCTGAAGCCATCCCGGCGAGAAGGCGGCAGTCATGGAGTCCGACAAGGGGCGGGGGCGAAGCGGGGGCGGCGGAGGGGGAGGGCAGCGGCGGCGGGCGAAGTTGACGAAGGGGGAGGCCGGCGTGCAAAGTTCACTGGAAGGCAAGGTTCATTTGAAGAGCAAGTCGACTGAGACAGAACACCAAGAGAGGGCAAACGTGGAGGAGGAGAAAGAGATTTTCAGGAGAACTGGGTCGTGACACGGAAAAGGAAACAAATTTGTTTACAAAGAAAAATGTTAACTGTTAAAGACTGAGAAAATGGCAAAAGAAAATTGCCAATAAAGGCCAAACTTATTGATAATGGCGGTAATGATGTATGACGAGAATGAATGTTTTGGAAAGGAAGAGGTAATATGAAAATAAATAAATGAAGAAACAAAATCCCGGCAGACAATAGAAAAAATGGAAACAAAGCATGTAGATATTATAATCAGAATTTCATCAAACCATTTTTCCCATCATCAATAAATCCATTACTTTGTTACGCAAACGTTGTGCACTGTAGTAATAAAAGTATTTTAGAAGTAAATTGATGTGATACTTACGTAGTAAAATGAGAAAATGCTATGGAATTATCAACCTGGAATTGTATGGACTCACCTGAAACAAAAATAAAATCACATTAATATGCAAGATCGATTAATAGAAAAATTGCATCACACATATTTGTGTAGCATACTGAAAATATTTCAATATGTTTGTTTTGAAAATATAGATTAAAATGCACGTTGAAAATGTATTAACCTTGAAAACAAACAAAATAAAATGCAGTGTTATAAACGCACATGTATTATTTCTGACTCTTGATGTACTGTATAATGCAAGCGTTATAACGGAATTTAATGGTGAGCGGGATGAATGCAACATATTTCTCGCTATCACACGGGAAACATTTTCTCAAATCTCTAATTCTGGTGTTCGTTCGCGAACTTTTCTTTTGGCTGTTGCCATTGAAGTCGCATCTCGTCAAGGCCCTCAGAAGAACGACATTTTAGAGCGAAAGTGGAAAGAAGCAAGAAGAATTGAAGGAATATGTAGTTGGGTGTGTTTGGGTAAGCTATGGGCCGAAAGCAGAAAGAAAACGCACATTCAATCGAGAAAGAAACAGCAGAAGACTTATATTTCATAAGGAAACGAGCCACGATGATTCGACGTCGGATGATATTCAGCCATTTAGGGACACGAACCGAAGCACCGATTGTTAGTGCGAGTGGTTTTGGTTGAGGGTGGAGGTGAGGGCGGGCAAGAGCACAGAGACAGGGATGAGGACGGGGATGGAGATGCAGATGCATTTGCGGATGGTGTTGGAGTGGGGTGGATGGTGGGAGTGAAGATGATGGGTCGAAGTTGGGATAGAGGTTGGGATAGAGGTTGGGGTAGAGGTTGGGGTAGAGGTTGGGGTAGAGGTTGGGGTAGAGGTTGGGGTAGAGGTTGGGGTAGAGGTTGGGGTAGAGGTTGGGGTAGAGGTTGGGGTAGAGGTTGGGGTAGAGGTTGGGGTAGAGGTTGGGGTAGAGGTTGGGGTAGAGGTTGGGGTAGAGGTTGGGGTAGAGGTTGGGGTAGAGGTTGGGATAGAGGTTGGGATAGAGGTTGGGATAGAGGTTGGGATAGAGGTTGGGATAGAGGTTGGGATAGAGGTTGGGATAGAGGTTGGGATAGAGGTTGGGGTAGAGTTGGGATAGAGGTTGGGTTTGTGGGTAGGGGTGGGGTCGAGTTTGGGGCGGGGATTCGGGTTTAGGTGGAGGTTGGTGTCGGGGTTTGGCTTTATAGTCGTATCGGTGGTTGTTGGGATCGGTGTCAAGTCAGGGTCGGGGAGAAGACCAGAGTCAGAGTTGGGAGACGATTGGAGTTGAAGATGATGGCGGAGGAAAGAGCAGCGCTAGAGGCGCATGAAAGAGCGCAGAGATGAATCATCGGCGCTAAGAAAGCAGCTCGGCAAGTGCAAGAGCAGGTGCAAAGGCGAGCGCGAGCGCGAGTGCGAGGGAAAAGTCGGAGACAGCAAAGCGCAGTGGCAATGGTGGCTGAGGGGAGCGCCAGCGTCCTGTCCTTTCAGGCGGCGGAGCGCCCTTCGCAAGGCGACCAGGGCCTCCTTGGGCATTCACCTGCCCGAGCGGGGCAGCGGGGACGGTGCAAGGGTGGGGCGGAGCAAGGCGGGGCGGGGCGGGGGGAACGGGGCGGAGCGGGGCGGGGCGGGTAAAGGCGGAGCGGAGCGGGGCGGGACGAGGCTGGTAGGGACGGGGGGCGGGGGGACGGGGGGACGGGGGGCGGGGGGACGGGGGCGGGGCGGTTGTGGCCCGTCCGCGGGTAGAGCCCTTCGGATCGAGCTGAAACAAGGGCGCAGCGGGCGCATTGGCCGCAGGAAGCAGCGGCGCGAGAGCGAGCAAGAAGCTGCGGCGAAGACGCCTCAGCGAATAAGCGCCCTTTGTACCCAGGGCGACGGATTCCGAGATTTGCGAACGACCGAGGAAGCGAAGACGGGATGTACGCAACAAGGAACCGAAGTAAATAAATTAGAAGCACGGTTCTCAAAATACTCATAAATAATTTCTAACGAAATCAGTGGAACGATCAACTGTAACGATGTTGCTGAAATAAATCATATTTGATTATGTTATTCTTCTTATTTTCGTACTGTACTCATCGACTGAATTATCATGTAGAGTGCGTCACTGCTTACGAAACAGCTAACATCATGCGACAGAAATGCACCAAGGAAGAGGACGCCCGCCAGTAAATATTGGCTATTCATGTGTTGCGTAATGAAATAATAACTTTTTTTATATTCTTGATGTGTAAAGAACTCTTTTACTGTATATATTATAAACTATGTTTCTTGCAGTATTGGTGAAAATTGTTTTGGTTAAAACATTTAATATATTTCAGTATTATATGAGAGTTTATCTGTTTTTCGTTTGCAGTGTGCATACTACTTGTTGAAAAACATTTTGTGTGGCTTTGCTCAGTAGCATTTTGCTGCTGCAGGTCTACTAGGCAGGTAAACTATTACCGCAGTATTACTACAAAATGAGACAAAAGACAAGCATCTTATTTACAGGAACCCAATGCCAATAAACACCACCCGACTAGACACCTAATAAAACACCCTTCAGTATTCGCAATCAAATTGAACTGTTGGCGAGACCAGTGGATTCGTAACCCGATTTTCGTTGCGGATATAGTCACGAATCGGGGACGTCCGCTTGTAATCAGATGGAGACGCGACGGCTGCTGCGGACGCATTCGCGCCGCCCCTCCCCGCCCTGCATTTATCGCATTACAGCGCCCTCCCCGGCGGCGTAATTCGCAGCCAGAAGAGCGCGCGCTGAACAGTTCTTGACCAATAATGGGCACACAGCGACGATGCACATTGTGGACGCATCGCGCCCTGGGCGGAGGGGGAAGCGGCCGCGATGGCGGGGACGCAGACGGGGACGGGAGCGGCAGTGGCGATAGCGGTAGCGAGGAGAAGGTGGTGGCGGTGGCGAGATCGATGATGGGGGCGGGGCGGCAGATCAGCGATTTTCAGCCCCGATTCACTGACGTTATCTGGTTTGCTAGGTGATTTAATATACGCCCTGACTGCGAGGCGCCGAGTCGCTTCCAGCGGGAGGTGCTGGCGAGAGCTGCTCCGTAGGCAGGTAAGTGATCTCGTGGCGGAACCAATCCATTGCTTAATCTCCTCTCAAGCAGCATGTTCGTAAAATCTACCCGCTTCAAATGCCACCTGCGTAACTTGGTTACATGAAATTTTTCACCATTTGTTCATAAGTGATAATCATCGACTCCGTCATATGTCATAGAAGATTTCAACATTAATTCTAAAATTCTGTAGTTTTGAGTCAGGAGTAATACATAAAGTACACTTTGAAATCATACCTGATCAAGCTGAATGAATTTATTCTTAACCCTTCGTCTACACGTCGGATCTTTTTGACTCAACTCACATTTTAGTGAAGTTAGTGAATTTTAATATTCTAGGAAACAATAACATTATTTTCCAAAATATATGCATTTCACCATATCATTGAACGATACATTTTCATTTTCTCAAAATAAATGCCCAGCACTGCCCGGTCACTCATGCGTGTTGTTCGTGGCTTCGGTTTAGTTTGACCCGTACGTTGTAGAACAAAGGTTAATCAAAAGAAAAAATTACAATTTATTTAAGACTATTTTGTCAGGGAGTACATAATCCTCAGCCAACTTCAGACGAATACCAAATAAAAGAGGACTAGTTTTAGAGACTCCATTTATCGTAACATTATACTTTTCATCCAAACTTCGACGTCCGTAATTTTCAACATCGAACACTTTTAAATTTGGCTGTAAATATTATAGAATATCATCCCACGTATATTTCAGAGTTCATAATTTTCTAACTGTTCGTAATTCGTAATTCGTAATTCGACGTCCTGCGGAGCGGAAGGGTCCGGCGCGACCGGTGGCGCCGCCTGGCAACGGCGTCTCGGCAGCGCCGCGTGCGAAGAGAGGCGCCTGCGCTCCCCTCTCCGCCCAGCGCGCCTAATTGCTGTAATCGGAAAGATAATTACCGAAGTTGCGCGTCCCTCGTGGCAGATTGGGAGCGAACCGGGATTACACGATACACGGCAGTTGCAAAGGGGGGGGGGGAGAGGAGCTGTCGAACGCAGTATTCGCGGAAGGCCGATAGGTGCGCCCAAGGTCGAGAGGAGTTGCTGAGTTCCTGACAGGACCACGACTATTGTTTTCGTTCGATACTACTGGTCACATGGTGATGAATAAATAGAATAAAAATCGCAATAAATGTAGATAAATTACTTATTTCTATTTGCTTTAATTTATTATCACGGACTTATTTAATCTGCTTTTTGTAGATAATTTTGGAAAGTATTGGAATCTTTTGAGTTGCAACATTTTTCTACAAACTGTCCTGTTAATTTCGGTGCAAGAGTGGGAAAATTAATAGGAATACAACTGTATTTATAAAAACATTATTAAAAATGGAACGCTAAAATAAAAATTTAACACAACAGAAAAAAAATACTTATATCTTCCACAGTTTGATGGTGACTTTGAAGTTGCAACATTAATCCTATCTCTGTTCGTGAAATAACGAGGTATCTACCACTAGCGATAATTCGTATAGTTTTAGATACCGACTTATTTCCCATAAAATTGTTTATTTTGGATCAATATACCTTAATGTCACAATTTTCGATTTTTTGGTAACACAAGTATCCCAGAAAAGTGAAAAAACATGGGAAGGCATTTCCCTACGATTAGAGTGATATTTTGAATGTCTCGATACAACGAGTTTCGAAGGTCCCAAAGGAATTCCGATGAGTCTTCATATATTAAATGTGAACCCGTAATAACAAAACTCAAGAGACGATGTGCTTTCTTTTTTTTATAAAGTTTTATATATACCCATTGTTATTCAGTGTATCAATCAGTGGTTTATTATTTTTATTTTATTTAATAGGTAATTATTACAAACAAATTAGCTTACTTGATCCTATGTGGCTAGGCCGAAGGCCTTTAAGCCATTACAATACCTACATCCTTTCGCGTTCTAATCTTTCGAATTCTGGTATTCACCCCAAAGTGGTTTATTATGTAAACCAACGAAACGCGAGTAATGTTTACATCATAGACTGTTTACACTGTATGTGGTACATAATACTTGTCAATGGCATTTTTTTAAGAAAATCGTGTGAACGAAGTTATTTGATGTCTTTGTTGAAGTCTTTTAACTGAAAACTGACTGTGATGTCAATGATCGACGATTTCTGTGTATCAGAGGATATTTGCTTAGTAGGATTATTATTATTATTATTATTATTATTATTATTATTATTATTATTATTATTATTATTATTATTATTATTATTATTATTATTATAGAACCAATTTTATCGAGTAAAAAAGAGATACCAAAGAAAACATACGAGACAGAAAAGTTCTAGAACTGACAGAAAAAGGTCATCGAGAAAACAAAAAAGGAAAATAAGGTTAATAGCTATCCCTCTTGTAAGAGAATACAGAGTTATCATAAAGTTCGTAGTGGAGAGGATATTCGGCATATTCGTATACCTAAGGCGTTTTCGTAATGAGATATAACAAACCAGACATATCACGTGGGAACAGTGGCACCGTCTCCTAAGCTGACTTGGTGACTTCAATGACTGGTAAAAGATTAACGTCCAATCGGACCTGGTTTAACAACAATTAAAATTAGTTGATAAAAGAAATGAAAATAATATAACTTGTGAAGCCAACTTAACACTGGCGGTACATTTGATGTGTTTAAAACGGCCTTTGAGATTTACATCTTTATTGATGGAAATGACAAATCAAAAAATATTTCTATATTCAGAAAGCCCCTGCAATAATGTGCTCATGGATATATTATTTTCGGCTAAAATACAATCAAAAAAATATAAAAATTAGGAAATTAAGTGATGGCAAAAAACAAGCAACGAAATGAATCCTTAAGTGAACACAACATATATATCAACTTTAGTGCCTAAGTAATATACTTAAAGATAGATACAACCTAGAATGAAAAAGAATATCCCCTCCAAGGAAAGGAATATAAACAAAGGTTAAATAAACAACCGAGGTGGGAAACGCCAAAGAAAGTGACGAGGTACAGAACGCGCGTGCTAGGAAAGACGTGCAGATTGGCGTGAAATGCGCTAGATGCACAACGGGGAAGGGGGGGGAGAAAGGAAGGAGAGTTTTGCATAAACCGGAGGCGTTATTAAGTAGACTGCGTCGGGCCGGGGCGAGGCGGCGGGTATGGTGAGTGCGGGGGGTGCGGCGGGCGGGGGTGGGGGCGGCGGCCGGGACCGACGCAGCGTCGGGACCACTTGACGCGATCGAGGCCGGCGACGCCATTTCGGATTTTAGAGTCTTTCCCTTTTAGGGGCCGCCGTAAAACGCGCCCCGCCCCCGTCCTTCCGCCCCCTCCCGTTCCCGTCGCCCTGCCTCTTCGCTAGGGAGCACGCCCTCCTGGATCGGGGCAGGGCTAAATAAATAGACACCGTCGCCGCCGGCGTGATAATAATCTGCGCCAATTAATGAAGCTCACACTTCGCACCTTTTAACAACGCCGTTATTACTCCAAATAAAAATTTATGAACGGACGCCGCCCTGGGTTTCTGGCGATGGGAATACCGGTTCTCGTCAAATCTCTTTGACATTATTTTATGCCCTCGCTGATTAATTGCTGTACAGGTGGCTATATGGCTGCAAATTATATTGCTAATTTACGGAAAATTATGGTGCAATCTGAACGAGTGTAGCTGAAAGAGAATAATAATAATAATAATAATAATAATAATAATAATAATAATAATAATAATAATAATAATAATAATAATAATAATAATAATATTTATTTTTTCTGCTAATGAGCTTTCGATCGGTGGCAGAGTTTTACAGCACATATACAAAGATATTAATGTTACATGTATATAATATGAAAAGTACAACTAAGTAAAAACTAACAAAAGTACAACTAAGGAGAATGTCTAAGAAGACCTAACATACACAATTATTTGGCATCACACGTAATTCTCTAAATGTTTCCGGAAGCAACGCACACTGGAGGGAAAAGTCGCCAGTACTGCAGCAGGTAAA